>CM034147.1:744611830-745847047 GCA_019776745.2 Taxus chinensis | reverse complement strand
CCCATGAGAGACTTGTGCTCCTCATCCATGGCTTGTTCTCACTTCTTACTGACATCTACCTGCATTGCTTCATCAAATCTCTTTGTCTCTCTACTATCAGTGAATAATAAATAATAAAGAGAAGGAGAAAAATGTTCAGGTTCTTTTCTTACCCTAGAACACCTCCTCATTGTAGGAGTTTGGGGTTCCTGTTGAGTAGGTTCCTGAACTGATTCATGGGTCACTGTCCCATCTGGAAGATCCTCTACCACTGCATATTATTTCTTGGATTCTTCCCTGTTTTCTTGCCATTGTTGCTTATACATGACTTTCTCATTAAATACCACATCCCTAGATCGAATGATTTTCTTGTCCTTAATACTCCAACATTTAAATCCAAAGTCATCACCACCATAACCAATAAAAGAGCATTTTTCTTATTTAGCCTCTAGCTTGGTCATATCATCCTTGTCAATATGAATAAACACCTCTCATCAAAAGACTCTAAGAAATGAGTAATCAAATTTCTTACCATACCAAGCCTCCTTAGGTATGCCTCCATCCAGTGCACTTGAGGGTCCTCTGTTTATCAAGTACACAGTTGTGCTCACCCACTTCTGCCCAAAAATAAAGAGGCAGTCCTACATGTATCCTCATGCTCTTAGCATGTTCCATTATTTTTATGTTCATCCTTTCTGACACCCCATTCTACTGCAGGGTTCCTGGAACCATCTTTTACCTGCAGATTCCATTCTGTAGAACACATAATCATCAAATTCAGTACTGTACTACTCCTCCTCCATTATCTAACCTAAGACATTTTAGCTTAAGGCCTGCTTCATTCTCTACTAAGGCTTTCCATTTAAAAAAAGTGTCAAATACATCAGATTTGTTTCTAATACAATAAACCCAAACTTTCCTTATTGCATCATCAATAAAAGTAACATAATTACTTTAACCCCCCAAGAGATGATACATGAGGCCGACCCCCATACATTAGAATGCACCATCTCTAACTTACTCTCTTTCTTTTGTAGGTCCAACCTTGAATAAACCTTACTCGCTTCTGTTTCCCATATATGTAGTCCTCACAGAAATCCAAACCCTATTTCTGTATATCTAGGCAATTCCTTTCTTTATGATCTCCCATGCCCTTATGGCTCATATGTCCGAGTTTGTAGTGCCACAATGTTATATCTACATTCTGAAGCCACAAGATTACAAATTATTAGTCACTATCAGTGATTAAATACAAGGTTCTAACCTTCTTACCTCTCTACCACCACAAGAGCAACCCTTGGTGACCTTCCAAGAGTTCAGCTATAAATATCAATAGTACAACCATCACTTCCCAATTGCTACCATGCTGATATCAAATTTCATCCTTAATGTAGGCACATGTCCTGACATCCTTTAATAGCCATGTATTCCCATTTTGCATCTTAACCTGAACAGAAACCTTTTCCAACTATATTGCAAGGGCTCATCATCGCCAAGAAAAACATGCCCAAAAATCCCCCTTGAACATAATTAAAAAAAATAATGCCTATGTGAAGTAGGCATGAAAAGAAGCCCCCGAATCTAAAACCCAAGGTTCATTAATATTATGCAAAGAAAGAATCAAAACATCCTGGCATACATTACTCAATGCCACATTTACCTCCTTATTTTCTTCCTGTTGTTTTCTTCTTATCCCGAAGCTCCCAATAGCCCTTCTTTACATGCCTAGACTTTCCACAGTTCCAGCATACTATCTTACTTTTAGATTTTGACCTTTCCTGATCCTTTTATTTTCCATGGTTTCCCTCTATTATTTTGTCTCCCTCTAGTTTCCACTGTCAAAGAATTCCCTAAAGTAGAAGATTCACTAGAGATTTTTCTTCACATTTCCTCGCTTAAAATCACCCCTACAACATCCTCAAACTTCAACTTTGAGGTAGCTTGGAACCGAAGTTGTTTACCAGCAGAAATTACCAGGTTATTTCCAAATTTCAGTGTAAAGAGCACAGAATTTATAAAGCCCTAACTTCTTCATCAAATTCTATTGTGACCGAATCTAGCATATTCACAACCATATTGAAATCATTTAAATGATCTGTTACTGAGCCATTCTCAGACATCTTCATATTAAACAACTTTTTCATTTGAAATATATTATTTGAGGCAAAGGGTTTTTCATACAACTTCCCTAATGCATCCCATCAGTTATTTTGTAGTCTTTTCCTTTGAAACAATTGAATAATACCAAAGATGCAAGACACAGCCGGATCAATCCCAAGTGCTTTCCGATCTAGACAAATCCCATTCCATATCCATCATACTCGAGGGTTTTGTTCACCGTCTTAGACAGTGGAGTATAAAGATACTTTTAATAAAGGTAATCTTCCATCAACATCTTCCAAACACTGAAATTCTACCCGTTGAATTTATCAATCCTAGATATTCCATCATCTGTCATAGCTCCCACTTAAGCTAAAAACTTTTCCTTGTGATTCAATACTTCAGCAAACCTAACTTTTCTCTTGATACCAATTGTTAGAAAAATAAGTGGATAAAATATGCGGAGTAATCCCTTACAGATTCGCAAACAGTAGAAACTCATATAAAGAAATTATTACAGATCTCAAATAAAAGTGCAGAATAAAATAAGCACAACACAGAGAGACAATATTTAATTTCGTTCACCCCAATTTGGGCTACATACACCAAGAATCACTTGTTCATATTTTATTACAAGCCTCTGCTCTCTCAATACAATATCCAGATCTGTTTGGGAGCTATTGCTCAACAAACTCTACAGAATTCCACACCCGAATTCAAAACACATCTGTACATACATGTTACATTGTGTATCTACCATATGCACAAAACCATATAAATAGATAACTGCTTAAGTAGTTTTATACAAAACCAGTGGGTATCAAAACCATGGGCCAAAACCACTGTGGGGTATCAAACCAATGGGTACCGAAAAACCATGGGCCCAAAAACAGCACATAAACGAGAAACCCATCACCCATAGGTTCCTGATATATCGGACCATGTTTTAATGCCTATTTTTTTGGGGGGCCGTGCCCCCAACCCCCCATGCTACCAGGGGCTGCCAGCCCCCTGGCGCCCCCACTCGAACCCCCTTGACCCGGCTCACCAGAGAGTGGACTGCCATAAAAATACCCGAGTGTAACACATAGACGGTAAAGTACCGCACTCTAACATGAAAACTTAGCTCCACATAGTCATTCAACAGCTTCTACTTCATCCTCTAGTACCTCAAACAGAGCTCCAAGAAGTCATGAAGCAACTACAAAACTTGGGTAATGAGTTAGTGACACTTAAGAGGTAGCAAGCCTAAACTTTTAGGATCATATAAGCCATCAAACTTCCATACCCAATAGAAGCCTCCATATTGAGCCTAATAAGGCCACCCATTCAAATTTCTTGGTAAATCAGAACCAAGTAAGGACCTCCTACTAATAGACCATTCCAGCCTTACAATCCTAATTTTGCATCCACATCTAAAGGCTTGGTCACTGAGTACAAAATGTACATGGCTCAGGAATATGACTGGTAGGTTCCCATGCAATCAACCTCATAAATTGGAAAATTATGTGTTTTAATGGTGCCTTTAAATCAAGCTCTGGAGGAGATGACAACGACGGGTGTAGAACATAGAAACAAAGCAAGAAGGAAATCTAGCAGCAAGAAACAACTTAGCACAAACCAAACATCTCCAAAAGGTGCTTATTGGAGCCTCCACACTTGGGTCAATGTGGTGGGTCCATGAGCTATAAGATGGGGGGGTGAATTGGTATAAATCAAACACCTTCTCAAAGTGTTGGCAAGCCAATACAAGGGTCCAAGAAAAGTGTTCCATTGGAGACCTCAGGATTGCCATCATGGCAAACTGAAAAATTTGATCTAAGGATGGAGCTTGTAACTCTATGAAGGAGCTTGATAAACGTATGTTGTCACGAGCTCCTGGAGGATGGTTTGGGAACTTACTTTATGTGCAGAGCCATTTTAATGAAAAATAATTTCTAAGACCAGCCCAAGTGTCATGTTTGCAACAACCCATGATACAACTTGAAGAACTTCTCAACAATGGCAAGGGGAAGCAATCGAGATAACTCATCTCCATTCAACATCATTGAGTAGATGAATAAAATGAATGGAAAGAATATGCAATGGACTTGTGAGAAATCATTATCTATTACCACCATGTAGAGAATTGAGACCATATTTCCATTGATATTGCTTTTGACCTCAAACTCATTCCAGAGATCCCAAAATCATTTTCCGACCCTTAGGTGTTTTTTGCAAGAGAAGGCGCCTTACCAATGACCTCAAAAATCAACATTTTTGAAAATCAAGGAAGCACTCTCGAAGGTCCAAGATATTTCCTAAGTATTCACAAATCACTTCCTACAATGATCTTGTCTCATTGATCAAAAATAGGAGATAAATTTAGTGCATTAAATCCACTCCAAAGAATATGCACCAGCCTACGAGAGGCTAAAAATAGCTCATTCCTAAGCCGGTTTTAAAATCAACCTAGAAAGATCAATTGGGCCTTCAATATGAAACTTGTCAACTCTTCTAAAGGTGTGGTGCTAATTGGACTGGGAAAACAGTTGGAAAAAACACATATGGAGTAATAAAAGGATGGGGATTTGCCTGAGCCTCACAGGGGTGACCTGCATCTGGGAAAGTGTCTCGGGAAGGTGCTACAATCTTGTAAGAATTTTGATCATTGTGGGGGGCCATTGTCCACCACTGCTTGAAAAATTTGAAATGTTCATGCTGCAAATTTGTAGACTTCACCACTAAAATTGGAGGCTAGCTTTGTCACATGTTTTAGAGTGGTCATAACACATGAGGATTTAGACATGTAGGTATAGAGCAGAAGGCTACAATCATATTTCTGGACCAATGCCTTACGAATTTGTCTTTAAAGAGCCTCATGTACCCAGCCCATATACTAAATGCAAAATTTTTAGCATTTGATTGAACACACACACACATGGATAGGGAAGGAATCCACACACAACAAAAGGAAAACATAAAAGGACACCAAAAGTAACAAAAAAAATGCATTCAACCTAACTCACCTATGTACATACAGTGGATGAATGTGTAGACACTAAAATTAGGTCACACTCCCCCCTTTGGTCCCGTGCACTCCCTTTTTGTCCCTCGACATATAAACACCCTTTATTACATTTACCTAGCCATGACCCCCCCTTCACCCCACTAATATTAATTTAATTTAATTAATTCATTACCCTCACTATCTTTATCCTCGCTATATTATTATTTAAATAACATCTACACATATAGTTCACTTTAGACACCTCACCAAGCTCAACTCAACCTAAGACCTATTCTTAGCAAGTTGCCCATAACTAACTAAGACTTAACCCAAACCCTAAAAAATCAATGCCTACATTCCCTCTAACCACATTCCCGGCATGCTCACAAGAGGATCCCAGTATAATCCGTGGGATAATGACATGAGATCCAAGGAAATCAAGAGGATCTCCCTAGTTTAGTAAACCTAGGAAATCCTGCCTTAACCGACGCCGGTTACCCCTAACCGTCGTTGGTTAAGCCGAACCTGCCATCGGTTACCATTTTAACCCCCTAAAATACCTTATTCTCAAGGTTGGAAAACATTTGGAAGTAAGGAATGTTGACAAGCAAGAGCACATCTCAGAGAGATAATGCAATCTTTAGAGAGAAAATTCCAACAAAAACCCGCATGCAAAGAAGGAGATTGAACATCTTCCCCTTACACAGCCATCCCAACCATGATCTGATCTATCCAAGCAAAGATAAGAGTACATGCAACTCATGTAAAATATTTTCTTCAGTTGGTGATCACTTGCAGCCTTAAAACCCCTCATCAGCACCTCCAATCCTTCACAACATAGGCATTCAAGATCGAAATTCAAGTAAGTATACAACATCATACTTTCCTAGTTTATTTCATTTCATCATCATTTTATCATCCATTATTTACCTTGCCCCCTATTGACCTTCTCTCCAAACACTTCCACCTCCCATAGACCCATTAAAACCTCATGCCAAAGCCCTACTTCTAATAACCCAATACTGTGTCACGACCTGACCTAACCAAAGTCCTTTGTACAATCACAAAAGGAGACCAAAATCATGTTCTGTGATATTTCTAGATCTCATAGTAACTGGCAACTCGGTCATACCTAACCGACCGTCGGTCACCCCTAACCAACACCGGTCTCTATGTATTTACTCACACAATCTTGAACAGAGGACCTACCCTCCAAATTTCACCTCACCCTCATTCACTTGTGATCTACCCGAGGATGTCTATGCCAGACTTACTGAGACCCAGAACCAATCATTTGACCTTTGGATTCTATTCTAGCTTAGCCTGTTAGATTAGATCTATTTTCTTACTATGTTTTAAATGAGATACCTAAATCATTTTAAATAACAATAGGATTTAATTTGTTTACAGCATTAATTTGTTTAAAACAGTGGACTAAACAGCCATCTAGGAAGTATCACACTTCTCGGATCTAACATATGCTAGGCAGTTCATTTCCCATATTATTTAATTCCTTTTGGTGTTCTTGTTTTCATTACAGGTAGCTCCTCCTAGCCAAAAGGAAGCTCTCACGATCAGCTGTGGATCCAGAAGTTATAAGCGTGCAACAACTCTTTAACCGACATTTGAATAGGTATTCCTCCTACGCTCGTTGCCCTATCTATTTCATCAAACAATTCAAAGAAATAATCTAATAAATCAGGTGAAACATTTTGGCACGCCTGGTGGGACCCCATCTGGGGTTTCCTTGCATTTCATTCATTCCTAGGAAACAAAGTGTGTGTATTTATTCTCTTCTAAAAAGCGTACACATTAATTTCTGTCCTTGGTAAATCCATCTCTTCTTTCTATTTGCTCTAAAGGAAAATTTTCTTTAGTTGTAATTAAAAAGAATCATTTCTTCATGTTTTCTCTACATTGTAGTGAAAGAGCATCCCTCTTCCTCTTCATCCTATTGTATCATCCAATTTCACATTTTCAATTTGGATTTAAAAACAAGTTGCATTCCATTCTGATTTTATTGCATTAGCTCACATTAATTGAGGACAAACCTATACGCTGGAAGTCATGCCCAACTGATGGTTGACAAACGAAATCATAGAAAAAACACTTCTATCCTTTTCTCTTTCTCTGAGTCTTACCAAACAACACAAAAAATCAAAATACATACATTCTTAAACAACATCTTACCTGGAAGAAGCTATAGGTGATCACACGAATCACGGCACAGTGGGCACCCAGCTCACTGCTCTATCGATGTCCATACTTTAGAACGAATCCTGCCCCCACCATAACATACCTGAAACCTCACATTTTAGATCTCCTTCTTTGTAGGAAGCCAACCTCACCAAAAACTCTATTTCACGATTCATGTGTCTGTCCCTAAATAGCATAAGCTAATTAAACATGATAGAAAGGGAACTCATAGGATCACATTTTCTTAGTGTTTCTTCTTGGGCTTGTTGTTTTGAGGTGGAGAAGATCACGTTCGTCACTTTTTTTTTGTTCATTCTTACACGCTCCCTCATCACAAGCTGGTGTATTCTTGCTCTTCACCTGAGTGTGCCTAGGCTATATCATCATCATTCCCATAAAATCTGGGCCTGATTCCACATAAAATTCTAATTCACAACCACTTTCTTTCATCATTATTTCAATTTTCACAGTAACTGTCATCGGTTACCTCTGACCACCATCAGTTATACCAAACTGACGTCGGTTCTAGGGTCCTTTTTGCTAACCTACTCTAAAGGACATTTTATTTCACTTTCTTCCACTTTTCATAGTCATTCTCTATCACCATCATTATTCCCATTGACGTTTTATACATCTTCAGATTTGGTATACATATCATATTTTACCTTTTGTCCTCAATATTTCACCCTACTCGCTATCCATTTTCTACAATGACTGACCAGTAGTGGTTACCCCTAACCGATGTCAGATTTTACTCTAACTAACATTAGTTATCATATTTCAAATTCTAGCCGCTATTTGTTAATTAATGCACAATTTTCATCAACAGACTCACCTGTTCCTCTGCTGTTCTCTGTGTCATTTATAGAGAAGTAACCCTACCTGATCAATATTGGTTCACATGGTGCTGACCCAAAGGACAAGAAAGCAACGCACTCGTATTTCCATGCCAGATTGTCTAACCCACTCCCACCTAGTCCTCCACCACCTTCCATTTTATCACCAGCCATGGATCCCATCCATCCTATTACTATCGCTACCAGGAGATGAAGAATTTGCACGACCCCTTGACCAAGAACCCTGCTTGCCTTGTATTTTTACCTTTCCCACTCGTCCACTTCGAGATGCCTTGGGTCAATTGATATACGGAATGCCCGTATCTATCCCCTCGACTCTTGCACCCACTTCTCGCATCGGCCCCATCTGGCTCTCGTGCTACCCCGCATCTACATTACACCCCTAGTCATTTCGCAGTTAGTTTTTATACCTGTTATGACTGTCGCATGTCTATTATCTCTGTGGCACCTGTTATATTCCACCGTTACCCTCAAAAAATACCCCAAAACACAACCTCATCCACCCCTCATGTCTCACACATACCTGTATACCTACATTACCACCTCCAGTGGTCGGTGACTCCTACGCCATTTCAAAATGTGGCTCTTTTCATTCCACAATCGTTAGCCCCTATTTGCCACTCAGGGGTTACAATGACACTTCCATGCCCCCATATACATACTACCTAACAACCCTCCCATGTTTCATCTATTATACAATCCGGGTATGTACCCCCTGTTTCACTTACCCTCTTCTCCACTACCCTTAAATGGCAAGCCCCATACACTAGAATGCCACCCCTGTTATATACCCCAAAACCAACCTTTTGATGCTATAGGAGGCATCCCAATCATCACAACCCACCAATGACCTAATTAAATTGATGTTGGACAAGATGTAGAAAATTAGAGGCATCGGTTTTTGGCTCCTGCAACACTCTCACCTACAATGAGATTTGCAATAGAGCCTATTCACCCATCCATTCCTATCCATTCATACACTATGCATTGGGAAATACTTAAAATTCAACCATCTTCAATAGTAAGGAAGACCCACAGCAAACATTTGCGCTCGTTCAAACATGGGTGTTATCTAATCACTCATCATGATGCCATGCTTTTGAGAACCTTTCCCATGTCCTTCACTGGGACCTACATTAGATCGGTATAGTGGTTTACCCAAACACTCTATATTATCATTCAATCAGGTAGCCCAAGCTTTCTTGGATCATTTCTCGTATCAACATCACCAATAAGGTTACCATGAACCGATCTATATTTCCACATGTCAGTACGAGGACGAATCTATCAGCAGATTTTTTCGCTCGCTGGTGCACAGCCCGATCAATCAACTTACCTTCTAACTGCAACAAATTGAACTCATTGAGCTTCTTTACACCAACGGGCTTGCACTCAGACATATTTCACTGACCTTGCAGGTCCAAACCTTCCAAACATTCGATGAGGCATATCACTATGGCACGGAAAGTTAGAGATTTGGGCCATCGAAGAGATGAAAATCCAATTACAAAACAAGAATTTGGAAATTCAAGTCGAATGATACCTCTTCTTCTTCCAAACCACCAAACTAATTATCCAAAAGGCTAAGGGTTACTACGCTAACATAGTGCTCCTCAAGTTCGGCCCATCGTCATCCATCCAATCAGGCTACAAACCCTCATCTAATCTATCACCTGTTCAGAAGTTTTTCGATTCAGATGAGAGTATTGAAAATATACCCCAATTGGGGGAACCTTACTCTTTTATCTTTAGAAAATCTTATCAAAGTTTAGGAGCCATTACCCTTCTACCTATAAAACCACACACTAGTTTTGACCCCTACTCGCCCCATGGCCCACATGTTATAAAGAGCATGATTTCTGTTACTATCACCGACGTGAAGAGTCATAGTGATGAAATACTGCATCACTTTGAAAAATATTGTCTGAGAAATCTCTCGAGAAAGATGATTTAACTGTGCATAATCCCAATTACCACCCCCAACTAAAATATACAAAATATTTCAAAACACCATTTCCCAGCCATGCCTCTTCATCCAATCAAACTAGTGAGACATCAACTCATGATACCGATTACCCATGAGGTTTAGGCACTATCTTTAATGAGGTACCTGTCGCCTCTCTAAGTACCCCATATTCCATCCCATAGAGGAATATTCTAGCCCAAAATCCTCTCCTTCTGCATTAGAACCAACCTCCACTTGTTCCTTCACCAACAGAGGAACACCTTTCATCTCCTACATCACCAACGGAAGGGGTATTATGCTAACATTGAGCCCATCTCACCTCTGGCTTCACCACTTAGAGAACCTTTACCTATAGTACCTTCCTCCACCCATAGGGGAGCACCCATTATCTCCTCCACCCACAGAGAAGCATCCATTTCCTCTACCCACAGAGCAGCGCCCATATCCATTCCTCCACTTATAGAGGAGCTCTCATCATCTCCTCCTCCTGTCATAGACCCAGTTGAGATACCTTTGGCTCTCGGCGAGCATTCTCCATTAGCTACCCAGAATCCCGCAGACCTCCTTTCGGCTCTCTTACACCCACTGAAGCTGACGCTAGCCCAATTTTCTATCTCTAAGATGCACATTTTACGGGAATTACCATTAGGTCCTCGCCAACTCCACCCACAGACATGCCGTGTCTCTACATGTTTGGTTCCGATCAGTTATATTATGTGGATAGAGATTTATTATGGGGGGCGCCTCTTACTCCCCGTCTCAACATAGATGCAGACATCCCTCGACTGATACCTTCCAACTATTTACCCAAACACTTTTCGACCCATCAATACCAATATACAACCACCTGCTTTCACAGAACCCCTTCCATGATACCCGTTAGTAACTCACAACCACACCCTTACCCATAATCCGACCCGACCTACATCTAAACCCCAAACCCGTACCTACAATATTTTCCTCAACTAAACATAATACCACTTCAGGGGTCACCCCCGACCACCAAACTTACTCATCCACCTATTAAACTAGATTTAGCTACATCCTCCTAATGTCAATACCACACCTACTCCGACACCCAAACCAAAGAAACAAACTCATCGACCTTGTACCCCGACTGCACCATATCACACCTACACTTGTCTCGTCTACCTTAAGACCTCATTTGCCCAACATGGTCAAGCACCCTTCACCCATTCAATAAACCAATAACACAACAACCCATTCCTTCCTCACAAACCTCTAACCTACCCAAGCACACAACATGACTTATACCTGCACCTGCAATCTCCTTACCACCAATACCCTCCAATAACTTTAGTTATTGTTTCACTACCCACTACACTTTAGTCATTGTCCCTCACACCCCCTTATAGGAGCTCATTGATCGTCAGCTCAGATCTTCAATATACATAGAGTTTTGTGGTCATGCAACATAGTGGCAATTTATCATCATTGACATTTGAAATAAGGTTGGATCTTCACTCTGCGTAGAGGATGATTGTGGCAGTGCAACAGAGTGGTACCTGATTATCATCGTAACCTGGGGACTTAGCGCCATGTAGAGGCACAAGTTATACAACAGGGTAAAAATCACCATCAGAGACTTATGTCTAACTTTAAACTATGTAGAGGAATAGTCCATGCAGTGAAGTGGAGGTCAACAAGAAAGTGTCTTCTTTAATCGGCAGCAAAAATTCATTCTATGTAGACACATATCTGTGCAGTAGGATGAAGGTCAATAGGAGATGTCATCAGCATGGCCTGAATACCATAGGTCATAGGATTAAGCCATTGGTTGTTTGAATATGAAGTAGTATTGTGGTACCTTTGATTTGACCATAAATCTCTCTTCTCGACAACACCAGTTTCACTATTCAAAAAGCTTTCTATGGACAAAAATCCTTCTCACTAGGGAGGTATGATCTAGAGGAAATTTTGGGACTTTGAGAATTCCTAAATATCCCTATACCATACAAGGGTAGAATAGAATTCAACGAGATTTTTGATGATACCTAGAATGTAGAAAACAGACTTCGTATGCTTAAGATAGAGCTGGTCAAAGTTTGATCAACGTTCGGACTCGATAGAGTCAAATGGCCAATACGATAATGACACATGGAAAAAATGGATGATTTTGAAATCATCTAGAGTCAACATCATTGCGTAGATCTCATCAAGAAATTTTTTGATACATTTTCATTTGTCCAAATCCGAGTCCGTATGTAAAAGTTATGACCGGTCAAAGTTTGGTCAAAAGGTGGTGAATGGGTGGAGGATGCACCAAGTGGACAAATCACATTTGGACATGTGGAAAAACTACATTTGGACACGTGTCATAGATGTATTTGGGAATGTGGGAAGAAAAATGAGGTGGTGTGTGGCCCATGCCACATATAATTCGGGCGGCCATTTTATATTAAACATCACCGTCAGATTTTATACCATCAATGTGGGATTATTCCAAATGGTAAATACAAAGAGGTGGAGTGTTTAGGGGATTCAAAACGCTAACACCCATATGCTAAAAAAAGCTCTCACCACCACATTATAAAGCTGGATAATGTTATATAAGGGGATAATTGGCTATTGTATTAGCACAGGTTTGTGCTTGCGCTGTAGTACTATTTGGGCAATTTTTTTTAAAGGCCATTTTTGAAGCACTTAGGAGTGTTTTTGTGACTCGAAGTAAACTTAAAAGTATTCCAGGATTCCAAGACGCTCTTAATGGACCCCTTTTTTTCTCATTTTCTCATTTTGGGGACATTGTGATAGGTCTATGCTCAGGCCTTAGGCCTATTTTGGCATTTTTTGTAAAAGGCCATTTTTGAAGCACTTAGGAGAATTTCCGGGCCTCGGAGTAAACTGGAAAGTTGTCCAAAATTATGAGGAACTTCTAATGAAACCCTTGTTTTATCATTTTGGGAATTTTTTGATAGGTATTTGAGTGATCTGTGATGTAGGTTTTTGTATGTGCTTGTAGCTTAACAAAGTAGTTTTTGGAAATCTATATTTTAGAGGCACTTAGGGGCATTTCTAAATCTCAGGGAAAACTGAAAAGTTGTCTAGAATTACGATGCAATCCTAGTGTACCTATTTGTTTCATAGTTTGAAGGTTTTGTGACTTCATTTGTTTTGCATAAGTCATCTTAGCATTTGGGTTTTGTCTAGAGCTATTGTCGAGCGTGCATCTCATCAGAGGGAAACTTTTAAAGATATGATCTTCTGCAACGATCATTTTAAGCCAAGTTATTTCTACCGGTAGACATGGAGGAGACTATTTGTCTATTATTTTCTATTTTAGATTCATTTTGAATAAATTGGTATCAAATCATCTTGTAATCCAGTTTGGATTCATTGAGAATCAAATAGTATGTGATCATTTTTATGTTCTGGTTTGTATTCATTGTGGATTAACTAGGGCATTTTTTATCCCGCACATTATTCAGTTCATATTTTTGCTCTATGTAGAGGCTGATTGAGATCATGCAACAAAGTGGTAGTTATTCGTGGAGGATATTTTGTACACCAAAGGATCAATTTGGATTCATTGGGAATCATTTGAGTTTTTTTCTTCTAAATAAAAATTCAGATTTGTTCAAATCAAATAGTATCTTTTGGTTTCTTGTTTCATATTCATCGCTTCATTTGTGTAGACACTGAATCATGCACTTTGGTAATTATCTAGTTTTGATTACATACTACTATTTATATGATTCCTAAGTAAGAAAAGTACTAATTAACCCATGTCTTTGGCCACCTTTCTTTGCTTTCTATTACTACTTTTGGTCTTGCACCCTCACTTGCTCAGTTTGCATTTTTATACTTTGGTAGTTTTCATCCTAGACACCAGCACCCAACTAGGAAGCCATCGCAAGGCGCCGTCATCCACTTTGGGTGCCCTTGTCCCATGTGTACTTTACTAACACTTTTTGGGTCCTTTCTAGTCATTTGATCATATTAATATTTTTTTAGTCAATGTTTTCAGGGTTCATTACGAAAATCAAGCAAAGGAATCATATAAATATAAAGTTATGTGATCATAATAAAGGACCAAACACTAAGCATTAGCTATCACCACGTAAGGTTACATCCATCAAGGCATCTAAGAGCTTCATTGCATCTATCTAGCACCATGACAAGGGACATAAGGGTTGGTTCTTCTGTGTGCACTTCATAGGAGGGAAGTTCATTTTAATCCATGTACACATCTACTACATTTCTTTACGTCTATCTATTCTCTCACTATCCATGTGTGAAACGTACAAGAGCCACCTAGGGCATGATTCCCACACACACACACACATCAAATGAGATTGAATTTAAGATGTAGTGTAGTGCTCAGTCGTAAGTTCACCATTGTGATAGTTGAGGATAGTCCAACCCCTCATTATGCATCTTTCTTTTGCAAGATTTGATGTCTATTTGACCGTTTTGCAGGTTTACAGTGACATCAGTAATCTTGGTATAACCTTAGAGTGACCAAAGGTGAACACCTTGGGAAACCTCAGAGGATATTTTTTGAGCTTTTCTGCAGACTCAGACACCAAAAAATAGGCCTAGGGTGCCCACGGGTTCCCCTGTCCCTCTTCAGGCACCCGAGTCTAGCATGTTCCTCTAGATCTACATTTTTTTGAGCTCCAGTGTGATGGTCAATGTTTCATATCTTCCAATTTTATAGCTCTGTGCATCTTCATGATCTCTGCAAATCAACTAAACCTTCTTACCATCTCTTTGCACCTAGGGTTTCATAATTTATTGCTTAGTTTTGTTGTGTATCATTTCTATAATTAATTGTTCATTTATTTACTATTACAATAGCAATCAGGCTAGGTTCTTATTTTTTACATTTTAGCTTAGTAAATTTGTAAGTTTGTATTCGATTTACAAATCAAAAGTTTTAATGAATCAATTCAACATTTAAACCCGAAGATGTAGGCATTTATTTTTTCTGAACTCCGTTATCAACACTCTTTAAGTGTGTGTGTGTGTGTGTGTGTGTGTGTGTGTGTGTGTGTGTGTTCAGTTTTACATTCAAATTTTCCTTAAGTTGATAACTATTGTGGAGTTAATTCACAAGTTCCTATAGGGGTCTGATGCCAGTTAAAATGTTTGGCCATATTTTCAGATCACTTGGTGAATAGAGTTATCTTGAATATCTATTATGCTAAAAAACCTATTTCATAAACTTAGTAAATGTACTATAGTTATTTGATAGATTATATACATAGCTATGATTCTTGGTGGTTTAATTTAATTCGAACAATTACCTTCATTTTATACAAAATTGATTTAAGTATATTTCTCATATTCTTTGGATTGTGTGTGATTTAATTAATCTTAATATATTTTCTTTTTTGGATGATCAAACGAGAGTCTAGTTTTAAAGCAACTTGAATTTTGAAGCACATAAACATATTTCAATGAAGAAACATGATTTTTTATGTAAAGATCTAAAAAATGAAAAATAGTCTTGTGGATTGATACTCACCATGGATGCATCTCTCAAATTTTGGATCTCAGGGAAAAATTTAGAGACAAATATTCGTAATTTGACTATTTTAGGATATTTCAAAAGTCCCATTTGGCTATTTGGACACTATATGCCTACCCAAGGTTCGATAAAAATAATCACAAACATTACTATTTCCCTCTCACATAATGTGATGATTTATAATATTAATATGTTTTTAAAATGGACCGTCTTTAAATCAATGGACCAAGATTTTAAAACATGTTTCGATTGCCACAAAATATATGGGAACTTGGATCACAATCATCAATATTTTAGAGGGAAATTTGATTAAATTCACAACTTTTTTGTACGCGCACGCGCGCGTGTTAATATAATCAAATATATTGAAGGCACCAATTCAAGCAACCGTTCACTAAATTAAAGGATTATCAAATCTTAAAATTAGAATAGAGATTTTATTCTATGTGATATGATTTAATTAAGGAATTCTTGGGACCATTTAATTCCTAAAAATGTATTTCTTGCATACTGGTTTGTATTGGTTGAGCTAGTACTCATTTAGAGGCTTGATAATGGAGACCTTTGCAATTTTTTCTATGGGAATTATCCCACAATTTCCAAGGAAATAAGAATATATATATGAAATTTATATTTTAGTATAATGGATGTAAAGATTCATAAGATACCTTTTGGAAAAGTGTTGAAAAGTTTCAAATTAAAGGAAGACTAAGGAAGAAGAGTTCGAAGCCAACTAACATAGGATGTTCACACATTGCAAAAGATTTGTGGATGGGATATGTTTTTATATGATTTGCAAGGAAGACTTGAGAGATCATTATTTTTCCGGAAACAACATGAAATTATGACAAGTGGTCAATGGTTAAACGGTCAATGTTTAATCTTGTGAATGATTGAGGAAATTGGTTCCAAATTTCATAACTCAATAATATTTCTGTGTTAAGTAATGACTTCATATAATGCAATTTCTACCATAAATTGAATAGATAAATGAAATTTAACCTGAAGAGGACAATTGAAATTCAAAAAAATATTTTTTAAATTAGAAAAATTATGTAAGATTCACGTTTACATATGTAACCATTTTAAAAATATTTTTCCATTTTCACCATAGTCTTGATAGCCATTTTGTAAGATTCAACATCCTAATGAATCCTACTGCAACAAGATTCTCCATCCTTTATAAAATATTATTTTTCATGGTTCCTTAAAATTTTCATTGCTTTGACATCTTTCCACTTTGCCTCTCTCCATGTAAGAACACTTCAACTCATGATCATACTATAAGATTCCCTTTGTCCATGCATGATGAAGTGGTAGTGGTTTTCCTCCTCCCTTTGGATGTTCACCTCTCTTTTGAGATGATTTTCAATCTTATTTAATACTCTTCCTATGATTGAAAGGTTATTTCCTTCTTTGTTGCATACTTCTTCCATTCCCGTAGAGTGACAATGTGCTATCTCCTTCATTGTGGAGTTTTCTCTTTGTCGGAGACTCTCCTTTGGCCCTTGGAGGAAGCTCAATTGTACTTTCCTCATCATGAGGTACTTTCTTACTATTTACAAAATTATACTCATCATTACATTTTAAAACATAAATATTTCCCTTACCTTTCGTGGGTTGTTTTTGTAGAGCTAGTAGCTTGGGATCTTTTCTTATGGAATATGTTTTTTTGTAGAGCTAGTAGCTAGTAGAGTTAGAACATTCTCCAATTTCCACAATTTATTATTATTATAGTACACAATTTACTATTTTTAGATTGTTATTATTTTATTTATAAATTGTACTTACACAAGTATTATCTAGTCAATAGGTAATATATAACAATATCTAAAAACAATTATAAAGAAAAGGCCAAATTCAGGTTTTACAACATCAAGCCAATTTTTTTGTCTCTTATAAAACTGAGGAAGTTTAAACTATAATCGTCTAAGAATCAATTGGAACTTATAATCGTCTTAGAAATTGACTACTCGTGTGTGGTTCCATATATTGGTGAGACATTGTTCTTTATAAGTATTAGATTTAAAGAGTATAATCTATGTCTCAAAATTGATTTTTTGATAATAATACTTATTGACATTAATTGAATGATACGATATTATTAACATTAACAATAAATAAGATTTTAATATTTGTGTAACTACCCTAAATATTGTGTTATTTAATGTTTTCTATAAATTATCATGTAACGTGTTAGTTGCCAATAATACTTATTATTTATGGCTAAATTATTAAAATATTAATAAAATAGTTAATTTAATTAAGGTATTACGAAATGTGTAAATGATAGTCTTGAACAAGAATATAACAATTAAATATTCCACCATGTAAGGAAATTATTTACCTCGGATTAATGTCATCCATTGATTATGGTTGATGAATGTGTCCTTTGCTAGTATGTCTTTTTGTACGTATGGATACCTTTGGTTATTTTTTACTATATTTTTTGTCCTCCACTCACAGATCAAGTACATATCGATTCAACTATAGAACAATTCAAACATGACTATTCAAACAGATAATAATTTTGGTTGACCTTACCAAATTTTCTATTATTAAAATTTTAAAATAAAATAATGACACGCAGGTATGATAAGGTCGACAATTAATTTAGTTTCATTCACATGAAAGATGTGAAACAGCGATAATATTTTATATTAAAGAAATCTTTCTTAGGCCAACTTCTTCCGGATGAGACCTTTTTCTTAGGCCAACTTCATCCGGATGAGACCTTTTGGCTCCCACCGGCCTGCTGTTTTTATGCGTGAAAAGCGTCTATATAAGAAAAGATTGAAACTCATTTTGCATCAGATGTTCTCTGCTCTCCCTGGTGTCGAGTTCAGAGTATAAGTTTTATTGGGTCATAAGTTTTTTTAGTGTTAGTAATGGCTCAGGCAGTTGCTGGTGCAATTGTGAGCTATGTTGTAAAAAACACTTTTGGATGAAGATTGCACCATTGGTGAAACTCTGGTAAAGACTTGGACAGACTTTTATGGTTATGTTGCTGCTAATGTCTTCAAGCTCTTCAGGAGCAATGATAAGGAAGGAGTGATACGAGAGTTCCAGAGCTTCCCTGAGAAGGAGTTAAAGAGAGTCAGCTACCATGGAGAACAAGCCTTTCATGCTACGCTCATATTTTACTCTCCAGATCAGTACTTGTCTCAGGTTGAAGGTATCTTCACAGGAAAGACTACAGAGAAGTCTAAAAGGCTGCGCAGGACTGCCAAAGCTTTAGTTATATCATGCTGGGTGAATCATCTGTATACTTATGGGTGTTCTAAAGAAGACGGATTAAGGGTTGTCAGTTCTCGCCTCAGAATTGACGATCTCTGGGATGTCTGATGTACGAGTGGAGAGGGAAGCCGGTTTCCAACATTGTCGGCTCATAAACAACAATGTCCTAATTACTCCTCATAAATACTAGTATAAATAAATGAGGAGGGATTGTAATGAACCTTG
Source organism: Taxus chinensis (assembly GCA_019776745.2). Lineage (NCBI taxonomy): Eukaryota > Viridiplantae > Streptophyta > Pinopsida > Cupressales > Taxaceae > Taxus > Taxus chinensis. The sequence goes on along the minus strand of CM034147.1, from coordinate 745,828,004 downwards.
TCTGTGTTATATATTACTATGATATATGCCATGTCAAATGTAATATTTATATTCATGTCATTCACGACTGCTGTCCCCAAGCACAACTACAGACAGCTCCAATGAGTGCGGAGGATGATGGAAGGAAACCCACTTTATTTCCTTATGTAATGACGATGAATAGTAAGAAAGATATCTTGTTTATTTCTATACCTTCATTTGCATTTGCATTTCAGGCCATTCTTTCTGAAATAGATTTTTTAATTATGTGTAGGGTTTAGGTGAGTTGGTAGTGCAACTACAGTAGAACATTCAAAGCTCTCTATCAACCCTGCGCTTCCATAATAGGTTGTGGTGGCCCTTCTCTTGCCAGATTGAAGCCCTATGCCTGTCAATTAGTACGAGTCTTTTATGGTCCTATAGATTAAAATTAAAGCACATATTACACTGTAAAAAAATATATATTTAAAAAAAAACTATACAACAAATTCAAAATTACAATCTCTATGAAACTTATGTATGTCCATAACAAATTACTTTCTTATTACTTAATATCTTGACTTACTGTGTACTATATAGTTTGTTATAAATATGAAAAGACTTGCTTTTAATGAATAATAAATAATACTAATAATAATAGAAGTCCCAAATATTCCATTATTTTTGGAGTTTTATATTTTCCTTAGTTGTTTTGATCCACCACTATTAAATTTTATGTTTTTTTATATTTAAATATTTAGATCTTGAAAAATACGTTGTTTAATAGGATGGATTGGAGAAATTGTAAAAATATAGAAATTCTCAAAAAATTCACTGTATTTGGTAACTATGATTTTGGTTATATAGTTGAACCATTGATCTAATCAACAAACAACAAAAAAACATGGATGAATACGTGTCAGGAATTTTTTTTTAACCTACTCAAAAGAATGTCTACAAACAACATTTGGAGGTTTATACACATTTTTTGGTATTATTATGTGTTCTTCTATGTGTAGATTCATTGTCTAGATTTTGTATTAGATTTAAGAGAATGAATAGATAAATTTCATGCAAGAGCTTGATCATCTTCAAGTACTTGTGAAAACCCTCTTTTAGATCTTTAATATCGCCATGTTTTTATAATCGTTGGAGTATGAGAAAGAATAAAATATATTATTAGGAAATTTATTGATTAATAATGTATCACAAAACACAAATGACACAAGGAAAAGTTGTTTCTCTATCCTGAAAAATAAAACATCACTCAGAAATGCGTTCTCATCCATATTGAATCTTGATGATTTCTTCTAACCCAAAAGAGAAACCTTCAGTTTAGCATACAATTTTCTCCATGAAAAAATGGGTCTTCTCCTGTCGAGTGATGAAAGAAAACTTAATGACTATGAAAAATTTATACAATTGTTAAATATATTAATCTATGAACTATTTGAAAAAATTTGTTGAAGAGGGTTTATATTACAAACTCCTTAAGCCCATGATTAATTGTTTATTGGGATGGTGTCTCTCTAATTTCCACAGTTACCCAAAACAACATTAAACCCAAACCCTCTCGGATATCCTAACTTACAACATTAATGCTAATTTTTTATTACACTATATTCTTATGATCTATTCAAAATTTGTAATAATATGGATGGGTCTATAATAAAAAACACCCACTTAAAGCCTTGATTATCACTATATTGACAATTTATGTTATTTTTTTTGTCGGGCCATCATCATATGTATTCATATTAGCAATATATTTGTTCCCACCTATGACACCAATCAGAAAATGGGTCTCCAAAATAAATACAAAACCCATCATCATATCTATTCATAGAAATTGTTTTCATCTATGAAACCAATCAAAATATAGACCTCTCCAAATTCAACCTAAAAATTCCTAGCTAAATTCTTTAAATACCTTCGACCAAACCTAGAAATTGATAGGTTATGTGCCCTTTTTTCTAATTTTAACTCTAAATTACCAATAATAAAATTAGAAAACCGTAAACAATGACTGATTAACAATATAGAAAACTATATAAATTTTTAAACAATATATATTGAAATTTACAATTACTAGAAAGAGCTAAGCCATTATTTTTTTTTTGATGAAAAAGATCTTATATTATATTGATACAATAAGATACAAGATAAATTTCAACAAAAAAGCCGGCAGTATGAGAGCATGCCCCAAAACCACGAACAAACTAGGCCAATCCTAAACCAAAAAAATTCAAACTAGACCGAGCCTAGGAAAGTACAACAAATCAAAAAAGCATCGCCCTAACAAAAAACAAAGGAAAAATCAAGCTACAGTTGCAAACATGCCCGAGGTGGGTAGATCCTTATCATCCAACCACCCCAAACCAAGAATATCTTTACCTGTGTATGGAACCTCCTAGCTAGTAGTAAGATATTCCTCAAGGTATGCTTCCTTGCATGTAGGAATGGTGAGGTTAAGCCATGGGAATTTTCTAGAGGATGGCAAGGGTGGTGGCGGTTGTCAAGCGGCCTAGTGTGTAGTGATGGCAGGAGGAAAACCCCAACCCTACCGAAGAGCTAACGATTGTGGTGGAGACCCCCACCCATGATGTCGAGGTGGCAAGCTCCAGCCCTATTGGTGAGCTGAGTGCGACGGTGAGCCCTGACCATAATGGCGCATAGGCGAATGACTATGCCAATGACTCAATCCTAGAGAGTGGCGGGTGTGACTAAAGGCATGACGTTGGGATCTGTTGCATCTACCTCCACAAACTAAATGCAAGGAGAACCTAGTGGGAGATGGAGGTACTATTGATCAATTATTCCCCTTACATAAAATTAATCAAACATGCCCCTGCGTAAGAGAAAATTGAAGGGTCGGTTCAATCTTGGGAGCTCATAGTCTCCGAAATCAACGGGGCAGGAGGACTTGACAATGGAGTTGAAAGGTCAGAAAATGGGAGGCCAATGACATTAAAGAGTCTAGAGGCTTAAAAGGAAAGAAGAGACAATGGAAGCTGCCACGTGTCCGATCAACACATCTATAAAGTTCAAGCCGAAAAGGAGGTCTCTAATAAGTGCCATCCCGCCATGTGGCTCAAAGGCGCACCTCCAGAGGTAGGGTCCAAACATGGTCTCAAAATGAGCGTGGAGCTTCCACATGTCTAAGGTCTGACGAGTTGCTCCTAAATGGGTGGAAAAGGGACAGGTAGACCCAAATCAACTAAGTATAAAAGGGTCGGCGGAAGTCCCCACGTGGCTCAACGGTGCAACTTCAAAGGAAGGATCAAGAGCGGAGGCCCCAAATGAGTGCTAGCCCTCCACCTGGGCAGAGCCTCAAAAAGTTAAATTAGCCGTTTAAAAGTCTAAGGCCAGTGGACAGATCGACGTGTCTCATCGGCGCACCTTTAAGGGTCAAAGCCAAAGGTGGAGACTCAATCAAGCACCAAGCCTCCACATGTCCTATGTCTGAAAAGGAGATAGAGTTCGTAGTTGAAAAGTCTTATGGAAATGGAAAGAGCCATTGTTTAGCTTGACGTAACCCAAAGTGGAGACTCAAACATGTACCATCCCACCATGTAGTCAAGGACAAAAAATGGGATCAGGCTCGTATCACCTAAGCACAAAAGGTAAGCGGAAGCCTCCACGTGCCTCATTGGTGCAATTTCGATAAGAAAATCTAGAGTTAACCCCCAAACGAGTGCAGGCTCGCCACGTGTCTGGAGCCTGAAAAGACAGAATCGGCCGTTGAAAATTCTAAATAGGGTAGAGCCAGAGGAAGGTGCCATGTGCCTCAATGACACAAATTCAAAAGGCAGGGCCCAAAGGCCAGTCCCATACAAGTGTAGGCCCTCCATGTGTCCTAGGTCCAAAAAAAGGAACACCAACCATTGAAAAGTCCAAGCTTGGGATAGGCCTGAGGTAGCCTCCACATGTCATGTCCACGTAACTTCAAAGGCAACATCCAAAAGTGGTTCCCAAACATGCACCAGCTCTCCATATGTCTCGGGTCAGGCACAATGTCTCTGTCAACAATGGGGCTTGTGTAAAATACAAAGAAATAGAGCAGGCCTACAGACGGCGCCACGTGTCTCTTCGGCACAACTTCAAAAGTGTAGAGGGGGGGGGGGTAAAACCTTGAGACACACAGGGCCACCACTTGGATATGCGTGAATAGACTCCAAACCTAACGTACCTTCAAGTGGCCATATATTTCAATTAGAAGCTCAGAATCGAGTGGGAGGCGATGTTTAAGATGGATCTCAACCCCTGCTACCCACTTACCACCATTAATGTCTCGACCCTCCATTTTTGAGGCCGTCAAGTCTCCCACCTACCACCATGATATAGAATGGGGTTCCCTTCCTTCCCAGCAAAGAACAACGATGGGGTTATGGGTGTTGCAGTGAGACCCATCATTGTGGCAGGGGAATTCAATGCTCCTTCAGGGGCGGTTGGAACAAGGTTAGAAATTTCCCTCCTTTTCTCTCTCTCATTCTTCCTATATATTATACAAGAGTGAAAATTTCAAGGGTTAGACATTCTTTCTTTGTGCCCTCACTTCTTCTCTAATCTACAGGGAAATTTGTGGAGCCTTGAACTCTGAATTGTAATGCATTTTCTACCTCTTGGTTGCTGTAATGCACTGTATCAATGCTGTAAAAGAGGCATAACCCACTGGTTTCAGCAGTCCAAGCTTGTCAAGTTCATGAGAAGAATACAAACAAGATCAAGAACTAGAGAGGAGGGTTTATTTGTCTATCTACATTTATTCCCGGAAAGAGAAAGGAGAGGAAGAAGAGCCCAAAGGTATCCATCTCCACCAAACATCACATTGTTGACACCTCCACTTGGTAGGCCTTTTGTTCAATCAACTAGAGTCCTTTGACCAATCAGGATGGCACTGTAGACATTAAAATTAGGTCACACTCCCCTTTGGTCCCTCGACATATAAGCACCCTTTATTACATTTACCTAGCCATGACCCCCCTTCACCCCACTAATATTAATTTAATTAATTTAATTAAATTAATTAAATTAATGCTTTACCCTCACCATATTTATTTTTTAAATGTCTTATTTAAATAATATCTACACATACAGTTCACGTAGACACCTCACCAAGCCAATAACCTAAGACCTATTCTTAGTAAGTTACCATAACTAACTAAGACTTACCCAAACCCTAAAAATCAATGCCTACATTCCCTCTAACCACATTCCTGCATGCTCACAAGAAGCTCCTAGTCTACCCTGTGGGATAATGACACGAGATCCAAGGAAATCAATAGGATCTCCATAGTTTAGTAAACCTAGGAAATCTTGCCTTGACCGACGTCAATTACCCGTAACCATCTACGGTTAAGCCAGATTGCCATCGGTGTCCGTTTTAACCCCAAAACAACCTTATTCTCAAGGTTGGAAGTTGGAATTTGGAAAAACATTGGGAGAAAGTTGACGAGAAAGAACGCATCTTAGAGAGATAACCATCCCAGCCATGATCTGATTTATCCAAGCAAAGAGGAGTGTACATGTAGGCCATGTAGAATCTTTTCTTCATTTGTTGATCACTTGCAGCATTTAAACCCATCATCAGCACCTCCATCCCTCACACATAGACATTCAAGAACAGAATCCAAGTACGTATAACATCATACTTTCCTTGTTAATTCATTTCATCATCATTTTATCATCCATTGCGTATCTTTCCCCCTCTTGACTTTCTCCAACACTCCCATCTCCATATACCCATTAAAACCTCGTAGAATCCTACTCCAGTAACCCAATATTTCACCCTAACTCACCAAATTCCTTTGTGCAATCACAAAGGAGACCAAAAGCTTGTTCTGTGACATTTTTAGATCTCACAGTAACTGGCACCGGTTACACCTAATTGTCGTTGGTCACCCCTGACCGACACCAGTCTCTATATTTTCCCACACAGCCTAGAACAGAGACCTTCCCACCTAATTTCATCTTACTCTCATTCACCTGTGATCTACCTGAGACCTTTATCAGACCTGTAGAGACCATGAACCAATCATTTGACCTTTGGATTCTATTCTAGCTTAGCTTGTTAGATTAGATCTATTTCTTATTGTGTTTTTAAGTGAGATACCTAAATCATTTTAAATAACAATAGGATTTACTTTGTTTACAACATTAAATTGTTTAAAATAGTGGAGTGACAACCATCTAGGAAGTATCATACTTCCTGGCTCTAGCATACAGTAGGTAGTTCACTGCAACAATCCATCAACTGAAATTTGAATAGGTATTCCTTCTACGCCCGTTACCATATCTGTTTCGTTACCACTTCAAAGAAACGATCTAAGAAAAAGGTGAAACATTTTGGCACACCGAGTGGGACCCATATGGGGTTCCTTGCATTTCATTTATTCCTAGGAAAAAATTGTGTGTTTGATTCTCTTCTGAAAGCGTACACACTAATTTTCTTCCCTTGTAATCCACCTCTTCTTTTTATTTTCTCTAAAGGAAAATTTTCTTTTGGTGTAATTAAAAAGAACCATTTCTTCATGTTTTCTACATTGTAGTGAAAGATCATCCCTCTTTCTCTTCATCTTATTGTGTCATGCAATTTCACTTTTCAATTTGGGTTTAAAAATAAGTGCATTCCATTCTAACTTATTACATTAGCTCACATTAATTAAGGGCAACCTATACGCTGGAAGTCATGACCAGCTGATGGTTCACAAACAAATCGTAGAAAAGAACTTCTATACTTTTCTCTTTTTCTGAGTCTTACCAAAGCACACAAAAACTCAAATAACATACATTCTTAAACAACATCCTACCTGGAAGAAGCTGTAGGTGATAACACGATCACGACACAGTGGGCACCTAGCTCGTTGCTCTATCGAGTCATACTTTAGACCAAAGCCCGCCCCCACCATAACATACCTGAAACCTCACCTTTTAGATCTCCTTCTTTGTAGGAAGCCATCCTCACCAAAAAAATCTATTTCAAAATTCATGTGTCAGTCCCTAAATAGCATAAGCTACACGAACATAATAGAAAAGACACTCCTAGGATTGCATTTTCTTAGTGTTTTTGCTTGGCTTGCATTTGCAGGACTCCTTGACAAGAACCCTACAGCCTTGTAGTTTTACCTTTCCCACTTTTCCACTCGAGACACCTTGGGTAAGTTGATATACGACATGCTCGTATCTATCCCCCTGAATCTCGCACCCACTCCCGCATCAGCTCCATCTGGCTCCGTGTTTCCTATATCCACCTTACCCCCAACCATTTCACAGTTAGGTTCTATTATCGCTATGAATTCTGCATATGCTACCTCTATGGCATCCATTACATCCACCGTCCCATCGACGACTACCCCAAACACAACCTCATCCACCCCTAATGTCTCATACATACCTGTAGCTACATTCCCACCTCCAGTGTCAGTGACCCCTACCCCATTTAAGAACATGGTTATTTCCATAACGTAATCATTATCCCCTATTGCCACTAGGGTTACCACGAGCCTTCCAACCCCATATACATAGTACCAAAAACCTCCTGTTTCATCCATTATTCATTCCAGGTACGTACCCTCTATTTCACTGCCTTCTTCTCCACCACCCTCCATGGCAGCGCCATACACTGGAGTGCCAGCACTATTATATGCCCAAAACCAACCTCCTCATGCTACAGGAGGCATCTAATCATCACAACCCACCAATGAATTAATTAAATTGACATTGGACAAGATGTAGACATTGGAGGCATTGGTTTCCGGCTCCCGCAACACTCTCACCTACAACTAGATTTACAACAAGCCTATTCACCCATCTATTCCTATCCATTCGTACCCTGTGCATTGGGAAATGCCTAAATTCAATTGTTTCAATAGTAAAGAAGACCCACAACAAAATTTGTGGTCGTTCAAACACGGGTGGTATCTGATCACTCATGATGATGCCTTTCTTTTGAGAACCTTTCCCATGTCCCTCACCAGACCTGCATTAGATTGCTATAGTGGGTTACCTAAACACTCTATATTCTAATTCAATCAGGTATCCCAAGCATTCTTGGATAATTTCTCTATCAATATTGTCAAGAAGGTTACCATGACCGATCTATATTCCACACGTCAGTATGAGGACAAATCTATTGCAGATTTTTTCGCTCACTGGCGCAGCTTGATCAATTAACTTACCTTCCAACTGCCACAAAATGAACTCATCAAGCTCTTCACACGGGCTTGCGCTAGACATATCTCCCTAAACTTGTAGGTCTAAACCTTCTAAACATTCGATGAGGCATTCACTATAGCATGAAAGTTTGAGATTCGCGCCATCGAAGAGAAGAAAATCCAATTATGTAATAAGAATTCGGCATTCAAGTCGAATGATACCTCTTCTTCTTCCAAACCACAAACCAATTATTCAAAAGCTAAGGGCACCGCTAACACAGTGGTACTTAATGCCGGCCCACCTCATCTGTCAAATTAGGCTACACCCGCATCTAATCTCTCACCTGTCCAGACTTTTCAATTCAGACGAGAGCAACAAAAATATACCCAAATTGGGGAACCTTACTCTTCTGTCTTATAAAATCGTATCAAAGCTAGAGCCATCATCCTTCCACCTATAAAACCACACATTGGTTTTGAACCTGTTCGCCCCATGCCCACATGGTATTAAGAACACGATTTCTGTAACTATCATCACGTAAAAGGTCATAGTGATGAAAATTGCATCACTTTCAAAAATATTGTCGAAGAAATGCTCGAGAAAGGTAAGTTAACTGTGGATAATCCCAACGCCACCCCCAACCAAAATCTAAAAATTGTTAAAAAATAGTTTACCAACCATGCCCCTTCATCCAATCAAACCGGTGAGACATCAACTCATGATACCCATGCCCATGAGGTTCACGCTATCTTTAACAAGGTACCTGTCACATCTCAATTGCCCCACATCCCTTCCATAGAGGATATCCTATCCTGAAATCCTCCTTCCGCATTGAAACCAACCTCCCTTGCTCCTTCACCCACAGAGGAACACTTTTCATCTCCTTCATCACGAACAGAGGGGTCTTTCGCTAACATCAAGACCATCTCACCCCTAGCTTCTCCACTTAGAGAACCTTTACCTACAGTACCTCCTCCACCCATAGAGGAGCTCCCATTATCTCCTCCACCCATAGAGGAGCACCCATTACCTCCTCCACCCACAGAGGCATGCCCATTTGTTCCTCCGCTTATAGAGGAGCTCCCATCATCTCCTTCACCCATATAGACCCATTTGAGATACCTTTACCTCTTGGCAAGCATTCTCCATTAACTACCCAAAATCCAATAGACCTACTTTTGGCTCTCTTACCCATAGAAGCTGAAGCTAGCCAATTCCCTGTCTCTAAGACACATTTTATGGGAATTCCCATTAAGTCATCACCAAATCCACCCACAGATGTGTCGTTCTCACGTTTGGTTGATCACTTAGATTTTGTGGATAGGGCTTTATTAGATTATGTGGATTATGTAGAGATCCCTCAATGATACCTCCACTATCTACCCAAACACATCTTGACCAATCAAAGAAAATACAACCACCACTATTGCAACCCCTTCCACGATACCCATTAGCACTCACACCACACCCTTACCCATAACGTGACCTACCTCTAAACCCAAACCCACACCTACAACATTTACCTCAACTAAACCTATTACCACTTTAGGGGTCACCCCAACCACTAGCCTTACTCATCCACCTATTAAACTAGATTTAGCTACATCCTCCAACGTCAAAACCACACCTACTCCAACACCCAAACAAAAGAAACAAACTCACCAACCAAATGTTGTTGCACCCAGCTCAGCTCATAAGGATTTTCTCCTCTAGTAGGTTTTTTCCCTTCATGTCGTTATACCACTCATCCTACACCTTCTCCATTTTCCAACTCCCCTCAAATCAACATGATACACATCACTAGATGTGTGCAGAAGGGAAAATAAAACGTAACTGATCCACCAACCAATCCTATACCCAACATACCATTTGCACCCATACCTAAAATCACTATCTGCGGCCCCACATACCCCATTTCTAATGGCATCACACATCACACCATGCTCAAATAAATACACCAATCTCCCCTCAAAATGTCCTTATACGACTTCATCCAAACCTCGGAATCCCATCGTCAAGCTCTTATTGAGGTTCTTCAATCTATTGATGTTTTACCCAATGACCACACACCCGTAGCCCCCATTATCACACCCCATCATGTAGCTTCTCTCACCAAATTACAACCTTCATCCTCAACTCACCTTGTTCATGAAGAGGCCTCCCTTAGCTTCTTAGAGGAGGAGATCAATCCACACCAAAAAGATGACCCAGACCTAGCCCTCTTCATCTTTGTCCTAATTGATGACATACAAGTATGCCGTGTGATGATTAATGGAGGCACTAGCATTACATCATTTCATCCCATGCATTTTCTCAAATGCACATACCTGACAATTACATGCATAAGCATCTGGTCATGTTGCGTTCATTCGATGATGCTATCACCTCCACACTAGGCACTGTCAGCCTTCACATTCGCATGGGCCCCCGTACTATTCTAGAATTGTTTTATGTTTTGGAAGGGGAATTCCAATGTAACTTGTTGCTTGGTAGACCCTGGATCCGTGTCATGGGTTGCATTCCTTCCACTTTGCATCGTTGTGTAAAGTTTGAACACAAAGGACACAAATATACCATTCCAGCTGAGCCATCACCTTTCAAAACATGCAACATGCTTTACCGAACCAATGATGTGCTCATACCTATCATGTCATCTACCTCCGAAACCAATACCGCTTCACCTACACCTCCACTTACCATTACAGCCGCTTCTTTCACCGCACATACCTCCTCCATTCCTACCGTTGTTATAACTTCCACGGCTGACCCATTAGCTTCCCAATTTGTTAATTCTACCTTTGCATCGACCTCTGCCACATCATCCATTTCAACTACCTACATACTAACCACTGATCCCTTGGTAGGTGTTTTTCAACACCTCACTATGGGGGAGTACTACCTATATAGTGTCAACACATTCCTTACTGCGCACAAGTATGGAAGCCTTCACCAACACCCTCACTATGATCATCGTATAGGAAAATGCCTCCTTTATGGTCCTCCTCATCTTTGTACTAGTCTCACATATGGTGGACTTAATACTACCACTTACACACCTGAACCACCATAATAACCCCACACATTTTCTGCTAACTTCGAATCACTTACTTTTCACGTTTCACCCATACCTTCCACCACCACTGTGTGTGGAAGGGTTTTGGTTTTGGCTTTTACGAGCAAGGTCGCTATACTGTTATTCCATGTACCACCCATAAACATAACGACCGTAGTGGTATGGGCTTCCCTGAACCTCCTACCAAATAGGCCCATATTGAACTCATTGAAGACCCTATCCCTCCTCCACCTTCATCTTCATCACCACCTTCACCCGCTCCACCTTCATCACCACCCTCACCGATAGAGTCGATAGATCCATAATCTATACCGCCTAATTCTTTTTTTCATAACACCATTTCCTTAGGGCCTTTGACTTATCAATGTGAAGGTGAGGCCCCTTCCATACTTCCATTCCTGTATCTTGAATTGATCAATGACGACACACCTATAATTAACTTCTTTCAATGTCATGATGATGAATCCATACTCACTTACCTTGGTGCAAAAGACTTATATATTCATCAGTCATTACCCTCTGAGACACAAACCATGTTGAATGCATCACATATTGGAAGATTACGTGGATGATCTCTTTGTAAAATATAAATGTCAATTCTAGCACCTTGCCATCCTCAAAACCATCTTTGCCTGCCTCATTAGATATTGCATCCGCCTTCAGCCTAAAAAGTGCAACTTCGCAATTCTCTCATGAAAGCTCCTGGGATTTATTATTTCCCTCCGTGATATATAAGTTGAACCTATTAAAGTCAAGCAATTTTGGAAATGCCTCCACCCACAAACCTTAAACAACTCCGTAGCCTACAAGGTAAATTGTAGTCCATTCACCATTTCATTTGACAATTATCTTGTTAGTGTCAATGATTTGATCATCTGCTTAGGAAGGATGTCTCCTTTAAATGGGATGATGACTATCACAAAGCTTTTGAGGCCCTAAAACAATACCTTCTCCAACCACCCATACTCATTTTTCCTAATACAACCAACCTTTTTACCTATACATATCAGCTACTGATCATTCCTTGGGAGCCATGCTCGCTCATCGCAATGAACAACATAGGGAGCAGGCGGTTTATTACATAAGCCGTACTCTTTTGGACAATGAAACCTAATACAACCATCCAGTAAAACTGTGCTTAGCCTTAGTTTTCATTGCCACCAAACTCCGCCATTTCCTACTCAACCACAAAACCTATTTCGTGACCAACACTGATCCATTACACTTCATGTATGCCAAACCTTATCAAAATAAGTGTGCCACTTGATGGCTTATGCTTTTAGCTGATTTTGACCTCAAATTCATTCATCAAAAGTCCATCAAGGTCCAAGCTATCATGGACCAACTGGCTAATGCACCTATTTTCGGGGATCAACCCTCTAATTTTGACTTTCCTGATGAGTCGATTGCTACTCTTTCCATGGATGAACCCCCTTGCCAAATGAAACTGTTCTTCAATGGTTCCAATTGTCAACGTGGGGGTGGGGCTGGTATTATCCTCATTCCTTTGGATGGATAACCCATGCCTTTGTCTTTCAAACTAGATTTTAAATTCACCAACAATATCACCGAATACGAAGCGCTCATACTAGGTCTCCAAGCCGCATATGCCCTAAATGTCAAATCAATCCGCATCTTTGGTGATTCACAATTGGTCATCAACCAAGTCAATGGTATGTACCAATGTTGTAACGAGATACTTCAAAAGTATAAACATCATGTTGACATACTTTTGACCACCTTTGATCGTTACACCCTTCAAACCATCCCACGTTCAACCAAAAAATTTACCTATAGCATGGCGTACTTACCTTCCCAAATACCCACTTCCCCTGCTGATTTCAAAATATTTGTCACCGTATAATTCCTCCATTCACCTTCTTATTTGCATCATGATGTTTACTCAATCAGAGCCAACACCCCTAACCCGAGTGAACTTTGGTATAAACAATATTCCGGCTACCTTTCACTTTCTATCTTACCTCCTGATCTCACCCGTACACAGACAACACACCTTCCTTAAAAATGTCTCTCGTTACGTCATTCTTGGGGAGACTCCTATATAAATTTGGCTTTGATGGTATTCTCTTATGATGCCTCACAAATTCTAAAATTCCTTATACCATTAAGGAGGTTCATGACGGCATATTTGGGGGTCACTTTAGTGGCCTTGCTGTTGCTAAGCGTATTCTTCACCTAGGCTATTATTGGCCGACCCTTAACCATGATTGTTACGACTATGTGAAATGTCAACAACACTCCAACCTTCATCATACACCCAGTCATGCCTTATAGGTCGCTCGTGACCTTTTGTGCTTCTCTCAATGGGGTTTGGATCTTTTCAGAGAAATCAATCCTCATTCTTCCCAATGCCATCAATGGATCATAACTACTACCGAATACAACACAAAATGGGAGTAATCCATACCACTCATCTCCATGAAAGCTGAGAAGATATGTGAGTTCATTAACCATCACATCATTTGTTGCTTTGGTGTTCCTAATCACCTCATCACTGACAATGGAAAACAATTCAAAAACAAAACCTTGCAAAAAAATTTCGACGCGTTAGGCATTCAAATTAGTTTATCATCACCTTATTACCCACAAAAAAATGGCCATGGTGAATCCATGAACAAAAACCTCAAAAAAATTCTCATGAAATTGGTTGACGATACTGGGAAGGATTGGCATACACACATTCCTTTTGCCCTATGGGCATACCGCACTAGTATTGGGACTTCCATTGCGGCCACACCCTTTTCGCTGGTCTATGGTACAGAGGTTGTTCTACCCCTCAAAGTCTAGATCCCCTCACTCTGCATTTCTCTCCATGACATGCTTACTGATGATTACTTTCATCAGGACCGCTTATAACAACTAGTGTTATTAGACGAACATCATCTTAATGCTCTGGATCAATTTCAAGTTTACCAACAATGTATTAAATGTGCTTATGACAAAATTGTTCATGAACGGACCTTCCAAGTTGGTGACATTGTCTTGCAAGAAAATCAACACATAACCAAAGCAGAAAAAAGTAAACGGAGAAAATTCACTCCTAATTGGCTTGGACCATATATCGTAACTCATACCTATGGATCGGGTGCCTATCGTTTATCCTCAGTTGATGGTAAACCTGAACCTGGGCACCTTAATGCATCACATCTTTGACCATTCTATTATTGACTCATTGTCCTACCTCACCCTTTGTCTCTTTATAGGCTTGTCCCTTGAGCGCTTGCCACTCCATACACCTCCCTAACAATTAAACAAGAATTATGTGAGTACCCGTCACCTGTTATCTTCTCTTGAATATGTGTACCAGGACACTGCACATAGCATGATTCTCATGGATAATTTTTTTCTACCTTTAGATGAGATCCCATGGTCACTCCACCTTTCCTTTTAAACAAGTGTCCTATCCTTCACCTTGGTCTTGTCCGTGATTTCAAAGACCTCACATGGGACAAACTTCCTTAAGTCAAACTTATAATAAAAGATGACTCCCTCAAAAGGATATCTTCCTCTTGATAAAATTGTTACTATAAATAAATTTCTCCCTCGAAGGACAACTATGTGAAGTTTCAAAAAAATAAAATGAGAGAAACCAAAGCTTCCCGCATCGATCAATTTCATGAAGACCTCAAGGAGTACCATATTATTTATCCCATATAGACTTCCCACATTAATCCGTCTATCAAAAAAAAAAACTTATTAGTCATGGACTTGCCCATTGTGACCTCGGACCTCTTGCGCAAAAGCCCTGTCACTCAAAGCATATAAAATTAGCTACCTTTCACATACCTTACCATTTCCACTCTCATTTCCTCAATTGCCTCAAGGGACATCTTGGAATTTCAACATTTGTTGATCCTGTGACTACTTTCAGCGTAGAGTAGTCAATCGGGAAATTTCTTTAGGGTCGTATGTTCATCACTCCCTCCAAGGTATGCTCTACTCGGTATGATCCTACCCAATCAGGTGGCTTTACTGCCCCCCCTCTTATCTTGTAACCATCTTTGTTTATGTTTTGATTACCTTATACAGGACTTAGTCCTCAACGCTTACCTTTGAGGTAGTCCTCCCCTTTTGCCATAATCACCTTGACTTGCATCTTTTTACCTATAATCTACCCACACCTCTTAAACCTAAACCCACAACATGCCCCAAAACCTACCAACTCATTTTCATATTCTTCCCTAGCTCATGGGAGAACTACATCGCCCTGAGGTCCCTTTTCATTGGGATTATGTAGGCAACACTCCGAGGGCATGGGGCCCTTGGAGGTTAGCTCAGCCATTCTCTACCCTAAAACAATTCATCAACCATGCCTAACTCACCATTTACAACACATTTCTCTTAGTTCCCCTTTCCTAACAAAATTGGAAATTAACCCACATACATAATAGGTTGCTTCCCATAGCATACATTTATTACACCTACCATCTCTCTATTATTACTATGCATATATTCTAGAACATTTCACATATGACCCATATTATCATTCACTGCCAAAATAATTAATCATAAATAAACCAAATTTCAACTCAGCTATGCCTATAACCTAACTCAACCATGCCTACCAAACCTAACTCCATCCATTCCTATAACCTAACTCAACCATGCCTACCAAACCTGACTCGATCCATGCCTATAACCTGACTCGATCCATGCCTATAACCTGACTCAATCCATGCCTAAGTCACCTAATTTCAAACCACATTAAAGTAGCAAATCCATATCTCATCTAATACAAGCCATAAACCAATATCTCATAAACACATTAACACATCACAAATACCATGAATCTCATCATATAAATAAAAAAATGTGTATCTCAAAATACATGCCTATCTCATCATGTCCATCATCTCAAAATGTCGGCACCCAGGCTTATATACAATACATAATGCTATTGACACGCAGGTCGGTATCATATATACAAAAATAATGAATGAATCAAAACAAAATATCTTTGGCATGCAAGCCGGTATATGCTCAAAATAAAACTACCTTAAGCACGTAGGCTGACCTATATATCCAAAAATCACTAGTATACATCAAAAATTAGGTGACCACATCTCAGGCATCTCACCGGATGTCGTCCATCTCTGTGTCACCTATACACTCAGTCTCCTATGTCCTTGCTCACACATCACCTAGCTCTGGTCACTGTGCACTACTGAACTCTCCCTGATCAAACCTCATAGCTTGGTGACCTCCTATGCTCTCCACACTATGCGTGCAGGATCTCGTCCTCTCACTGGATGCCTACTATTCCTTGTACTCTTCGTAGGATAGGAAGTCTATCCCGGCCGCCATGAGTTGATCCTGATAACCTAGTGCATCCCATAACCTTGATACAGGCACGGTCTGTGGTGATCCCATAGGTCTCATCCCTTATACCTGCCTTGCTACAATTTGCCTTGTGCTAGCCTATGAACTGGGACCAGCTCCCTATGCCTGTGGTGGTGCCCCCTTCCCATGTGCTTGTATCTGGGCCTGTAAGGCCCCAATTTGTGCCTAGGCTATGGCTAAATGGCCCTGTAAACCTACCACCTATGCCAGTAAGGCTGTCACCTGACCATCTCTGTCTCCATCTCCTCCACCGTCTCCCTCCACCATTTGGGCCTACAGATTGGCCACCTGTACTCGTAAATCTGCTACCTCTGCCTCTAACTCCTTCAGCTGTGTCTGCAGTATACCTATCTGGGTGATCAGCGTCGTTACCTGCCCTTATAGGGTGTCTCTCTACACAGTAATGGTAGCTAAGTTAGGATACTCTGGTCTAGGTTGTATGGCTTATAACTGCACTGCCCACCACTTCCTATACCCGTCTGTACATCTAATGTCATCAATCCACCAATCCGCGACTTCCCAAACCCCCCCTTTTAAAAAACCCTCCCACATGTCCCTTTTACCCCACCTACAATGACCTAAACTACCCCTGGACCTTTACCCACCCCACCTATACACTTTACTACCCTCCTCACCCTCTTTTTTGCCCTTTATTCCTCCCATACCCACATTTAACTTTTTACCACCCACAAAAAACAAAACACCCACACAATCCTACAAATAACAATAACCATAACCTATAATCTATTTAATCAACAATGTAGCATTGGGCGCTTACCTCGTCGCGCTACCGCTGTCTCAGTGGCACTTCTGGTCACTGTGCCGGTGGTCTACCCAATCCCTCTCCCACCTCTACCATCACCGAATATCTACTCGCACCCTCCAACCAATCAACTCTCTCACCCTACTCCTGTGGACCCGGTACTCACCAACCCAACCACCATCAAATCTGACTTCCAGCTCACTGTCCTATTTCTTCCGACACTTTTCCCTCTTTCTTTCTTTTTTGTCATTTCTTCACTTCGCAAATAACAAATGAATAATAAAAACGTGGATTTTTTGTCGTTTCTTCTCTTTTTTATCTCTTTTCTTTGTTTTTGTAGACACATTATCTGTGCAGTAGGATGAAGGTCAATAGGAGGTGTCATCAGCATGGCCCGATAACCATAGGTCATAGGATTAAGCCATTGGTTGTTTGAATATGAAGTAGTATTGTGGTACCTTTGATTTGGCCATAAATCTCTCTTCTCGACAACACTAGTTTCACTATTCGAAAAGCTTTCTATGGACAAAAATCCTTCTCACTCGGGAGGTATGATCTAGAGGAAATTTTTGGACTTTGAGAATTCCTAAATATCCTTATACCATACAAGGGTAGTAGATAATTCAACAATATTTTTGATGGGACCTAAAATGTAGAAAAAAGACTTCGTATGCTCAAGATAGAGTTGGTCAAAGTTTTATCAACGTTCGGACTCGATAGAGTCAAATGGCCAATATGATAATGACACATGGAAAAAATGGATGATTTTGAAATCATGTAGAGTCAACATCATTGCGTAGATATAATTAAGAAATTTTTGATACATTTTCATTTGTCCAAATCTAAGTCCTTATGTAAAAGATATGACCGGTCAAAGTTTGGTCAAATGGTGGTCAATGGGTGGAGGATGCACCAAGTGGACAAATCACATTCAGACATGTGGCACAACTACATTTGGACACATGGCATAGATGTATTTGGGAATGTGAGAAGAAAAAGGAGGTGGTGTGTGGCCCATGCCACTTATAATACGGGCGACCATTTTATATTAAACATCACCGTCACATTTTATACCATCAATATGGGATTATTCCAAATGGTAAATACAAAGAGGTGGTGTGTTTAGGGAGATTCAAACCCCCAACACCCCTATGCTAAAAATAGCTCTCACCGCCACACCAAAAAGCTGGATAATGTTATAGAAGGGTATAATTGGCTATTGTATTAGCACAGGTTTGTGCTTGGGCTGTAGTACTATTTGGGCTGTTTTTGTTAAAGGCCATTTTTGAAGCACTTAGGAGCGTTTTTGTAACACGAAGTAACCTTAAAAGTATTCCAGGATTCCAATACACTCCTAATGGACCCATTTTCTTCACATTTTGGGGATTTCGTGATAGGTCTATGCTCAGGCCTTAGGCCTATTTTGGAGGTTTTTGTAAAAGGCCATTTTTGAAGCACTTAGGAGCATTTTTGGGCCTTGGAGTAAACTGGAAAGTTGTCCAGAATTATGAGGCACTCCTAATGAAACCATTGTTTTATCATTTTGGGAATTTTTATATAGGTCTTTAAGTGATATGTGATGTAGGTTTTTGTATGTGCTTGTACCCTAACAAGGCAGTTTTGCAAATCTGTATTTTGGAGGCACTTAGGGGCATTTCTAACTCTCAGGGAAAAATGGAAAGTTGTCTAGAATTACGATGCGTCCTAGTGTACCTAATTGTTTCCTATTATTGAGGTTTTGTGACTTCATTTGTTTTGCATAAGTCATTTGAGCATTTGTCTAGAGCTGTTGTCCAGCATGCATCTCATCAGAGGAAAAGTTTTAAATATATGATCTTCTGCACCTATCATTTTAAGCCAAGTTATTTCTACACAGTAGACATGGAGGAGACTATTTTCCTATCATTTTCTATTTTAGATTCATTTTGAATAAACTGGTATTGGATCATCTTATTATCCAGTTTGGATTCATTGGGAATCAGCTGGTATTTGATCATTTTTGTGTTCTCGTTCGGATTCATTATGGATCAACTAGGGAATTTTTTATCCCACACATTATTCAGTTCATATTTTTGCTTTATGTAGAGGATGATTGAGGTCGTGCAACAAAGTGGTAGTTATTTGTGGAGGATATTTTGTACATCAGAGGATCAATTTGGATTCATTGGGAATCATTTGATTTTTTTTCTTTTAGATAACAATTCATATTTGTTCAAATCAAAGAATATCTTTTGATTCATTATTTCATATTTATCGCTTCATTTGTGTAGACACTAAATTATGCACTTTGACAATTATCTAGTTCTAATTACATACTAATATTTACGTGATTCCTAAGTAAGAAAAGTACTAATTAACCCATGTCTTTGGCCACCTTTCTTTTCTTTCTATTACTACTTTTGGTCTTGCACCCTCACTTGCTCAATTTGCATATTTATACTTTGGCAATTTTCATCCTAGACACCAGCACCCAGCTAGGAAGCCATCACAAGGCGCCCTCATCCACTCTGGGTGCCCTTTTCCCATGTATACTTTACTAACACTTTTTGGGTCCTTTCTAGTCATTTGATCATATTATATTTTTCGTAGTCAATGGTTTCGGGGTTAATTACGAAAATCAAGCAAAGGAATCATATAAATATAAAGTTATGTGATCATAATAAAGGACCAAACACTAAGCATTAGCTATCACCACGTAAGGTTACATCCATCAAGGCATCTAAGAGCTTCATTGCATCTATCTAGCACCATGACAAGGGACATAAGGGTTGGTACTTCTGTGTGCAATTCATAGGAGGGAAGTTCATTTTAATCCATGTACACATCTACTACATTTCTTTACGTCTATCTATTCTCTCACTATACAAGTGTGAAACGTACAAGAGCCACCTAGGGCATGATTTCCACACACACACACACACATCAAACGAGATTGGATTGAAGATGTAGTGTAGTGCTCAGTCTTAAGTTCACCATTGTGATAGTTGAGGATAGTCCATCCCATCATTCTGCATCTTTCTTTTGTGGGATTTGATGTCTATTTGACGATTTTGTAGGTTTACAGTGACATCAGTAATCTTGGTATAACCTTAGAGTGACCAAAGGTGAACACCTTGGGAAATTTCATAGGATAATTTCTGAGCTTTTCTACTGACTCAAGCACCAAAAAATAGGCCTAGGGTGCCCACGGGTTCCCCTGTCCCTCTTCAGGCACCCGAGTCTAGCATGTTCCTCTAGATCTACATTTTTTTGGGCTTTTGTGCAATGGTCAATGTTTAATATCTTCTAATTTTCTAGCTCTATGCATCTTCTTGATATCTGCAAATCAACTAAGCCTTCTTACCCTCTCTTTGAACCTAGGGTTTCATAATTTTATTGCTTATTTTTCTTGTTTTTAATTTCTATAATTAATTTTTCATTTATTTACTATTGTAATAGCAATCAGGCTAGGTTCTTATTTTTTACATTTTAGCTTAATCAATTTGTAAGTTTGTATTTGATTTACAAATCAAAAGTTTTAATGAATTAGTTCAACATTTGAACCCGAAGATGTAAGCATTTTTTTTTTCTGAACTTCGTTATCAACACTCTATAAGTGTGTGTGTGTGTGTGTGTGTGTGTGTGTGTGTGTGTGTGTGTGTGTGTGTGTGTGTGTGTGTGTGTGTGTTCAGTTTTGCATTGAAAGTTTCCTTAAGTTGATAACTATTGTGGAGTTAATTCACAAGTTCCTATAGGGGTCTGATGCCAATTAAAATGTTTGGCCATATTTTTGGATCACTTGGTGAATATAGTTATCTTGAATATCTATTAGGCTGAAAAAACTATTTCATAAACTTAGTAAATGTACTATTGTTATTTGATAGACTATATACATACCTGTGATTCTTGGTGGTTTAAATTAATTTGAACAATTACCTTCAGTTTATACAAAATTGAGTTAAGTATATTTCTCATATTCTTTGGATTGTGTGTGATTTAATTAATCTTAATATATTTTCTTTTTTGGATGATCAAACGAGAGTCTAGTTTTAAAGCAACTTGAATTTTGAAGCACATAAAAATATTTCAATGAAGAAACATGAATTTTTATGCAAAGATCTAAAAAATGAAAAATAGTCTTGTGGATTGATGCTCACCATGGATGCATCTCTCAATTTTTGAATCTCAGGGAAAAATTAAGAGGCAAATATTCGTAATTTGACTATTTCAGGATATTTCAAAAGTCCCATTTGGCTATTTGGACACTATATGCCTGCCCGAGGTTCGATAAAAATAATCACAAACATTACTATTTCCATCTCACTTAACGAAATGATTTATAATATTAATATGTTTTTAAAATGGACCATCTTTAAATCAATGGACCAAGATTTTAAAACATGTTTGGATTGCCACAAAATATATGGGCCCTTGGATCACAATCATCGATATTTTAGAGGGAAATTTGATTAAATTCACAACTTTTGTGTACGCGCACACGTGCATTTTAATATAATCAAATATATTGAAGGCACCAATTCAAGCAACCGTTTACTAAATTAAAGGATTATCAAATCATAAAATTAGAATAGAGATTTTATTCTATGTGATATGATTTAATTAAGGAAGTCTTGGGACCATTTAATTCATAAAAAAGTATTTCTTGCATACTGGTTTGAATTGGTTGAGCTAGTACTCATTTGGAGGCTTGATAATGGAGACCTTTGCAATTTTTTCTATGGGAATTATCCCACAATTTCAAAGGAAATAAGAATATATATATGAAATTTGTCTTTTAGTATAATGGATGTAAAAATTCATAAGATACCTTTTGGAAAAGTGTTGAAAAGTTTCAAATTAAAGGAAGACTAAGGAAGAAGAATGCGAAGCCAAACTAACATAAGATGTTGACACATTGCAAAAGATTTGTGCATGGGATATATTTTTATATGATTTGCAAGGAAGACTTGAGAGATCATTATTTTTCCGGAAACAACATGAAATTATGACAAGTGGTCAATGGATAAACGGTCAATGTTTAATCTTGGGAATGATCGAGGAAATTGGTTCGAAATTTCATAACTCAATAATATTTCTTTGTTAAGTAATGACTTCATATAATGCAATTCCTACCATAAATTGAATAGATAAATGAAATTTAACCTGAAGAGGACAATTGAAATTCGAAAAAATATTTTTTAAATTAGAAATATTATGTAAGATTCACGTTTACATATGTAACCATTTTAAAAATATTTTTCCATTTTCACCATAGTCTTGATAGCCATTTTGTAAGATTCAACATCCTAACGAATCCTACTTCAACAAGATTCTCCACCCTTTATAAAATATTATTTTTCATGGTTCTTTAAAATTTTCATTGCTTTGACATCTTTCCACATTGCCTCTCTCCATGTAAGGACACTTCAACTCATGATCATACTATAAGATTCCCTTTGTCCATGCATGATGAAAGTGGTAGTGGTTTGCCTCCTCCTTTTGGATGTTCTCCTCTCTTTTGAGATGATTTTCGTTCTTATTTAATACCCTTCCTATGATTGAAAGGTTATTTCCTTCTTTGTTGCATACTTCTTCCATTCCCGTAGAGTGACAATGTGTTATCTCCTTCATTGTGGAGTTTTCTCTTTGTCAGAGACTCTCCTTTGGCCCTTGGAGGAAGCTCAATTGTACTTTCCTCATCAT
This sequence comes from Taxus chinensis, assembly GCA_019776745.2. Classification (NCBI taxonomy): domain Eukaryota; kingdom Viridiplantae; phylum Streptophyta; class Pinopsida; order Cupressales; family Taxaceae; genus Taxus; species Taxus chinensis. The sequence goes on along the minus strand of CM034147.1, from coordinate 745,805,013 downwards.
GAGGTACTTTCTTACTATTTACAAAATTATACTCATCATTACATTTTAAAACATAAATACTTCCCTTACCTTTTGTGGGTTGTTTTTGTAGAGCTAGTAGCTTGGGATCTTTTCTTATGGAATATGTTTTTTTTGTAGAGCTAGTAGCTAGTAGAGTTAGAGCATTCTCCAATTTCCACAATTTATTATTATTATAGTACACAATTTACTATCTTTAGATTCTTATTATTTTATTTATAAATTGTACTTACGCAAGTATTATCTAGTCAATAGGTAATATATAACAATATCTAAAAACAATTATAAAGAAAAGGCCAAATTTAGGTTTTACAACATCAAGCCAATTTTTTTGTCTCTTATAAAACTGAGGAAGTTTAAACTATAATCGTCTAAGAATCAATTGGAACTTATAATCCTCTTAGAAATTGACTACTCGTGTGCGGTTCCATATATTGGTGTGGTTCCATTTATTGGTGAGACATTGTTCTTTATAAGTATTAGATTTAAAGAGTATCATCTGTGTCTCAAAATTGATTTTTTGATAATAATACTTATTGACATTAATTAAATGATACGATATTATTAACATTAACAATAAATAAGATTTTAATATTTGTGTAACTACCCTAAATATTGTGTTATTTAATGTTTTCTATAAATTATCATGTAACGTGTTAGTTGCCAATAATACTTATTATTTATGGCTAAATTATTAAAATATTAATAAAATAGTTAATTTAATTAAGGTATTACGAAATGTGTAAATGATAGTCTTGAACAAGAATATAACAATTAAATATTCCACCATGTAAGGAAATTATTTACCTCGGATTAATGTCATCCATTGATTATGGTTGATGAATGTGTCCTTTGCTAGTATGTCTTTTTGTACGTATGGATACCTTTGGTTATTTTTTACTATATTTTTTGTCCTCCACTCACAGATCAAGTACATATCGATTCAACTATAGAACAATTCAAACATGACTATTCAAACAGATAATAATTTTGGTTGACCTTACCAAATTTTCTATTATTAAAATTTTAAAATAAAATAATGACACGCAGGTATGATAAGGTCGACAATTAATTTAGTTTCATTCACATGAAAGATGTGAAACAGCGATAATATTTTATATTAAAGAAATCTTTCTTAGGCCAACTTCTTCCGGATGAGACCTTTTTCTTAGGCCAACTTCATCCGGATGAGACCTTTTGGCTCCCACCGGCCTGCTGTTTTTATGCGTGAAAAGCGTCTATATAAGAAAAGATTGAAACTCATTTTGCATCAGATGTTCTCTGCTCTCCCTGGTGTCGAGTTCAGAGTATAAGTTTTATTGGGTCATAAGTTTTTTTAGTGTTAGTAATGGCTCAGGCAGTTGCTGGTGCAATTGTGAGCTATGTTGTAAAAACACTTTTGGATGAAGATTGCACCATTGGTGAAACTCTGGTAAAGACTTGGACAGACTTTTATGGTTATGTTGCTGCTAATGTCTTCAAGCTCTTCAGGAGCAATGATAAGGAAGGAGTGATACGAGAGTTCCAGAGCTTCCCTGAGAAGGAGTTAAAGAGAGTCAGCTACCATGGAGAACAAGCCTTTCATGCTACGCTCATATTTTACTCTCCAGATCAGTACTTGTCTCAGGTTGAAGGTATCTTCACAGGAAAGACTACAGAGAAGTCTAAAAGGCTGCGCAGGACTGCCAAAGCTTTAGTTATATCATGCTGGGTGAATCATCTGTATACTTATGGGTGTTCTAAAGAAGACGGATTAAGGGTTGTCAGTTCTCGCCTCAGAATTGACGATCTCTGGGATGTCTGATGTACGAGTGGAGAGGGAAGCCGGTTTCCAACATTGTCGGCTCATAAACAACAATGTCCTAATTACTCCTCATAAATACTAGTATAAATAAATGAGGAGGGATTGTAATGAACCTTGTCTGTGTTATATATTACTATGATATATGCCATGTCAAATGTAATATTTATATTCATGTCATTCACGACTGCTGTCCCCAAGCACAACTACAGACAGCTCCAATGAGTGCGGAGGATGATGGAAGGAAACCCACTTTATTTCCTTATGTAATGACGATGAATAGTAAGAAAGATATCTTGTTATTTCTATACCTTCATTTGCATTTGCATTTCAGGCCATTCTTTCTGAAATAGATTTTTTAATTATGTGTAGGGTTTAGGTGAGTTGGTAGTGCAACTACAGTAGAACATTCAAAGCTCTCTATCAACCCTGCGCTTCCATAATAGGTTGTGGTGGCCCTTCTCTTGCCAGATTGAAGCCCTATGCCTGTCAATTAGTACGAGTCTTTTATGGTCCTATAGATTAAAATTAAAGCACATATTACACTGTAAAAAAATATATATTTAAAAAAAAACTATACAACAAATTCAAAATTACAATCTCTATGAAACTTATGTATGTCCATAACAAATTACTTTCTTACTACTTAATATCTTGACTTACTTGTGTACTATATAGTTTGTTATAAATATGAAAAGACTTGCTTTTAATGAATAATAAATAATACTAATAATAATAGAAGTCCCAAATATTCCATTATTTTTGGAGTTTTATATTTTCCTTAGTTGTTTTGATCCACCACTATTAAATTTTATGTTTTTTTATATTTAAATATTTAGATCTTGAAAAATACGTTGTTTAATAGGATGGATTGGAGAAATTGTAAAAATATAGAAATTCTCAAAAAATTCACTGTATTTGGTAACTATGATTTTGGTTATATAGTTGAACCATTGATCTAATCAACAAACAACAAAAAAACATGGATGAATACGTGTCAGGAATTTTTTTTTAACCTACTCAAAAGAATGTCTACAAACAACATTTGGAGGTTTATACACATTTTTTGGTATTATTATGTGTTCTTCTATGTGTAGATTCATTGTCTAGATTTTGTATTAGATTTAAGAGAATGAATAGATAAATTTCATGCAAGAGCTTGATCATCTTCAAGTACTTGTGAAAACCCTCTTTAGATCTTTAATATCGCCATGTTTTTATAATCGTTGGAGTATGAGAAAGAATAAAATATATTATTAGGAAATTTATTGATTAATAATGTATCACAAAACACAAATGACACAAGGAAAAGTTGTTTCTCTATCCTGAAAAATAAAACATCACTCAGAAATGCGTTCTCATCCATATTGAATCTTGATGATTTCTTCTAACCCAAAAGAGAAACCTTCAGTTTAGCATACAATTTTCTCCATGAAAAAAATGGGTCTTCTCCTGTCGAGTGATGAAAGAAAACTTAATGACTATGAAAAATTTATACAATTGTTAAATATATTAATCTATGAACTATTTGAAAAAATTTGTTGAAGAGGGTTTATATTACAAACTCCTTAAGCCCATGATTAATTGTTTATTGGGATGGTGTCTCTCTAATTTCCACAGTTACCCAAAACAACATTAAACCCAAACCCTCTCGGATATCCTAACTTACAACATTAATGCTAATTTTTTATTACACCATATTCTTATGGAAAAGGAGATAGAGTCAGCAGTTGAAAAGTCTTATGGAAATGGAAAGAGCCACGTGTTAGCTTGGCATAACCCAAAGTGGAGACTAAAACATGTGCCAGCCCACCATGTAGTCAAGGACAAAAAAATGGGATCAAGCTCAAATCAGCTAAGCACAAAAGGTAAGCGGAAGCCTCCACGTGCCTCATTGGCACAATTTTAAAAAGAAAATCTGGAGGTAACCCCCAAACAAGCATAGGCTCGCCACGTGTCTGGAGACCGAAAATACAGAATTGGCCATTGAAAAGTCTAAATAGGCCATAGCCAAAGGAAGGTGCCATGTGCCTCAATGACAAAAATTCAAAAGGCGGGGCCCAAAGGCCAGTCCCAAACAAGCGCAGGCCCTCCATGTGTCCAAGGTCCAAAAAAAGGAACACCAACCGTTGAAAATTCCAAGCTTGGGACAGGCTTGAGGTAGCCTCCACATGTCACGTCCACGCAACTTCAAAGGCAACATCCAAAAATGGTTCCCAAACATGCGCCAACTCTCCACATGTCTCGGGTCAGGCACAATGTCTCTGTCAACAATGGGGCTTGTGTAGAATACAATGAAATAGAGCAGGCCTATAAATGACGCCACGTGTCTCTTCGACACAACTTCAAAAGTGTAGAGGGGGGGTGAAACCTTTAGACACGTAGGGCCACCACTTGGATACGCGTGAATAGACTCCAAACCTGAAGTACCTTCAAGTGGCCATATATTTCGATCAGAAACACCTATTACTGACTTGCGTAAGAGAAAATCGGAGGGTCGGTTCAATCTAGGGAGCTCATAGTCTCCGAAATCAATGGGGCAGGAGGGCTTGACAATGGAGTTGAAAGGTCTGCAAATGGGAGGCCAATGACATTGAAGAGTCTAGAGGCTTAAAAGGAAAGAAGAGAATGGAATCTGCCACGTGTTCGATCGACATATCTATAAAGGTCAAGCCCAAAAGAAGGTCTCCAATAAGCGCCATTCTGCCATGTGGCTCAAAGGCACACCTCTAGAGGTAGGGTCCAAACATGGTCTCAAAATGAGTGCGGAGCTTCCACGTGTCTAAGGTCTGACGAGTTGCTCCTAAATGGGTGGAAAAGGGACAAGTAGACCCAAATCAGCTAAGTATAAAAGGGTCGACGGAAGTCCCCACGTGGCTCAATGGTACAACTTCAAAGGAAGGATCAAGAGCGGAGGCCCCAAATGAGCGCCAGCCCTCCACCTAGGCAGAGCCTCAAAAAGTTAAATTATCCATTTAAAAGTCTAAGGCCAACGGACAGATCCACGTGTCTCATCGGTCCACCTTTAAGGGTCGAAGCCAAAGGTGGAGACTCAAACAAGCACCAAGCCTCCACGTGTCCCAGGTCTGAAAAGGAGATAGAGTCAGTAGTTGAAAAGTATTAGGGAAATGGAAAGAGCCGCATGTTAGCTCTGTGTAACCCAAAGTGGAGACTCAAACATACGCCAGCCCACCACGCAGTCAGGGACCAAAAAATGGGATTAGGCTCGAATCAGCTAAGCACAAAAGCTAAGCAGAAGCCTCCATGTGCCTCATTGGCACAATTTTAAAAAGAAAATCTAGAGGTAATACCTGAACAAGCACATGCTCGCCACGTGTACCGAGCTAGAAAAGATAGAATCAGCCGTTGAAAAGTCTAAATAGGGCAAAGCCAGAGGAATGTGTCACATGCCTCAACGACACAAATTCAAAAGGTGAGGCCCAAAGGCCAATCCCAAACAAGTGCAGGCCCTCCATGTGTCCTAGGTCCAAAAAAAGGAACACCAACTGTTGAAAAGTCCAAGCTCGGGACATGCCTGAGGCCTCCACATGTCATGTCCACGCAACTTCAAAGGGAACTGTCAACACCAATCCGACACTATGATAATTCTTCACCGGGAACTCCTCGTGCTATGATTATTTACTAATGCACAGCCTTTAGTTTGGTGGATGTAATCTGGAAACAGAACAACAACATAACACCAGAATAGCATCGACTATGATAAGACAGAATGATGACGAATCAGGAATATCAAAGGAAATAATAATATTAACATGAAATTGTTACAATCTCACCCATGAGGTACTTCAACAAGACTATGGGAGAAACTTTACAATTACGCCTCTTGATGGCTTCTTCAACACACCTTTAACTGATGGCTTCCTTCACACACTTCCTACAATATTTCTCACTACTTCTTTCTATGCTAAATGAGGGGGGTGGCCTCTCTATTTATAGAAATTCCAGGCTTATCCATCCTATCTCTAAGATAGGATAAGAAATCCACTCTGACGAATCATATTCCATACCTTAACTCTTATCTGTACATGTAAGCTTATCTGTTAAGATAAGATAAACCTTATCATTTTACATGGGTTCCACATTTTTAGACTTTTTACAAATAAAATACACAAAATATTTATGACCTCACTCCTTGTCCTTATTACCAATATAATATTTCTAATTCCTAATCATGTAGACCCTACTTCTCTAATTACCCAAACTTTGACATTTTAACATTACCGGACCACTTACGACAAATATTTACTTTTTACAACATTCCTATTGTACTTTGACTGTTACCGCATTCCACATTATTGGCGGCACCGTACTGATGGCACCGTTATCTTCTCTCGGATGATACTACTAATTACACTTAACAACATTCTATTCCTAATACATACATTAATGAAATAGAAATTATGGAGGAAAATTTTAGTGTCGACATCTTCCCCCTTCCTAGCTTCTACTCCGTCCTCGGAGTAGACTCTTCTGGTGCGTGGAAAATCTTCAAATTGTCGTGGTTGACCCATTTCATAATGGGAGTGCCATCCAATTCCTCCAGTCGGTACGTACCATTTTCATGCACAGCTGCTATTTTGTAGGGCCCCATCCATTTCGGAAGAAATTTTCTCTGTCTTCTTTTTTTGTATCTGGAATCATATACTAGAACCAAGTCATTCACATGAAATGGAGACCACTAGATCTTTTGATCAAAGTATTCCTTCTGCTTCATTTTCTTCTTATGGCTTGTATCCTTTGCTATTTCACTCATTTCCTCTAGTAAATGAAGATGTACCAACCTTTCTTTTACTGAATCACTTTCATCCATCCTTTCATTTTTCATAACTCTCACAGTGGGAATATCAAACTCAATAGGAAGAACTGGATCAATGCCATAGGCCAACAGAAATGGGGAGTATCCTGTTGCTGACTTTGATGTTGCCCTATATGCCCACAATGCTGCATGAATCCTTTTATCCCATTTATGTACTTGCAAGGCTGCATTTTTTGCTAGAATTTGACACAACACAAAATTTGTTCGTTCCACCTGTCCATTTGTGCTTGGCTTGTATGTTGTTGCCTTCTTGTGCTTAATAGAAAATTTATTGACTAGGGCTTCTACCACCTCATTAATGAAGTGGCTTCCTTGATCTGTTACAATTTCTAATGGGCAACCAAATCTGGTGACAATGCGTTCATACATGAACCTTGCCACTTCATCCATGGAAGCTGTTTTCAATGGCCTAGCTTCAACCCACTTGGTTAAATAATCTGTGGCAACTACAATATACTTATTTTGGCGTGATGTAGTTGGAAGTGGACCTACAATGTCTATTCCCCACTTTTCAAAGGGACCAAGGGGAAGAATAGGACATAATGGAGCTGATGAAGTCTTACGGTTACCATGTGTTTGACAAATATCACATGTCTTACAATAATTATAACAATCTTTAAAAAGAGTGGGCCAGTGATAACCTGCATCCAAGATCCTTCTTGCTGTAAGTTGTCCAGAGAAGTGCCCTCCACATGTACCATTGTGGAATTCTTCTAGCAGTTCCTTCCCTTGATCACGTCCAACTGCCCTCTTGTACTGTCCATTAGGTCCTATTCGAAATAATACTCCATGTAGAATAGAATATGGACGACTGGCTTGAGTAATCTTTCTTTTAGTTTTTGCATTGGCACCATCAGGAAACTGGAATTCATTCAGATAATTCCAAATATCTATGTATTCACTAGGGATTGTGTCAAGGGATAACAAGGCTGCATCGGGGAAATCATCATCATCACAAGATGATCCTAAACCATCATAGGCTCGAGAGAGTGCATCTGCATTGACATGCTTCTTTCCTGGCCTATCTATAATATCAAATTCAAATTCTTGTAGCAAAATTATCCATCTTGCTATCCTCCCTGATGGGTTAGGCTTATTTACAATATATTTTAGAGCCTGATGATCTGTTACAACTAGAAATTTTTGCCCTAGCAAGTAATTTCTAAACTTCTTTACAGCAAAAATGATAGCCAGAGCCTCTTTTTCAGTTACAGTATAATTTACCTCAGCACTGCTCATTTGTCTTCTCCCAAAGTAAATTGGATGTTCATTCCCATTTTCATCCTTTTGGCTCAAAGTACTTCCTAGTGTTGTATCTGAGGCATCAGTGTACACAATGAATGGCTTGCTCCAATCTGGATTCTTTAAAATAGGTGAAGACACCAGGGCTTCCTTCAGTTGTCCAAAATCTTCATGCGCCTTATTTCCTGGTTCATAAGTAACATCCTTCTTCAAGAACAGGGTTAGTGGCTGTGCAATCTTTGAGAAATTCTCGATGAACCTTCTATAGTAACCCACATGGCCTAAAAATGATCTCAACTTACTTCTATTAAGAGGAAATGGTAAATCTTTGATTTTTGAAACTTTATCAGGATCAGTACCAATACCATCTCTGGATACAACATGCCCTAACAAAACACCTTTAGAACATCCAAAGACACACTTTTTAGGGTTTAGTGAGGCTTGTGCTTCATCTAACCTTTGAAACGCTGTCTCCATTTGGTGCAGATGGTCCAACTTGCTCCCATAGATGCAAAAATCATCCAGAAATACTCTGATGAAGGTCCCAATGTAGGGTTCGAACACCCTATTCATCAACCGCTGGAATGTTGCTGGAGCATTACACAACCCAAAAGGCATAACTCTATAAGCAAACGTTCCCCAAGGAGTGGTGAACGTGGTCTTTAGCTGATCTTTCTCTGTTATACGAACTTGGTTGTGGCCGCTATATCCATCAGCAAAACTATAGCACTCCTGGCCAGCTACTTCGTCCAAGATCTGATCTGAAAATGGAAGAGGGTAATGATCCTTCTTTGTTGCCTTATTGAGCTTCCTGTAATCAACACAAATGCGTAGCTTCCCATTCTTTTTTATTAAGATCACAATGGGAGAAACCCATTCTGAATTCTCCACAGCAAATATGAATCCTGCATCAAGCAACTTATCTATTTCTTCTTTTACAGTCTTGGAAAAATTAGGATTCATTCTATATGGCATTTGTTTTATGGGCTTAGCACCATCTACCAGCTCAATAGAATGTTCTACCCAACTTACTTGATGGAGTTCCTTGTAATCGAAAGTGAATAGGTGTATGTACCTTCAAAAGAGCTGGAGGTAGGATTCCTTCTCACTCTCCATCACAGCATCACCAATCTTTATTTGTTGGAGACGATCATCAACTTCTTCTTCAGATAATTTTATGGGGTCATGAGTTGGTGTGACTGGAAGAATATCCATGACTGAAACATCAACCTCACTTTCTTCATCTTCAGTGTCCACTTCACTGGTACTAGAGTAATCAGAGGATGTCCAATCATCAGTTTCATCACTTGAATCCACAGGTTCTGCTTTATGATGTCGAGGGATCATATTTATCTTCACCCTCTCTCTACCACGTCCAAGTGTCATGAAACCTTCATTCCAGTAGTTTCTTGCATGAACTCTCCTTAGCCATGGTCTTCCCAGCAGCATTGGGTATGCAACAGTACCATTTTTCATCACCTGAAAGTCTACCACACATACCACACCCATAAAAGATATTGCCACATTTGAAACTACACCTTCTGGTTTAGTTTTTCCTTTATTTAATGACCTTAACATAAGTGTTGAAGGGCGATCAATTTTTAAACCCAACATATTCATTACAGACTCAGTCATTACATTAACTGCAGCACCTCCATTAACTAAGACATCATGAATTGAAATACCATTACATAATACCTCAGCTTGTGGAGCATAGGGATCTGCCTCTGCCTCCAAAACAGGGACCTCAACCTCCTTCCTTCTTCGAGCATTGAGTCCACCTCACAACTCCTGCCTGTTCTCAGAAGACATAGCCAAGAGTTGACCATATGTAATATTTGCAGGCCTTTTGGACAGATCTTCCAAGATGGAGTATGGTCCTTGCCCCTGTGAAATCAGAAAATCCTGTACACCCAACTTTCTTCTCCTATGTTTCTCACTAGTTTCTGCTTTCATCTTCTTAGGATCATTTCCATCTTGATTATCTTTTTCTTTCTTTCTTTTTGTTACAAACACATCTACTTCATTATTTCTGCTCTTATCTACTACATCAAAAGAATTCACAGGTGCTTTTCCTTTATCACTATCTCCTTTACTAGATGTAGAAGCTCTATCTGGACAATTATACTTATAATGACCCTTTTTATGACAACCATAACAAACAACTTTAGAAATATTTCTTTTTGGACCTCTATCTCCTCCCTGAGAACTAAATTCCTTTCCTTGAAGAAGATTAATAGTTAACTGACCCATCTTTTTGAGCAGATCTTCATACTCAGTAGATGTACTAGGAGAAATATTTGTGCTCACTGAGAGTGGTTGTGGATTCTGGACCAAAGGTGCTGGTGTAGGCTCTACTTTAGCAACAATTTCTTTGGGCTCCTCTTCCATGCTTTCTTCTTGACTTCTTGCAATCTCCTTTGCTTGTTCAATGGTAGCTGGGCGGTCATACTTCACTCGTTGTCTGATCTCTGGCTTCATCCCAAGAATGAAGTGCTTACAGAGGAGATTATCGACGCCATTCATCAACCCATCCGCTAGTCCTTCCTTCTGGATCTGGGCATCCAACTTCCTCCTTAGCTCTAGAACACGAGCATGATAATCCCTTATCTTCTCCTTCTCTCCTTGGGATAGCTTTGTGATCTCGATCATGAGATCTGCATATTTCTGTTGTTCACCAAATTCTTCAAGAAAACTTTCAGTTAATAAATCCCATGAATTTTTCACATTATCACCTAGTGTTTCAAACCACCTAAGTGCTGAACCATCCAAAAAGGTAGGAAAAAATTCAGTCCATTGTTCCCTTCTTATAAGGCCATTACAAATACAAGATCGCTTAAACTCTTGAATGAAAGAAGAAGCATCTTCATTAGATTGAGTTGAAAAAACAGGAATCTTTCCCATTTTCAAAAGTAACCACCGTGAAATACCAACCCACAAGTACAATTAACAAGACTTATGTGCACAAATAATTGGAATCACTATACTAGAAAGTGACTTTACACCTTTCTACAGTAAAATAGAAATGACCACGGTAACTATGGTAAAACTTGACTTACTGTGGTAAAAACTGACTTTACTATGGTAAACACTATTCACGGTAAAAAGTGAAATTACTGCGGTAAATACTATTCACGGTAAAAAGTGAAGTTACTGCGGTAAATATTATTCACGGTAAAAAGTGACTTTACTGTGATAAATATTATTCCAGCAAAAATGACTTTACCATGGTAACTACTATTCATGGCAAAAATGACTTTAACATGGTAACTACTATTCACGGTAAAAATGACTTTACCATGGTAACTACTATGCACCGTAAAAACAAGGTTACCCTCCAATTGATTTTTGACTAAGTGGGAATATCTCTCCAGAAAATCCACCAATGAGGAATGGTCTCGGCAACGGAACCAAAATGTCAACACCAATCCGGCACTATGATAATTCTTCACCGGGAACTCCTCGTGCTATGATTATTTACTAATGCACAACCTTTAGTTTGGTGGATGTAATCTGGAAACAGAACAACAACATAACACCAGAATACCATCGACTATGATAAGACAGAATGACAAATCAGGAATATCAAAGGAAATAATAATATTAACATGAAATTGTTACAATCTCACCCATGAGGTACTTCAACAAGACTATGGGAGAAACTTTACAATTACGCCTCTTGATGGCTTCTTCAACACACCTTTAACTGATGGCTTCCTTCGCACACTTCCTACAATATTTCTCACTACTTCTTTCTATGCTAAATGAGGGGGGTGGCCTCTCTATTTATAGAACTTCCAGGCTTATCCATCCTATCTCTAAGATAGGATAAGAAATCCACTCTGACGAATCATATTCCATACCTTAACTCTTATCTGTACATGTAAGCTTATCTGTTAAGATAAGATAAACCTTATCATTTTACATGGGTTCCACATTTTTAGACTTTTTACAAATAAAATACACAAAATATTTATGACCTCACTCCTTGTCCTTATTACCAATATAATATTTCTAATTCCTAATCATGTAGACCCTACTTCTCTAATTACCCAAACTTTGACATTTTAACATTACCGGACCACTTACGACAAATATTTACTTTTTACAACATTCCTATTGTACTTTGACTGTTACCGTATTCCACATTATTGGCGGCACCGTACTGACGGCGCCGTTATCTTCTCTCGGACGCTACTACTAATTACACTTAACAACATTCTATTCCTAATACATACATTAATGAAATAGAAATTATGGAGGAAAATTTTAGTGTCGACAGAACATCCAAAAGTGGTTCCCAAACATGCGCCAGCTGTCCACGTGTCTCGGGTTAGGCAAAGTGTCTCTGTCAACAACGGGGCTTGGGTAGAATACAAAGAAATAGAGCAGGCCTGCAAACGATGACACATGTCTCTTTAACACAACTTCAAAAGTGTAGAGGGGGGGAAAAACCTTGAGACACGCAAGGCCACCACGTGGATATGCACGAATAGACTCCAAACCTGAAGTACCTTCAAGTGGCAATATATTTCGATCAGAAGCTCATAATCGAGTGGGAGGGGATGTTTTAGAGGGATCTCAACACCTACTACCGACTTACCGCCATTAATGTCTCGAACCGCCATTTTCAAGGCCATCAAGTCTCCCACCTACCATAATGATTAAGAATGGGGTTCCCTTCCTTTTCAGTAAAGAAAAATGATGGGGGCATGGGTGTTGTAGTGAGACCCATCATTATGGGAAGGGAATCCAATGCTCCCTCAGGGGTGGTTGAAACAGGGTTTGGAATTTTTTCCTCCTTTTCTCTCTCTCATTCTTCCTATTTATTGTACAAGAGGGAAAATTCCAAGGGTTAGACATTCTTTCTTTTTTCCCTCACTTTTTCTCTACTCTACAGGTGAATTCGTGGAGCCTTGAACTCCGAATTGTAATGCAATTTCTGTCTTTTGGTTGCTGTAATGCACTATATAAATTCTTGGAGAAATAGAATAAGTCTGTGAATGATTTCAACCCTCTCTTATGTTTTATTACTTCTTCATGATCCCTCATTGTAATCTTGGTCATCTGTGCATGGATATTGTTTCACATTTTAATGGTTTTTGTTTAAAGGAAATGCAAATGTTCAGCATTCCTTTGGTGCATCACCTCTCTTAGATTAGGTTTTAATTCTTACATCCACTTAACTCTGTTTCCTTGGAAAATTAGAATAGGATTTAGGATAGACCCTTTGAAATCTAAACTTGTGCACCTGAACAGAGGAATAGGAGCCGACCTTAATCTAGAGAGCTCTCTCGATTTGCAAAGTCTCACACTTTAAGAGATGCTCCATGTTTTGTAGTCACACTGAGGATATTAACCCATCAAGTTACATATTTCAGAGGTGCTGTGATTCTGCAACAACCATTTTGGCACGCTCGGTGGGACAAGAAGTCTTCATTTTACTACATTAAGATTAATGTGCACTTGTTGTAAGTTCCCAGCTTGTAAGAAGCTCTGAAATTACACATCTGGCCACTCCAAAAGAGGCATAACCCACTGGTTTCAGTAGTCCAAGCTTGTCAAGTTCATGAGATGAATACAAATAAGATCAAGAATTACAGAGGAGGGACTATTTGTCTATCTACATTTATTCCCAGAAAGAGAAATGAGAGGAAGAAGAGCCCAAAGGTATCCATCTCCACCAAACATGACATTGTCGACACCTCCACCTAGTAGGCCTTTCGTTCAATCAACTAGAGTCCTTCGACCAATCAAGATGGCACTGTAGACACTAAAATTAGGTCACACTCCCCTTTGGTCCCTCGACATATAAACACCATTTATTACATTTACCTAGCCATGACCCCCCTTCATCCCACTAATATTAATTTAATTAAATTAATGCATTACCCTCACTATATTTATTATTTAAATATTTTATTTAAACAATATCTACACATACAGTTCACTTAGACACCTCACAAAGCCAACTCAACCTAATACCTATTCCTAGTAAGTTACCATAACTAAGAATTACCCAAACCCTAAAAATCAATGCCTACATTCCCTCTAACCACATTCCCGCATGCTCACAAGAAGCTCCCAGTCTAACCCGTGAGATAATGACACGAGATCCAAGGAAATCAATAGGATCTCCGTAGTTTAGTAAACCTAGGAAATCATGCCTTGACCGATGACGGTTACCCCTAACCGCTGGCGGTTAAGCCAGATCGCCGTCAGTGTCCCTATTAACTCCAAAACAACCTTATTCTCAAGGTTGGAAGTTGGAAGTTGGAAAAAAATTGGGATAAAGTTGACAAGAAAGACCAATCTCAGAGAGAATGCATCTTCAGAGAGAAAATTCCAGCAAAAACTTGCACCCAAGGAAGGAGATTGAGCATCTTCTCCTGCATATCCATCCCAATCATGATCTGATCTATACAAGTAAAGAGGAGTCTACATGCAGCCCATGCAGAATATTTTCTTTAGTTAGTGATCACTTGTAGCCTTCAAACCCATCATTAACACCTCCATCCCTCACACAAAGACATTCAGGAATGGAATCCAAGTAAGCATAACATCATACTTTCCTGGTTATTTCATTTCATCACCATTTTATCATCCATTGTTTATCTTGCCCCCTCTTGACCTTCTCCACACTCCCACCTCCATATACCCATTAAAACCTCGCAGAAGCCTACTCTAGTAACCCAATATTTCACCCTGACTCACCAAAGTCCTTTGTGCAATCACAAAGGAGACCAAAAGCTTGTTCTATGACATTTTTAGATCTCAATGTAACTAGCACCGATTACACCTAACCGCCATTGGTCATCCCTAACTGACACCAGTCTCTGTATTTTCCCACAGCCTAAAATAGAGACCTTCACACCTAATTTCATCTTACCCTCATTCACCTATGATCTATCCAAGACCTTTATCAGACCTGTAGAGACATAGAACCAATCATTTGACCTTTGGATTCTATTCTAGCTTAGCCTGTTAGATTAGATCTGTTTCTTATTGTGTTTTTAATTGAGATACCTAAATGATTTTAAATAACAATAGGATTTAATTTTTTTACAACATTAAATAGTTTAAAATAGTTGACTGATAACCATCTAGGAAGTATCATACTTCCTAGATCTAGCATACGCTAGGTAGTTCACTACACATATTGTTTAATTCCTTCTGGTGGTCTTGTTTTTATTACAGGTAGTTCCACCTAGCCAAAAGGAAGCTCTCACGATCAGCAGTGGATTCAGAAGTCATATGTGTGCAATAATCCATCGAATGACATTTGAACAGGTATCCCTCCTACACCCGTTACCCTATCTGTTTCATCATCACTTCAAAGAAACGATCAAAGAAAAAGGTGAAACATTTTGGCACACCCAGTGGGACTCATCTGGGGTTCCTTGCATTTCATTCATTCCTAGGAAAAAATTGTGTGTTTGTTTCCCTTCTAAAAGTGTACACACTAATTTTCTTCCTTGGTAATCCACCTCTTCTTTCTATTTTCTCTAAAGGAAAATTTTCTTTTGGTGTAATTAAAAATAACCATTTCTTCATGTTTTCTGAATTGTAGTGAAAGAGCATCCCTCTTCCTCTTCATCTTATTGTGTCATCCAATTTCACTTTTCGATTTGGGTTTAAAAATAAGTGCATTCCATTTTGACTTATTTCATTAGCTAACATTAATTAAGGGCAACCTATACGTTGGAAGTCATGACTAGCTGATGGTTGAAAAAAGAATCGTAGAAAAGCACTTCTATACTTTTCTCTTTCTCTGAGTCTTACCAAACCACAAAAAACTCAAATAACATACATTCTTAAACAACATCCTACCCAGAAGAAGCTGTAGGTGATAACACGATCACGACATAGTGGGCACCCAGCTCGCTGCTCTGGCGAGTCATACTTCAGAGCAAAGCCCGCCCCCACCATAACATACCTGAAACCTCACCTTTTAGATCTCCTTCTTTGTAGGAAGCCATCCTCACCAAAAAACTCTATTTCACAATTCATGTGTCAGTCCCTAAATAACATAAGCTACACAGCTTCACCTACACCTCCACTTACCAGTACAATCGCTTCTTTCACCGCACATACCTCCTCCATTCCTACCACTGTTATAACTTCCACGGATGACCCATTAGCTTCCCAATCCATTAATTCCACCTCTACCTTGACCTCCGACACATCATCCATTCCAGCTACCTACATACCAACCACTGATCCCTTAGAAGGTGTTTTTCAATGCCTCACTCTGGGGGAGTACCGCCTATATAGTGTCAACACATTCCTTACTCTGCATAAGTATGGAAGCCTTCACCAACACCCTCACTATGATCACCATATATGAGAATGCATCCTTTATGGTCCTCCTCATCTTCGTACTAGTCTCAATGATGGGGGACTTGACACTACCACTTACACACCTGAACCACCATAACAACCCCGCCCATTTTCCGCTGACTTCCAATCACTTACTAATCATTGTTTCATCCATACCTTCCTCCACCGCTATGCGTGGAAGGGTTTTGGTTTTGGATTTTACGAGTATGGCTGCCATAATGTTATTCCATGTACCACCCGTAAACATAACGACCGTAGTGGTATCGGCTTCCCTGAACCTCCTACCAAATAGGGCCACATTGAACTCATTGAAGACCCTAGCCCTCGCCCACCTTCATCTTCATCACCACCCTCACTGACAGAGTCGATGGATCCTGAATCTGACCCCCCTAATTTTTTTTTCATAAACACCATTTCCTTGGGGCCTTTGACTTATCAACGCGAAGGTGAGTCCCCTTCCACTCTTCCATTCCTGTATCCTAAAATGATAGATGATGACACACCTATAATTAATGTCATTCTATTTTAGGATGATGAATCCATACTCACTTACCTTGGTGCAGAAGTCTCATATGTTCATCGTTCACTACCCTATGAGACGCAAACCATTTTGAATGAATAAACTATCGAGATCATAACCATACTTTTTCTTGGTCGTACATAGACATGCTCGGTATTGACCCCACCATAGTGGTCTATAATATTGTAGCTGTTCCCGATGCTAAGCCTATCAAACAAAATCTGAGGAAAATGCACCCTCTCATTGCTCTTCTCATCAAAGAATAACTTCAATGCCTTCTTTTTGTTTCCTTCATCTTACCCATTGATTATCCTCATTGGATTTCTAACATTGTCCCTGTTACTAAAGCAACAATGGGACTCCGCATTTGCACGGACTTCCGTGACCTCAACCTAGCCTGCCCAAAAGATGACTTTCCCTTACCTGGTATTGATCAACTGGTTGACCTCACTATTGGTCATGAGATGCTCTCACTCATCGATGGCTTCTCAAGTTATAACTAAATTTTTCTTTCCCAAGAAGATCAACACAAGACCACATTTATCACCCCTTGGGGAACCTTTTGCTATCGAGTCATGCCTTTTGGCCTTAAAAATGTTGGTGCTACATATCAGTGTGCTATGACTTACATCTTCCATGATATCATGCATCACATATTGGAAGATTACGTGGATGATCTCTTGGCCAAATCTAAACATCGCTTCGAGCACCTTGCTGTCCTCGAAACCATCTTTGACCGCCTCATTAAATATTTTGTCCTCCTTTAGCCTAAAAAGTGCATCTTCATGGTTCTCTCAGGAAAGCTCCTAAGATTTATTGTTTCCCTCCATGGTATAGAAGTTGACCTTGCTAAAGTCAAGGGTATTTTTGAAATGCCTCCGCCCAAAAACCTTAAACAACTCCATATCCTGCAAGGAAAATTACTATCCATTTGCCGTTTCATTTCACAATTATCTGATCAGTGTCAACCATTTCATCATCTACTTAGGAAGGATGTCTCCTTTAAATGGGATGATGACTGGCACAAAGCTTTTGAGGCCCTAAAATAATACCTTCTCCAACCACCCATACTCATTCCGCCTAAAGATGACCAACCTTTTTACCTATACATATCAGCTACCGATCATTCCTTGGGAGCCATGCTCGCTCATCGCGATGAACAACACAGGGAGCAAACAGTTTATTACTTAAGCCATAATCTTTTGGACTATGAAACCCAATACAACCATCCAGAAAAACTTTACTTAGCCTTAGTTTTCATTGCCACCAAACTCCGCCATTACCTACTCAACCACAAAACCTATGTCATGACCAACACCGATCCATTATACTTCATGTACGCCAAACCTTATCAAAATTAGTGTGCCTCGTGATGGATTATGCTTTTTACTGATCTTGACCTTGCATTTATTCATCAAAAGTCCATCAAGGGCCAAGCTATCACCACCCAACTGGCTGATGCACCTATTTCCAGGGGTCAACCCTCTAATTTTGAATTTCCTAATTACTAGATTGCTACTCTTTCCCTGGATGAACCCCCTTGCCAAATGACATTGTTCTTCAACGGTTCTAAGTGTCAGCGTGGGGGCGGGCTGGTATTATCCTTATTTTTTGGATGGAGAACTGATGCCTTTGTCTTTTAAACTAGACTTTGAATACAACAGCAATATTGCCGAATACCAAGTACTCAGACTAGGTCTCCAAGCCACATATGCCCTAAATGTCAAATCAATCCACATCTTTGGTGATTCACAATTGGTCGTCAACTAAGTCAATGGTATGTACCAATGTAGTAATGAGATACTTCAAAAGTATAAACATCATGTAGACATACTTTTGACCACCTTTGATCGTTACACCCTTCAAACCATCCCACGTTTAACCAACAAATTTGCCGATACCATGGCCTACTTAGCTTCCCAAATACTCGCTTCCCCTGCTGATTCCAAAATATTTGTCACCGTACAATGCCT
Organism: Taxus chinensis; assembly: GCA_019776745.2. Lineage (NCBI taxonomy): Eukaryota > Viridiplantae > Streptophyta > Pinopsida > Cupressales > Taxaceae > Taxus > Taxus chinensis. The sequence continues at coordinate 745,786,282 of CM034147.1, read as the reverse complement.
CCATTCACCTTCTTATTTACCTCATGATGTTTACTCAATCGGAGCTGACACCCCTAACCCGAGTGAACTTTGGTATAAAAAATATTCCGGCTACCTTTCTCTTTCTATCTTACCTCCTGATCTCACCCATAACGGACAATGCACCTTCCTTAAAAATGTCTCTCATTACATCATTCTAGGGGGACTCCTCTATAAATGCAGCTTTGATGGTATTCTCTTATGATGCCTCACAAGTTCTGAAATTCCTTATACCATTAAGGAGGTTCATGACGGCATATGTGGGGGTCACTTTAGTGGCCTTGCTGTTGCTACGTGTATTCTTCGCCTAGGCTATTATTGGCCGACCCTTAACCATGATTGTTGCGACTAGGTCAAACGTTGTGTGAAATGTCAACAACATTCAAACCTTCATCATACACCCAGTCATGCCTTATAGGTCACTCATGACCCTTGGCACTTCTCTCAATGGGGTTTGGATCTTTTTAGAGAAATCAATCCTCATTCTTCCCAATGCCATCAATGGATCATAACTACTACCGAATACTACACCAAATGGGTGGAAGCCATACCACTCACCTCCACGAAAGCTGAGAAGATATGTGAGTTCATTAACCATCACATCATTTGTCACTTTGGTGTTCCTCATCACCTCATCACTGACAATGGAAAACAATTCAAAAACAAAACCTTGCAAAAACTTTGCAACACTTTAGGCATTCAGCTTAGTTTCTCATCACCTTATTACCCACAAACCAATGGCCAAGCCGAATCCATGAACAAAACCCTCAACAAAATTCTCATGAAAGTGGTTGACGATACTAGGAAGGATTGGCACACACACATTCCTTTTGCCCTATGGGCATACCGCACTAGTATTCGAACTTCCACTGCGGCCACACCCTTTTCGTTGGTCTACGGTACAGAGGCTGTTCTGCCTCTCAAAGTGTAGATCCCCTCACTCCGCATTTCTCTCCATGACATGGTTACTAATGATGACTTTCATCTGGACCGTTTAGAACAACTAGATTTATTAGACGAACATCATCTTAATGCTCTGGATCACCTTCAAGTTTACCAACAATGTATTAAACGTGCTTATGACAAAAGTTTTCATGAACAAACCTTCCAAGTCGGTGACCTTGTCTTGAAAGAAAATCAACACGTAACCAAAGAAAAAAAAGTAAACGGGGAAAATTCACTCCTAATTGGATTGGACCATATATCGTAATGCATACCTATGGATTGGGTGCCTATCGTTTATCCTCACTTGATGGTAAACCCGAACCTGAGCCCATTAACGCATTACATCTTCAACCATTCTATTGTTGACTCGTTGTCCTACCTCACCCTTTGTCTCTTTACATGCTTGTCCCTTGAGTTCTATCCACTCCATACACCTCCCTAATAATTAAAGAAGAATCATATGAGTACCTATCACCTGTTATCTTCTCTTTAATATGTGTAACATGACACTGCACATAGCATGATTCTCATGGATACTTTTTTTCTACCTTTAAATGAGATCCCATGGTCATTCCACCATTCCTTTTAAACAAGATTCCTATCCTTCACCTTGGTCTTGTCCGTGATTTCATAGACCTCACATGGGACAAAAATCCTTGAGTCAAACTTATAATAAAAGATGACTCCCTCAAAAGGACATCTTCCTCTCAATAAAATTGCTGCTATAAATAGACTGCTCCCTTGAAGGACAGCTATGTGAAGTTTCAAAATTTTTTTGAGAGAAACCAAAGCTTCCCGCATCGTTCAGCTTCACGAAGACCTCAAGGAGTACCATATTATTTATCCCATATAGACTTCCTTCATTGATCAATCTATCAAAACAAAAAACTTGTTAGTCATGGACTTGCTCATTATGACCTCGGACCTATTGCCCAAAACCCCTGTCACTCAAAACATATAAAATTAGCTACCTTTCACCTACCTTACCATTTCCACTCTCATTTCCTCAATCGCCTCAAGGGACATCTTGGAATTTAGACATTTGGTGATCCTGTGACTACTTTCACCGTAGAGAAGTTAATCGTGTAATGTCTTTAGGATCGTATGTTCATCAACCCCTCCAAGGTATGATCTACTCGGTATGATCCTACCCAATCAGGTGGCTTTAAAGCCCCCCCTCTTAGCTTGGAACAATATTTTTTTATGTTTTGATTACCTTATACAGGACTTAGTCCTCAATGCTTACCTTTGAGGTAGTCCCCTTTCGTCATAATCGCCTTCACTTGCATCTTTTTACCTATAATCTACCCACACCTCTTAAACCTAAACCCACAACATGCCCAAAAACCTACCAACTCATTTTCATATTCTTCCCTAGCTCATGGGAGAACTACATCGGCCTGAGGTCCCTTTTCATTAAGACTATGTAAGCAACACTTCGAGGGCATGGGGCCCTTGGAGGTTAGCTCGACCATTCTCTACCTTAAAACAATTCATCAACCATGCCTAATTGACCATTTACATCATAGTTCACTTAGTTCCCCTTTCCTAACAAAATTGGAAATTAACCCACATACATAATAAGTTACTTCCCTAGCATACATTTATTATACCTACCATCTCTCTATCATCACTATGCATAGATTCTAGAACATTTCACATATGACCCATTGTATCATTCATTGCCAAAATAATGAATCATAACTTAACCTACTTTCAACTCAACCATGCCTATAACCTAACTCAACCATGCCTACCAAACCTGACTCGATCCATGCCTATAACCTAACTCAACCATGCCTACCAAACCTGACTCGGTCCATACCTATAACCTGACTCGATCCATGCCTATAACCTGAATCGATCCATGCCTAACTCACCTAATTTCAAACCACATTAAAGTAGAAAATACATATCTCATCTAATACAATCCATAAACCAATATCTTATAAACACATTAACACATCAAAAAATACCATGAATCTCATCATATAAATAAAAAAATGTGTATCTCAAAATACATGCCTATCTTATCATGACCATCATCTCAAAATGTCAACACGTAGGCTGATATACAATACAAAATGCCATCGGCACACATGCCTTTCTCATATATTCAAAAATAATGATTGAATCAATAAAAAATATCTTTAGCACACAGGCCGGTATGTGCTCAAAATATGCAAAAAAACACTCATACATCCTAACTGTCTTTGCCATGCAGGATGACATGTGATAAAAAATACTACTACCTTCGCCACATAGGTTGACATATATTTCCAAAACTCACTAGTATACATCAAAAATTAGGTGACCACATCTCATGGATCTTGTCAGATGTCCTCCATCTCTGTGTTACATGTAACCTCGGTCTCCTATGTCCCTGTTGGCACATCACCTAGCTCTAGTCGTCCTGCATTGTTGGCCTCTCCCTGATCAGATATCGGAGCTCACTGACCTCCTGTGCTCTCCACACTATGCGTGTAGGATCTTGTCCTCTCATTGAATGCCTGTTATGCCCTATACTCTCCCTAGGATAGGAAGTCTATCCCGGCGGACATGAGCTGATCCTGATAATATCTTTCCTCACCTAGGGCATACCATAACCTAGATATAGGTGAGGTCTGTGGTGGTCCCATAGGTCTTGGCCCTTGTACTTGCCCTGCTACGACCTTCCTTGTGTTAGCCTATGAACTAGGACTAGCTCCCTATGCATGTGGTGGTTCCCCCTATCCCTGTGCATGGGGTGGTGCATCCTGTCCATGTGCCTGTATCTTGGCCTGTAAGGCCCAAATTTGTGCCTGGACTATGGCCAACTGGCCCTGTAAACCTGCCACATATGCCAGTAAGGCTGCCACCTGACCATCTTTGTCTCCATCTCCTCCACCATCTCCCTCTGCCATCTGGGCCTACAGATTGGCCACCTATACTCGTAGCTCTTCTACCTCCACCTCTGACTCCTTCAGTTGTGTCTACAGTATACCTATCTGGGTGATCAACATCGCTACCTACCCATGTAGGGCGTCTCTCTGCACTGTAATGGTAGCTAAGTCAGGATACCTTGGTCTATGTGGTATGGCTTGTAACTTCACCACCCACCACTGCCTGTACCTGTCTGTACATCCGATGTCATCAATGCACCGATCCGCGACTTCCTAGACCCCCCTTTTTTGAAAAACCCTCCCACATGTCCCTTTTACCCCACATATAATGACCTAAAATACCCCTCAACCTCTACCCACCCCACCTATACACTTTACTACCCTCCCCACCCTCTTTTTTTCCCTTTATTCCCCTCATACCCACATTTAACTTTTTCCCACCCACAAAAAACAAAACACCCACATAACCCTAAAAATAAAAAAGATCAATGCAACGTTGGGCACTTACCTTGTCACGCTGCTGATGTCTCGGTGGCACTTCTGATCACTATGCCGATGGTCTGCTCGATCCCTCTCTCACCTCTACCATCACCAAATATCTACTCGCACACTCCGACCAATCAACTCTCTCGCTTTGCTCTCGTGGACCCGCTACTCACCAACCTAACCATCGTCAAATCTAACTGCCAGCTCACTGTCCCATTTCTTCCAAACACTTTTCCCTCTTTTCTCTCTTTTTTGTCATTTCTTCACTTCACAAATAACAAATGAATGATAAAAACGTGGATTTTTTGTCTTTTCTTCTCTTTTCTCTCTCTTTTCTCTCTTTTTGTAGACACATTATCTGTGCAGTAGGATGAAGGTCAATAGGAGGTGTCATCAGCATGGCCCGATAACCATAGGTCATAGGATTAAGCAATTGGTTGTTTGAATATGAAGTAGTATTGTGGTACCTTTGATTTGACCATAGATCTCTCTTCTCGACAACACCAGTTTCACTATTCAAAAAGCTTTCTATGGACAAAAATCCTTCTCACTCGGAAGGTATGATCTAGAGGAAATTTTGGGACTTTGAGAATTCTTAAATATCCCTATACCATACAAGGGTAGTAGATAATTCAACGAGATTTTTGATTGTACCTAAAATGTAGAAAACAAACTTTGTATGCTCAAGATAGAGGTGGTAAAAGTTTGATCAACGTTCAGACTCGTTAGAGTCAAATGGCCAATACGATAATGACACATGGAAAAAATTGATGATTTTGAAATCATCTAGAGTCAAAACCATTGTGTAGATCTCGTCAAGAAAATTTTGATACATTTTCATTGGTCCAAATCTGAGTCCGTATGTAAAAGTTATGACCGGTCAAAGTTTGGTCAAACGGTGGTCAATGGGTGGAGGATGCACGAAGTGGATGGATCACATTTGGACATGTGGCACAACTACATTTGGACACATGGCATAGATGTATTTGGGAATGTGGGAAGAAAAAGGAGGTGGTGTGTGGCCCATGCCACATATAATTCGGGTGGAAATTTTATATTAAACATCACCGTCACATTTTATACCATCAATACGGGATTATTCCAAATGGTAAATACAAAGACGTGGAGTGTTTAGGGAGATTCAAACCCCTAACACCGCTATGCTTAAAATATCTCTCACCACCACACCATAAAGCTGGATAATGTTATATAAGGGGATAATTGGCTATTGTATTAGCACAGGTTTGTGCTTGGGCTGTAGTACTATTTGGGCAGTTTTTGTTAGAGGCCATTTTTGAAGCACTTAGGAGTGTTTTTGTGACTCGAAGTAAACTTAAAAGTATTTCAGGATTCCAAGACACTCCTAATGGACCCATTTTTTTCACATTTTGGGGACTTTGTGATAGGTCTATGCTCAGGCCTTAGGCCTATTTTGGTAGTTTTTTGTAAAAGGCCATTTTTGAAGCACTTAAAAGAATTTCTGGGCCTTGGAGTAACTAGAAAGTTGTCCAGAATTATGAGGAACTCCTAATGAAACCATTGTTTTATCATTTTGGGATTTTTTAGATAGGTCTTTGAGTGATCTATGATGTAGGTTTTTGTATGTGCTTGTACCTTAACAAGGCAGTTTTGGAAATCGGTATTTTAGAGGCACTTAGGGGCATTTCTAACTCTCAGGGAAAACTGAAAAGTTGTCTAGAATTACGATGCAATCCTAGTATACCTATTTTTTTCCTAGTTTGGAGGTTTTGTGACTTCATTTTTTTTTCTTAAGTCATTTGAGCATTTGGGTTTTGTCTAGAGCTATTGTCAAGCGTGCATATGATCAGAGGGAAACTTTTAAAGATATGATCTTCTGCACTGATCGTTTTAAGCCAAGTTATTTCTACTCAGTAGACATGGAGGAGAATATTTGTCTATTATTTTCTATTTCTGATTCATTTTGAATAAACTGGTATTAGATCATCTTGTTATCCAGTTTGGATTCATTGGGAATCAACTAGTATGTGATCATTTTTGTGTTCTGGTTCGGATTCATTATGGATCAACTAGGGAATTTTTTATCCCGCACATTATTTAGTTCATGTTTTTACTCTATGAAGACGCTGATTGAGGTCGTGCAACAAAGTGGTAGTTATTCGTGGAGGATATTTTGTACATAGGAGGATCAATTTGGATTCATTAGGAATCATTTGAGTTTTTTTCTTCTAGATAACAATTCAGATTTGTTCGAATCAAATAATATCTTTTGGTTCATTGCTTCATATTCATCGCTTCATTTGTGTAGACACTAAATCATACACTTTGGTAATTATCTACTTCTGATTACATACTATTATTTATGTGATTCCTAAGTAAGAAAAGTACTTATTAACCCATGTCTTTGGCCACCTTTCTTTGCTTTCTATTACTACTTTTGGTCTTGCACCCTCACTTGCTCAGTTTGCATTTTTATACTTTTGCAATTTTCATCCTAGACACCAGCACCCAACCAGGAAGCCAGCACAAGGTACCCTCATCCGCTTTGGGTGCCCTTGTCCCATGTGTACTTTACTAACACTTTTTGGGTCATTTCTAGTCATTTGATCATATTATATTTTTCGTAGTCAATGTTTTCAGGGTTAATTACGAAAATAAAGCAAAGGAATCATATAAATATAAACTTATGTGATCATAGTAAAGGACCAAACACTAAGCATTAGCTATCACCGTGTAAGGTTACATCCATCAAGGCATCTTAGAGCTTCATTGCATCTATCTAGCACCATGACAAGGGACACAAGGGTTAGTTCTTCTATGTGCACTTCATAGGAGGGAAGTTCATTTTAATCCATGTACACATCTACTACATTTCTTTACATCTATGTATTCTCTCGCTAACTAAGTGTGAAACATACAAGAGCCACCTAGGGCATGATTTCCACACACACACACATCAAACTAGATTGGATATAAGATGTAGTGTAGTGCTCAATCGTAAGTTCACCATTGTGACAGTTGAGGATAGTCCAACCCCTCATTTTGCATCTTTCTTTTGAGGGATTTGATGTTGACAAATTGCAAAAGATGTTGGTCAATTGCAAAAGATGTTGAGGGATTTGATGTTTGAGTTCAAAGCCAAACTAACATAGGATGTTGACACATTGCAAAAGATTTTTGGATGGGATATATTTTTATATGATTTTCAAGGAAGACTTGAGAGATCATTATGTTTCTAGAAACAACATGAAATTATGACAAATGGTCAATGGATAAATGGTCAATGTTTAATCTTGGGAATGATCGAGGAAATTGGTTCCAAATTTAATAACTTAATAATATTTCTTTGTTAAGTAATGACTTCATATAATGCAATTCCTACCATAAATTGAATAGATAAATAAAATTTAACCTGAAGAGGACAATTGAAATTCGAAAAAATATTTTTTAAATTAGAAAAATTATGTAAGATTCGCGTTTACATATGTAACCATTTTAAAAATATTTTTCCATTTTCACCATAGTCTTGATAGCCATTTTGTAAGATTCAACATCCTAACGACTCCTACTTCAACAATATTCTCCACCCTTTATAAAATATTATTTTTCATGGTTCCTTAAAATTTTCATTGCTTTGACATCTTTCCGCTTTGTCTCTCTCCATGTAAGAACACTTCAACTCATGATCATACTATAACATTCCCTTTGTCCATGCATGATGAAGTGGTAGTGGTTTGCCTCCTCCTTTTGGATGTTCACCTCTCTTTTGAGATGATTTTCATTCTTATTTAATACTCTTCCTATGATTGAAAGGTTATTTCCTTCTTTTTTACATACTTCTTCTGTTTCCCGTAGTAGTGACAATGTGTTATCTCCTTCATTGTGGAGTTTTCTCTTTCTCGGAGGCTCTCTTTTGGCCCTTGGAGGAAGCTCAATTGTACTTTCCTCATCATGAGGTACTTTCTTACTATTTACAAAATTATACTCATCATTACATTTTAAAACTTAAATATTTCCCTTACCTTTCGTGGGTTTTTTTTTGTAGAGCTAGTAGCTTAGGATCTTTTCTTATGGAATATGTTTTTTTTTTTGGTAGAGCTAGTAGCTAGTAGAGTTAGTACATTCTCCAATTTCCACAATTTATTATTATTATAGTACATAATTTACTATTTTTAGATTGTTATTATTTTATTTATAAATTGTACTTACGTAAGTATTATCTAGTCAATAGGTAATATATAACAATATCTAAAAGCAATTATAAAGAAAAGGCCAAATTTAGGTTTTTCAACATCAAGCCAATTTTTCTGTCTCTTATAAAACTAAGGAAGTTCAAAATATAATCGTCTAGGAATCAATTGGAACTTATAATCATCTTAGAAATTTACTCGTGTGTGGTTCCATATATTGGGTGAGACACCGTTCTTTATAAGTATTAGATTTAAAGAGTATCATCTATGTCTCAAAATTGATTTTTTGATAATAATACTTATTGACATTAATTGAATGATATGATACTATTAACATTAACAATAAATAAGATTTTAATATTTGTGTAACTACCCTAAATATTGTGTTATTTAATGTTTTCTATAAATTATCATTTAATGTGTTAGTTTCCAATAATATTTATTATTTATGGCTAAATTATTACAATATTAACAAGGCCATGATATGGCAAATCCTGCCAAAGGTATTGTTTTTTTTTGTTGTGTTGGATGCATTTTTTCTATGTTGTTTGCATGGGAATTGTGTGTACGCAAGGGAAAGGATATGATGATTCGCAAGAGTGGACATGTTAGAAGCAGTACATTTGTTTTTGCATTGAAATAAGTTTGTGTGGGCATTGCTTTTGTAATGAGTTAAAGCTATGTTGCGGAAAAGGAAGCTGGTGATGTTTAATCGATTAGACAAAAAATGTTATAAACATGCAGCTTATATGTGAATGAGTGGAGTTCTGTCGGGGTGTGATTTTGTAATCAATTGAAGGTATGATGTAAAAGTCACTTTGCAATTTAAGCAGATGTGTATAAGTTCAAAAAACATTTTGTGATTTGAGATTTGCAGTGGTTTGAGTGTTTGTACCTGGTGCTAGCTTCGTCGATTGTGAGGTTGGAATTTGGCTATTGTGAAACAAAATTGCAATTAAGAAATCATTTTGTTTGTTTTTAGAGTTATTGGTTTGTGTATTCCATTCTAAAATAATGTGTAGTGTTTTTTATGTAGATAATCACCGAGCTCTACATTGCTGAGAATGATTTTTTTGGTGTCAAGAGAGGAGTTTATTATACACTAGCAAAGGGGTTTTTGAAGAAAAGTACCTAATTAGTTGTCTATTTCTTACGCGGAGAATTACACCCCAAATTCGAAGCACTGTTTCAATTGTTTGCGGCAATACGTGAATCCACTATGGAGCTTGAGGAGTGCATTAACATCTAGTTTGACTTTATACGATTGAAGGAAAATAGGGTCATGGTTTCGGATAACATAAATATTTTTTACGAAACATATTAAGAATATGATGAGAAAATTCCATAAATTCGTGGAGTTTTTACGCTGAAGGCGTTCCCCCCTATGAAAAAGGCCCCTGCGGACATTTCTACAACTGTCTTAATTTTGATGGTTTGACGGCCGTCTAGAAGTTTGTTCTTTTTCACCTATTTTTAATAGTTATTTTATTATTTTTCACCTATTTTTAAAAACATTTTTTTTGGGTGCATGTTGAATGCATCGGTTATTTTTAACAGTCATTTTTGTTTTTGTAGCAGCTATTTTTAACAGTTGTTTTTGTTTTTGTGGGGGCTATTTTTAAGAGTGTTTTTTCTTGCATGCTCAATGAGGGTTTGTGTGACAGATTTTTGTGTATAAGTAGAAGAGGTGCAGGTTTGCAATTTCACAGGATTCATTACAGTGCTGAGGATTTCAGGTTTGTAAATTCACAGGTATTTATTACTCTGTTCTCATCAATTTACTTTGAAACTACTTATCTACCTTGGTCACAACATCCAAAACAATGACAAGTTGCAATCTTTGAGTCTGGTAGCGAGCTTATTGATTATTTATTCCCTCACTGTGCTTGGTCTTATCTTGACCTGCACCTTTCTCATGTGGACTGCACGAGTTCTATATGTAATAAGCTAAAGCTGAAAGCTTAGGAGTTTCATAGTCAGGTTTTTGGAATCTGAGAACTAGTATAAAAAATAGGCAGATGGGTGTCTATCTATTTTCTATATTGATCTCTTGTCTTCCCTTGGCATTTTAATCATCCCTAAAATACTTAAATTGTTTTCTTTTCCTACATAATGCAAAATTGAATATCTTCACCTTCGCAACCATACTTCTTTGAAAAAAAAATTAATATGACAATAGAGCTAAAAGAAAACCATAGTACATACTACCACGCATTCTCATATGTACAGTAATATCCAGATTAGGACCACCATTTAATACCCAATTTACACCTTCTTCAATAGCGCATGTAGGAAAAATAAGGACTTTCATTAATTCTCCAAATAAATTTGGCCTGGAACTTGGTTTGCTTGGATCTCCAAGCAGCATTGTTGCAGCTGCTCGCATGCTAGGATGTATATTCTTCAAGAAAAACTGAATTGCAACAACATATGTGGTGCCGTTGAACCTAATGCAGAGATAACAAACTAAATTATATCAGCTCCTCTTCAATGTAATCCTCGCATTATTAAATATACCATGCTTTAATTTATATGCAGTCAGCATAGAGTCAAAACAAACAAATGGTGGTTCTATTGTCTTGAATTCAGAACATGTAACAAACCTTAAAACAATGGGTTGTTTCCATTCCCTCCAGTCATCACAGAGAACATGAGTGCGTGTTGGCATTTCAAAATCATCAATTCTCATAACAAGAGGCCTTTTATACTTGCATGCACAGTTGTTCCTTTCCCAAAGTAGCTTTATCTCTTTTAAACTAAATGTATGGTTTGAATATGTAATATAGCCACCGAATGAGTGTTTAGCCCTATAAATCAACGAGCAATTTTAGAGTAAGCATCAGTCACTGACAAGACAAATTGGAAAACAAATTACACTTTTAGATCCATTTTCAAGTTCATTCTAAGTGGTTGATTTGGTTGCAGTGGTGGTCTCTATCTACATGGACATAGCTATATGTTTATGTTAGTGTGCTCTGTTACAAAATCTCACAACCAAACTATGAGAAAGTTCCACTCCGTAATTTAAATCCTGCAAATAGGTCCATTGCCTTCAGTATGCTTTTGTTGTTATTTATTAGCTGTTTGTATCTGCTATATTGTTGCATCCAACCAGTGATCATTTTGGCCTAATGCCTAACAATTTACCATGTGCTTTGTAGAAGTTCTACATTTTGGTTTATATGGTGTGTAACTAATAAAGATATTGCACACTTCTTGTTTTTTGAAGGGCTGCGACTAAGCTTAAGGCCTTTATATCTATTAACATTTTTATTGTTAGTAATATAGCTGACTCATTGCAATAAAAAAACATAATGAAGTTTAAACAGAAAAATCAATAACTTTTTTCCACCGAGAACATCGGAGGATTGTATGTCGCCGTATTCTTCTCAATCTCTGGCTCCGTCTCTTTCTCACACTTGACCCATTTCTCATTTTCTTATGTATGGCCTCTACTAATATATAGTTTTTAATAACTCTTTATAATCTTTCTGGTTTTGTTGTATCATATTTGAGATTGAAATTAAAAATATAGAATAATCTTAATGGATGAGTGTCTCCTTTTGAATTCGCAAATACATTTATTTTTAATAACTTCCTATTTCATTTATTTGCAAGATATTTGTGCTTCTCTTTCTCTAATAGTAAAGAAAAGAGTGTTGTCTCTAGACGAACTTCAGGTGGGTTACAATACTGATTGAAGTTTTTATTTAATTGATCTCTTTATTGCATGCTATGGACTAAGAAATTATTGTAGAGAGTTTTGATGTTATTTGGTTTGGATTGTTCCATTTATATTTGTAATTGGCTCAAATATTTTTCCCAAAGTGACATGTGGGGGCACGTACCTTCATCAATGATAGGATTCATTATGTGCTGAGGGGCTCGTTCCCCAATGAGGCCATTTCCTTCGAAGGCTTTCCCTCGTGTAACAGATGTAAAAGTGAAAAACAAGGCCACCGCTTCTCTTCATGGAACAACATGGACCTTGAAAAATAGCCTATCGTTCTTGCATCTTTAACCCAAATCAAGGAGATGCTTATCGCACAAGTTAATCCATTCATGCAAGTCACCCAAGTATGTGGCAGGTAATACAAATACTCAGGACACACCATAAGCTTCCTGCAAAACATTACTTCAATAACAAAGACCCTACCCCACTGCCTTGGAGATTTGGACATAATTCTCATACAAAGGGAAGGATCTAATTTAAAAAATTATGATTTCTATGTCAGTAGATCTCGTGTTTGGGCAGCCTTGCAATATAAAATCCAACACAATCCCTATTACAAAGATGTCTTAATCGACAATGATGCCCTTTCCTCTCTACCATCAGAGTCGTCAAATGTTTCCTCCTCTCTTAACACAACCGCATTGGAACTGCACCAAATGCAAAGTGCCTCTACAGCTCATGGTAATGATGCTCCCACTCACTTTGATGAAATGTATGAACACTCATTGTCTTTCGTGCCAACACCTCACAATACAAGAACAAAAGAAGAGGAAATCGAACAATTCCTACTCAACCATGATGGTAGCACTCCATTTACCATGTCATGGCCATAGCTTGGCCTCTTGCCAATAAATGAATACAATACAGAGGGCCTATTCTCAATGGCTTTCCCAACTTTATTTCCAACAGGAAAAGCAATGTGGCAACAACCCCACATAAAAGAAGTTCCAATGCATGAATATGCCCTTCATTTGATGTGTTACCATGATGGGCACTTTGGTTCCCACCCAAGATTTCATTACTTCCTTTTAAACCTCATAATGTGACACAGAAGCTAGTCCACAGCAGCAGTCTTTATGAAACAAAACCTCAAATCTGGAATCCCTCCAATAATTAGAGACCTACGAAGACAACTACTGGAATGTCCCAAAGACAACCTCCCAAATAGCTTAATGCGGTTTGGATCGAGCCTTCGAGGGACCCGTTCATTCTGGGTAAAAAGTAGAAGTGAGCTTTCAGATATGGTGGAACAATTGGGGACACCAACCTTATTCTTCACTCTAAGTGTTGCAGACACTAAATGACCAGATCTCCACAATATTATGTCGGGTGAATGCCCAACAGATCCTCGAGCTGCACAACGTTGGAGAACACTTAACATTGTCTCTAACCCTCATCGAGTATCAACATACCTACATCATAGATTCACAATATTTCACGAAGAAATATTGCAGAAGAAACTTGGAGCAGTAGAATTTTGGTATAGGTAATCAAATCTACTTATTTCAAAGTTATTTCCAAACTACATAGCTAATATTTATGTTCCCTTGTCTCGCAGGTATGAATGGCAACATAGAGGCTCCACACATGTCCACGGTTTATTGTGGCTCGAGAATGCGCCCAAAGTTGACAAAATGGATTGGGAGGATACAACAGTTACTAAGGCCACAAAACAATACTTTGATAAGTTCGTGTCTTCCTGGAACCCTCGACCAGCATGCAACCACTTGGATTTTGTTCCCAGGTCACTTCTAGATGACCCTTGCTTGCTAGATACAACAAAAATTCTATCCTCCTCCCCAAATTTAGACCTTGAATAACTGCTTAATCAAGTTCAGTGCCACACTAAATGTTCAAAACAGACATGCCTGCGTAGAAAGCAATCACAGCTCCAGTGCAGGTACGATGATCCCTAGACCGCACAACCTACTTCTTCCTTACACATTGAAAGTGATGGGAAAATTAAGTACCTCCCTTCCAGAAATGATGACAGATTGAACATCCACAATCGAACTATGATATGTACATATGGAGAGAAAATGTCGATTTCCAACCAGTACTTTTCCACCATGCCGTTCTTTAGTATATTGCAAAATATGCTTCGAAAGCCAAGCAACGCTCAGAAACATATCACCAAATTTTATCCAGATTTTCAAGAGACACAGATGCAGATTCTCCAGCACATATCACAATCCGTAAAATGCTAACAGAAAGCATTTTCAAACATGAAATAAACACACAAGAAACATGCCACATGTTGCAAAAAATGCCACTTGTTATGTGCATTCGTTCATTTGTATCATTAAATGTTGGAAAAAAAAATCTGAGAAGTGTCATTGAAAGTGACGCTGATGCAGAACAAACATCTTCTTTCTTGGATGCATATAAAGTTCATCCAACAATCATGGAACACCTACCACTTATTCAAGTTGCTCGAGATTGGAGTTACAACAAGAATCATAAAGGTGATAAATGGAAAAAGTGAATGATACACGTAATTTTTTGGGCCCACTTGAGATTTGTGGATGTCCCAGCTCAGGATTCAACGTCATATGACCTTTTCTGTTGGTTAGAACTCCTTTTGTACAAGCCTTTCAGAAATATTGAGTTAGAATTTGGAGCAACCCCACTTGACATCAACGGCACTTGGGACATGTTCAAGCACAACTACAAACCGTGGCATGTTTTACGCACAACCGCAGACACAAGGACCTGTTACGGATGTTAGTTTTGACTCTGAGCCCAAATGCAGTATTCAACACGAACCATTGCAAGAATGGCAGGTCTTCGCACAAATTCTCCCGAGAAACAACACGGGTCTAGACAGTCTTGACATGTTGGGGAAATGAGATTTCGATGTACATCATAGTTGGAACATACATGACGTTCCACATGAATTACAGATAACTGGTTCATCATTCATTGAAAGAGAGAAGGAAAAAATAATTAACAACAACATACAGGCCACACCACCATCTTCCACACTTCCTTTGTCTCCAGAACAACAAACAACTCTTGATATCATACTACACCATTTAGCAAACAAAAAACCTTCTACCTCCACTAAGATTCATAATTCAAGGAATGGCTGGCATAGGAAAATCATTTCTGATAAATAAAATCCACAATTTATTCACATCACCAACCACATATCCCTCACCTCTACTTTTGCTCACCCCTACCGGTGTTTCAGCATTCATCATCTCTACATCTACAATCCACGCAGCCCTGCGAATTCCAATCGAAGAACTCAAACCCCTTGAAGGTACTGCATTATCGTCTTTTCAAGAGTCACTGAAACATATAGAATATGTTCTTATTGATGAAATGAGTTTCATCAGCCCAAAGTTACTAAGCAAAATTGACAGTAGGCTCCGCGAAGCTTTCCCACACTCAAGAACATCTGAATTTGGAAACAGATCAGTCATCCTCCTCGGCGACCTCGGCCAATTACCACCGATGTATTCCTCTTTATGCAAGTAATTCCTACAGAGCAACCCTTTGGAAGGGATTTGAGACTTCCATTACATTGCAAACAATATTTCGGCAACAAGGAACAACCAATGCACAAGTTTCATTCCAGAATTTACTGCTCCACATGTGAGATTCAACCCCTCTAATTGAGGATTGGGAAATATTAATGTCTCACACAGACACATACCTAACTCAGCAAGAGCTCAAAATTTTTAAGGATGCAACGCATTTGTTTGCAAAAAATGATCAAGTCGATTCCCACAACCTACAAATGTTGAAGGCATTGAACGTTCCGATCGCCCAATCCATTGTTGAAAGTAACAAGCGAACTAGACCAGGAAATCCTGATGATGATCAGTTGGAACACAAAGTTCTGTTGTGCAAACAACAAAAAATCATGCTTATTGCAAATCTATGGGTTGACGTAGGCCTCGTGAATGGTGCCACAGGAACAATCACCAACAT
The DNA here is from genome assembly GCA_019776745.2 of Taxus chinensis. Taxonomy (NCBI): domain Eukaryota; kingdom Viridiplantae; phylum Streptophyta; class Pinopsida; order Cupressales; family Taxaceae; genus Taxus; species Taxus chinensis. The sequence continues at coordinate 745,770,110 of CM034147.1, read as the reverse complement.
TGTCTACGACGCATCAATGCAATCACCAGCATTACCTTTATTTGTTGTTGTCAAATTTGATAGATACAATGGCCCATGTTGGGATCCCACCAACCCGTTACATATTCCCACACCCTCTATTTCAAGAGGGAATCGAAGATAATTACCAATTAAAATGGCCTGGGGATTAACTATCCACAAGTCGCAGGGACTTACTTTGCACAGAGCAACCGTCGACATTGGAACCATTGAAAGGCAGGGTCTGACATTCACAGATTTCTCCAGACTTCCCTCGCTTGCAAATCTGCATATTTCACCTGCTTTTTCATTCAAGAGATACTAAAAAATGGTGTACGTAACAACACTTCGAGCAAGAAGAAAGGAGGAAGCAAGACTACTATCACTCAGCCTATCGTAAAAGCTACCCTCTGCTTTGATAGCACCTCCACTACTACTATACTCAACACTTATTCTATCCAAAGCGACATTGCTGCTCAAGGGGTATCAAATGTAATCATGTTTATTCAAGCTAAAAAATCCCACTAAAGGCTACTATTAATGATATAAAAAATGCAAATGTATACATGTCTCATTATGTGCACGCAGATCTACATTTATTAGATGTTGTGAAATATGATATGAAACTTTAATTGTACAAAGTTGTAACAGAAATAAATGTACACATACAAAATTTCAATCTAATGTTTCAACTCAATTCCTACACTACAACTATCAATCACACACATTATCAACTGTACAAATAAATAATTTTCCAACAAAACACCAACCGAACAACCGATGCACAATTAACACAATAAACCGAATAAAATACATACAACATCAACTTCAAGATAAATTAACTATTGAAAAGGGTTAACAAGTTTGAAAAGTAGAAACAACCTTCACATTAAGTGGCCCATCTATATTTCTACACTTACGAAATCAATCACACCCTTAATCACCATCTACTACAAAAGTAATAATTATACCTCTAAAACAAATAACATATACCGTTCAGTGTTCACATTGCATGAAACACATGCGATTGCTAGTTTAGTGCAAATGAAATATTAAATTATAAAAATGGAAAGAGGTAACATAAATAATTATGAAAATGCCAATAATTTTTTTATTATTACTAAGTGGTAAATATGAAATGGAGGCTAATGAAAGTCTATTAGAAATGCATGGCAACATGTGACACTTCGTGGAGATTGCTAGCTGTCTAAAAGAACATGTGGCAAGCATTGTTGCGGACTCCGAAATCATTTGTTTTGGATGACAATATCGAATGCATAATCAACACGCAATCGGTCCAGTGTGACTGTCCCCAAATGCAAAAAAGAGAGAACGACATGGAAGCAGTATCCATAATGTTGGAGGCGTTAATGCTGCATGGAGCGTGTGATGAAGAACATGCTTTTGTAAACGTAAGGAAAGTTTTGTTTGTTGTAATGTATTCAAACAACTTTGAATGAAAGAACTGTTGTTTATGCCTATTTTCTTAGCGAGTTTTCCATAATGCGGTATAGAAACAAGAACCTATTTGTTTTGTACGCAATGCTGGAAACATAGGTGAAAGCCAACGTTAGCCGCAGGGATAGTTTACAGGAGAATTAATGTAGGGAGCAACAACAATTGATCTACTTTGTCTTCTCTGTTCAGGCATCTTGCAGAGAGCGGCAGGGGATTTTGTTAGTATAGCAGGTAATGAATTGTTATGCCAGCGTATTATTTATATATGCCATATTAATACTAGTAATGCAGTTAATAAAGAGGAAATAGGCAGCTTGTGAGTGCAATTTTAATTGGTAGGATATATGCTTTTGTTTCAGTAGTCATGGCAGTCTTTTTTGATTCTTGTTTGCCTTGCTGGGATTTATTTATATATAAATATACATCACAGCGATTGCTCACAAAGCTTCCAGTCAAGGGGTTTTGAATATTGGCTACACAAGAATTCCCAAAGTGTAATTACCGAAATTGTTAGTAAGGTTATTTACGCCCGTGTTTTAACGACTTTTTATTGTGGGTAAATTTAAAGAAATATTGACCGTGTAGATACTACTAGGCTTGGATTGTTGCTTGGTTGATGGTGTGACTAAATTCATGGTCCAATTAGATACTGGTAAAGTAGGAGAACTATCACAGATTTGAAAAAACATTACAAAGTAAACTGCTTGTTGCCAAACTAAGGGCATAGATGACACAACCTGTATTAGTATAGGCAATATAGTCGAGATGGAGGACGCGTAAAATCTGTACAAAGAGTGCGATGGAGAAAATGTTTTTGGTGACTTAAAAGATAAAATATGTGTATTGTTATGTATTTGAATAAGTTTGAAATTTTGAATGAAAGTACTCATGCTATGTTTGCGGCTAGGATGTGTTTCAATGTCTGAAAAGTAAATACTCATTTACGCAAACAAAATCCAAAATTTCAGAAAAGTAAATACTCATTTACGCAAACAAAATCCAAAATTCCCATGGTTTAAAAAAGTCTGTTTTTTGTTTCTATCTTGCCAAAACCATAGACAATCATGTCGGACTGTTCCTAGTCTACTGTGGAGGCAGTTATGAAATCTGTTCGTCCAGGAGCATGGGGTGCAAAATCATTTGAGGAACCTGAAAGAACAAGATGGATATGTTAGACAGAAAACAAAAAAGTAAACTGAAAAGCAATGAGTAGAGTTGGCGGACAGAGATGCTCACCAGAAAAGGGAGAAAGCTAGGTTTGTTTGAATGTATTTTCTTCTCTATCGAGGATCTTGTATTGTCATGTCTGGTGTCAATTTTCGAGATTCACAAACTGTTGGTATGTTTTCCATAGTGGTTGTTTCAGCAGCGGACAGAGAGCAACTGACATCCCCTCGTTCGTACTTCGTTTTTTATTTGAAAACAAAACCAAGAACATGCAAACCACAGCCAACAACAATAGTCGATGAAAATTTGTGGACAAAGGTGTTGCTCATGTTAAGAGTAATGGTCATTTGACCTTTTTGGTCAACAAAATCAGCGTGGAGGATTGCATATTTTGAAGGGGAAATGTTGCTTACATGCAGCTGGTCCATAGACAAGCAGGACATCACCCTCAAACACGCTTGCAACTTTTCCAACACAAATGTCAAGTATCAAGGATGGTTGTTGTGTTCCTGGTTTTGGGCTGCAATTTAAGGTTATTAGAAGGCTTTCATTGAAAGGATGAGCAGGATAATAAATGAATTGTGATAAGAAATTATAGAAATGTTAGAAAGAGATTACCGTTTAGAGGGTTCTTATAAAAGATCACTGCTGGCAATGTCCTTGTTCTTGGGTGGCTGTTCAATGTCTTTCTTGCTGCAACTATCTGCAATGCATTGAAATATGTACATGATTGATATAGAATGTCAATTGAAAAGGAAATAAAAGAATCAACTAAGTAGATGTTATTTGTCCCGAATCAATAAAACAAGGTAAGTGCACTTACAATTGTACAACGTTGTTGTTGGTGTTTTTGATAGGAGGGCAAAAATTGTCGGGGTGGTCACTCCAATATGATAATGTTTCAAATAATTTGCAGGTTTGTTGTTTTGCATTCGACCATATATGGTTGATGATGTTTTTGGTGAAGACACTTGGTTGTTGAATGCAAAAGGTGAAATTGTTGTTTTACATAAACGTTGAAAGCAACTTTTGTTTTCTATTTTGGTTGTGCATGTCGATGTTAAAATCTCCAAAAATGTAGTCGAGGATGCTCACATCAAAGGACTGGAAGACATTTTTGAGAACAACGAAGATGTTTTTTGACATTTGCATTCGGTGCGGTGTAGACATTCATAATCGTTAGCATTTCCCTTGCAGTAAAACATTTGCGACTAGGGACTCTACGTTTGTGCTTTGAAAGCAATATTTTTGTACGAAAAATATATCGTTTGCAATGAAAATTTCAAGACCATGTATATGGTGTGCAGAAAAGAATTGGTACCCATTAATATAGTTATAGCTACAATAGGGAAAGGCATGCGAGTTTCTTGTTATGGTAGCAAAGCCATCCATTAATTTACGGTCGTGGAGAATGGCTTCTCTATGAGCATGGAGACTTCGGGTGTTTAGCGAAGCAACTATCATAGAGGAAGAAATATCAGATGCCAAGAAGTCATGTTGAATATCCTATCTAGCTTCGGTTAAGAGGGTGCCATTTCTGCACTGATAGTTTGTTTGACACTGATTTTTTTTTTGTAAGCGGGGATAGCAAGTAAATTCCTCAGAAGCGGCTTCTTTGCTTTCTTTTTTTGTTAGGGAAAACTATTGCCAAAGGACGCAAAGTATCGAGTTCAGATTCCCCTAAAGGAGCACAAGATTTCATTTTTATTTTATGATATTAAGTGCAAATGACATCTAAAAGATACCTTCAGTTAATGATATTAGTTGTAAATATGAGTTGTTCTGTTTCTCTGCCAGTGCAAACATGACAAGTGTCAATGGGGCACACAATGCTTCATTGACAACACGTGAATGGCTGCAATGGTTTGAAATGTTTCAATGTTCAAAGCATACAGTAATACAAAAAAATTCATCTTTGTCGCCTGCTTCAAATTGATACCTACCGAAATACACGATTTATCACATCAAGTTGCTCCATAGGATGAGAATTTAGAGGAAATTACTTGTTTGTAATAGTTCTTCCACCATTTACATTCACATGATCTGTGATTTTAGTGACCTTTCAAGTTTTCCTACGTCGTTTTCTTTTTTTAATTTTCACAGTTAAACCTGTTTCTAATTTATCAATATTTAGATAGAAGCAATAAATGGGATGGGAAAAGAAGAAGAGGTATTAAGGTGGAACAAAAGGTTACACAAGGATATGCTAGTTGGGAGGATATAGCTTGTAATTTTTTTATTTTTTATAATTACATTAAGTTGAATAAAGAAATAGTAGTACAAAGAAAAATCTCCAGCTATTGTTGCAAGCAAAAAGAAATGAAGATATTACAGGAAATCCACTAGAGTGGTGTTGTCCATACACCAGGGACAAAAATCAAAACATGACCAGAAATAGCAGTTTTACATGTAGAATGAGCTACAATAATAAGATAACCAGCAATTGTTATTGAAACCTTAAGATTTCAAAAAATAGGTGTAAGATGACAACAAAAAGGAATAGAGAGAAAAGCTTATTTTGATGTTTCTCCATGGTGTCCATGAGCAGCAAAATGAACTTCAACCCTCATTTCCTGCACTTTCATCTGAGGGTTCCAAATTGGGATGGCAGTGGTGGGGGCATGACAGAAAAGTGTATTTACTCCAAGTGTTGCTATTTTTGTTGGCCTCTGTTGTATTGGATGCCCTTGAGTGTCACTTCCTTAGTATAGTTTGTTGTTCACTGGAAAGTATACCTTCTTTGTAGGCCTTTTCCTATTCATCTCCAAGGTGAGAATTCACTCAATAGCCTCAATGCAGATCTTGAGCTCATTGTAAATGTGTGAGGAAGTTGATGAAATATTTCAGATGAATAACAACTTCATGTAAAAGAAGAATATAGCCTTTCTAATCCTTCATGCAAGAGATCACTAGGGAGGAGTTTTGTTCAAAAAGGGATATGTATATCCCTTTGTTGTCAATTTTGGCCACCACTTTATCAATGCTGTATGTGATATTATTTAGGGCTTATCTTATAGATAACTCTTTGACCTCAACATCGTTTATTTTGGACTGCAGCACAAGAGTATGAGGTTTGGAATTGATGGTATTATTAGACTCATTGGAAAAAAGCCTACAAGATTTTTTGGGTAATAGAGGTTCAAATTATCATTGACACAACTAGGATTGGGGTTACCTTTAGTTAAATTTGGAAAACTAAAGGAATTGATACCAATAGTTATGGCTAAAGGTGGGGCGAGTGGACCTAGAGTGCATTAGAACTATCAATAAAAATTGGACAACAAACCTGAGCCTAGTGGTAAGATTCGCTTTATTAGGAAGAGAGAGACATGTAAAAGGAGGCCTAAAGACAGAGAAAGAATGAGTCATAGCATAGACTGTTGGACTGTTCCTCAACACAACATACCCTTGTTTACTAGGAGGAGCATTGATGTTATGTGACAAAATCCTAATTAGAGTAGTTTTAATAGTTATAATCAAATATAAGATGTCAATAAAAGTCAAATCATATAATTTAAGGATATTAGTGTATATTAGTTGTAATAAGTATGTAAATAATAGTCACCTGATTAATTATGAAGAGACTTAAATTTTCGAAAATGTTCTTCAATATGCATTTAATATGTGGATTCTCGAAATAGTAAAAAGCATAAGAAAAGGAGTACAAGAAAGAAGCAGGTTTTTATAAAATAACTTTAATGGAAACATAAGGAAGATCGTATATATAGGAATTTGTTCCATAATTATGCATCTCTTTGTTAATTTTCATATTCTCCAATTCCTCCTTATCAATTGAGCTCCTAGATGTTATGCTACTTTTTCCTGCTGTCGACAGTAACTTTCTTATGGTGTGCGTGGATATCGTATATATTGTTCAAGAAAACAGGGTTTAATAAATAAAAGTTCCTAACCACTTGCAATACCTCTAGTAGATATCCCAGCTCTATATAGTGCATACTTGAAACATACCGAGGAGAACTGAAATGATATCACTAAAACATTTTTCAAGACATTAGTTGTATGGTGATTTCAGTCAATAAACGGGTTAAGAGAATGAATTTTAAAACTTTGAGTAAAGGCACAACATTCTTTACTGAAGCCACTAGTAAAGGTAAAAAAGTCACTTGTTGCAAAAAGCAAAAGCCATGTGGGTGACATGTCCCAGACTACCTGTAAGAAACTATCAAACATTTGAACTCAAAAAATTGGTACCTTATGAGCTATGTTATATAATTATTTGAAATCTAATCGAGCCTAAATAGGCAACTAACAATCTCTAGTTTCCTCACAGATACAGAGACTGTAAATTTATCTTCAATGTTAAAGCATTTAGAATGTTGTCTTTTCCATATATTTAAATGTAATCATACAAACCTTAGAACATTCTTAGATCCCCTAGTCATATGAAAGAATTTGCTCTACATGTCAATAGTCAGGCCTGTTTATGTTTTGAATGTTCTGCTAGATAGTGAAAAATAGAAGTTTCAGAGCAACTTCTCCATCAACTGGAAAGAAATCTCAACTGAAGGAGCCATTTTGTCTCGAAAGCTTATTCGAGGAATGTCTGAACCTATTTCTGAATCGTTAGTGGACTAGTTAATGGAGACAATGATACCATGTTCTGGGCAGACTAGGAAAAAAATAGACTTTTTGGGAAAAAAATAGGAATAGGCTGAAAAAAATAAATCCACAAGCAATTGCACCCGCCCTAATTTCATTTTACATTTTTGGAAAGGAATGGTGCAATTGTCAGAGAAGAAACCCACCTTCATGAAGATGTTTAGGAAAGTGACAAGAATGCACAACCAGTGACCTCTAGAATGAATGTCAACACTGCAAGCCAGAAAAAAAAACATAAAACACTGCAGAAAACAGTAACCGCCACTACAAAGCAAAGAGACAGCAAAATAATTTCACCTTCCCCTTCTTGAAGCTGGTTTTTCTCCATCAGTTGATGAAAATGGCATGGGTAAATGATACTTTCAAAGCATGAAACCGATCCACACAAAATCCACCTGCCATGCATAGTGCATAGTAAATGTAATAAATGTGTAACATTAAATGCATTGAATACACAAGAGTACATACGCTACAGTGGCGAATAAAGGAGTTAACCAATACAAATTTTCCAAAATGACATAATCAAAGGTTTAAACTTTAGTCTACAACCATATAAATACAAACGGTGCAATGTGATTGGAAGCAATAGAATTATGTAATTGCCATGGTGAAAACAATATCCTTGCCTTTGGCAGGATAATAAAATAGTTAATTTACTTAAGGTATTACGAAATGTGTAAATGATAGTCTTGAACAACAATATAACAATTAAATATTCCACCAAGGAAATTATTTACCTGGGATTAATGTCATCCATTGATTATCATTGATGAATGTGTCCTTTGCTAGTATGTCTTTTTGTACGTATGTATACCTTTGGTGATTTTTTAATATATTTTTTGTCCTCCACTCACATATCAAGTACATATCGATTCAACTATAGAACAATTCAAACATGACTATTCAAACATATCATAGATGCAACGTTAAGTATTTGGACTACGATTGATAATAATTTTGGTTGACCTTACCAAATTTTCTATTATTAAAATTTGAAAATAAAATAATAAGATGTAGGTATGATAAGGATGACAATTAATTTAGTTTCATTCACATGAAAGATGTAAAACAGTGAGAATATTTTATTTTAAAGAAATCTTTCTTAGGCCAACTTTTTCCGGATGAGACCCTTTTCTTTGGCTCCCACTGGCCTGATGTTTTTATGAGTGAAAATCATCTATATAAGAAAAGATTGATACTCATTTTGCATCAAATGTTCTCTGATCTCACTGGTGTCGAGTTCAGAGTATAAGTTTTATTGGGTCATCAGTTTTTTTAGTGTTAGTAATGGCTCAGGCAGTTGCTGGTGCAATTGTGAGCTATGTTGTAAAAACACTTTTGGATGAAGATTGCACCATTGGTGAAACTCTGGTAAAGACTTGGACAGAATTTTATGGTTATGTTGCTGCTAATGTCTTCAAGCTCTTCAGGAGCAATGATAAGGATGGAGTCATACAAGAGTTCCAGAGCTACCTAGAGAAGAAGTTAAAGAGAATCAGCTACAAGGGAGAACAAGCCTTTCATGCTACGCTAATATTTTATTCTCCAGATCAGTATTTGTCTCAGATTGAAGGAATCTTCACAGGGAAGACTACCGAGAAGTCTAAAAATCTTTGAAGAACAGCAAAATCTTTAGTTATATCATGTTGGGTGAATCATCTGTATACTTATGGTTTTTCAAAAGAAGAGGGATTAAGGGTTGTCAGTTCTCGCCTCAGGATTGATGATCTCTGGGATGTCTGATGTACAAGTGGAGAGGGAAGTTGGTTTCAAACATTGTCGGCTCATAAACAACAATTTCCTAATTACCCCTCATAAATACTAGTATAAATAAATGAGGAGGGATTGTAATTAAGCTTGTCTGTGATCCTCCATGTTTTATATTACTATGATATATGCCATGTCAAAAGCAATATTACTAGTATAAATAAATGAGAAGTGAACCTTGTCTGTGTTATATATTACTATGATATATGCCATGTCAAATGTAATATTTATATTCATGTCATTCACGACTGTTGTCCCCAAGAACAACTACAGATAGCTCCAATGAGTGCGGAGGATGATGGAAGGAAACCCACTTTATTTCCTTATGTAATGGCGATGAATAGTAAGAAAGATATCTTGTTTATTTATATACCTTCATTTGCATTTGCATTTCAGGCCATTTTCTCTGAAATAAATTTTTTAATTATGTGTAGGGGTTTAGGTGAGTTGGTAGTGTAATTACAGTCAGGGTCGAATTAAGGTTTCAAAGCGCCCTAGGCAGTATTCGGAGAGTATGCCCACCCCTCTCCCACCCCTCTTCCGGGACCAGGCACCCACGTGTGCATGTTTTTAAAACAATTATAGTATAACTTTAAACACATTCAATTAAAGCTATAAAAGGTCTAGTATCCACAAAAATAACTCAAACAATATGTAACAGGAAAATCTCAGGTCGGCCATTAGCTCAATTTCCGTTTCTAGGGAGTACACTATACACACACGCTTAATAATAATGTTAAAATATCTATTCTTGATTTTTTCTAAGAGTACTGAATTACCTCAAAATGACACCTAAAAACATAACTAAACAAACAAGAGAATTTCTAAATTTGTGCATATAAACATGTACCAAATCAATGATCATACCTGTTCAAGTTAGCTTGTAAGTTGCAACAACTTTTCCTTCGTTTGTTGAATGAATTGTCCTACGTACAGCCTGGAAAAGCCACAAAGCAAATTAGTGATTTGGGATTCCTAAAGTCTAACCGCTGATTCCTATGATCTATCCTGAAGAATCAATGTTTTCATTGAAATGCTCGTATTGCTTACTGGTGAATGTATTACTAAGTATCTGAAGCTATATTTGTTACATTTGACACAACTTTGGAAAGAAAATATTCTCCTTTCTCTCTACAATAATTTGTCACTCAACTTTGTGCCACTGTGGTCTATCAATTGGTTGTTTATATACTAATATATTATATAAATTTAGACCACATTCGATATTTCTGGGTGAAGAATTTCTGAATTATGTAATATACAGGTAACAGATATTGCATCCATTTCTAAACAAGGCCCACCAAATCACAATTTTGTGGTGAACCTCAACTGACGAGGCATCTAAGGCTAAGCTATGCCTGAGTGAATTTGGTAAAATAAATTGTGTCATCTAAGGCTAAGCTATGCCTAGCCCGTGACAAAGAATGGGGGCAATATACTACGAAATAACACCATTAGTCTAGAATTCTGAATTATAAGACGAGTTTCAATTAGGCAACCTTTTGAACGACTGGCAGGCATGTAAGATTTATGCCCTAGATTGATGCCCAAATCTCAGAATCCTTGGGAAATAAGTTATGCATGCAAATTTTCATGTTAACAGGCACACCGAATGATTCAAGTTGAAAAAATGGAGGCGCATTAGGTTATCACCCATAAAATACAGAAAAAAGGAATGAATTTCTCTAAAAGTATCGGTGTTTAGTTGAATAACATCTGCCCCGGCTGAGTATATGGAGCAGCAGTAACTTATATATGTAAATTGAAATTTTGAATGGGCCAAACTGGTGAAGCCGACCTGAGATTTTAGATTTTTGTTAAAAAATTAGCCACCCCTCCTTGTTTGGCACCCTAGGCAACTACCTAAGTTTCCTAGGGCATGAAACGCCCCTGATTACAGTAGAACATTCAAAGCTCTCTATCAACCCTACGCTTTCATAATAGGTTGTGGTGGCCCTTCTCTTGGCAGATTGAAGCCCTATGCTTGTCAATTAGTATGAGTCTTTTAGTGTCTTATAGATTAAAATTAAAGCACATATTACACTGTAAAAAAAAGAAAAATATATAATGTACATGGCAGTTGACCTAGACAATGATCATATGATTGATTTTGATTTTGAAATTGTTGTTAGGATTTAACTGTATATGACTTGTTGAAAACACAAAATCATATGATTATATGAGTGACTGACCTCTTTCTTAATCCAAAGAGAAAAGTGTTAATTTGTGAAGACAATTGACAAGAATTCTCTATGCATTGTATGGATAACAAAATGCTATGTGGCCATTGTGTTTGCCAAGTGCGTGGTTGACAGTAAATGGCTAAAATGACAATTTGAATAGGAACAAAAACCCAAATTAAAGCAAAAGTGATGGCACAATATGAAAGGTATATGATGGGCAATATTCGAAGAAATTCAATATGGCCCATCGTAAGGAAAGTGTGGTTGCAGTCATCTTCAAGGTACTAAGTCAAAAAAGGGACCACCCATTTGCTAAACGAGATAGATAGGTATTAATCACCGCTAATGTCCTGCTCTCAAAGACTTTAGAAAGGTCCCAGAAGGAAAGAAGGTGACAATATAATCAACTATTTTCTCATCATCTAATCAATAATCAATACCTTTTAGGAAAACCAAAATTTTTCTTTAGTATTTCTTATATTTCTATGTATGTCAACTCATTTCACATATCACTTTCATTTTCAAAGAAGGGCAAATTTATTAGGATGCCTTGGTTGTATATTACACAAAAATAGCACATGTTTGGACAAATTTAAGAGTAGAGGATCAAATTACCGGGCTCTATTTTGGTTGAGGTAGCAACTTTCGTATGGAGAGTATTAAACGGTGGACCTTAAATAAAGAAAGAAATTGATCGATAAAAAAATACAGAAATTTTTTATGGTAAATCATATATTTAAAAAATATGATAATTTTAATAATCTAAAACATAACTATACAACAAATTCAAAATTACGATCTCTATGAAACTTATGTATGTCCATAACAAATTACTTTCTTACTGCTTAATATCTTGCCTTTCTTGTGTACTATATAGTTTGTTATAAATATGAAAAGACTTGCTTTTAATGAATAATAAATAATACTAATAATAACAGAAGTCCCAAATATTCCATTATTTTTGGATTTTTATATTTTCCTTAGTTGTTTTGATCCACCACTATTAAATTTTATGTTTTTTATATTTAAATATTTAAACCTTGAAAAATACATTGTTTAATACGATGGACTGGAGAAATTGTAAAAATACGGAAATTCTCAAAAAATCCACTGTATTTGGTAACTATGATTTATGGTTATATAGTTGAACCATTGATCTAATCAACAAACAACAAAAAACCATGGATGAATGTGTGTTAGGAAATTTTTTTGAACCTACTCAAATGAATGTCTACAAACAACATTTGGAGGTTTATACACATTTTTTGGTATTATTATGTGTTGTTCTATGTGTAGATTCATTCTCTAGATTTTGTATTAGATTTAAGAGAATGAATAGATAATTTTCATGCAAGAGCTTGATCATCTCCAAGTACTTGTGAAAATCCTCTTTTAGATCTTTATTATCGCCATGTTTTTATAATCATTGGAGTATGAGAAACAATAAAATATATTATTAGGAAATTTAGTAATTAATAATGTATCAAGACACACAAATGGCACAAGGAAAAGTTGTTTCTCTTTCCCGACAAATGAAACATCACTCAGAAATGCCTTCTCATCCATATTGAACCTTGATGATTTCTTCTAACCCAAAAGAGAAACCTTCAGTTTAGCATACAATTTTCTCCATGAAAAAAAATGGGACTTCTCCTCTCGAGTTATGAAAGCAAACTCAATGACTATGAAAACTTTAAACAATTGTTAAATATATTAATCTATGAACTATTTGAAAAAAATTGTTGAAGAGGGTTTATATTACAAACTCCTTAAACCCATGATTAATTGTTTATTGGGATGGTGTCTCTCTAATTTACACAATTACCCAAAACAACATTAAACCCAAACCCTCTTGGATATCCTTACTTACAACATTAATGCTAATTTTTTATTACACCATATTCTTATGATCTATTGAAAATTAGTAATAATATGGATGTGTCTATAATCAAAAACACCCACTTGAAGCCTTGATTATCACTATATTGATAATTTATGTTATTTTTTTTGTTGGGCCATCACCATATGTATTCATATTAGTAATATATTTGTTCCCACCTATGACACCAATCAAAATATGGGTCTCCAAAATAAATACAAAACCCATCATCATATCTATTCATAGCAACTGTTTTCATCTATGAAACCAATCAAAATATGGACCTCTCTAGATTCAACCTAAAAATTCCTAGTTAAATTCTTTAAATACCTTCGACAAAACCTTGAAATTGATAGGTTATGTGCCCTTTTTTCTGATTTTAACTCTAAATTACCAATAATAAAATTAGAAAACTGTAAACAATGATAGATTAACAATATAGAAAACTATATAAATTTTTAAACAATATATATTGAAATTTACAATTACTAGAAAGAGCTAAGCCATCAATAATTTTTTTGATGAAAAAGATCTTATATTATATTAATGCAATAAGATACAAGATAACTTTCAACAAAAAAGTGGGCGGTATGAGAGAACACCCCAAAACCACGAACAAACTAGGCCAATCCTAAAACAAAAAAATTCAAACTAGACCGAGCCTAGGAAAGTACAACAAATCAAAAAAGCATTGCCCTAACAAAAACTAAAGAAAAAATCAAGCAACAACTACAAACACGCCTGAGGCCGGTAGATCCTTATCATCCGACCACCCCAATCCAGGTAGATGTTTACCTATGTATGGAACCTCCTAGCTAGTAGTAATATATCCTCAAGGTTTGCTTCCTTGCATGTAGGAATGGCGAGGTTAAGCCATGGGAATTTTCCAAAGGATGGTAGGGGTGGCGGCGGTTGTCAAGTGGCCTGGTGTGTAGTGATGGCAGGAGGAGAACCCCAACCCTACTAGTGAGCTGATGATTGTGGTAGAGACCCTCACCCATGATGTCGAGGTGGCAAGCCCTAGCCCTACTGGTGAGTTGAGTGCGATGGTGAGCCCTGACCATGATGGTGCATAGGCGAATGAATATGCCAATGACTCGGTCCTAGAGAGTGGTGGGTGTGACTAAAGGCACGATGTTCGGATCTATTGCATCTGCCTCCACAGACTAAATGAGAGGAGCACCTAGTGGGAGATGGAGGTACTATTGATCAATTATTGCCCTTACGTAATATTAATCAAACACGCCCCTACGCAGGAGAAAATCGAAGGGTTGGTTTAGTCCTGCGAGCTCATATTCTCCCAAATCAGTGAGGTAGGAGGACTTGAAAATGGAGGTGAAAGTTCGGTAAATGGGAGGTCAATGACATTTAAAGAGTCCAGAGGCTCAAAAGGAAAGAAGAGACAGTGGAAGCTGCCACGTGTCCGATCGACACATCTATAAAGGTCAAGCCCAAAAGGAGGTCTCCAATAAGCACCATCCTGCCACGTGGCTCAATGGTGCACCTCCAGAGGTCAGGTCCAAACAGGGTCTTAAAATGAGTGCGAAGCTTCCATATGTCTAAGGTTCGATGAGTTACTCCTAAATTCGCGGAAAAGGGATAGGCGGGCCCAAATCACCTAAGTATAAAAGGGTCGGTATAAGTCACCACATGGCTCAATGGTGTAACTTCAAAGGAAGGATAAGAGCAGAGGCCCAAAACGAGTGCCAACCCTCCATGTGGGTAGAGCCGCAAAAATTTAAATTGGCCGTTGAAAGGTCTAAGGCCAGAAAACAGATCCATGTGTCTCTTCAGTGCACCTTTAAGGGTCGAAGCCAAAGGTGGAAACTCAAACAAGCACCAAGCCTCCATGTGTCCCAGGTCTGAAAAGGAGATAAAGTCGGCAATTGAAAAATCTTAGGGCAATGGAAAGAGCCGTGTGTCAGCTCGGTACAACCCCAAAGTGGAGACTTAAACATGTGACATCCCACCACGTAGTCAAGGACCAAAAAATGGGATCATGCTCTTATCAGTTAAGCACAAAAGGTAAGCAGAAGCCTCCACGTGCCTCATTGGTGTAATTTCAAAAAGAAAATCCATAGGTAACTCCCAAACGAGCGCAATTCTTCCACGTGTCTAAAGCCCAAAAAGGTAGAATCGGCCATTGAAAAGTCTAAATAGGGTAGAGCTAGCAGGAGGTGCCACGTGGCTCAATGAAACAAATTTCAAAGGCGAGGCCCAAAGGCCAGTCCCAAACAAGCGCTGGCCCTCCACGTGTCCCAGTTCCAAAAAAAGGAACACCGACCATTGAAAAGTCGAAGTTCGGGACAGGCCTGAGGAGGCCTCGACATGTCATGTCCACGTAACTTCAAAGGCAACATCCAAAAGTCATTCCCAAACATGCGGTAGCTCTCCACATGTCTTGGGTCAGGAAAATGTCTCCGTCAACAATGGGGCTTGGGTAGAATAAAAAGAAATAGAGTAGGCCCACAAACAATGCCACGTGTCTCTTCAGTACAACTTCAAAAGTGTAGAGGGGGTGAAACCTTGAGATGCACAGGGCCACCACATGGATATGCGTGACTAGACTCCAAAACCCAAAGTACCTTCAAGTGGCCATATCTTTTGATTAGAAGCTTGAAATCGAGCGAGAAGGGATGTTTTAGAGAGATCTCAACACCTCCTACCCACTTGCTGCCATTAATGTCTTGACTCACTATTTTTGAGACCATCAAGTCTCCCACCTACCGCCATGATGAAGAATGGGGTTCCCTTCCTTCCCAGCAAAGAACAATGATGGGGGCATGGGTGTTGTAGTGAGACCCATCATTGTGGCAGAGGAATTTAATGCTCCTTCAGGGGCGGTTGGAATAGGGTTAGAATTTTTTCCTCTTGTTCTCTCTCTTTTTCTTCCTATATATTGTACAAGAGGGGAAATTTCAAGGGTTAGACATTCTTGCTTTTTGCCCTCACTTTTTCTCTACTCTGCAGGTGAATTCCGTGGAGCCTTGAACTCTGAATTGTAATGCAATTTCTACCTCTTAGTTGTTGTAATGCCTATATCAATTCTTGGAGCAATAGAATAAGTCCATGAATGATTTCAACCCTCTCTTATGTTTTATTGCTTCTTCCTGATCCCTCATTACAATCTTGGTCATCTGTGCATGGATATTGTTTCACATTTTAATGGTTTGTGTTTAAAGGCAATGCAAATGTTTAGCATTCCTTCATTGCATCACCTCTCTTAGATTAGGTTTTAATTCTTACATCCACTTAACTCTATTTCCTTGGCAAATTAGAATAGGATTTAGGATAGACCCTCTGAAATCTGAACGTGTGCACCTGAATAGAGGAATAAGAGCTAAACTTAATCTAGAGAGCTCTCTCAACTCACAAAGTATCACACTTTAAGAGATGCTCCAAGTTGTACAGTCACACTGAGGATCTTAACCCATCAAGTTACATATTTCAGGGGTGCTGTGATTCTACAACAACAATTTTTACACGCTCGGTGGGACAAGAAGTCTTAATTTTACTACATTAAGATTAATGTGCACTTGTTGTAAGTTCCCAGCTTGTAAGAAGCTCTAAAATTAAAAATCTGGCCACTCCAAAAGAGGCATAACCCACTGGTTTTAGCAGTCCAAGCTTGTCAAGTTCATGAGAAGAATACAAACAAGATCAATAACTAGAGAGGAGGGACTATTTTTCTACCTACATTTATTCCTGGAAAGAGAAAGGAGAGGAAGAAGAGCCTAAAGGTATCCATCTCCACTAAACAGGACATTGTCGACACCTCTACTTGGTAGGCCTTTCATTCAATCAACTAGAGTCCTTCGACCAGTCAGGATGGCATAGCCCAACCCCTACGTCAATTTCACTAGTAAGCAGCCCACTGGCTCTCAACACACAAAATCTAGTCCCATCTGTAGCACTGAAAAACATCCCATATTTTACCGGAGAGAACCAGACGACTCTAATTGACCACATCCAGGATATTACAAATGTCTGTGTAATTCATGAGATCATTGAAATGGATGTTGCAGTCAATTTATTGACTTCATCTTTTGAAGGTAAAGCTCTATAGTGGTTCAAGAGTCTAACCGTGGGATCCATTTAGAACTAGGACCATTTGTGCATGGATCTTCACAATCAATTTGGAGAGAAGGGAGACAATCTATCCTTGTTAGAACAACTAAAAACAATCAAGAGAGCTCCTCATGAGCAGTTAACCGATTTCAACTTCAAATTTTAGTGAACGTGGGATAAGATTCTTGTGGCCGTGAGACCAACAGATGAAGGTGCTTTTTAATACTTCCTTAGAGCTTTAAATTCTGAAATTTTCATAATGATTCAATCAATGGGAGGTATAACATTACTCGCATCATATAACATTGCTATTAGAGCTAAAATTTCTTAATTCAGGTTGGTAAACTTGCACCTAGGCCACCTATGCCTCTATATCTAGAACTAGGAGCTCCAAGCACTAGTCAAACACCCACTCCATACCTACTCCAAGCAATCAGAGTTCAGATGAAGCTTTCACCTCATCTTCTAGTACTTAAAAAGAGCTATAAGAGGTTATGAAACAACTGTAGAACCTAGGAAATGAGCTGGTGACTATCAAGAGACAGTAAGCTTAGAGTTCTAGGCCATATCAACCTCAAACTCAATATCAAGCTAGACCCCCATATCAGAAAAATAGACCATTAGCTCAGGCTGCAAATAAAAACCAAAACCAAGGGAAACATCAAGCTGCTAGGCCTTTCTGACCATATGATCCAAACGCAGTTTCAACATCAAGGGCCTTGGTTTCAACACAAAAAAACATGGCTCAAGAATATGATTGTTGTTTCCCATGCAATCAGCCCCATAATCAGTCAATGTGTTTCAATGGTGCTTTGAATTAAGCTCTTATGGTGATAACAATTGGTATGGAACAAGAGACACACTAGGAAGGGAATCAATAGAAGGAAGTAACCCAGAAAGAGGCATCTCTAAGTGAGACCATGCTTGTCAATTGGCAGGCTCAATATTTCTATGGTATCAATCAAACACCTCCTCATAGTGTGGAAAAAAATACATGGTCCAAGAAGAGGAATATTGGAGAGGGGTAATCCTCCAATTCAAATGGTCCACAACCCTCTATTACCCCACAAAGTGAAACTTCCAATGTGCAAAGTCAGCCCAAGCCACCTTCTAGACCTGCTCAGGCACCGGTTGTAACAATCCATGTGCAAGAGAAGAATTTACAAGGAAAGGGGCATAAAAAAGATAGCTCATCCCTATTTAACATCATTGAAAAGATGAAGAAAACAAAAGTAAACATCTCAATATGGGAGTTGTTGGCTATCATAGGACAGAGAGGCTTGTTGCAAGCTGCTATGGCCAATTGATCAACCTAAAATCAGCCCCCCAACCAATAAGAGAAAGTGCTTACCAATGCAGCTCAGCCTGAAGGAAATTATGGAGAACAACAAGGTAAGAATAGGAAGCCCCCTCCATTCTATGTTTCATTGATCATTGGGGGCAAATTGGTACATAATTGCATGATTGATTTGGGAGTAAGTAGCTCAGTCATGCTGAAGCAACTAGCTGATCAGTTGGGTCTTCAATATGAAGTCATCTCCAAGGGCATAGTGCAATTAGACGGGACATCAGTAACAATAGTTAGAGTCATCAAGGATTTGAACCTCACATTGCACGCATGCCCCAATGTGATCTTCTTGCAAAACGTATCAGTCATAGACTTTCCACCACACTTTACATTGTATTTGTCAAGAGACTTGACTGCTAAAATTGGATGTTATTTGTCTGTTGATTGGTCACACATGTTATTTAGAACAACGTATGGAGCTAAGGCTACAATAAAATCTGATCCTATTGCAAACTTCCATATTGAGCCTCATACACCAAGTCCAATCAATGTAAATTATTCAACCCTTGATCAAGAAGATTATCCAAGCACCCATGAAGATGATACCAAAGTCGGATACATTCCAGAATTAACTCTTGATGAATGGGCAAGTAAGAGGCATGATTTTGACCCTTACAAGGAAATGGAGGAATTTGAGCTAGGATTTTATCATTTTCATGAGGTAAATCATCCTCTTCCTAACATCACTAAGCCAGACCACAAAGATGATAGTGAGGTATGACAATTATTCTTTAATGGCTCAGGAAGTAGACAAGGAGATGGAGGATGAGCTATGCTTGTTTCACCTCAAGGTACGAAATATTAATTACCCTTCCATTTCCAATTTTCTTTCTTGAACAACACAACAAAGTATGAAGCCTTGATCCATGGACTGCATTGGGCAAGAAAGAGAGGGATTAAAAACTTACAAGTGTTTGGTGATAGTGATCTAATTGCAAGTCAAGTTCGAGGGTGAAATGTTGCCAAGAATGAGCTATTATAAAACTACAAGAATCAGGTACAAGATCTCATTAAATATTTTATGCTTTTAAAATCAATTCCATCCCAAGGAAGAAGAATGAAGTAGCAGATAGATTGGCAGTAATCAGGGCAGCATTCAATGTGGTAGAGATCATCAAGAGTGAGAAATCTCAGCCCCATATTAAAGTGGTTGTAAGACCAGCTGTTCTAAAAAATAACACAAGTTGGAAAGTCTTCGAGAATGATCATCAAACTTTCAATTTTCTACAAGAAGAAGTTGAGTTCTCCACTAGAAAAAAAGACAAGTTGAACAATGGTATGGTGACCAAGTGGTGTAGCTGAGAACCAACAAATTACCAAAGGGTATTGTAACGATGGAGTCAATCTTCAACCCAAATGATCAATTCCGGAAGGAGAAAGAAAATATTTAGGTAAAGAGTGAAGATTCAGAGTCCATTTCCATAGATGAAGGAAAAACGTTGTGAATTGGCAAGGTAAGTACTCAACAAGAAAAATTTGAATTCGTTCAACTTTGTTAAGAATTCCTAGATGTATTTTCTTAGACTTACAAGGATTTGAGAGGTTTCAACCCAAGGTTGGCACAACACACTATCGAGATGGATCTGGGATCTAAGCCTTTCAGATAGAAGCAAAGGCCAGTAAACCCTCACAGTAAACCTCTCATGAGAAAATATTTCAACAAGCTAATTGAGGCCAACATCATCTTCCCTATCAAGCATTCAAGTTGGGTTACAAACTTGGCTCCTGTGAGGAAAATAAATGGAGAAATCAAATTTTGTGTGGAATTTCGTGATCTGAACAAAGAATCACTCAAGGATCATTATCCACTTCCATTAATGGAACAGATCTTGAATATTTTCACCTCAACTGAGATGATGAGTTCCAGAATAGTTAAAGATTTCTGGGATTGCATTCACTGAGTATCACCTCTTCCTTCCACTCATACTTCTAAAATTAATATGGTGTAAACTTTTGAACTTCCTAATAATGATTTTGAGTACCTAAGAGCTCTCATGATTGAGAAGTATGATGGAGGGATCACTTCTGAGGAGGATAGGAAGTTGTTAATGAATGTTGTGGTTGGCCATGTAAAATAATATAATACCAAGAGTAAGGTTGTTAAAGGGGTAGGGCCTCAGGCCAAACCAAAAATTCTAGTTCTTACCAGTATCCCAAAAGAAACTCCAAGGAAAGATGCATTTGGCAAAGGCCTTGTTTTCTCAAGTAGAACTTGGTTCCCTCCCCATGCTTAGACTATAAAAAATCTTGTGCCATCAGATGAATTTGTAAGCCTTCCTCCTAACACTACATTACCCAAATATGTTCCTTGTGACATAGATCTTGAGTCAAATCAAGATTTCTGTTCCTATTGTTGAATTGCTTAGAATCCCTGAGCATAGGAGTAGAGCATTCAAATATCTAGGGTTTAGAGAAGAAAAGGTCACCCAAGGCAAAAATGTTGAGACTCCTACCATTTCAGAGTTAAAAAACCCCAAGTACTAGAGGAACCAGGTGAACCACCTGAAGTTTACTTGGGAACATATTTGGTTGAGTCTCAATTAAATGTTGATCCATTTTTTACAATGCTGATTATTAAGGATAGATTGCTACACAATTGTATGTTTGATTCCAAAGCATCATGCAATTTTATGCCTGTAGAGGTTATGAATGAATTTAACATTAAAGTGACATTGGCTTATGACAAGTGTACTGCAATATACTCTAGAGAGGTCCTAGTTGTAGCGTGTGTGAAGGGTTTGGTGGTATAACTTGCAACTTATCCAGGTAATAACCTGAAACTTGATGTTGTCATTGTTGATTGCCCTACAAAATGGGGCATGTTGTTATCATGAAAGTGGGTTGCAAGTATTTGTGGAAATGTTCAGATGGACTTGAATAAATAGAAAAGAGAGAGAGGAGGGTGAGGTGGCTCCATGTAGGATGCCACATCACTCATCCTCAACTCCACCTCACAAGTCAAACTTCAAACTCCAAATCACAATTAATAAGTGGTTGAAGAAATGAAATTTTACTTATACACACAATCTAAGCCCACATCCCTTAAGGATTAAAAGTAATTACATGTAAGAAGGTGTAATAAAAACTTACAATTTGTCTTCCCAAAACACATAATGGGGTGTAATTTGACTCCCCAACCCATAGGTAGGTTGGTATAGTAATTTAAGAGGTGTGGGACAAGTTTAACTTGTCCCACAAGCCTCCAAAATTTTCCCTTAAGGACAAGTCCGAATTTCAAAGGGGAGGTGGAGTGTACAACACTCAGGATCTTAAGCACTCAACTTAAACACATAAACCAAAGAGCTATCAAATATAATAAATTAATTCTTTTGACCCATTCTTAATTAATTTAGTAAACTAATTAATCTACTAATTTGGACATAAATCAAGGGATTTAAAAAGGGGAATACATCACTAAAACATCACATATAAAAATTAATTAAAGGAAACTAAACAAAATACAACACATAGCCCCTTGGTCACAATTTACCCCTAAGAATAATTCAAACACATACACATAAAAACATGTTTCCATGGTGACCCTCATTGAATTCATCTAGAATTCCAATGTGGTCAGCCTCTATTTCCTATGAAGATACCTTCAATGTGAGACAAGTACTGATTTGGAGATTAAAATGTGAGCGTAGCGTGAAAGGCTTGTTCTCCATGGTAGTTGACTCTCTTTAACTCCTTCTTAGGGTAGCTTTGGAACTCTCATAGCACTCATTCCTTATCATTTCTCCTGAAGAGCTTGAAGAAATTAGCAGCAACATATCCATAAAAGTCTACCCAAGTCTTTACCAGAGTTTCACCAATGGTGCAATCTTCATCCAAAAGTTGCACCAGCAACTGCCTGAGCCATTACTAATACTAAAAAGAACTTATGACCCAATAAAACCTATACTCTGAACTCGACACCAGTGAGAGAAGAGAACATCTAATGCAAAATGAGTATCAATATTTTCTTATATAGACTCTTTTCATGCATGAAAACAGCAGGCCAGTGGCAACCACAAAGTCTCATGGGGAAGTTGTTGGCCGAACAAAGATTTATTTAAAATAAAATATTGTCACTATTTTATATATTTCATGTCAATGTAATTAAATTAATTGTCGTCCTTATCATACCTACGTGCCACTAAATATTTTAAAATTTTAGTAATAGAAAATTTGGTAAGGTCAAGCAAAATTATTATCAATCATATTCCAAATACTTAACGTTGCATCTATGAGGCAATTAGAAATAGTCATGTTTGTGTTGTTCTATAGTTGAATCAGTATGTACTTAATATGTGAGTAGAGGACATAAAAAATATTAAAAATTCACCAAAGGAATCCATACCTATGAAAATATGTACTAACAAAGGACACATTCATGAACCATAATCAATGGATGACATTAATCCCTGGTAAATGAAATTTTCTTCCATTCATTTTTAATATCCTAGACCCAAGAAAAAAGGGTGTATGAAATATATTTATGTCAAAAGGAATTTCTACAATGGGGAAAGCATGTTGGGTTTCTGACATAGATATCGACATCAACAACCAGGATTGACTGGTTGATGATGTAGGAATGAATTCTGGACATTGGATATGAGATGGCTTGTTGCACTGAAAGCCGTGTTCTCTAGGAGAAAGCTCGCCCCCCTCTGACAGTGACAAAGATATCAACGGATGAGATTTAGTGGTTGACCATGTACGGATTTACATGCACCATTCAAGTGGTAGGCTATCTCGTATGATTTATTTGGTATGGGCATAATAAATTCTATCCGTGAACCATACGTGAAGGAGGAAAAAAACATGGTTCCTGTCAGAAATGGTGGACATGTCCGGTGGTCTTCATCTTCAACATGTGAATGTGCTCGCCTTTGCTCTGCCATTAGAAATGACCCAAAAACAAAAAATTTCTTCTCCAGGTGCTTTCAGTTGTCTCTCTTTGTAGCTTCTGCTCCTTTCCTGCGTGACTTGTTGAAGGCCGAGATTTCTCTCTCTCATCTTTTGGATTCTTAGGCATAATCGCTTCAGGGTTTCCAGATTATTTGCAAGTATGAAATTCTCTTATAGATTTAGTGATTGAGAAAAAATATCAAATAGAAATCTAAAGAAATTATTTTTATGGTCTTTTATTGAATTCTGAATCCCCTTTTGTATTTGTCTTCAGAGCATGACACAAGGATTACCAAGGTTGGCCTGGTTAGGAATATGGACGCTGCCCCTAGTTCATGTCGGCTTTCATTTTTCAGAAACAATCTGTTTTGTATGGTAGCGGGAGCCATAAATGGCATGTGTGTGGGAGACAAAATAGAGGAATATATTTTTCCACGAAGCTTTGATATACAATGCCACGAAGTTTTTTTCGTCTAAGTCGACTACTCACTTTTATTCACCTCTCTTTACAGAATAAGATTCAAACATTCTGTTTTTAACTTTTCTTGTCTTTCATATTTTCTTTCCATGAACTTCAAATAAAAAAGGATTTATTTCTCTGTGTGTTGGACGTCATCGGGTAGAATTTTCCAGTGAGTTTAAGGAGTGAGGAATTTATTTTTCTGAATAATGTCCACACTTGCTTCTTTAGATGGTCTATCTTGTAGGGCAGGACATGTAGATTACTTTTGATGTTTAATAAATAGGTAGCCTATTTAATCTCATGCATAGAGAATACTAGAGAAAAAATCATGAAAACAACCTCTTCTTGCACGGACCAATCAAACAGAACGTTTGTTTCCTTTTATGGCATATTTTTCCAGTTTTTGTAATCTTTCTTTCATTGTTTTGAATCTCGTTGTTACCAAATAACTTGAATTCATATAAAATTTACCCTATATAAATGAGATTGTTGTCTGATTGAAGTGTTTAAATTCTCTTCTGGCATCTATGATTTCTATATTGTGTTGGTTTTTAAAAAAAAAAACTCTACATACAAAGTTGCTACCTTAGTGTTGATCTAAGATTTTATATTATCTGTCAATCTCCCTTTTTAACTTGCCCAACTTCTGCAAAGGCAAAAAAGTGTTATACTATTTTTATTACATTAGGAATCATATTTTTGATGATGGGATCTATCATCACAAAGAGGATAGTAAGTGATACTCCATGAGATAGTTTGTTTAATACGTTTTAGTCATTTGTTTTGGTGTAATAGTTTCAATCCCATAATTTTTTGTTTTTAATTTTGATAGATTCAATCAGGTTAACTTAAATCAACAACTCTTTATTGAATTTATCCCTTTCTTTTATGATGTTTTAATTTTTCAAGTCCAAGTTTGATTTTAAAAAGCAAAAAAATAATTAAAGAAATTCTTCTTTCCAACAAGTCTGTGCCAGATACAACCCCTGTATTGTCCTGTTATCTGATATTGAATCTACAAAGATCAAAGATGTTATGGAAATATTTGCATCTATATCTTTGTGAGGATGTAGCATCCTTCACCTTAAAATATTATAGAGAATTTTCTCCCAAAGTATAATGACATTTGGAAGTTCAAAAGGATGCATGCAATGCAAACCAGCTATATGTCCTGAGGTTAAAATGAACCTGTAAATCCTTATTGTTGGGTAATACTTGAGACTTGTGATCTTTGGATATGCAATCACATAAACCAAAAAACAATGATTGTACTGAACACGTGATAGATGTAGTTTAGAAATAGACACTGTGAAATAGATTAGTATTTGTTCACTCCTTAAGATGAAATTGATTCCATTGTATAGAAGAATAAAAGATTCTCAAGAGCTAGAAAAGTCTTTTAGGATTCCAGGTTTGATGTCTACTTCAATTTTTCTTAAATAAATATCATGAGTTATTGAAATATATTGAGCTAGACATACGATGATCTGAAAATTCTAAAAAAAATCCAAGATTTTTGTTGGCTTCTTCTCTGAGCTCATTTGCAAGACACTATCACCATAGGAATGAAAGTGTTTTAACCATCACAGCCAAAGTAGAAATAGGTTGATTTCGAGGAATATGGAAATTATTATACGCTGTTGCAGTAGGAAGCAAGATTTTTTTTTAATGATCTTAAATAAGGCAAGAAATTTCTTGAAAGTTCTTTGGTAGAAAATAAGGATTTTAGTGATGCAAATCGTTGTGCTACAAATTGTCAGTATCCTTTAGGTTATTTTTCTTTTAGCTATATAAAATTAAAGTGAAACAAAAAGCACTCCAACTAACATAGAATTTTCTCACATAAGACATATAATATACAACAGACATAGTAGTTTCTAGGAAGACAAACTTCTTTGAAAATTCCAAATTGCACCATTACTCTTTCATGTTCATAAGCTACAAATTTAAATAATGATGATTTTCTTCAAAAACTGTTATTTGAAAGGGGTTTAGCCATCCAAAAATGTTCCCGGCCCAATGTCTCCAACTTTTTCTATTTTTCTTCCATCTGTTAGAACTACATGTAATTTTCAGATTTAAGAGGTTCTCTAAATTAGATTTCTAGATGCTGACTTGTTTTATATCACTTAGGGAAGTTATAATTTTTTTCAATGCTCATTACATACACCGATATATCCTCCAAACATAGGATACATTACAAATAATAATTTTCATCACTTCAACATCTACCAAAAAGTCCCTTCTCCATAAGTCTTCAGTAGATACCCACAACCTGTTTCAAAGCTTGTATTTTTTGCACAGGCTGGTAGCATGCTAGTGAAGGCCACCTGTGGCATCTCCAAAGCATAAGATGATCATTAGTAAAAGAGAGCCTCTACTCAGCCATACTGTGAAAGGCCAGGCTACTGATTTCTCTGCACCCAAAAACAACAACAAGAGCTAGGAGTTGAATACCTAAGAATTACTATAGGAGGGTAAGAAGAAGAAGAATAATAATAATAAGGAAAAGTTTGGAAAGACTGTGTCTGTGAAAGGTCAACCAAGGAGGCCCATAAAATTACAAGAGTCATAGATTTTGAATAGGAGTAAGAGGGAAGGAAGAGGAGCCATTGATTGCAGTGTGGGCGCCTCTCTGATGATTCTTCTTCTCTTTTTTATGGTTTTTTATGGCAAGTTGTGTGTAATCTGCTTCACATCTGCATGGTGGTATGTGCTTCCCATAGTCACAAATGATTCCAATAATCCTTCTGTGTGGAATAATAATAACAGTAAGGTGGTGATGGATCTTTAATCCAAAGAGTACAAGAAAAAGGTGATCATGGATGGATTTCTTGACAGGAGCGATAATAATGATAACAAGTAATTGTTTACACTCTCTTAAATTCATTGAAAGATGTAGTGAAATGTACAACTGAGCCATCATTATCTTTTGGAAGTTTTTTCTCCTTTTTCGGTTAGAATTGTCAGCAATTATTGTGTGTGGAATGAGACAGTTGTAAATATGAAAAGCCAAGTGATATATATGCCATTCAATGATATTGGATTTGGTTTAGTTTTAACATTCATTATGGTCATTGGGCTATTCTTGAATTTCTTTATAATTTTGTTCACATAGAATCAAAGGTGTTTAATACTTCCATCTTTTCAGTAACATACACCAAAAATTCATTAAACCCCATTAAAGAGGTAAGTATAATGGAAGTGTAAAAAGGTTTTTTGGAAAATTTGTGTAAAGAATTTTTAATTGACATTTCCATTCTCTTTCTTTAATTTATCATCAAAAATAGTTTTTTTCTCAAGTTTTTCATGTTTTTACAATGAGCTCTAATTGGTCAATAGGTATAAACATAAGGATAGGTCTCTTTGTTAAGGAAATTTTAACCAAACAATTAATGTAATACACAAACACATAAATTGAAAAAATACCAACATTGTATATTTATGAATTCAATGAGTTATATACATATTGTACAATAGTTACATATTGCATGTCTCTGAAGTTACAACAAGTTCTTCCTCAATATATGAATGGAATCTCTGAGACATCCACTTCTTTTTTTAATCTAGTGGAATCTCTTCAAATTTTCTCAAGACTTTTCACCCTTAAACTTTTTAATATGGTAGAGCTTTCCCTATGTCTCCCAAAATGTTTAAGTGATTTCCCAACAAATCTCTATATAGGGCTATTAAAGAGTTACATATTGATTTTGATCCATGAAGTCACTTGTAACAACACACTTGTTTCCACATCCATCTCGTAGGGTTTTGTATTCAAATTGAGAATTGTAGGGTATATCCTTCATTAGATGTAAATTATATGTCAAGCGTAGAGAATACCTGAGAGCGTCCATTGGACGGAAATAGTACTATCTTATAAACAAGCTCTCCATACTTACGTTGTTAGATGCCAACATGCGTTGCTCCAGTTGTATATATTGGATTAGGGAATAGTGTTTGAAAAATAACAAAGTTTTTGCGTTTTGGGAAAAGCAAACAACGGTTTAGGTGTTGTTATAGACAATATAGACCAATTCACAAATGTGCAATGCACAAAGTTGATGACATTTTCATTAGATCCAAGTTCATGTGCTCAAGAGAATGAAGAGAAAGAAACAAAGCAAATTAACTAAGCACTGTCTCATATAAGGCTTGTTTAATGGCGGGCTCTAGCAGTTCGATTTGTGAATATCCCAAAAACACCTCAAACTGGAGCTCCCAATACGTTGTCTGACAAAGTCAGATTAAACGTTCGACGTTTTATCCACATTGCATCATTTAGTCTCTTTGTTGCTTCCATTGTCACGTTTCTGTAACTAAACGATAATTCCTTAGTAGATCTTTTAGAGTTGCGCGATTGAGCTAGAAATTTTTTTGGAGATTTGACAAAACAATTCTCCAAACTAGTTTTTATGGATTTGGATTTTTTTTGCAATGAAATCGTTACTCATAGAGAAAAATATATATGGTCATTGCCAAATAGGCCGTAGACCATTTTTTATTTGATATATCATGTTTTATAATATATTTATTTATTTATTCTATATGTATATTGTTATTACTACTGGTTTGTTTTACAATTTTTTAATATATATTTATTTATTTTATATATATATATATATATTATATAGTGTTTTTATTAATGATGTTCTATATTTTTAAAAATTCTTTAGTTATTCAATATATAAATATATATATAATAAATTATATTTGCATTTATTTATATAATAATATAAATAGTGTTTTGTATATTGTATTTTGAATATTTTTGTTAATATGTTTTTTCATGTTTTTATTAAGCTTGAGTTATGATCCTGAAAGGCATTTCCACAAAGACATGAATGATTACAATTTATTAGGTTACCGAAGCATTGACATTTATCACTTGTACACGTGGCACGCAGTGGTTAGAGACAACTTGTCGCATGTCAGATGACCAAAACTATTGTGAGGCCTTCAACATTCTGATCTTCCAACACTTAGTTTGTATCTTTAAAATTGAACGCGTCAACTAATGGTAGAGAAGAATGGTTGTGGAGAAGATCCAGATCATCGTATAATAGAAAATTGTTCATCTGTGCCAAGATCAATGTTGGAATATTCATTAGGGAACCTTCTTCCAGCTCTAGATTCCTTGTGTTGAGATCCCTCATGTGAAAAATTGAATCCATCTTTGAAGTACAAGAAAGGTTTTCACCATCTTCTATGCCATAGTTTTGAATCTCCTCATTGTGTGGGGACTTAACCATTCCCCTCAATCACATTGTCATCGGCTGCAAGTTCGTGTGCCCAAGAGAATGAGGAGAAAGAAACAAAGCTAATTACCTGATCACTGTCTCGTCGAAATCTTGTTTAATGGCAGGCTCTAGTTGTTTGATTTATGAATATCCCAAAACCACCTCAAACCATAGTATGCACATATTGTGCAAAGAGAAACAAAAATGAAGATGTTCAAGTTAGAGCAGCAAGGCCTACAGCTAAGGCAACCATTATGGTGACGATGGTGTTAAATTCTAAAAACAAAACCCTTTAAGTGAGTTTTTTCATTTGAACCGGTCAGGACGATTGCGCTATGGGAATGAGCTCAAGAGCTTGTGCATTAAGCAACATGAACATTGAATTCTTTTCAAGAGAAATCGACCATGCTGACTCTCGATATGCTTCTTACAAATGAATTACAACATTACACTTTTTCTCAGGATCAACCACAAAGTCATGCTTCCTCGTCATTAACTTTGATCCAAACATGATGCTTTTTTCTTCATTTCAATTTCCTTTTCCACTCACCAATATTTTCTGTTTTAACACTAACATCACTATTTAAAATTACATTTTTTATTTTTTAGAATTATCATTTGCAAGGGAAAAATCATTTATTCGGAATTGATGTGAAATGAAACATAAATTTGAGAAAAATTTGGAAACAGTAAATACAGAATAAATTCATAATTTCCTTTTAATAAAAGTTTGAAATAATTATATCTGCCTCTTGTTTTTTATATATGCTAGCAATTTCATATGAGTTGCAAATTACGCCAGAGATGATAACAACATTAAGTTTGTTGGAGTTGTAATTCTTTAGTGGGGTCACCATATGTGCTACTTTAAACTACCTACAAATGATTGAATATCACCAAACCCCCAAGACCTCTACACATGCTAGCGTTCCATCAAATAAATTCCCTAACTTGTCTAAAGAGAACTTTAAATGCATGCATGGACAAATATTTCTGTAAAGCAATGTTATGCATGGATGTGTACCCCCTGAAAACCAGAGGTCTTGGAGGCGACAGGATGAGAGGAAAATGTTCCCCCCCACATTAACCATAACTCAACTATATTGTATTATAAAGACATTAAGAATCAAGAGTGATATATGAATATAGAAAAAATTGAGCACAAGTGCACATGGTATTCAATATATACATAATAAATTATATTTGTATATATTTATGTAATAACATAAATAATGTTTTCTATATTGTATTTTGAATATTTTTGTTGATGATATGTTTTTCATGTTTTTATTAAGCTCGAGTTATTATCCTAAAATGTGTTTCCACAAGCAGAAACCTCCTCCCCCTCTGAAAACTGAAAGAGACATGAATGATTAAAATTTATTTGGTTACCGAAGCACTAACATTTATCAGTCGTACAGGTGGCACGCAATGGTTAGAGACAATGTCAGATGACCAAAACTGTTGTGAGACCTTCAAGATTTTTCTCTTCTAATGCCGACTTTGTATCTTTAAAATTGAACACGTCAACTAATGGATGAGAAGAATGGTTGTGGAGAAGCTCCGGATAGTCATATAATAGTCAATTGTCCATCTTTACCAAGATCGATGTTAGAATATTCACCAGGGAATCATCCTCTAGCTCTAGATTCCATGTGTAGAGATCCCGCACTTGAAAAATTGAATCCATCTCTAAAGTAGAAGAAATGTTTTCGCCATCTTCTATGTTTTATTTTTGAATCTTGTCATCGTGACGGTTTGTCATGGACATATTGATAGATTTTGAGATGTATTCCGAGAAGGACACACAAGAACCAATTCATGATTCTTTTTCCATGGCCAAACATAATGGATGCAAATCCATGGTAATTACTAATTACAGAGTAAGATGAATTGATATTATAATTTGTGTTAGCTAAGAAATAATGATTGTTCTAATACATTTTAGGGATTTTTTTTTTTTTTTGGGGAAGTCATATTATCATCGTTCATTATGAAATTGACATATACTTTAGCTTGAGTTACCTTACAATCGTAAGAAAAATAATTACAGCTACAAGCTTCCTCCATTTTTGGCAACTGATATAGACATCGATGTTTATGATGTATTTGGTTGGCAAAGCACAAATATTCATCTACCGTACATGTGGCTCACAGTCATTGGAGAGTGACTGTCACACGTCATATGAATAAAGCATGTTTACATCACAATTATATCGTCAACATTGTTTACGTCAACTTCTTTTGTCGGCCATATTTGATTTTATTACTCGTTATCTAATTCAATCAATATACAGGGCCCTTACAAAAAACCCCTCCCATGTTCCAACTATCATGATTTCCAGAGGTCGCCAAATGTAATTACCAGTTCACTTGGCTTTATTGTTTTCAATCCAAAAAACTCAAGGCTTTACTTTGAAGAGAACCACTATTGAAATTGGAGGCATGGAAACACAACGAATTTCCTTCACAACTAAATTGATTGTTCCTGCCTTGTCTGCCTTGAACCTAAATCTTTTCTACTTCTCCACTTTTCACTACTTCATTTTGTTTTTCATTTACTACCTAGAAATATCATATTACTTTGTTGTGTTTTTCAATTACTTTTCCGCCTTAATAATATTTTGATTTCAGTCTTAACATCACACACCTCACGTGCGATTGCTAGTTGTATCCTTCCAATCCAATTTAAAATCAATATCACACAAATTCGTTCTTCACTCTCATGACTATGTTGTAAAATCTAATCTTATTATACTTTTACTCTTATTTTTAGAAGTGTGTTGAGTGAAATAATTTCCTTATATTGTCGAATATTTAATTGTTATATTGTTGTTCAAGATTATCATTTACACATTTCCCAATATCTTAATTGGATTAACAATTTTATTAATATTGTAATAATTTAGTCATAAATAACAAATATTATTGGCAACTAACACCTTACATGACAATTTATAGAAAACATTAAATAACACAATATTTATGGTAACTACACAAATATTAAAATCTTATGTATTGTTAATGTTAATAATATCATATCATTACCATGCATGAGTAGTCAATTTCTAAATTAAAATTCTTATTATAAGTTCCAATTGATTCTTAGACGATTATCTTTTCAACTTCCTTAGTTTTATAAGAGACAAAAACATTGACTTGATGTTGTAAAACCTAAATTTGGCCTTTTCTTTATAATTGTATTTAGATATTGTTATATATTACCTATTGACTAGAGAATATTTGTGTAAATACAATTTATAATAGAATAATAACGATATAAAAAATAGTAAATTGTTTACTATAATAATATTACATTGTGTAAATTGGAGAATGCTCTAACTCTACTAGCTACTAGTTCTACAAAAAACATATTCCATAAGAAAATATCCCAAGTTACTAGCTCTATAAAAACAAACAAAGAAAGGTAAGGGAAATATTTATGTATTAAAATGTAATGATGAGTATAATTTTGTAAATAGTAAGAAAGTACCTCATGATGAGGAAATTATAATTGAGCTTCCTCCAAGGGCCAAAGGAGAGTCTTCGAGAAAGATAAAACACCATAATGAAGGAGATAACACATTGCCACTTTATGGGAATGAAAGAAGTATGCAACGAATAAGGAAATAACATTTCAATCATAGGAAGAGTATTAAATAAGAATGAAAATCATCTCAAAAGAGAGGTGAACATCCAAAAGGAGGAGGCAAACCATTACTACTTCATCATGCATGGACAAAGGGAATCTTATAGTATGATCATGAGTTGAAGTGTTCCTACATGGAGAGAGGCAAAGTGGAAAGATGTCAAAGCAATGAAAATTTTAAGGAACCATGAAAATAATATTTTATAAAGGGTGGAGAATCTTGTTGAAGTAGGATTCATTGGGATACTGCATCATACAAAAATGGCTATCAAGACTATGGTGAAAATGGAAAAAATATTTAAAAATGGTTACATATGGAAACGTGAATCCTACATAATTTTGCTAATTTGAAAAATATTTTAGTGAATTTCAATTGTCCTCTTCAGGTTATATTTCATTTATCTATTCAATTTATGGTATGAATTGCATTATATGAATTCATTACTTAACAAAGAAATATTATTGAGTTATGAAATTTGGAACCAATTTCCTCGATCATTCCCAAGATTAAACATTGATCATTGATCCATTGGCAACTTATCATAATTTCATGTTGTTTCAAGAAAAATAATGATCTCTCAAGTCTTCTTTGCATATCATATAAAAATATATCCCATCCAAAAATCTTTTGCAATGTGTCAACATCCTATGTTAGTTTGGCTTCGGAGTCTCCTTAATTAGTCTTCCTTTAATTTGAAACTTTTCAACACTTTTCCAAAAGGTATCTTATGATTCTTTACATCCACTATATTAAGAGAAAATTTTCACACACACACACACACACACACACACACACACACACACACACACACACACACACACACACACACACACACACACACATTGCAAAGGTCTCCATTATCAAGCTTCCAAATGAGTACTAGCTTAACCAATTCAGACCAGTATGCAAGAAATACATTTTTATGAAT
This sequence comes from Taxus chinensis, assembly GCA_019776745.2. NCBI lineage: Eukaryota > Viridiplantae > Streptophyta > Pinopsida > Cupressales > Taxaceae > Taxus > Taxus chinensis. Next base: position 745,736,452 of record CM034147.1, on the reverse strand, counting down.
TAAATCCTTAAGAATTTCTTAATTAAATAATATACAATAGAATAAAATCTCTATTCTAATTTTAAGATTTGATAATCCTTTAATTTAGTAGATGGTTGCTTGAATTGGTGCCTTTAATATATTTGAATATATTAACACACACACACACACACACACACACACACACACACACACACACACACACACACACACACACACACACACACACACACACACAGGTTTTGAATTTAATCAAATTTCCCTCTAAAATGTCAATGATTGTGATCCAAGGGCCCATATTTTTTGTGGCAATCCAAACATGTTATAAAATCTTGGTCCATTGATTTAAAGATGGTCCATTTTTAAAGACATATTAATATTATAAATGTAGTGCCCACTTTTCGTTTGACACCCTTTTGTTAATTGATTATGATATTGTCGACTATACTTAAGGATATTATTGTAGCTTTTGATTTGGCATGATGTTAGATATTAGAGATCATAGAATATTGTTGATTTCAATTCATATATGATGCATGTGGATTATTAGAGAAATTTTATATTAATTTTAATATGTTGTTGACATAGTTATATATATTGTAAATGATATCACATTTTCCTAGATTATATTTGATTCATATATAGATGATTATGGGTTTATATTGTATATTTTATCCTAGATGTTTCAATGCGGGCATGAGGTGGAAGGAGGTGTTATGTCTTTTGCAGGTAAACATGTCACAACAAACATCGGGGGGATTAGAGACCAACCACAATAGAATTCTAGATGAATTCAATTAAGGGTCACCATGGCAACACGTGCGCAACAGCGCACGTGTGTGTGTGTGTGTGTGTGTGTGTGTGTGTGTGTGTGTTTGTGTGTGTGTGTGTGTGTTTGAATTATTGTTAGGGGGAAATTGTGACCAAGGGGCTATGTGTTGTATATTGTTTAGTTTCCTTTAATTAATTTTTGTATGTGATATTTTAGTGATGTATTCCCCCTTTTTTAATCCCTTGATTTATGTCTAGATTAGTAGATTAATTAGTTTACTAAATTAATTAAGAATGGCTAAAAAAAATTCATTTATTGGATTTGATAGCTCTTTGGTTTATGTGTTTAAGTTGAGTGCTTAAGATCTTGAGTGTTGTACACTCCACCTCCCCTTTGAAATTCGGATTTTTCCTGAAGGGAAAATTTTGGAGGCTTGTGGGACAAGTTAAACCCTTCACACACCTCTTAAATTACTATAACAACCCTACCTATGGGTTGGGGAGTAAAATTAGACGCCTTTATGTGTTTTGGGAAGAAAAAATTGTAAGTTTTTATTACACCTTCTTACATGTAATTACTTTTAGTCCTTAAGGGGTGTGGGCTTAGATTGTGTGTGTAAGTAAAATGTCATTTCTTCAACCACTTATTAATTGTGATTTAGAGTTTGAAGTTTGACTTATGATGTGGAGTTGGGGATGAGTGATGTGGCATCCTACATGGAGCCACCTCACCCTCCTCTCTCTCTTTTCTATTTATTCAAGTCCATCTGAACATTTCCACCAACACTTGCAACCCACTTTCTTGATAACAACATGCCCCATTTTACAGGGCAATCAACAATGAAAAAATCAAGTTTCAGGTTCTTACCCGGATAAAGCCGCAAATTATACCATCAAACCCTTCACACACCCTACAACTAGGACTTCTCTAGAATATATTGCAGTAAACTTGCCATAAGCCATTGTCACTTTAATGTTTAATTCATTCATAACCTCTAGAGGAATAACATTGCATGATGCTCCCAGAATCAAACATACAATTGTGCAACAATCTGTCCTTAATAATCAACATTGTAAAAAATGGATCAACATTTAATTCGGGACTCAACCAAAGATGTTCCAAGTAAACCTTCAGGGGGTTCACCTAGTTCCTCCTATACTTAGGGTTTTTTAACTTTGAAATGGTAGGAGTCTCAACATTTATTCCTTGGGTGACCTTTTCTTGTCTAAACCCCAGATATTTGAATTATCTACTCCTATGCTCAGGGATTCTAAGCAATTCAACAATAGGAACAGAAATCTTGATCTGACTCAAGATCTATGTCACAAGGAACATATTTGGGTAATGTAGTGTTAGGAGGAAGGTTTACAAATTCATTTGATGGCACAAGATTTTTTATAGTCTGAGCATGGGGAGGGACCCAAGTTCTACTTGAGACAATAAGGCCTTTGCTAGATGCATCTTTCCTTGGAGTTTCTTTCGGGATATTGGTAAAAACTGGAATTTTTTGTTTGGCTTGAGGCCCTACCCCTTTGGCAACCTTACTCCCAGTATTATATTATTTTTCATGGCCAACCACAACATTCTCTAAAAATTTCCTATCCTCCTCAGAAGGGATCCCTCCATCATACTTCTCGATCATTAGAGCTCTTAGGTACTCAAAATCATTATTAGGAAATTCAAAAGCTTGCACCATATTAATTTCAGAAGTATGAGTGGGAGGAAGAGGTAATACTTAGTGAATGCAATTCCATAAATATTTAATAGTTCTAGAACTCATCAGCTCAATTGAGGTTGCTCCCTACTATGAAATCATAGAGGAAACCATCATGCATGCATCATCATTAGTGTTATCATCATCATCAACTTCTTCAACTTTCTGATCTACTTCACAAGGAAAATGTGGCAATAAACAATTATCACACCACTCAATTTCATTAGCTTCACCAACAACAACTCTTACATTTAGAGGATCAAGAACTACTCTATATTTCCTAGCCTAGGGTTATCTATCTCCCATGGGTATTTTACCTCTGTCATCAGACCTCTAATCATTTCTAGGATGATTCGCAAGTCTGTCTTGTACTTGTTGCCTATGCTGACCTTGAGAAGCTAGTCTAATTCCTTTTTCTACCCTAGCTAGCTTGTAAGATATTTCTTTGATAGCTCCAAGCAAATTATTTACAACTTCCTCAAAATCCACAACCTTACTTGATTGAGGCTTCTCTGGGTTGATCATGTTAACACCCTCCCTCTTAGAAGGTTTTCCAACTACTTTAATGTTGTTCTCAATTTGTGGAGCCATGGTAAAGGCCTATCTCAAAGTTCCAGGGTCCTTATCCCTCAAATAGTAAGCATCATTATTATCAAATGCATCTGAATACATTATCAGACATGATTCATCACATGGCCTCAAATTAACAGACACTCTTCTCAGTGTTTTGTTAAATGTAATATTGAAATCATGCACCGATTCATTAGGATTCTTTATTATATTTTCAAACTCTGATAAAAGAAACCTAGGGTTTGTCTTATCACCATATTGCATTCTAAAAGAATTTTTCATCTATTTCTAGGAGTCAAGGGAATTATTTGGCAAAGATTTACACCAGTCCCTTTCATATTCTTCTAGAGTATGGATAAACAATCGAATGTATACATCCTCAAATTCAATTTCAAATTCCTTCATCATATTGACAAGAGCTTCAAGTGTTGATCACCAGTGATTATATTATTTTCTTGAATCTTAGGCAATCTATTTCTTACATCCTGTAGCACAACAATTGGATAGCCAACCATACCTCTAAAATTGATGGGACCAAAAGTATTAACAAAAAAGGATGTCTGGGTGGGGGTTGAGCCATATTATTTTAAGGAGGTGATCTTACAGGAGAAACATAATGATGAGGAGTGAGGGGTCTGTGTGGTAAAGGGATGTAATTCTCAGAATGAATGCCCTCTAAAGGCTCTGTTTCTTGGAAAAATCTATTAGATTTGGAAAAGGTAGGGGCAGATTGAGAAGCAAAATTTTCAAATACAAATGAAGGACCCTCTCCAGATGTAGAATTCGGATTTACAAAGAGACTACCTAATTCAAAAGTAGTTGAGGAAGTACTATAAACTTTAATGACATGTTGATCACTTTCAATAATGGAGATCCCTTTTCTTTAAGTTTGATCTCCAACCAATTTCCAAATTCCTGTTACTTCTGAATTGGACTTTCCAAACTCTGGAAACAACCTTCTAGCAGTGTCCTTAACAAAGAAAGATCTTATTCCTTCCATCTTTCCAAATATTAGTAACAAATTCACATTGATAGAGGTCAAGACACTGGAATTTATCCAGAATAAATCAACATGAAGTTGGCACTACAGATTTTCACCCTAGCTATGTAAATGCACTAAAATAATCCAGCAAATGTTTGTCAGCACTAAAAATCATGCAAATATTTACAAATCAAACCTTCCTTCACCCAAATTTATCAATGGAGAGGTAAAATTAGTACAATAAGTGCTGGAAAATTGGAAATACTACACACAAAACTTATAAATTTGTTCAATCTTTACAGATTTGATCAGAGAATGATTTTTACAAAATGTACTTACACACAGAATTGCAAGAAACATTGCCAAGGTTTGGAAAAATTTAAATTCTTCAAAGATTCCCCTGAAATGGTGCAAGAATCATGTTGTTGATGGGCTAAATGGATATTAACTGGCAAAAAAATAAACAAATCATCCTTAGCAACGTAAATCAGTTCCCGACAATGCAAATCAACTCCTCAGCAATGATGTCACTAGTGTTGGTATCTGAATTTGTTCTCCCTGTCAAGCTGAGTAACACCACAGATTGGGCATGGAGCTTAGAGATAGATAGATCATGATGTATGTTATTTTGTAGCTGGGGATGAGATCTAACTGGCCTTTTTGTCACTCAGATTTGTGGAGAGATGGATAACACCTTCAAGAGGATTTGACCTATCCTCACTACTCTAGGACGTGCCTTTCGACCAAGGTGAGAGGATCCATAGTGTAACCTTTGTTTGATGAAGGAGATGGAGATATCCTTCTTTCACACAAATTCTATGAAGAATACCTTAGAAAAATATGGTCAATACCCCATGATTTAACTCTTAAGAGTTGTCACTTCTAAACGATGGAGATACTTTCAATACAAAGCTAAGGTTATTGAAGACATTAAGAAATCTTGATTGTTCTACATATTTTAGTAAGTATATTTTGTTTATTTGTTGGTACATAGGGAAAACAGGAGTAGTTCAGGGTGGATTCATGGCTTTTGAATAATTTTGGTGGTAGACGAAGTAGGATAAAGTTGATTATACTAGATCTTTGAAGGGACTTCAAAAAAATGAACAAGTCAACGATAAAAAGCTTCAGAACAGTTAGGACGTTCCTTTAACCAGAAGGTGTGCTTCAATGGATCCTCAAATTGGCAAGTTTTCACATAATCTTTGAGACTCTAACACGAAGTCTCAAATTAAAAGACTCAATTAAACACTAAAGTCTCTGATCAATCATGCCTAAGGTACACCCGAAGAATTACATACCATCTTTATCAAAAAATGACAGTGAATTGATTTTAAATTTGTTATCTCATCCAAGATGAAGGATCTTCTTGAAATGAAATTACAAATACAATTAAACTATCACATAGATGAGATCTTGTGTGATTTCACAAAGATTTGAATGTAAGATTTCAATATGAAAAAATGAAACTATTTGCAGACATTTTGAAACAAAGCAAACACAAAATTCTAGTGATTTGACACAAATTAATTTTAAAATTTCTTAGATTCATTAGCAGGGGAAAGATTCTAGAGAAATATCAGTGCTCGTCAATGTCTATACATCTACAACTAACTTGACACGATAGAAAATATAACACAGAAGAAAATAATAGGTTATCTCGGCTTGGTCTCTCAGGAAGACGAATTTCTCAAATTTTATCTTAAGAATTCAACCTCCAACCATTTGCAAGAGTAATCTCATTACATTTATACATTTCATTCATCCCAAATTTTTCCCCTAAAAAGAATAATATTTGAGGGACCTTTACTTGCTAACAATTTGCTTCAGAAAGTGATGTTTAAAAAATTCAGATCCAAAAGCTTCCAGGTGGACCAATTGTGAAATGATCACGTTTCTTTTGCCCTCGACTAATGACTAAGATGCCATGCCACAAGGTTTTGGAAATCCTTCTAATATTCTAATTCTTTCATGCAAGAAAGGCCCTTTTTAATCATTTTCTAGAGACTCTACATAGTTGCATATGACCGGTAATATTTTTTGCTTTCAAGGCAACACATTTTTCATCTTTTGCACCTACACTTTCATCATTTCATCCCTTTTCCCTCTCTTTCCTCTACAGTTTTCCTCCGCATCCATTTCCTTTGGTAATTCCCGTCTTTGCGATTGCCTGAGCAATTCCCACTTCAAAATATTGACGTTAACAAACATTAAACTCATAATTTAAGTTTCAAATCCATTCAAAGGCACCTTATAGATAGAGACGACAAGGAATTTCATCAAAGAACGATGAAAAATAGTGCACATTCACATCTCTAGGAGTCTTGGTGTAGAAATGATGGAAAAACAAGTGAAATGCACATCAACCATTGATTCTTCCCCTTTTCCACTTTGTATCATAGCCTTCCATGTGTTTCCTTCATGTAACTGCAAAGGAGAAGCAAAAAGGAAAGTCCTAAACAAGCGCGAGCCTTCCATGTACCCCGGGCCCAAAAAAATCACCTTTTTGGCCTTTGAAAAGTCTTAGTGTAAAAAGGAGCCAGAAGAAGCCTCCACGTCTGTCAATGGTGCATTTTGAGATGGTCCCTGTTAACCATTTAACCTACTCAGAAGAAGGTTATATGTAAGACTAATGTTTTTTAAAGAAATCCTTGCACAGTGAATTTTGCTAAGGCTGAGAATCCAAAAATTTTCAATTTTTCAGACCTCAGAGTTTTTTTCTTAGAGTTTTTTTCTTTCGGAGTTTTAAAGCTAAGTTTTAGAATTTCATTTGAAACTTTCCAAAGTCCAAAACTTTGAAAGTTTGAATTTTTAGACTTTCAGGTTTTTAGGTTTCAGGACTTTTTGGCTCCTTTTGTCTAAATCCCTATCGGACATCCAAAGTCTGAATTTCTAAAAGTTTGAATTTTTAGACTTTTAGGTTTTAGGTTTTCAGACTTCTCAATTGCCAATTCATCTTTTGTTTCCCATTTTTTCTGAAGTCTGAAATCTAGAATTTTTAGAATTTCGGGCTTTTAGGTTTCAGAACTTCAGAATTTCTATGCGTAGTTAATTTCCACCTACCTTTGTATGGATCAAATTTTTACCATTAATATCGGGATTTCTATTTAAACTCAAATTTTTACTTGTCATTTTTACTTGACACATTCGCTCTGACATTTCATTCTTGTCCTTTGCGACATCTTTTTCAAGGTATGTTTTTTGTTTAATTTTATTTTGGTTTTAGGCCTTTTTGCTCTGTTTTCTCCTCATTTGAGTTTTCTTTTGTTTTCCCTCTATGTTTTTTTGTGATGTAGTTCTTTTGGTTCACCATGTTTCATTTTGTGAGTTTCCTCTAGGTTTTCAAGATTGTTCAAAGGATCTTTAAAGGCCCCTCATACTTCCTTTCATTTCTCGATTTCCAACTTAGTAATCTAACCTTTGTTTTGTAGTTCCGTCCAGAGATCATTCAGAAAGAATTATTTGAAAACTCATTTTGGAGAATTCTTTCAGGAGATCACAAGGTGGGAAAATAATTTGGAGAAATCCTTCGGCATGAAAATCTTCAAAGTTTTTCAGCTTTGGAAATTACTTAGTTTTTCAATTTTGGAGGACTGTTGTTTTTGGAATTTCAGAGAACTATTGTTTTTCAGAATTTCAGAGAACTGTTGCTTTCAGGTTTTTGGAGGACTATTGTTTTCAGAATTTCAGAGAAACTGTTGCTTCGGAGAATCGTTGTTTTTCAGGTTTTTGGGACCTCTGGCTTTGAGATAACATCTTTCGAAAAAGTTATTTTCGAGGAAAATTCATTTTTGAGATTTGTTTCGAAGTTTTTGATTTCGGAAATTTCAGTTTGGAAAAATCTTTCGGGGATTTCAATTCAGTGATTCCTTTTAGACTTTTTTGGTTCATAATTTTGAGTTTTCTTATTTTTAGGTTTTTGGAATTTCTATGACATTCAGCTCCCGAAACACAAGTTTTGATGTCTACCTCCACTTCAAAGGGAAAAGAGAAGATGAAGTACACATTTCTTGGGGTTGCTCCCCAATCTTGCTTGACCTATGACCTAGAAAATATTGGGGACACTAATCTAGGAAAAATTTTATCTTCCTGAATTTTAGGAAATATTAAAGGCTCCAAACAAGAAGCCATGGATGTAGGCCATCTACGATAATGGTCTTACCCTTGCCACCCGGTTTTCCCGCATCTGTGCAACGCCCATACATTTTGTCTTAGCTGCAGTAGCCCACTACTGACAAGGACTCCATGCTAATAAGGGATAGTGATGATAAGGTGGTGATATATTTGGACCCAAATTTCTTTGAGGACTTGTTTACACTTCCAGACGTTCAAGATTACAGCCACAATTTCATGTGAAATAACAGTGGAACACTGGGATATAAAAGAGACAAGTATGCCACTAAAAAAAAGGTTATGATGAAATCCTATCTGACAAATAATTTCACCAAGTTACCCAAAACTATACATCGATTGGATATTTCATTCAGGAAGTCAACAATCTCATTGTGCTTTTAAATAGAGTTTCAGGTCTTCCTTCTACAAAGGAATTCTAGGATTGGATGTTTTTGTACATAGAAACTATCAAGAAGAATGACGAGTTTATCTGATGGGGGGAGCCTGTTAGTAGCAACATTCGTTATCAGTTGGGTAAAGTGACAGAAACTGAAGACTTTCTACATGACATCTTTCTATGGTATATGCAGATCACTACTATGGGAGATTTTACGGGATTGAATACTAAGGGGTGTTCGCAGCACCTCCCAAATATACGAGTTTTATCCCCAACTCACTCTGGACAAGGGGAGACAAGCATTTCCGAAGAGTCAACGACGCTTTCTTCGCTATTGGTCCTCTATCATTTTGACAAATAATTATACAATCGGAGGGTTTCCGATGAAGCTTTACTAAGAGGTGTGAGAATGGGGAGAAATCTACTTCAAGTTTCCCACATTCACCTACATTTGGATTCCAGGTTTCATAGGCACCCCAAGCAAGTTACCGAGGTACCCCACTGACAAATGGATTCTTTTGGAATCAGTTCGATAGTTGTTGGATTATCATTAAATCCAAAATAAGCGTCACAAGATAGGAATGCATTTTCCTTGTTTCAATTGACAGATATTCTTGCCCAAATATCCACAAGGAAAAAAATATCAATGTTAAAAATGGCGGAGGGTAACCCTACGGGCCTTTCATCTGTGCAGACTAATTTTGACTATTGGGGTAAGTTTTGGGGAGACAGGTTAGTCTAGTGCTCACGTAACCACAATTAGAGGATATATGGATTCACTGTTGGGACAAATATAGCATACGGAAAAGGGATTATGAAAGGTTGATGTTATCCTAAGTTCACCCCCCAGAAAGATTACAAGGCCCCCACACATAAGGAAGCCATGGATGCAGGAAACGACTCTATGACCCACGACCCTCATTTCCCTAGGACAACAAGCAAGTTTTCCTGCATTTGCTCGTAAATGAAGGAGTAGTTTTCCTAGAGAAGCTAGGAGCAAGAAGCCAAAGAAGTGGTGGAGTTTTGAGGACCTCCATGATCGAAAACCATTTAGGAAAGAATCTAGTGATGAACTAAATATGGAAGATCCTTTTAGAAGAGGCCATATTTCTTAACAAACGACTTGTTTAAAGGTGAATCCAGATGTTCAAGGGGATTACGACACAATTTCCAGACTGAAATGTGTCCCAGGTGAAAGTGAGCCGTTGGGATAAAAAAGAAGAAGTATTCCCCTTTTTATCTCAAAAGGGGTATGATTTGTAAAATGGCCTACAACTCTGACGGGGAAAAAGTCAACATTTGGGCTCCAAGTTAAAGCCAAGCGGGGAACTCGTAGGAAAGGGAATCAGATAAATTGTGGATTCAGGAATTCTAATTTTTGATCTCATCTGGCTGCCACATGCCCCATGTCAAAAGGGGGACCCATAGTTTCAAGTTGTCTTCTCACCCTCTTGTATGGACCCGATACAGGAACTTCCAGAAATGGCATGTCTTTCAACTCAGGGCTCGACATATTGCAAATCTGACGTCGTTGGAAAGATATTGGCCTCACCTACACCATGGGGTCTGAGACTTTAATCTGATGAGGAGCTTAGGTAGCATGTAAAATGGAGCAACATGTCTTTAGGCTATCAGTTCAGGATCCATCTGACTTAACAACCAGATCGGATTCATCTGTTTCTGCCATTTCCTCTTCTTTCAAGGCACTGAATCAAGGATTTCCTGTAGTAAATGCGGCTACTGCTGTGGGCAGATTTTATCGGAAGAATTGAATACAAGGGGTTGAGATTCAACAGCACCTTTCCCAAATCCCTCTCGAGTTTCTAGCCCTCTGACTCAAATCTGGAAATACAGGGGAACAAGCATTAATCTGTAAAGAGTCAATGACACTCTTATTCATTGTTTTCCTCTATCTGTTTTGACAAGGGTTGAATGTGGAGTATAAGCCTCCTCCCTTGGATTTCTGATTGAATTTTCTTGCCTATTTCCCATTAATAGTGTATTGCGAGAACTCCTGGAGTAATCAAATCTGTTTCATGATGTGTTTTGTCCATCCTTTACTCATTTTGTTGCCACATCTCACCTCTCACCATTGTAGGGTATATCTAGGTATATCATAGGTGCCCCATTGCAAGTTGTCGGAGTTGTGCCCCAGGGGTTTGACAAATGGTGTTCTTTGTGGAATTTAGTTCTTGCAGTTTGTGATGGATCTGTCCATCGAATCCTACATTTCTCACCTCTCTCTATTTCAAGTAGTTACATTTGTGATCAAAAAGTTCACTTTCCTCATTATTATCGACCTCTGTAGCATAGGATTTTCTCTATTTTCATGCTTTCTCTCTCTCCTTGGTCCACTTGGAATTGTTATATTAGGAGTAGATCATCGATATTTCCTTCCTTAGAAGTAGTTTAGTGCTAGGATTAGGTAAGCCTGCGAACCAGACTTCATCTAGTGGATCATTCCAATTTTGACTATTGGGGTAAGTTTGGGGAATGATCCAATGTTATGTCCTATGACACCAAATGTACCCTGCAATTAGAGGATATATGGATTCATTGATCGGGATAACTACATTTGTGGGTAGAAAAGGGATTATGCACTAACAGTTAACCCTTGATGAAGTGTAGAAATTTGGATTGGCTGATGTGCCAAAGGACATGCAAGACAATGATGAGGTCCTAGATTCATCATATAAGAGTGATAATGTTGCCAATCAACCAATGCCATGGGTTGATTGGTATGTGGAAGAATGCAACAATACTAAGGAAAGGGCAGGGACCCATTCTAAAGAGGACTTTCAATTAGTTGGTCACCTGGGGAATCCCACCCGAAGGGGAAAATCAACCTACAAATATAGGGTCTACACCAACAATAAACCAACCAACACCCACAAAAGGAAAGAGGTCGACTTAAAGAGTTCCTACCATTCCAAAGAAGATCTCATTTGTGGTTGGTGGCTCATCTCTCTCTAGGTTTGCTACTGCCAAGATTACATCATCTGCAGTGTCAATTATAGAGGTAGTTGAAGTCAGTGACTCTCTTAGTGTCATTCAGGAGTCCATCTATATCTTCCCCTTCCTCCATTATCACTTCCAGTATCAGTTCCTTTCCACTTCTACCATCATTTCTTCTTTCCCATCCCCTTTTATGGCCTAGGTATTCTCGTCACTTCTAGTTCTATCAGCTGGGGAAAATATTGGGTCACCCCATTTCCTCTTCACTGCCTTTGACAATCCCATTTTCTTTAATTACAACCCCCAACATTGCTTTGTCAATTCCTATGGATGTCCTCGCATCCCACATCTTCCATTATTGCTACCTCTACTCAAATATCAGCTGGCATTTCTAGTGATCTTGCTCTAACTGATGCTTCAGGTGTCAGATCTACTACTCCATCTTCATCAGATCTCTAGCCATACCAAAGTGGCTATTTAGACAGACTCCCAAGAAAAAGAAAAATATTCCTCTGGGAGATGTTATAGATATCATCATATTAGAATCCATGCCCAAAGAGAGGCCAAGACACTGAGAACCGTATCAAGTTTGACAGTTAATCCATCTGAGAGAGCGTGTGATAGAAGTGGCTACCCCAGTTGAAGGGAAAACTAAAGAAACTACTCACAACAGTGGATTACTGAGATATCAAAGTTCTCATTGGGGAAGGCTACTCATGAAGGAGCCAAGCAAGATGTACACACTACTCTCGGGGCCCTTTTGGCAAAATATGACAAAGACAAGGTCACCAAAGGATGAGCTCAAGGCCAAAGTCGAGCAGGTCACTGCATTGCTGCGATAGAGTAACCCAAGCCCACTCCATCCACTGACATCTCAACTACTACGAATATGAAAATTTCATCTACAATCGATGATATTTCTTATCATGATCTTGAGAATCTAGGATAGAAAGGGAGTACATAGTGAGTGTATGGATGGAAAGAATCCTACAGGAAGCCAATCCTTTGATTAAGGAATCCATGTTGAGATTTATGATGATTTGCAGGTTGCAAAAATCACCATTGCTAAGATGGATGACATATTTCTCTGAGGATATTAATAATTTAAATTTAACTTTGGCAACATGGAGTGACATTAGAGAGGAAGATTCTGACTTGTTTCTTTGGGAAGAGGTGATTGATGATGCCTCTAAATTGTTTGAATATCAAAAGGCTATGGAATTCTAGTGCCAGGTATTACAAGATTTGATTAAGAAATAGAGGAGAAGTGAGTGGAGATTACAGATGCCCTCAATGATATCTCAGAGGAGTTTGACAACGCCAACTGCAATTTCTTCAAATGAAAATATTGATGCTCTTCCTGAGGACCAGATTAAGGAAAATTTCAAAGATTTGGTGAAGCGAGACGATGATGTCATGAAGACTTTCAATAGTGACTCCATTGATCAACTGGTCTTATGTTAGAATTTCATAGGGAGACTAAAGAAAGTGACAAATAAACTTCGAAGGTTGCCAGCCAGGATCACTTGAAAGAAATTGAGACAATGCAGACGTAGTGAATCACTATGCGTGTGGACTTGGAGGTGAAGAAAATCAGGGTGTTATCAAGCTGACTTCTTCGAGTACAGACACCGAATGGATGTATGGGAAGGAAGGAAAACAAAAATTTGTAGAGAAAGGAGATGCAAGATAAATAAGGCCAAAGTTGAGTGGTCATGAAAGGACAGGTTCAAGCTCTGGAATCAATCAAAGTTGTAGAGTTGACTTGGTCAAACTTTTTGCAACAAATTTGCTATTTTCATGGGATCATGTTCCCTTCTATTAATGACATTACTATTTTTAGTTAAATTTTAGTTAAAGGCCCAGCTGTAATGGCTTAGCCTAGGAAGCTTATAAATAGTGGAATGCTTCCATTATTTGATATACATACATTTTTAGAAATTATTGGGTGAAGTTGCTCTCCAAGCTTGGGAGAGTACTTTTAGAGATTTGTTGAAACCTTCTAATTTTATTCAGAATTATATCTTGCACATTGAAGAGTATGAATCTATTGTGTGGAATAATTAGTCATTGCATGCTTTGTGAATGTGATTCCTTGGCATTATTGATTAATTTACTTTTATTTTAGATTATTTGTTTCATATTGTGAAAAGAATAGTGTGATTACCTTTCGTCAGCTGTGAGAAACCATTTTACTTCTGTTGATTAAAAGTTGCATTATTATTATCACTTAAGTGGATGCTTGACATGTGCTTGTGATTATCTTCTTGATAAATTGTCTTTGTATCAAATCAAAGCTCATCTTTCTATTGTGTATGTTTAAAGTTTAACAGAGTAACATTTGCTTTTGGTTTTTTGTATTTTTGTATGCTTTCTATTTTCTAAATGTGAAGGTGGTCAATAATGCAAACCTTGTTCCCACATTAACCCTTTTTTATGTTGAACATTCCCCAAAGTGGTGCATTGCTGCTTCTAGTTTAAGTTTTATTCCTTGTAAGTCTCTCTCCCTATTCCCACAAAATATTAGTATAGGTTTCATTAGCCATCTTTCTTACATCAGAAGTAGTTTGTGTTTATTTTAGGAAGATTAAGCCGAACTTCTCCAGAAGTTCACCTCAAGCGCAAGTCCCATCGCTTGAGAGGTGATCCCGTGTGTCCTAATCACACTGAATGTCATGATTCACATTCCTAGGCCATTCAGAGGGTGTTTTGATATTGGTGATAACAATTCACATGAAGTATATTGAGACCCCAAACAAGTGATGGGATGAACACGTGTCTTAGTCTAGAAGATTCTAGTAAACAATTTGATAGGTTTTTCATAAGGCTCCATGTGTCCAGGGTCCACGATACTTCCTATACATTGGATGTTCATCTACTATAGTACACTAGCAAAGGGATGAGTACTTAGAAGCCTCTATTATATCTTCATGGTATAATTCCTCATTATGCTTGACTACATATATTGTGTACATATCTTCTTATGAGCTAATTATGGGCTAACACATGTGTCTTATGAACCCAGCAGAGTTGACACCTCTGTAGCTGATATATTTCTCTTAAGTATGGACCAGAGTGAGTTGTATCATTTTAACATGTCCCCTCGACACTCATATTTTTTATGGAGCCCATACGCGAAGACCCCAAACAAGCATGTGTCCTCCACATGTCATATTGTTTGCCATTGATTATACCGGCCATATGAATACTTCCTTGTCTTGTGACGTTATGGGAGTCCCATGTGTGTGGCTCTACGTGTCCCATCTTCATCTAAATTTCAAGGCTAATTACCAAAATACTAGCCTTGAATTGTCTTATGAGCGTCATTCCATCCACGTGTGTCATGTTTGTGGCTTTAAGTGAGCCTTATGTGACAATGTTTGTATATTGCCCTTCCAAGCCATACCCAACCATAATTATTGCTGCACTTATTTTCACTGATACTTACATGTGAATTTGATGACGGATTTTATCGTATCCACTATCAAACTCTTTGTTTGCAGATTATTCACTCTTGTTGTTGCCCAGAATGAATCTTCCTTCTATGACAGAAAACCTCATTTTACAATGTTACAAGTTCTCTTAGGTATCTACCTCTGTACTAGCATACACCTACAATCTATTCAAACATTTCTAGAGGTATTTGGGAAAACATCTATTATTTTGATCCACAAAAAACGTCAGTATGGTTTTTACATAGATCAGGAAAGGAAGAACCCTGCAGTTTTATGCCCAAGTTATCGAATCTTTCATACCTGGATAGTAGGAATGACAAGTAGAATTATAGGATTAAGATATAGGTACAAACATGGTACAAGTACCTGATAAATGGAACTTCAATGCATAGAAATATAGAAAATCAAGCACCAATACGGGGAGTCAGAAAACTTATACATAGGTCAAAAACTGTATGGCCAGTTTTAACCTTTTCACATGATTTGAGACCAAGGGGAGCAGTTACATCAACTCCGACTCAGGGATGGGTACTCCCTATGAGATTTTCATGTATAGGTAGCATAACAAGTGGCAATAATTAACATATTGGGACATGGACTCAATTCTATATTATTAATAGGGCAGAATGAGCATACACTCATCCTCAAAATAACATTTATTTTCTCTTACATTTTTAGGAAAACTTGGTGGCCATGGACCAAAACTTTCTTATTCTACAAAATTCATATATGTTAACAAAGAAATATTAATTTTTTACTGGCAAGCTATCTGATACAATGGGAAGGACAATCAAGGTAAATCATTCATATTTTCTATTGTGTCATTGATTATAAAATTATTCCTAGATCCAGTCTTGCAGTGGTGTGTTTAACAGTTGGGGTTATATAATTGTATCAAAGTGGCTAAGATATTCCATCCAGGTAGTCGCTTCATCTGACCTCTTATATTCAAAGGGGAATATACCCTTAGATGTCTAGGCTAAATGAATTTGATACATCCTGTAGATATTACATCAAACATCAATGATCCTAGGATATCTCACTCTTATTTTCTCTTTGCTCCCTTTTTGTGTTGGGTTACATATTACCTTAAACATTCTAATTTCATAGCTCACCATAATTGGGGATCTAATCACCCACATATCCTTTGACAAGCTTAATAAGGAAAATACTTCAAGTGCAAGTAAAGAATTGTTGAACTCCCCTCTCTATAAAATAAAACATGTTCTTTTCATCTATTGTAACTTCATAAGGTTTATCTCATTTTCTTCATGGTGGCATAATATTTCATGTTACATTTTAACATTTCCAGTTAAAGTTGCAGCCCATTTACTATGGAAATTGACTACATGCCGTGTTTTGTAGGTTTCATTAAGGAGTATGACAACACCAACACAATAGTACTCCACAAAAAATCTAAATTAAGGAAAAGTCTGTATACACAGTTAGGTATATTTTTCTTTAAGGATGTAATTTTCATTTCTTAATAAATAGGGGGAAATAGACACTCATATTTGGTAATTTACTCTTTGAGATTGCTAGTTTTCATAACCTCCAGAGGTATAACATTGCATGATGCTCCAGAATCAAACATACAATTGTGCATCAGTCTATCCTTAATAATCAACATTGTAAAAAATGGATCAACATTTAATTAAGACTCAACCAAAGATGTTCCCAAGTAAACTTCTGGTGGTTCACCTAGTTCCTCTAGTAATTGGGGTTTTTTTAACTCTAAAATTGTAGGAGGAGTCTCAAAATTTATTCCTTGGGTGACCTTTTCTTCTCTAAACCCTAGATATTTGAATGCTCTACTCTTATTCTCAAGGATTCTAAGCAATTCAACAATAGGAACAAAAATCCTGATCTGACTCAAGATTTGGGCTATGTCATAAGGAACATATTTGGGTAATGTAGTGTTAGGAGGAAGGTTTACAAATTCATCTGATGGCACAAGACTTTTATAGTATGAGAATGAGGAGGGATCCAAGTTCTACTTGAGACAACAAGGCCTTTGCCAGATGCATCTTTCCTTGGAGTTTCTTTTGGGATATTGGTAAGAATAGGAATTTTTGGTTTGTCCTGAGGCCCTGCCCCTTTGGCAACCTTACTCTTGGTATTATATTCTTTTTCATGGCCAACCACAACATTCATTAACAACTGCCTATCCTCCTCAGATGGGATCCATCCATCATAATTCTCAATCATTAGAGCTCTTAGGTACTCAAAATCATTATTAGGAAGTTCAAAAGATTGCACCATAAAAATTTAAGAATTATGAGTGGGAGGAAGAGGTAATACTCGGTGAATGCAATCCCAAAAATCATTAACAGTTCTGGAACTCATCATCTTAGTTGAGGTTTCTCCCTATTGTGAAATCGTAGAGGAAACCATCATGCATGCATCATCATTAGTGTTATCATCATCAACAACTTCTTCAACTTTTTGATCTACTTCACATGGAGAATATGGCAAGAAATAATTATCACACCACTCAATTTCATGATCTTCACCAATAACAACAACTCTGACATTTAGAGGATCAGGTACTACTCTATTTTCCCTATCCTGGGGTTGTCTAGCTCCCATGATTCCTTTACCTCTGATCATTTCTAGGATGATTCACAAGTCTTTCTTGTCTTAGTTTCCTATACTAACCCTAAGAACCTTGTCCAATTCCTTTTTTTTCCCTATCTAGTTTGTAAGATATTTCTTTGACATCCCTAACCAAAGTCTTTACAACTTCCTCAAGATACACAACCTTACTTGATTGAGGATTCTCTGGGTTAATCAGTTTAACATCCTCCCTCTTAGGAGGTTTTCTAAATGCTTTAATGTTGTTCTCAATTTGTAGAGCCATGGGGAGGGACCCAAGTTCTACTTGAGACAACAAGGCCTTTGCCAGATGCATCTTTCCTTGGAGTTTCTTTTGGGATATAGGTAAGAATTGGAATTTTTGGTTTGGCCTGAGGCCCTGCTCCTTTGGCAACCTTAATCTTGGTATTATATTATTTTTCATGGTCAACCACAACATTCATTAATAGCTTCCTATCCTCCTCAGAAGGGATCCACACATCATACTTCTCAATCATTAGAGCTCTTCGGTACTCAAAATCATTATTAGGAAGTTCAAAAGATTACACCATAACAATTTCAGAAGTATGAGTGGGACGAAGAGGTAATACTTAGTGAATGCAATCCCATAAATATTTAATAGTTCTAGCACTCATCAGCTCAGTTGAGGTTTCTCCCTACTATGAAATCGTAGAGGAAACCATCATGCATACATCATCATCAGTGTTATAATCATCATCAACTTCTTCAACTTTTTGATCTGCTTCACATGGAGAATGTGGCAAGAAACAATTATCACACCACTCAATTTCATGAGCTTCACCAACAAAAACAACTCTGAGATTTAGAGGATCAAGAACTACTCTATTTTTCCTAGCCTTGGGTTATCTAGCTCCCATGGGTTCTTTACCTCTGTCATTAGACCTTTGATCATTTCTAGGATGATTCACAAGTTTGTCTTGTACTTGTTGCCTATTCTGACCTTAAGAACCTTGTCTAATTCCTTTTTCTACCCTAGCTAGCTTGTAAGATATTTCTTTGATAGCTCCAGCCAAAGTCTTTACAACTTCCTCAAGATCCACATCCTTACTTGATTGAGGCTTCTCTGGGTTGATCATGTTAACACCCTCCCTCTTAGGAGGTTTCCCAACTGCTTTAATGTTGTTCTCAATTTGTGGAGCCATGGTAAAGGTCTACCTCAAAGTTCCAGCGTTGTTATCCCTCAAAAAGTAAGCAACTTTCTTATCAAATGCATCTGAATACTTTATCAGACATGATTCATCACATGGCCTCAAATTAACAGGAACTCTTCTCAATGTTTTGTTAAATCTAGTATTGAAATCATGCACCGATTCATTAGGATTCTTTTTGATATTTTCAAACTTTGATAAAAGAAACCTAGGGTCTGACTTATCACCATACTGCATTCTAAAAGAATTTTTCATCTCTGTCTAGGAGTTAATGAAATTATTTGATAAAGATTTCTACCAGTCCCTTGCATCTTCTTCTAGAGTATGGATAAACAATTTAATGTATACATCCTCAAATTCTGTTTCAAAGTCCTCCATTATATTGACAAATAGCTTCAAGTGATGATCACCAGTGATTACATTATTTCCTGGAAACTTAGGTAATCTATTTCTTAAATCCCATAGCACAGCATTTGGATAGCCAACCATACCTCTAAAATTGATGGGACCAAAAGTATTAACAACAAATGGAGGTCTGGGTGGAGGCTGAGCCATATTATTTTGAGGTGATATTATGGGAGAAACATAATGGTGAGGAGTGAGGGGTCTGTATGGTATAGGGATGCAATTCTCAGAATGACTTCCCTCTAAAGGCTTTATTTCTTGGAAAAATCTATTAGATTTAGAAAAGAAAGGGGCATATTGAGAAGAAAAATTTTCAAATACAAATGAAGTCCCCTCTATAGATGGAGAACTTAGATTTAGAAAGAGACTACTTGATTTAGAAGTAGTTTAGGAAGTACTGCAAACTTCAATGACAGGATGATCACTTTCAACAATGTATATCCCTTTTCTTGAATTCTGATCTCTAACCACTTACCAAATTCCTCTTCCTTCTGAATTAGAATTTCCAAACTCTGGAAAAAAACTTCTAGCAGGGTCCTTAACAAAGAAATATCTTCTTCCTTCCATCTTTGCAAATATTAGTAGCAAATTCACATTGACGGAGGTCAAGACACTGGAATTTATCCAGAATAAATCAACACAGAGTGGCCACAAAGGATTTTCACCCTAGCTATGCAAATGCACTAAAATGATCTGTCAAATGTCTGTTAGCACTAAAAATCATACAAAGCTTCACAAATGAGACCTTGATTCACCCAAATTTATCAATGGTGAGATAAAATTAGTAAATTTAATTGCTAGAAAATAGGAAATACTAAACACAAAACTTATAACTTTGTTAAATCTTTACAGATTTGATTAGATAATGACATTTACAAAATGTATTTACACACAGAAATGCAAGAAACATTGATAGGGTTTGCAAAACTTTAAATTCTTCAAAGAGTCCCCAGAAATGGTGCCAGAAATGTGTTGTTGACGGGCCAAATGGATATGAACTTGCAAAAATCAACAAATCATCCTTGGCAAAACAAATCAGTTCCTGGAAACGTAAATCAACTCCCCGGAAACTGTACCACTAGTGTTGGTATCTGAATTTGTTCTCCCTTTCAAGCTGAGTAGCATCAAATATTGGTAACGAATCTTAGAGACAAATAGATCATGATGTGTTTTGATTTGTAGCCGGGGATGAGATCTAACTGGCCTTTTTGTCACTCACATTTGTGGAGAGATGGATAGCACTTTAAAGAGGATTTGACCTATCCTCACTACTTTAGGATGTTCCTTTTGACCAGGGTGAGAGGACCCATAGTGTAACCTTTGTTTGATGAAGAAGATGGAGATGTCCTTCTTTTGCATAAATTCTATGAAGAACACCTTTGGGAAAATATAGTCAATACTCCATAATTTAATTCTTAAGAATTTTCACTTCTACATGATGGAGATACTTTCAAGATAAGGCTAAGGTTACTGAAGACATTAAGAAATCCTGAGTGTTCTACATATTTTAGTAAGTATATTTCATTCCTTTGTTGATATAGAGGGAAAACAGGGGTAGTTCAAGATGGATCAATGGTTTTTGAATGATTTTGGTGGGAGATGAAGTGGGATAAAGTTGATTATACCCAATATTCAAAGGGACTTCACAACAAGGAACAAATAAACAATAGAATACTTAAGAATAGTTAATATGTTATTTCAACCAGAAGGTGTGCTTCAATGGAGGCCCAGATCAGTATGTTTTCACATAATCTTTGAGACTCTAACATAAAGGTTTGAATTGAGAGACTCAATTAAACACCAAAGTCTCTGATCAATCATGCCTAAGGTACACCCGAATACTTACAGACAATCTTTATCAAAAAATGACAGTGAATTGATTTTAAATTTTTTTATCTCATCCAAGATGAAGGCTCTTCTTGAAATGAAATTGCAAATACCATTAAACTGTCACATGGATGAGATCTTGTGTGATTTCACAAAGATTTAAATGTAAGATTGCAATATGAATGAAAGAAACTATTTGCAGACATTCTTAAACAAAGCAGACACAAATTTCTAGAGATTTGACACAAATTAATTTCAAAATTTCTTAGATTCATCAGCAAGGGAAAACTTCCAAAGAAATCTTAGTGCTCATCAATGGCTATACATCTACAACCAACTTAACATGATAGAAAATATAACACAGAAGAAAATAACAGGTTATCTCAATTTGGTCTCTCAAGAAGACAAATTTCTCAAATTTTCTCTTAAGAATTCAGCCTCCGACCATTTACAAGAGTATTCTCATTGCATTTATACATTTCATTCATCCCAAATTTTTCCCCCAAAAGAGAAGAATATTCAAGGGACCTTTTCTTGCTAACAATTTGCTTCAGAAAGCAACGTTTAACAAATTCATATCCGAAAGTTGCTAGGTGGACCAATTGTGAATTGATAACTGTTTCTTAGGCCCTTGACTAATGACTAGGATGCCATGCCACAAATGTATTGGCAATCCTTCTAATCATTATGATTCTGGTCATGTGAGAAATCCCCTTTTTAATCAATTTTCTAGAGACTCTGTACAACTGGATATGACAAGTAATCTTTTTTTCTCTCGAGGCAACAAAATTTTCATCTTTTGCACTTGACACTTTCCATCATTTCATCCCTTTTCCCTCTCTTTCCTCTACAATTCTTCTCCTACATCCATTTCCTCTGGTAATTCCCATTTTTGCGAGTTCCTAAGAAATTACCACTTCAAAATATTAACTATTAACAATCCTTAGACTCACAATTTAAGTTTCAAATCCATTCGAAGGCACCTTACAGATAGAGACGACAAAGAATTTCATAAAATACTGATGAAAAATAGTGCACATTCATGTCTTGGAGAAGAAATGGCAGAAAAACAAGTGAAATGCACAACAATTGTTGATTCTTCCCCTTTTCCACTTGATATCATAGTGATCCATGTGTTTCCTTGAAACAACTGCAAAGTAGAAGAACATAGGCAAGTCCCAAAGAAGCACAAGCCTTCCACGTACCCTGGGCCCAAAAAAATGCCTTTTTGGCCTTTAAAAAGTCTCAGTGTAAAAAGGAGCTAGTAGAAACCTCCACATGTGTCAATGGCACATTTTGAGATGGTCCCCAAAAGCAGAGACCCTAAATAAGTGAGGGTTCAACACGTGTCTTAGTCCGGTAGAGTCTATTAAAAAAATTGAATGTTTAGCGGAAGGAAACATGTGTCTAGGGTCTGCGTTAGTTTTCCTTGGCCATTGAAAAGTCCAAGAAAAGGGTAGAGTGAACGGAAGCCTCCACGTGTCTTCATGGTGAAACTTCGAGATGGTGCCAAAGAGCAGATACCATGAACAAGTGTGAGATCACCTCATGTCCACAACCCGACAGAGTTACATCCGCAGCTGATAAAATTTGTAAGTGTAGACAGAGTGCGTGGAGCCCCCACGTGTCCCCTCGGTGCTCTTTTGATATGGAGCCCAAAAGTGGAGACCCCAAACCAGCATGGGCCCTCCACATGTCTATGGTCTATTAAAACTATACTAGCCAGATGAAAAAAATTTCTAAGTCTGGGTAAAGTGGTAGAAACCTCCACATGTCCCCCTCGACTCAATTTCAAGGCCAAACCAAATGGTGAATTTTCAAATGAGCACCGTTCCTCCACATGGACAAGTTTTGGGTTGAAGCGAGCCTTAGAGTTTTTAGAGTGCCCCACCGAGCCACACCCAACCAAAAAGGGCCACGTTATCACTGATGCTGAGATGTGAATTTGACCAGGAAAATACACCCATTCAAATCGTAAAATTCAGGAAAATCACTATTTTAGCCTAGAATGAATCTTTCTTCAAGGACAATTTTTTTTGAAATATTATAAGGCTCAAATACGATCCACCGAGCCACATCCAGTCACGTTTCCAAAGGAATTTGGGACAAAAATGACAGGGACAATAAAACGTGACTGTGGAAAATGGAAGGAAAGGAAAAACCCGAGTGTTATGCCCAAGTTATAGACTCTTTCATATGGACAGAGGAACGCAATACAAATTCTGGGCTTAAGTGATCCTTGACCAAGGAAGGGACTGATCATGGCAACCAAATGGAGGACAGAGTTTTCAAGCACCAATACGGGGAAACGAAAAACATAACATAGGCTACAAACTGAGGAATTTCAATGACAAACGGGGTGAGACCAATTTGAGCACCGACATGTGTTTCAATGTATGGATGCACATTTTCTTTAATTTAGTTGGAAACAATCTAATTTAATGCATTTTAATAATTAAACTCTACGTGGATTTTAATTTTAGTGGTTAAAATCCAAATATTTTTTTATTGAAGTGATAAGAATCCAAATGGGTTTTAATTTTAGCACTAAAATCAAAGTAGAAGTAGAAGTTATTTATTTAATTATTTACAAGTTTTCATACTGATTTTCATAAGAGATCCTAGTGTACCACAAACAATTTGATGGTTTTTATGTGTTGATTGATTTACACGTCTTCTTGTCTAATTTCAATTATTTGTTTATGTACTTTTTTATTAAATTTATTTTATGCTTATTGTATTTATAATGATTTTTAGGAAATTAGAATATTGCCAATTCAGACGTTCATTACATCATAAATTTATTCTTTAACCTGTTTAAATACATCTTAATTTTACATGTCCATTCTGATTGAGGGGCCATTTTGTTTGGATTAGTGATTATTTCCTTTTAGTTAAGGTGTAGATCAAATGGTACTTCATTTTTTGAAAACATTTATCATTTAAAAATAATTATTCTTAACTTTTATGACATGGATACTTTATTTATTCTTGTCATATAAAATATTCATACTATTTTTCATTATCGAAATGCTGGTCAAATATTTTCCCTTCACAATAAAATTCAGACCAGCCCTTCAAATTTGATCCCATCTCGTACGTGTTGTGGTCTAGTGGAAATAATTAACAAACATATATAGATCATTCTTTTTTAGCATTCCAAATGGTACCAATCATTCTTTATTCAAAATTTCCTTAACACCAATTCAACTTTCTAAATGACACCTTACTATTTTGTTTTCCATCTCGTTATAAATAATGTGACCCACAAATGTAATCTCCTATCAATTTTTCTTCCCCCATCTTATTCATACAATTAAATTGTATTTTGTTATGGCTGATTACAACCTTACACTCATGTTTTCTCTTTTCTTATTTCAATTTGGTCGGTGTTTAAAGGCCCATGTCCTTCTTCTTAGCTTTTCTCAAAATACACAACAACATATATGTTTTAAGATTTAATCTTCATTGATTTACCTTATATCTCGAGTCATTATAGCTCAAAATACTTCACTTCATGTGTCTTCCTTCAATAATTAATTATTACGTGTAAACTATTTTATTAATTTATATTAATTAGTATTTTTTTAAGTATATAAAATTATCAAAGAAATTGGAAAGAGAGACAAATATAAATGTAAGTCTTTCCTTGCTGCAATTATGAAATGCAAGAAACAAAATGACATTTGAAAGACATCGATCATCATTATCTCAATGACCACAATGGACTACTTTATTTACATAAACCTAATGTAAATAAACATGCAACTAGAATTTTTCAAAGATTACCAAAAATCATTACAATAAATGGTTGAAAATAGAATTGTTGACTGTTACTTTAACAATTCCAAATTTATTTATACATAGAAGTTGATTAAGTATTATTGTGCAGAAGAAAAGGTGCAATTTTTTTTATCACTTAGCTAATGAGCTAAAGATGCAGTTTCTAAGATTGTAGAGAATTATGATAGTGCATATTTAAACATGGATAAATGAAGGAAAAAATTATTTTAACAATGCAATATAATATAGATATGAAAAACCCTAACTTTAGGGATGTTAATGATGGAGGTGACTCTGTTATCTGTGGTGATAGGGGGTACAATGAAAGAAAATCTATTTTGTGCAATGATGGGGCAAGATGTGGACTCACAGGAATCAATGGCATCTCTCAGGGTGACAGAGTTAGTGTTTCACCGGCAACGTAGACAGATTGTTCCTTGCTCCTACCTTCCTCCAATGGTGATTATGTGACCATGGGGTCCAAGGTTGCTTTGTTGGTGGGTGAAGGTTGCATTGGGCCGTAGTAGGGATTGATTTCGCGGCCCCTGTATTCACCCTCTCTTGGCACTAATGTGCTTGCTGCTCATGGTTAATCTGCTCTAGGGGATAGTGCTTTAGGGGTTGGTTTTCTTTCTCTAGGGTGCCACCCTAGTTGTGTTTGACCCTATTTAGAGGCTAAATAGTCTACGATTACAGTTTACACTTAGCCAAAGACTGTGGTCATATTAGGGGTTAACCCTATGGCCATGATCAAAGGTAATTTCAGGGGCAATTTTTTTTGGAAGTATCTAAATCCACTAGTAAACATTCCGCCAGGTCTATGGCTTCTACCAAGACCTATCTATCGATATCCTTTAGTGTAGAATTTATTCAATCTAAAGATTATTTCAAGAGTGATGTGATCATTTACACATTCTTTAACCTATTATTTGGCCTCCCTGCTCTTCATGATTGGATATTGACTCATTAGAAGCCTCTTATGGAAGGTAAAATTGATATGTACCCTAGAACTAGAGGGTTTTTCATTATAATTTTTGACAAAACTTCTGATAGAAATTTTATATTTGTTAAAGATTGGGATTTTAAATCTCATTTCCTTCTCATGAAACTATGGCTCCCCTTGTCCAACCTGGTGACTGAAACTTTTCATAGAAAACTAGTTTGGGACCGGTTATCATACTTGCCCCTCCAATTTTGGTGTGAAAAATACTTACTTTCTATAGGGGAGCCTTGGGTAAATGTCTGTTCATTGACCCAAAGCCATCTTTATTTTATTTTACCACGTGTCCATATTCTGGTAGATATGAATACCTCTATTTATGTCATATGGGGAAAAAAATGGTAAAATAAGATCTTCATGGTGGAATAATTCTAATCCTAGTCATCTAGTTTTTAATAGCCAACTGGATAGTGATTACGAGGTATACTATGTGAACAAATATAATCTTGGTACGATTATTGTGGAGGCCATTCCTTCACCTAATCTTGTAGGTAATGCTACACCTCATGCTGATGTAGAAGATACCATTTCCCTTCCTCATGTGACTCAAGATTATGAGCACAAGGAGAATCTTGAAATCATCATTCCAACTCACACTAAGGAAAATGTAAATCTGAATAATGATGCATGATTGGATATTGTGGGGAACAAGGTTCAGAAATTGAGCTCGTGAGATATCCCCTTCCCAAGGCCTCAAACCCGATTTCATGAGAAGGAGCCTCAAGGATAAGCTTGAATATTGCTCTTGTAAAAAATTTTGCATTTGACAATACAGAAGTACATTGTATACTTTCTCAAACTTGCCAAAAGAAGGAAACCTTACTTGTTGAAAAAATGCCTGTTAATAATTTGTGTGAATTTTTTATATCTTTTTACAGAAAAATTGATGACTTCTACGAACCCACATTCACCTCCAGCTTTCAAGGATCTAGCACATGATTTGTAAATATAGTTAGAAAAGGATTAGTAAATTGAAGGATCACCAACACAAGGCATTTAATATTTGTATAAATATACTACTACTGATAATACAATTAATGCTTATTCATTAACCCCATTAGTTTCTAGGGGTGTTTGATGGTCATGCCAACTTAGCAAATACTGTAAGCACAATATACCTAGAACAAGTCAAACATGTTGAGTATGCAAGCCATCAAGATTTCATGATAATCTGAGCTAATTTTAACTTGGCATTCATTCATATGTTGTACTTGTTTTCATGCATTCAAATGTTGCAGGATTGTGTACTCTATGAGAGACATAGAATAGAGCTACGATCAACTTGCACACAAATATCATGCACACTTGGGACCCTACACATGACTTGGTGGACACAAATTTGGATATGGCATGAGAATGTAAACAATCTTCAAAAGGAATGAAAGATAGAGCTTGGAGAAATATTATTGTAAATTTTTATCTTTCAAAGAGTGACGTCAATTGTGTCTTACTTAATAATGTAGGGTATCGAGAAGGCTATATGGGAGTCATGTTATTACCAAATTTTTCATTTTTCGAGATTCATTATCACGGTCTTGATCCAGGTATTTATAGATAAATTTGAGCTTCGGTATGTGGAATTTATGAGCCACATGCCAAGATGATTGCCGAAGTAGCTCTATTTGCATGAAATGGATAAGTCTGAAGGATGATAAACTTACACAAGATACCATGGGGCTTGCTTTCAGGGAAAACAAAGGTCAATGATCATCTTGCTAGAGAGCTCAAGACACATTATGACCCTTGCATAAGGTAAGAACCGATCTAGGTTTTGAACTAATGTTTCCTAGGTGCAGTGAGTTGATCTGGAACTATTTCGAGATGGAAATCGTCAAACCTTGGCAATGAGGAGAAGGAAGCTCATGTTCAAAAGATTCAGAATATGTAGAGATAATCTTCTTCATCCATTCCTAAATATCCTGTCCACCATGCGTAAATTGGTATCTTCATCTCTGAAATATTCATTCAACTAGCAGTGATGTGGAGGTAAACAAGCCATGGGAATATTTTATAAAGGGGTTGTGCTCAAGGCAATGATGCTCAAATCTATGCCCAAGGATTCGAGGAAGAGTATTGTGAACACATTTAGGGCGGATTACGAAGGGTGTAGATGTGTTTAATGTGCAGTGGTCTACATATTCATAAGTAGATATCATTAACTGTATCGTAGATTTGAATGCATATTGTGCAGGAGGTTTAAGCTCTTGGCTCTGAAGGTAGTTAACCAAGAATATATCGATGTATCTGTTTGTGACATAGTTAGTGTGGGTGTTTCAATGTTATGGATGCACATTTTCTTAATTTATTCTAGAATTGTATCTAATTCAATGCATTTCACTAGTTAAAATTTACATGGGTTTTAATATTTCAGTGGTTAAAGCTGATGAATGATAATTAGTAATTGATTATATCAGTGGTAGATTATGGGTAAGTGTACCAAGTTGGGGGGCCAAAAAGTGGACAAAAATATGTTTTTGGCCATTTTGGCCATAATGCGCTCACGTTATGGCTTGGTCCGCACTACAATGCGATAGGGGAAAATCGAGCACACATTATAATGCCGCTTGCATTATGGATTAGTAAATCTGATCCATAACGTGAGAGAATTATAACGTGCTCATGTTTCGACTATGATGAAATAAAGTCGAAACCCAAGAGCTACATATCACATTGTAAAACCAAAAAGAAGCCAAAGGAGAGAAAAATGACAAATGAGGAAGAAAACAAACGCATTTTTGATATTTTTGTCACTTCAACACCCGATGGCACCTCAAATCAACGATGACGAAGTGCTGAGAAGGTCAGGTTATTATATTTTTATTGATAAATACTTTTAAAGGGGATCATACCCTGTGAAACAAAAAGGGATCAACAACAAGATTTTAAATTTTTATGAGTACAACCATTGGTTTTAAGACCTATGGGGACCACACCCTAGAAGAAAAATCCTAGAAACAACTAGATAAAATAGTTAACATAGCCATGAAACAACAACATTGTAACTATACAAATGTATGGGAAATAGCTGCATGATAACGAACTGCTGGGTTAGAGAAAAAATATTATTAAGAGTGGATTTTTTCTTGTTGTGCACCATTTTCCAACTGTTAGAAACTTCCTCAGTAGGTAGAATAACCTCAATATATTCTCATGGCAGATATGTACTTTTTTTCTATAGGAAAAAGGGGAGGGATGTTTTCCTCAACCGCTTTACACACAAGTGATTCATCTTTTGTATTCCTCATTTTTCCTCCTATAGGAATTTCTGCATGAGGCGTTTTAGATACCAATTCGTCCACATCATTTGAATCCAAATCTTCCTTAAGTATGAAAAACCAAGTACTCATGGATGGATTTTTATCCACCAATTATTTTTCTCCTTTTTACACTTTTCCATCCCACAAGCAACAACAATATGATCTAAAGAGAAACACCTTCTACACCTAAAAGGTAAACCTTCATAATCTAATGGTTGGGACCATGTTCTATTTATCACTTTAATATTAATGTTTGCAAGAAGGTTTGTAGAAGTATCAAGTTCAATAAGGATCTTGACATATGTTGTATGTGTAAAATTGGTGGTTTGAGAGTCAATGAAAAGAGTGTGGCCCAGAACATTGTTGATGGAAATCAAACAATCTCAGCTCTAAAACTGCAGTGGTAAATGTGACAACCTAATCCAAATGGGTTTGTAAGAGAATGATTCTGTGAGTGGATTAAAGGAGGGGAACCATAGTTTGAAAACAAGGTATCATGATTTACAGACCCAAAGAGTTTACCTAGTATGATGTCTTTATCAGATGGTCCAAGAAAAAGATACTCTAAATATTCCTTTAACACATGGGTAAATATGTAACATTCCCAAGAGTATTGGGATTGAGTATTTGAAGATCCATTCATGTAAATCTTGTAGTCTATCTCATAAGCAAATGAATTTATAGATCAATGCATGCCTCCTGATAGTAGTGCTCAGATTCAAGGACTTCCTCTCCAAAGGTTATGCAGGAGTAATGGTGGTAGGGGCCATGGAACTCAAACTCTAAAGAATGTATTTGAATGAAGACGAGCAATTATTTTGGCTTCTGACAATGGTTGAGGAATGTGTAGGAGGAAAACCATCTATATGCATTCACTTAAGAGGTGAGACCAGGATGGTCGATTCAGGGTACATGCATAGATTTATGCATGCGACAGAAGAAGACCACATTTGGGCCTGAGGTACCACACAAAAGAGAGGATGAAGTATTTTTGTTGATAGGGGTAGAATCCACACCAGCCTTCGGATCTTTGTAGGAAACCCTGACATCAACAGCCGTTGAGATCTCAGGATGAAGATCCTCATGGATACACATAGATTTGAATCCATAATTCCCCTGCCATTGTAGCCCCACCCATTTAGGTTCTAAAATTGTGAGGGTTTAGAACCACCAAATATTCCTTGACTAAGCGCTTGGTCATTACTATGCCATTGGTTTGAACGGGATCCCATCTAGGCTTAGGGTTTGAGGAGGAGGAGGGGATTCCACTTCCACCATGATGAGTAGGTGCAATGTTAGTATTTGGAGAAGCTCTCTTAGGGTTTGGAGATGCTCAGTTATTATTGATTTAGGTTTTCCTTTATTATTCTTATTTTTTAGGATAGTGTCTTTATTTTTTATTTATTTTCATTTTCAGATGTTTCTTTACCTTCAATTCAATTCCTTCATCTCATCCACAAATGAATAAGAAGAAGAAAAAATTGCTTATAACACCCCCTTCTATAGCAAGATATCCTCCTAACACCCAACAATAGAGCTTGGGGGAGATTGAAAATAAAAAAGTACACATTGAGGGTTTAATAAAAATATTAAGAAATGCTAATGCTACAAATCCACATTGTCAAAACCTAGCCACATCATTAATATCATTCTTATCTATTATCGAAAATGTAGTTGCACAAATAAACACATGACATAGTTTTAAAACCCGGTAGTGCCAAAATTTTTATGCAGATTAGTTGTTTTATAATGCAATGAAAAATAAAAAAAGACAAATTGTGTGAATTTTTTTATAGATCCTAAAAGTAAATGTACTGTTACAATTGGATTGCAAAATATTCTCCATCCACTTGTGTAATCACGAGGGGATAAAAAATAATTTTTGGGATATGTGGTGGATGGTTTTTGACTAACCACCTTATAACAATTTTGAGGTGCTACAATATTTCATAACAAAACTCTATTGTGATTTCATCCATAGTGAAACACCTAACTATTATGAAATTCAATATTTTTTCAGGGCAGAGGCAAAGGCTTTACATAGGATAGAGTGGGAGCACAACATTTGTAGAACCAATAAGCTAGACCCATTTCTCACCCACCTATTCATCATGTTTCAGTCCTTTCTGTTGTGAAGGAGATAATGGAGGTTCAAACCTTTTATTTTATTAGATCATTGAAACATTCATTGCTTGAGTATGAAACTCGTCTATCCCAAGGTTATAAGGTTGGTCCTTCTAGGTAGTATGCATAATATAACCATAGAGTGTCATGCTTGTGGGAGTATAGGCAGCTATGTGGTTGATGTGGCCAGATCTACAACCTAGCGAGACATCTCCACAACCTCCCTAGATAGCTCTATAGTGTCGTGAGGTAGATCCATAGCCTCACAAGGAAACTCCAAACTCTGAGTAGGGTGTTTGATTAAAGGAGGCACATTATTATTATGTTTTGGAGCATATAATAATAACAAATTATCTACTGGATTCGGCATTTGGTATTGACTAGCAGGTAATTTTACATGAAATTAGTTGCAATTGAATATATATCTATATATATTGTACAAAAACCTTATAATTAATAATAATTAATCCATTGTGAACTAAAATTAAACAAGTCATGTGTGTTTTTATAAAATTATAGGATCAAACTATACATCCAGTGTCACATTCCCCTTCTCCACAAGTAAATGTTGGTACGAATTCACAAGTTGATAAATTTACTAATGCAAGTTTTAATACTATTATTAATCATATACATGAAGAGAAGGAACTATAGTTAACGTATGCATTTTATAATGTGAGTTTTATTATTATTTTAGTTTATGATGTCATTACAGTCTCCTATTGAGATTCAATGATCATTAGATAGTGGAGTTGCTATGGGCATAGCTTTTTCCATGCCTCTTATAAAGGTATATGTGCTAGTAAAGTTATTTTCATATTGAAATGATTATATTAAATAAGGATAAGTGCACCAATCTGGGGAGCTAAAAAATGAACAAAAATATGAAAATAGGAAAAATGCATACGCGTTTTGTCATAACACATACGCGTTTTATTTTTTGGTTCAGTAATTCATGAACTTAAAATGTGTATGGATTTCAAGGTATGAAAAACACATATGCGTTTTATGTAGTATGGACTATATATGTGTTTGTGGGGGGATCGTAGTTACAAAGATAAATGTTCAAGTATAAGATTTATTTTATTGATTTTTGTTAATTATTTATTTTAGTAATAACAATAAAATTTTAAGTATAATAAATAATAGAAGTATAAAGAAATAATAAAAGAAATCTTATACTTTAAATTTATTTTAGTAAATATAAGAAGTTAGGATCACTCTTCACCTGGTGAAAGTGGTCCCATAGCTCTGAGAGTTATAATCTAGAAGATGGTTTTTCAAAATCTAATCTAGTCAGTACTTACTCATTTTCAGGATTTTAGCAAAGGACCTAAAACTTTTAAGGCATATATATTATATCTAGTCTTTGTTTTGGGAAAGTATATAGTCATTTTGTGGGTTTTTTTGACCTTCTTGATTGGATTTTATCCCTACCACTACTTTAAATGGTACTAATTTTTAAATTTTGTCCATAATTCACTTTAGTGATGATGAATGAACTCTATGATGTTTGTCTACTTCTTATTAAAATGAGATCCTCACATTATAGATAGAGGATTTCTCCCTAAATGGGATTCCTGTCCTATGGCCAAAATAAGGTGATTATAATGTGCCTCCTCCTTAAGGTGTGATCACACTACTAGGTGTTGAATGATTTTTTATGAATAATATTAAGTGAATTGCATCAAGTGAACTTAGATGATTACTCTTTTTTAGAAATAGGGTGCTCTATATAAAGATCATCCCCTCACCTTTCCTAGCTTTAAAATCATCCTTTCATGGAATCAAATTCATGATTATATTACATGTTTTTTCTCATATGGAGATAGATGATTCCTTAATACTTCACACATGATGGTCCTTTATACCTTAGTGGCATGACTAGTTCATTTTAGCTTGTTCTTTGGAGAGATTTGGGTATAATGAGAAAGTCAGGATATTATGCCTCATTAATTCACTCCTTAAGATTCAAATATCACCTTTGAACATGATGAATGCTTCACAATTCAATTGATTGACTAAGATGACACTTGGGTGTAAGCATGCTTATGTTACTTGGACATGTTTTTTCTCAAGTTGCTCCTCATGGAAATGGGTTTCCTCCTTCAGATAGGAGATGAATCCTTGAATGAAATTTGAGGATGAGTTACATGTTATTAACCTCCATACTTCAATGAAACACTATAAATACCATTTTATGATGAATAAAACTATTCTAAAAATCTAATTCTTCCTGCAACTCAAAATTTAGGTCCTATTTCATTTTGATCTAGGATGGGCAGCTACAGAGTTTTGCAGTACCTAAAGAAACATTTAAGACTTGAATAAATGTTGATTATTCTACCTTGTAGATTATTATAAAAACCTTCTAATGTCTATTCAATTTCATCCTAAAAATTTCCAAAAATCCTGAAATTATCTAAAGAAGTCATCTTTCATCATTTTATATTTCATTCCTTGCACCTAAAAACCTGGTCTTAAATAGATTTCTCTTGAATGAGATTTTTATTTCCTAAAATTTCCTAAATTTACTAATACATCTTCAATTCTCTCTGAAATCACCCTTATATGCTTTATATTTTCTTTAAAAACTTCATAAGGGTGTTTAATTATCTACAAAATGGTGAAAATAGCCTTTTGTAGGCCTTGAGAGGAAGTAGTCTCTCATCAAAACTAAATGAGTTAATCAATCACCTTCTAGACACTATGCCCTACACATTTAAACACACTAAATGATCTTATTATAAATTTCCTTTGACCTAGGGTAAAGTTTGAACTTATGAAAGGCTTCTTTTCACTCATCTCACTGTGTTTACCCCCTCTCCTAATCACTAATGAAAATCACTAAACTCTTCCTCTTTCACTTATAGGATTTTCATGCAAACCCTTACTCTATGTAGGATTATTTATAAATTGTGTAGGATAGTCAATAGGTATTCTTGATTAAATTTGTATATAAGGATTTTAAATTTTTCCTCAAGGATTACAAACATTAAAACATCACTCCCTCAATGGTAGTTATAAATTCCTTATGAGTTTATTTCCTAAGATAACTATTTCTAAAGGTTGTTCTTGATAGTCACAAGAAATAAGCATAATTTTACATTGCTCCCTTTACCTACTAACTAAAGGAGTGAAGGACAAAGACCTGGAAGGATTTCATGTGCATTGAATAGTTTCACTTCACCAAAGTGTAGGAGTTGCGAGATTAAAGCAAGAAAGCTTTGTAAAGCAATGTGCATGCATATGAGAGCTCAAGATTCAAAAATGGAGTAGAATGGAATTGCTTAGCTTGGCTTAGGATTTTCATAGATAAAAGGAGGTGAGTACAAATAGGGGAGTGAAAGTGTAACTCCTACGTAAGAGAATATTCCTCCATAGTGGAGAAGAGGATTTTCTTTCCCAGATGGGAATGTAACTCTTATGACACACTTACACATATGAAAAATTATGTAAGAGAATATGTCATAAATAAGATGACACCTAGATCCATGTCCACCTAAGTGAGATGACTCACCCAGTGAGGTGGAGTAACACTAAATAAGTGAATAAAAATACCACCTACACCAACACCCGCCATTCATCGTAACTTAGGATGAGGAAACATGTCAAAAATGAGAAATGGGTCCCGACATAAAGCCTGATGAGGTACCCATGTACAAGAAACTCTCAAAAAGTGGAGTAAAAGGAGAAAACCCAGTGGGAAAAAATCTCCCCCAAAAGAGAGACAAGTCCAATCTCTAAAATCTAAGAAAGATGTCAAAGATGGGTCTCGGCCACAGACGATCTTGTAAAGGTACTCATGTACATAGAAGAAATCTCTCAGAAAGAAGAAGAAGAGAGAAGAAGAGGGAGACGAGAGGAATGCCGAAGATGCCATGGATGGATAAGAAATCTACAACTCTAAGAAGTCTCCCAGAAGAATGTTGATGATGATATCCTCTACCTCTAGATTGAAGAAGAGCCGTCTACACCGAACTACGTACCTGACCTTAGGAAGGATAAAAATGGCGTGCTAGAAGTCTGCCCACTCCATGAAGGAAACTGAAGGCAGAAACATGAAGAACTCTGAGTCTGGTCTAGGAAAGTGTGACATAGATCTAGCAAGTGAGTGCAAAGGAACCGAAGGTAATGTCACGAGTGTAGAACTATTAGAGTATGAAGGGTGAACACCTATAGAAAGGATGTCCAACTGATGTGAAGGAACCAAAACATCCACCAGAACAGAAAATGGATCCACAAGTAAGGGTGGATACATGAAGGTCTCTAGAAAAGTGGAAGTGGTAAGAGTCCCAAAAGGGGAACTCCCAACAATGCAGATGATGAACTCCTCTAAAATACCTATAGATGGATGCAGAACCTATAATACATCACAAGTGTACTCTGTGAAAAGATGACTAAAGTCAAGAAGATACTCATCCCAATGAGGGGGCTCAACAAATAGAAGAGTGATGTCAGATAGGTATGAGTTATCCAATGAAGGTAGAGGAGTGAAAGGGGCCTCACACACTAAAGGTGGAAAAGAGGCAGGTGTGATGACTGTATGAGGCTAAGTAGGAGACTGCTCGATATTTAATGAGATGTGGGAAGTGTCCAACACTCTCTGAAATAGTGAGAGGAGGAGAAGAGTCCTCTGTAGTACTCTTGACATCAAAACTGGGTGAATAATCCTCATCACCAAAAGTAGAACCGAGTCCGTGTCAGTGGAAATTTCATCACACAAAGAAGAAGAGGGGATCATTGAATTAGTAGCAACAAAAATGGCCGATAGTATGTGAAGGGTCTCTATAGAGGGACTGAAGAATGCTCTAGACATGGTGGGGAGGATTTGAGTCTGCCACGTGAAACTAGAGATATCTGGAGACATGCTTCATCAAGTGACCAAAAACATGGTCACAAGTGTCAAGAAATTCCTCCAGATGATGATGATGATTAGTGGATGCAGGAACTAGTCCAAGTAAGAAGGGTGAAAGACCCTCATGAGTGAAGTAATGTTCCATGGAAGCACACCAAGTTGAATAGTTCTCTCTCCCAATAATTAGTGGTGGAGGCTGCAAAGTGATCCTACAATGCTCAAGTCTGGAAAGAACACCCTCCATTATGTGGAAGCAAGAATTGCAAGATGCACAAAAGCAAGACGTCGGACTCGGCCAATAATGTGTCTACATGTAATACAAGGCCCAAGAGTACTAGTGAACCCCCCTAGAATTTGGCACTTTATAAAGTAGTGAGTTTACAAAAATGATAATTTTATCACATAATGTGTGAAAAATCATGCAACTTTTGACTAAAGAAGCACTCAAAACCAAGCAACGAGTCAAAAGTTATAGCAAGAAAATGTTTTCCACAACTGATGGAAAATGCCAATAAGCTTTGCAAACTTATTCAAAAAGTGCCTGAAATGGGTGCAAAGGGTGTCTTGTGGGTACTCATTGGAAATGGCATCAAATTTTAGGTAGGGTTTGTTTTGCTTGCGAGGGGAGATTAGCCTCCTGCCAACCCCAGACCTTGCCCTCTATCATCGACACACAAATGAAGGACATAATACAAACAAAATAAGTACAAAAAATTATTACAATGCCATGAAATAAATGTTTTACCTCAAAAACATTAAAAAAGAGGGATTGTTATGACCACCAAAACAAGTCTAAAAGGAATGGGCCCAACAAGGTGTCAAGCCATGGATGCAGCGAGTTGTATGATTGACAGAGCTAGGGCAATGGACCAAAC
Source organism: Taxus chinensis (assembly GCA_019776745.2). Lineage (NCBI taxonomy): Eukaryota > Viridiplantae > Streptophyta > Pinopsida > Cupressales > Taxaceae > Taxus > Taxus chinensis. Next base: position 745,699,622 of record CM034147.1, on the reverse strand, counting down.
TATGCAAAGCAATGCACTGAACTGAGGGGTGAAATGCTGGAGTTGTTAGCTTGGTAGACACATGTCCTAGTGAGAACAGATGGCGAGTTGGCTGGAAAGAGGTCCAATGCCGATGGAATCTTAGGTGAAATGACCATTAGAAGGTGTCAAGGAACGACCAATGCAATGAGTTTGTTGTAATGGCTCGACAGGAACCGATTTTAGGTGGACAACGAGGGAGTATGACACAGAGGATTCATTGGTGGGAGAGTAGAAGCACTAGAGATTCAATGCAATAGCTAATTTCAATGAATCATGTAATGTTCAATAGAACTAGAACGAAGGGCAAGACATGAACACATATGTAAAAAACCAACCAGGCAAGAGAACTCAAATGGCCAAACACAAAACAAGAAAGGAACCAGGTTCACATCAGAAAAAGCAACCAAGGGCTCCGATGGTGGCTTGAGTGGAACCATAAACACCTGCAATGAGAAAATCTTCCAAATGTGAATGTAAGTGGAGAAAGGAGTCCTAACGTGAGAAGCCAAGAATGGGTTAGGGATTCTCCACAGCATCCAGATGTGAATGGAGAAGCAATGACATGAATGAAACAAACCAGACAGGGGCCGAACTGGTCAAAACTGAATGTAAACCAACATCGAAACCAAGCAGGCTGAGTTAACTAGCTGAGGGCACTACGAGCAGGTATGGAGGGAGCTCAAGAAGAGTGCAACGCCAAAGTGCAAACCCAAGCTTGGGGAGCATACATGACAAGAGTGAAGACCAATGGATGAGGAGCCAATGATAATGGAGGTTGAGTAATGAACACGAGCATGGGTTGGCAAGGTGAGTCAACCTAAAATACAACCAAAACCTGTAAAACACCTCTAAAGAACACATGTAAGGCTAGTGAACACTTGAAGAGCATAAACACCTAAAAAATACACCCACAATAATCTCAAAATATGCAAGTAGATCACATGCAAAAGTGATAGATTACACAAGCAACTACAAGGTGGAGAAACGATGGTGAGCAATGTGATTCTGGTTCCCTCATCTCTGAGACAATGAAGGAGTGAAGGACGAAGACTTGGAAGGAATTCACATGCATCGGATAGTTGCACTTCACTAAAGTGTAGGATTTTTGAGATTAAAGCAAACAAGCTTTGTAAAGCAATGTGCATGTATATGAGAGCTCAAGATTAAAAAATGGAGTAGAATGGAATTGCTTAGCTTGGCTTAGGATTTTCATAGATCAAAAGGAGGTGAGTACAAATAGCGGATTGAAAGTGTAACTCCCATGTAAGATAATATTCCTCCATAGTGGAGAAGAGGAGTTACTTTCCCAAATGGGAATGTAACTCCTATGACACACTTACACATATGATAGATTCTGTAAGAGAATGTGTCATAACTAAGATGACACCTAGATCCATGTCCACCTAAGTGAGATGACTCACCTGGTGAGGTGGATTAACACTAAATAAGTGAAGAAAAATACCACCTACACCAACAATAACCACTCAATACTCTATCCTTATGCTCTGATTTTATGATTCCTTAATGCCCTTAGGCATTCTTCTAGGTTATGAGAGGCTCTACCAACATCAAAAAATGGAATAAATACTATTTTTATAAAAGTACACCTTTCCTATCCCTCAAACTGGGCATTAACATTAGTAGACTATATTTACATGTTACTTTTCCTTTATTCTTATTCCAACATGTACTAGGCATTTTGAAACTCTTGGTCTTATTATTGCCTTCCTCCCCACTTATCAAAGGACTCTACAAGGCATAATTATTAACTTTTATAATGAATGTTCTACGCTAGGCTCTTAAGAATGGGCACACACAGTTAGGATTGTGTTAATGCAAATTTTATTCAAGAAATCTTCCTTTAGATGGCTTATTAATTTTTTTTAAACTTTTGCAACACCAAGTCCTTGTGCTCAGTTCCCTGACATAGACTTAAGGATTCCATTAAATCATTATGTTCATGATACATACTACTAAACTTCTAAAATAGGGTATAATATGGTGTGAGTAATTATTTCTATATATTTTCCATTCCCTGGACACTGTGAGGGGTCCATGAAGCCTTGAACACCATTATAGATAAGAAGACAATCCAAAACAAGATATCTACACATCAAAATGGTTTTCAAAATAGTCTCTAACCTCCAAATCTGACATCTCGGTTTGAGAGGAATGTGTCACTTAACACCTATGCCTATAACATACCTACAGCTAGTTCAAATATTCAAATTATACATTTGGAGGGAAACTCCCTATTTTTTCTTATGGATTCCAAATGGACTAGTACAAGCTATGACCATCGCAAGTGTACCTACGATACCTCTAGTCACCTAAGAAAGCCACATTTGATTATTAACAAGATATTCCTTCATCACTAGAGGAAGGATGCACAGTAACTTAAAAGCCTTATTTTTAATTAAGGGTTTAGTTTTCATGATTCAAAATTTTCAATTTCCATGCTAGTTATTTTGGCCATTCTAGAGCTATTAAAACACCCTACGAGATATTTTAGAAAAGATCTTAAGCATCCATAAGTGATGTTTGGGAATCTTAGAAGTGCTGAAGGTAATTTAGGAATATTTAGGAAAGTTTTGATCATTCAAGGACTATCTTCTCAACATCGGGTTTTCTAGGTGTAGGGAACAAACACTCTAATGGTGAAACCTAATTTCTTTGGAATATTCTAGGATCTCTCTAAGGAGTTAGAAGGAAAATAAATAGGCATTGGAAACCTTAGTAAATCCTATACATGTTGGAGACATCCAAATTTCTCTAAGGCTTGAAGGAGTCATAGAGAATTTAATAAAAATGAAGCTTCCCATTTTGTTTCCAACCAACCCTTCACCTTCATGCAACACTTCGTGAAACGAAAACAAGGAAATACTAATCAAATTTCATGTTTCTTGATGATTGACACCTCATGCTAACTCCTATGCCATGTAGACACTCTTTTCCATCAATGCAACTTTACATGAACAAAAACACCAATGACACTATATCCAACACATGTGTTTTTATTTGTTATGTATTATAACGAAATTCACGAGTTCATATATTTGAGGATCTGTTATTTCCTTTGAGAGTCTGTGAGGTTTTTAAAATCTAATTTTGACACATCTAACACTCCTACAAGTGTCAATAAACAATAAAAAAGGCCCCAAAACCTAAAGAATGACTATATTCATTGCCAAAATAGACATCGATTGTAGAATTTAACCGCTAAAACTTTAGGTTGAATGTTGAAATCCTAAAAATTAACTATGTACTATCCAGATTAGATTATAAAAAAATATCTCCTAAACTGTGACTCATGGATCTGTGAGACTAGTTCCATAAGGTGCAAAGTGACCCTAATTTCTTATAATTACTAAAATAAATTTGAAGTAATGAAAAAATTATACTTAAACATTTATTTTTGTAAATAGAAGCATGGCAAAAGAACATATAATGGCTATACGAAATGAAACACATACACATTTCATTTATTATGACCACAAACCATAAATTTTATAGGCTTGGAATTGCCTTGGTTCCCCAAACTTGAGCCTTGGACCTATAACAACACAAAAACCTGTGTGTTTTTGAAAAAAAATATGCAAAAAGTCACCTTCCAATGCTAAATCCTACAAAAACATTCTCTATATTTCTTAAAACTTTGCCTACAACATCAAGAAAACTATCCCCTCTTTAAATATGTAATTTTTATATTTTTGTGACTATTATAAGGTTTCCATTTATATTTATTTCAAACCATGTCTTTCATATCTCTATTTTTAATGATTGTAAATGCTTATCTAATTCATGTATCTTTTTTTCGACTCATCGAAATTGAGAAAAAAAATTCTATACATATTAAAAAAACTAATTTTTGATATTTTTTGAGGTAGTTAGGGGAGACATGGCCAGAGCTCCGTTATTTTTAAAAATTAAAAATTTATGTACTATAAAAATCTTTAAAAAAATAGTCGCTATAAAAATATAAAAAAATTATAGCACAAATTAGATGTTCCTAGCTATCTTTCTACCAAAGGGTTTTAAAAAAATACTATATAGTGCTAAAAAAATGGTAAGGGGCACGAAAGGCTGAGTACTATGTTTTCTAACAAAAACAGGGGCACCTGTTGGTATTTTAGTTATTTGACGAATTAAACTTAACCATTTTCAAAAAAATCTAGTAGCTTAGAAACTAGACTCAAAATGCTACAATTCATGTTATTAAAACATCTTCCAGTTTTTAGTGTAACTATTTTAAATAACGTGTACAAGTTGAATATTTTTATTTTTCATAAAAAACCATCCACTTAAGACTCCCTTTTGGCCCCCCAGATTGGTTCACTTACCCATACAATCATTTATTATAATTAAATGACATTCATGTGTATTCATTTTTTTGTTATCATGGTTGCCACATGAGGAGTTAAATATTCCAGTTCGTGCACCTCGTACTGATGTTGATGATACTAAGAGGCAGAGGATGATTTCTAGTGATCATATGGTTGCAGTAAGTATTAATTTTTAGGTTGTTTCCAATTATAGATGTCATTAATTGTATATTAATGGGTATGTTGTTTATTTTTATTAATAGATGGAGCCACAAACATATTTTGATTGTAAGAGGTATGTGTTATCCATTTTTATCCCCTTTGGTAAAAATAGATAATTGGAGAAAACCAAACTTTGGCAATTGACAGAGCTTCATGGTTCAACTTGGATTTTTCAGAGGAAAAGGAGTTCAATTCCTGGCCAAATTTTAGAAAATTTACTAAAATCGGGAAAATGTGGCTTTGGGGCACTCTAATTAATTTTTCTCTAACTCCCCTGGCCAAGAAAAATCCAAGAAGTTGGAAAATTGCAAAAGATGCAAAAATTTGGCCTATACTAGTGTTGTGCAGTAAAATCTGTTATTTAGAGCCCAGGCCGTACAAGTACACAAGGGACATCTAGAACCCAAAATCCCGAAATAGCTGCAAGTAGTTAAAATTAGAAAAGTTGGGTATATTTGGTTCGGGTAGTTTTTGGGATGTCAAGACACGCATGACACACAATGCCAAAATAGCTACATTCCTTTGTTGTGCAGAAAAGTTAGAATTTCTTTTCCTTACACGGCTCACAGGATGTCGGGACATTTGGGATGCACAAACCCACAATCACTGCAGCTATTTCATTTTGGAAAAATCAGATAAAAATGGCCCATGAGGTTTGTGGGACATTTGGGACATTGGGACGAGTGGGACATACAAAGGCAGAAAAGCCACAAGAAAATAGGGTCCGCAAATGTGGAATTCAACGGTCCATCTGGCCCATTCAACATGGGACATCTAGGACATCAGGAGCCAAAAAATGTTACACCATGACCAAATTGGAAAAAGAAGAAGAATGAGGACCAACCAGCCCATGGGACGTTGGGACATGAGTTTGCTGAAAAGTCACAATAAAGGGAAATAATGTAAATCAGACCCAAAATAGCTGCACGCACTCAGATGGCCATAAATTCTACAATTCTCCATGAAAATGCACGAAATTAGTATCGTTGGAATCAAGCTTGTAGTCCCAATGCAAAAAATTCAAGAAATTTAGAGTTTGATAAAGAATCAGTGGATATTTTTTCTGAAAATGTTTCCAGGTTCACAATAATGATTTTAGTGGTGGTTGAGATGCATTAATGATGCATGGTCTCACATTTCTCATTAGTGCAAGTTATGGGACAGTATGGGGGGCCTTGTGAAAGTAATATAACATCATTTAAGTCCATTTAATACCTCTTGCAAGTGGTTGAAGGAAAATTTTGGGATTTCCACTTCTCTCTCTCTCTCTCTCTTCTTTTAAAGTCTATAAATTGGAGTGTTGGGCTCACTATAAATAGAGGTAGTTTAAGTAGAAAATATTTGTCAAATTTTCTTTGTGAAACCAATCTTCTATAGGCACTTGTAGTGGAATCCTTGCATGGCGATCTAGGCCCTTACTTTGTAATATTTTGGACTGTGTATATCATGAATCAATCAATATAAGTTTGTAGATGTATCTTCCCCTGTTGTGTTTTGTTTACAATCTTCTTGCCCTTTCAGTCTTCACTACAATGGTATTGTGTCTATTTTATGATATTTTAGGGATTCATCATCATTGTTCATGTATGGATATTGTTGTGAATGTATTTTCTAGATTGTGGAGAACTGCTATCCCTTTTTAGTATACATCTTGCTGCAGTTTTCACACATTAGAAAGCTATCCTCATCCTCTCCTTTTCTGGTGTATCACCTCTTTAGTGTAGGATTTATTTTCATGCATTATCTCTCTCTGGTCCCTTGGAAAGTTAGATTAAGGTTACATAGTTTTTCTTGCATTAGAGTAGATTGTGACAGGTAGCTTAGGAGCAAGAACAAGCTTTCTCTGGAGGTCTATCCAATCACACTATGAGCTCAAGCACACACATTTTTGTAAAACATAGAGTGTTGTGATTCAATGATAACAATATAATCATAATATGGGACGTTCCACTAATGTGCTTGAGTCATCATCCTGATGATAAAAGAGAACTAGATTATTTGATGATACCCCATAGTTAGATGTATATGGATTTTGTTGTCTTCCTTAATGGAATATTTGTGTAGATTTATATTTTTTCAATGTATATCATTGTATATCCCTACATCTCTTATTTAAGATTTTGATTTTGATCAAATTTTGTATGCTATCAAGCATTTTTGAATCAATATAATATATGAGAAAATTTGTTTTAAAAATTGTACGTAAGTGGATTAGTATGATATCATACATGTATGTTATTTTAATATGTATTATTAGTGTTTTTTTTTTATGTTTCAAACATGGGAAATAAAATATATATGCAACTAGATTACAATGTTTGGAACTATATTATAATCATTCAATGCTATCAATTATAATAATATAATGTCAATATCAATGCTATCCACTTCCTAGAGTTTCAATAATTCAAATGAAATATATATAACAAGACAACACAATAATATCTGTAGCCTATTTAATTAGGATGACTCTAACCTATCAATGATAACTAAAGAGGTCATCCCACTAGTTATTTCTTACATTCATATTATCCAAAATCACCTTCTAATCATCCTTAAGGATGCACAAATGAGTCAATGTTTTGCCTTAATAGTTTCTAGGATAGGATGATCTTTGAAATTTTATATGTCCAAATTTGATTGAATAGATTATTTCCTTGGCCAATTTCCATGGTCCCAAGTAATTACCTCAAATTTTCTTGATATCCTTTGAATATTTTCTCTTCACTAAAATACATTCCTCTATTTATCTATCAGTCAACACTTGTACAATTTGGATTATGAATGAAAAGGATCTGTTTTATAGTTTGGACTCTAATGTTGAACATATCTAGGCAATGCTCATATCTCTCGTGATAAATGTGAAGTTTCTAGAGTATTCAAAATCCTTCCCGAGTTATTGAGAGAAACTAGGAACTTTCAAGGAAGAAGAGGTTCTTTTGAATGTGAACATGTATCCGAACAAAATGGGTTACACAAAGATTGTTCTGTTCTCATTCCACCTTTCAAACTTAATCATGAAGGTCCATATTTGCACACCAATAAGGTAGAGGCTATACACTACTATGACACAAGGTGTAAAACATGTGGTTATTTTTCCCAGCTTACTGGGTCATCCTAGCTTGCATAATATCGTACATGAGAATAAGAGATGTGAAACATTTTCAGAATGTGAAGAAATTGACATTCAAGAAGGTAAGTATATGTGGGGAGAAATAGGTTTGGTGGAGATATGTAATATGTATTACAAGGATCGAGGTAGAGGCCATATCCATTTAGTTACTTGTCCTACCTCTCATAAACAAGGTAGTTGTACAAGTAGACTCAATGATGGTTCTGTTGGTATCAAAATTTAATCTCCCTTTCAAGCTGAGCAGCATCACAAATTTGACATAGAGCTTAGAGACAAATAGATCATAATGTGTGTCATTTTGTAGCTGGGGATGAGATCTAATTGGCCCTTTGTCACTCATATTTGTGGAGAGATGGATAAAACATTCAAGAGGATTTGACCTATCCTCACTACTTTAGGTTGTGCCTCTTCAACTTTAGTGAGAGGATCCTTAGTGTAACCTTTGTTTGATGAAAGAGATGGAGATATCCTTCTTTTACAAATATTTTATGAAGAAAACCTTGGGAAAATATGGTCAATACTCCATAATTTAACTCTCAAGAGTTGTCACTTCTAAAATATGGATATACTTTCAAAACAAGGCTAAGGTTACTGAAGACATTATGAAATCCTGATTGTTTTGCATATTTTAGTAAATAGATTTTGTTCCTTTATGGATATACAAGGCAAAACAGGGGTAGTTCAGAATAGATTCATGGTTTTTAAATAATTTTGGTGGGATATTAAGCAGGATAAATTTGATTATACTTGATCTTTGATAAAATTCACAACAATGAAAAACTCAACAATAGAAAGCTTCAAAATTGTTAAGAAGTTCCATCAACGAGAAGTTGTGCTTAAATGGAGGCCCAAATCAACACATTTTCACACAATATTTGAGAATCTAGCACAAGGCTCGAGTTAAAAGACTAAAATAAACACCAAAATATCTTATCAATAAGGCCTAAGGTGCACCCAAAGACTTATGGACAATCTTTATCAACAAATGACAATGGAGTGATTTTAAATTTGTTTATCTCATCACAAGATGAAGGCTCTTCTTGAAATGAAATTGCAAATTCCACTAAACTATCATAGAGATGAGATCATGTGTGATTTCGCAAATATTTCAATGTAAGACTGTAATAGGAACAAGTAAAAATACTTGTAGACATTCTGAAACAAAGAAGACACTAATTGCTCCAAGATTGACACAAATTAATTTCAAAATTGCTTAGATTCATCAGCAGTGGAAAGCTTCCAGAGCAATCTTAGTGCTCGTCAATGGCTATACATCTGGAGCCAAGTTGACATGATAAAAAATATAACACATAAGAAATTAATAGGTTATCTTGGATTGGTCTCTCAGGAAGACAAATTTTCTCAAATTTTCTCTTAAGAATTCAACCCTCGACCATTTGCAAGAGTCTTCTCATTGCATTTATACATTTTACTCACTCAATTTTCCCCCCAAAAGAGAAGACTATTTGAGGGAACTTTTCTTGTTACCAATTTTCCTCAGAAAATGAAATTTAACAAATTCACATCCAAAAGCTGCCAGTGGAAAAATTGTGAACTGATCACATTTCTTGGGCCCTTGACTAATGAATAGGATGTCATGCCACAAATTTTTTGCAATCCTTCTAATCATTCTAATTCTGTCATGCAAGAAATCCCCCTTTTAATCATTTTGTGGAGGCTCTGCACAATTGGATCTGACAGGTAATATTTTTCTCTCTTGAGGCAACACCTTTTTCATCTTTTGCACCTGCTACCTTCATCATTTCATATTTTTCCCTCTCTTTCCTCTATAACTCTACCCCACATCCATCTTCTTTGGTAGTTCCCATTATTGCAAATACCTAAGCAATTACAACTTCAAAATATCGATCTTAAAAATCCTTGGACTCAAAAATTAAGTTCCAAATCCATTCAATGACACTTTACAGATAAAGACAACAAGGAATTTAATAAAAAATGAAGAAAAATAGTGTGTATTCACATCTCCAGGGGTCTTGGAGAAAAATGGCACAAAAATAGATGCAACTCATAACAACTATTGATTCTTCCCCTTCTCCACTTTATTTTATGGCCATCCACATGTTTCCTTGGTGTAACTACAAAGGAGAAGTACAGGGGTAAGTTTCCAAACAAGCGTGGGCCTTCCACGTGTCCTGGTCCTAAGAAAAATGCCTTTTGGCCTTTGAAAAGTCTCAGTAAAAAAGGAGCCAGTGGAAGCCTCCATGTGTCTCAATGGTGCACTTTGAGATTGTCCCCAAAATATGAGACCCCAAAAAAGTGTGGGCTCACCACGTGTCTAAGTCTGACAAAGCTGTTAAGAAAGTTGAAGGATCAGCAAAAGGCACCATGTGTCCAGAGTCTGCGATAGTTTTCCCAGGCCACTGAAAATTCCAATCAAAGGTAGAGTGAGCATAAGCCTACAAATGTCCTCCTAGTACTTCTTTAAAATAAAACTTAGGGGCTGGTCCCCAAATAGGCGCGGTCCTTGCATGTGTCCCAAGACTTTCAATATTACTTTGAAAAGTTTAATCATAGAGCAAAGTCGGCGGAAGCCTCCACATATCTCTCTGCTGCACTTGTTAAGGTGGGACCCTGAGGCAGATCCTCAAATGAGTGCCAACCCTCCACATGTCCATGGTCTACCAAAAATGTACTGGCATCATGAAAAATTTGTCTAAGTCTGGGAAAGGTAGTGGAAACCTCCATGTGTCTCTCCGATGAAACTCCAAGGTTAAACAAAAAGGAGAATTTTTAGATGAATGCAGACCCTCCATGTGGACAAGTTTTGAGTTGGAACGAGCCTTAGAGTTTTTCAAAGTGCCCCACTGAGCCACATCTAATCAGAAAGGGCCACGTTTACACAAATGCTGAGATGTAAATTTGACGGGGAAAAACACACCTGTCAAACAGTAAAATGCAGAAAAAACACCATTTGAGCCCGGGTATGAATCCTTCTTCATGGACAAAGAGTTTGGAAATGATATAAGGCCCAAATATGATCCTTCAAGCCATATCCAATCACATTTTCACATATACTTGGGACAAAAAAATATAGGGACAACAAAATGTGAATGTGGAAAATAAAAGGAAGGGAAAAAACTTGAGTTTATGCCCAAGTTACATACTCTTTCACATGGAAAGAGGAACAAAAAATCAAATTATGGACTTTTAAGTGATTCTAGACCAAGGAAGGGACTGATCATGGCAACCAAATTGAGGACAAAATTTTTATGCATCAATACAGGGAGATAGAAATCACGTAAAGGCCCGTAAACTGAAGAATTTCAAGGAAAAATGGGGAGAGACCAAATTGAGCACCAACATCGGCTCTGAATCGGGGATGGACACTCCTTGCAAGTACCACAAGAACAAATAGTATACCAAGTGCCAAAAATAGACCATTGGGAAAATGAGTCAAAGAATAAGCTTGTAGATCAGAGAAACCATAACCATCCTCCAAAAAATGAACCGAGAAACCAACAAAACTAGGTCACCAAGGACCAGAATGAATAAAAACACAAAAGCAGAATGAAAAAAAAAAAATTATACACTATACACTATACAATGGACTATACCTTGATTCTAAGAAATCAATCAATGAAATGTTTCAAATGCCTTCAATTAATAGGAAATTCAAGTAGTTCCCCATCTAAGTATTTTAGGAAGAAGGTATTTTCACCAATTCAAATATCAATTGAATAAGGTCCATCCACAATGCATAAAATTTACCATGTTTGCCCTTATCTTCATGCCTACTATCCCATAATAGCTCAAGATCCCCAATGTTGAAAGCTCTTGGAGTCACCTTCTTGTCAAATAAATTCTTCAAATTTTCTTTATACTTCACATGCCTCTGATGGGATGCCCTTCTTTCTTCATCTAACTCAATAATTTGATTGATTCAAACATCATATGGACTAACTTCCTGATCTTCAATTGGTTGAAAAAAACTTAAATGAAGACAATTGTGAATGAAGGGGAAACAAATATTGAGTTCCATATACCAACATAAATGGGCTTTTACTAGTAGCTCTTTTGACAATGATTCTGTCAGTCCAAACTGCGAACTTCAGTTGCTCACCCCACTTCATTTTGTTCAGCTCCAAGGTTCTTTTAAAGATCTTCAACAAGTTTTTATTGCTGGACTCAGCTTGTCCATTTCCTTGGTTATTATAGTTAGAAGCATATGTCAAATTTATTCCATACTCTTTGCACATTGCCACCAAAGGTCTGGCCTTGAAACTCATGGCATTATCAACAATAATTTTAACTGGCACTCCAAATCTGCATATGATTTGATTCATCATGAAGTCCATGATAACTTGGTGTGTTTCCCTCTTAGTGGGGATTTCTTCCACCCACTTAGTGAAATAATTAGTGGCTACAAGAATCCATTTATGAGCAACACTAGAAGGATCATAAATTTTTCCAATGAAATACATTCCCAATTGCTTAAATGGGGCTTCAACTAACATAGGATGCAAAGGAAGGGATTCTGAACCTTTCATTCTTCCAGAAAAATGCTGGAAACTTTCACATTTCCTAACCAATAGAGCTATATCCTTGGAGAGATTTGGCCACCAATAACAAACCCTCAAGATTTTATGTTCTTTAAACTCTTCTTGCGAAATTTCCCCCTCAAACTCCTCCATGGAGACCAGCAATTACCTTTGGGGCTTCATCCTCAGCAATGCATCTTAAGAGAACTCCCTCTGGGTTCTTCTAAGCTAACCCAAAATCAGTAATGATATATTTTTGAGAGACTAACTTAAAAGCTCTTTTCTTATTTTTACTCAAATGTTCAGGGCAGCATATATTTCTAAGATAAAATATTATATCTTTGTACCATTTAGAGCTTACCAATTTTTAAAGGACATCCACACTTTCTCCTTCTACTTCATTCACCTCAATAGTTTACAAGTTGCTCTCAGCCATAAGCTTAGCTAGGCCCAAACCTCTTATCAATTTCGTGGTTTGGATATCCAAATCATATTCATGCAACTTGTTTACCCATCTGCATATTTTTCTTGAGACCTCCATCTCTAATAAGATGTCTTTCACCATGGTGTGGGGAACATAAGAAACAACTTTAGAGCTCAAGATGCAGGGTCCGAAAACTTTGGTTGCTTTCACTAAGGAAAATGCTTGCTTCTCCATGACGGTGTACTTCAACTCAACTCCTTGCAATGCCTTACTGAAAAAGGAAATTTGTCTCTCAGCCCCTTCATCATCCTTCTGCAAAAAAACAGATGCAATGGTGTTTTCTGAAGAAAAAGAAAACATTTGAAAAGGATTCTTGTAATTTAGAGCTGCCAAAACAAGGGCATGCTTTAGTTCTTCCTTGATCCCATTGAAAGCTTAAATGGAAGAATCTTCTCATTTGATAACTTGGTCCTTTTTCAGCATGCTAGTAATGGGGATGGTCAGCTCAGCAAAGTTAGACACAAATCTTCTGATAAAGTTTATTTGTCCAAAGAAGGATTGAACTCCTTTCTTAGTTCTCAAAATTGGAACCTTGCTGATGGCTTCCACTCTCTCTGGAGCAATCATGACCCCTTCCTTTGGTATAATGTGACCAAGTAGTTTTTCCTTCTGCACTCCAAAATGTCACTTCTTGGGATTCAATGATATGCCATACTCTTTACACCTTAACAAAATTATCTCCAAGTGCTGCAAGTGATCATTTAATTTTCTGGAAAACATAGTTACATCATCCTGATAAACAACAATGAATTCATTAATATAATCAGCAATTGCTACATCCATCGCTCTTTGCAAAGTTTCTCCAGCATTCATTAATCCAAAAGGCATCCTGACATAGACATAAGTTCCCCAAGGAGTGGTAAAGGCAGTCTTTAGATCCTTTATGACTCCTTCACAACAACTTGATTATAGCCAGAGAAACCATCCAGAGTAGATAAAAATTCAGAACCAGTTACCAATTGTAGCATATTCTCCATGTTTGGAAGAGGGTAATTATCTTTCAATGATGCTTTATTCAGGTTCCTAAAGTCTACGCATAACCTTATATGACCATTCTTTTTTCTAACAGGTACTAGTTTTGCAACCCAAGATGAGTACCTTGTGGGCTGAATGATCCCTCCATCCCTCAACTTCTTCAGTTCTTCTTGCATCTTCAAAGAAAGGTGTGGATTGATGGGCCTATGTTTTTTCTAGAAAGGCCTGGCATTAGATTCAAGAGGAATTTCATGTTAGAACAAATCTTCCTTGCATGCCTTCAACTCAAAGTAAGACCAAGCTAGGTAGTCTTGATATTTCTTTAGCAATTGAACATATGACTGCTTCTCTTCCTTATTGAGATTGCTTCCTAACCATATTTTACGTGGTTTTTCCTTTGTGCCTAGGTCATGCTCTTCCACATCTCTTGAGAATGACATACTTCTTTTAATAATTCAATCAACATTATCAAAGTTTGATTCAAGAGCCACCAAACCTATGGGATTCATGTTTGTCTTTAGTTGGATGATGTCTTTGCCAAATAAATTTTTCTTTCCTTTAGTAGCACACACCATTGGTTCCTAATCTATATTTTGGTTAGAAAACTTGCCTTGGTTTTGCAAAAACCGTTTCACCTAGGCATCATCATCAAACACTTGCCAATTTTTAATGTTATCAAGGGTAGATGGCCTTGTTAGTATTTCAACATCATACTCACAAAATGGAGACATTGTACAATTCCCAAATATGGATCCTAGCATTGCTAACTTGTCTGCAACAACGTTAAACTTTTTATCATGGTGCATAATATTAAAAGAGTCAAACATTTCAATCAAATCCCAAACTGCATGCTTGTATTGTTTCATTCTCTATTTTTTAGTAGCATATAGCTTTTTAATTTACTTGATAATCAATTCTAAATCCCCTTTGACAATGATATCCTTTATACCATATTTTCATGTAATTCTCAAGCCTAATAATAGTGCTTCATATTCAACTATGTTGTTAGTGCATTCAAAGTTAAGTTTGAAAGAAAAGACAAACTCTTTTTGGCTTGGAGAAATCAGAACAATGCCAACACCATTTCCAAACTTTAAACACGTTCCATCGAATAACAAGGTCCAAGGTAAACCTAATTGTTCAAGAAATTTACATTGATCAATCTTATGCTCTTTTCCATCAGTAAACCCAACAAAGTTATCAGCATCTACATTAGCGTACAACACTTCATAAGAAGCATTGTTGGGATCTTCAATGAGGTGCAACATCTTCTTCTCTCCATACAACTTTACAAGCTTGCCTTCAATTGGAATGGTGGTAAAATACATATACATATGAACACTTCCACCAACACTTTCAGCCCACTTTCTTGATAAAAACATGTTCCATTTGGCAGGGAAATCAATAATAACAACACTAAGTTTCAAGTTCTTACTTGGATAAGCTGCAAGTTGTACCACCAAACCTTTTACACACCCTACAACTGACACCTCTCTAAAATGCATTATAGTACACTTACCATAATTTTTTGTCACTTTAATGTTTAATTCATTCATGACTTCTAGAAGCATAACATTATATGATGCTCTGGAATCAAACATACAATTATGCATTAGTCTTTATTTAATAATCAGTGTTGTACAAAATGGATCAATATTTAATTGAGACTCAACCAAAGATGTTCCCAAGTAAAATTCAAGTGGTTCACCTATCTCCTCCAATGTTGGTGGTTTTTCTAGGTCTACACTGTTTGGAGGAGGAGTGTTTACATATTTATATTTCTTGCTTGGGTACTCCTATCTTTTTCTAATCCCAAATACTCAAAATCCCTCTTCTTGTGCTCAAGAATCCTAATTATTTCCGCAATTGGGATAGAAATCTTGATCTTACTCAAGACTTGGGAAATGTCATAGGGAATGTATTTGGGCAAAGAAACATTTGGAAAAATATTGACAACCTCATCGGATGGCACAAGATTTTCCACATTTTCAGCATGGGTGGGAACACCATTTCTACTTGAGACAATAAGGCCTTTTCCAGGTGCATCTTTCCTTGGAGTTTATTTTGGGACATTGGAAAGGACTAGGGTTTTTGGTTTGTCTTGAGGCCCTGCCCCTTTGACAACTTTACTTCTTTTGTTATACTCTTTCTCTTAAGTAACAACAACATTCATTAACAACAGTCTATCCTCTTCTGATGGGATTCCTCCATCATACTTCTTAATCATTAGAGCTCTTAGGTACACAAAATAAATTTTAGAAAGTTCAAAATCTTGCACCATATCTATTTCTAAAGCATGAGAGGGAAGAAGAAGAGGTACTCGATGAATGTAGTTCCTAAAACTTATAGTAGTTCTTACACTTATTACTTCAGTTGAAGTTACTCCTTATTGTGAGCTTGTAGAGTAGTCCACCATGCATGCATCATCATCAGTGTTATCATCATCATCAACTTCTTCAACTTGCTGATCTACTTCACATGATAGGTGGGGTAATAAGAATTTGTCACACCAATCCATTTGATTTGTCTCTTCAACAATAACTTTGGCATTTAGAGGATCTTGCACTACTATATTCTCCCTAGCTTGGGATTGTCTAGCTCCCATGAGTCCTTTACCTCTATCATTAGATCTATGATCATTTCTAGGATGATTTTTTAATCTATCTTGTCCTTGTTTCCTTTACTATCCTTGAGAACCTTGTCCAATTACTTTCTCTGCCCGAGCTCGCTTGTAAGATATTTCTTTGATAGCTTTGGCCAAAGTTTTTACAACTTCCTCAAGATCCACACCCTTACTTGATTGAGGCTTTTTTGGGTTGATCTGTTTAACACCCTCCCTCTTATGAGGTTTTCAAAATGATTTAATGTTGTTCTCAATTTGCATAGCCATGGTAAAATCCTACCTCAAAGTTCCATGGTTCTTATCCCTCAAATAGTAAGCATATTTCTTATCAAATGCATCTGAATACTTTATCAGACTTGATTCATCATATGGCCTCAAATTAACAGGCAGTCTTCTCAATGTTTTGTTAAACCTTGTATTGAAATCATACACTGATTCATTAGGACTATTTTTTATATTTTCTAAAATTGATAAAAGAAACCTAGCGTTTATTTTATCACCATACTACATTCTAAAAGCATTCTTCATCTCTATCCAAGAGTGAATGGAATTATCTAGAAAAGATTTATACCATTCCCTTGCATGTTCTTCTAGAGTATGGATAAACAATTTAATGTATACATCCTTAAATTCTATTTCAAAGTCCTCCATCATATTGATAAAGAGCTTAAAGTGATGATCACCAGTGATTGCATTATTTCCTCAAAACTTACGCAATCTATTTCTTACATCTTGTGGCACAACATTTGGATAGCCAGCCATACCTCTAAAACTGATGGGACTAAAATTATTAACAATAAATGGAGGTCTGGGTGGAGGCTGAGCCTTATTATTTTGAGGAGGTGATCATACAAGAGAAACATAATGATGAGGAGTGAGGGGTCTATGTGGTACAAGGATGTAATTCTCAGGATGAATTCCCTCTGAAGGCTCTATTTCTTAGGAAACTCTATTAGATTTGGAAAATACTAGGGTAGGTTGAGAGGAAAATGTTTCAAATATAAAAGAAGGAGCCTCTCTAGATGGAGAATTCAATTCAACAAAGAGACTACATGATTTAGAAGCACTTGAGGCAGTATTGCAATCTTCAATCACAGTCTGATCAATTTCACCAATGGAGATCTCTTTTCTTGATGCTTGATCTCTAACAACCTTCCAAATTCTTCTTCCTTCTGAATTAAAATTTCCCAACTCTTGTAACAACCTTCTACTAGGGTCCCTAGCAAAGACAGGTCTTCTTCCTTCTAGCTTTGTAGATATTAATGATAAATCTTTCTTGATATATGTTAAAACACTAGTATTTATAAAAAAATTAAATAACATGGAGTCACCACTAAGGATTTTCACCTTAGTTTTTGTAAATGCACTATGAAAGACCTATTAAATGTCTGTCAATACCAGATTCATGCAAATCTTACAAGATCTGTTCTTCTTCTACCCAAATTTATTAATGACGATACAAAATTTAGTACAATAACTATATAAGCTAGAAATATTACACCTAGAACTCACAACTTTAAACAATTCTTATAGATCTAAATAGATAATGATGTTTCAACAAGGCATTAGCACACATCATGTGTAAGAAGTATTACTAGGGTCTGTATGTATACACCTTTGTTCAAATACTTCAAAGAGTCCTTGAAAACATCTCCACGAGTGTTTTTGATGGGCCAAATGGATATGAACTAGAGAAAAATCAGCAAATCTTTCTCGGCAATGCTAAATAATCCCTGGTAATGGAACCAAATGTGTTGGTATCCAAATTAGTTCTACCTTTTGAGTTGAGCAACATCACAAATTTGACATGGAGCTTAGAGACATATAGATAATAATGTGTGTCATTTTGTAGCCAGGGATGAGATCTAACTGGACCTTTGTCACTCAAATTTGTGGAGAGATGGATAACACCTTCAAGAGGATTTGACCTATCCTCACTACTTTAGGTTGTGCCTCTTCAACCAGGGTGAGAGGACCCTTAATGTAACCTCTGTTTGATGAAGGACATAGAGATATCCTTCTTTTACACAAATTTTATGAAAAAAACCTTCAGAAAATATGGTCAATACTCCATAATTTAAATCTCAAGAGTTGTCACTTCTAAAATATGGATATACTTTCAAAACAAGGATAAGGTTACTGAAGACATTATGAAATCCTGATTGTTCTGCATATTTTATTAAATAGATTTTGTTCCTTTGAGGATATACATGGAAAAATAGGAGTAGTTCAGGATGGATTCATGGTTTTTAAATGATTTTGGTGGTAGATTAAGCAGGATAAAGTTGATTATACCAAATCTCTGATAAACTTCACAACAATAGACAACTCAACAATGAAAAGCTTTAAAATAGTTAAGACGGTCCTTCAACTAGAAGGTATGCTTTAATAAAGGCCCAGATCATCACGTTTTCACACAATCTTTGAGAATCTAGCACAAAGGCTCGAGTTAAAAGACAAAATTAAACACCAAAATCTCTGATCAATCAGGCCTAAGGTGCACCCAAAGACTTACGGACAATCTTTATCAACAAATGATAGTGGAGTGATTTTAAATTTGTTTATCTCATCACAAGATGAAGGCTCTTCTTGAAATCAAATTGCAAATGCCACTAAACTATCATAGGGATGAAATCCTATGTGATTTCAAAAATATTTCAATGTAAGATTGCAATAGGAACAAGTAAAACTACTTGCAGACATTCTTAAACAAGGCAGACACTAATTGCTCCAAGATTGACAAAAAATAATTTTAAAATTTCTTGGATTCATCAGCAAGGGAAATCTTCCAGAGCAATCTCAGTGCTCGTCAATGGCTATACATTTGTAACTAACTTGACATAATAGAAAATATAACAGAGAAGAAATTAAGAGGTTATCTCGGATTGGTCTCTCAGGAAGATGAATTTTATTAAATTTTCTCTTAAGAATTAAACCCCCGACCATTTGCAAGAGTCTTCTCATTTCATTTATACATTTTACTCACTCAATCTCCCCCCCAAAAGAGAAGAATATTTGAGGGACCTTTGCTTATTACCAATTTTCCTCAGAAAACGACATTTAAAAAATTCACATCCAAAAGCTGTCAGGTGGACCAATTATGAACTGATCATGTTTCTTGGGCCCTCGACTAAGACTAGGATGCCATGCCACAAATTTTTGGCAATCCTTCTAATCATCCTGATTCATTCAAGCAAGAAATCCCCCTTTTAATCATTTTTTGGAGGCTCTGCACAGTTGGATCTGACAGGTAATCTTTTTTGCTCTCGAGGCAACATGTTTTTCATCTTTTGCACCTGTTAACTTCATCATTTCATCTTTTCCACTCTCTTTCCTCTACAACACTGCCCCACATCCATCTTCTCTTGTAATTCCCATTCTTGCAAGTTCCTAAGCAATTCCAACTTCAAAATATCGACCTTAACAATCCTTGGACTCACAAATTAAGTTCCAAATCCATTCAATGGCACTTTATAGACAAAGACGACAAGGAATTTCATCAAAAAATGATGAAAAACAATGTGTATTCACCTCCCTAGGAGTCTTGGAATAAAAAACGTGGAAAAAAAGTGCAATGCACAACAACTGTTTATTTTTCCCCTTCTCCACTTTATTGTATAGCCGTCCATGTGTTTCCTTTGCACAACTACAAAGCAGAAGTACAAAGGCATGTTCCCAAACAAGCGTGGGCCTTCCACGTGCCCTGGGCCTAAGAAAAATGCCTTTTGACCTTTGAAAAGTTTGAGTAAAAAAGGAGCAAGTGGAAGCCTCTACATGTCTCAATGGCACACTTTGAGATGGTCCCCAAATGTAAAGACCCCAAACAAGAGCAGGATCACCACATGTATTAGTCTGGTAGAGCTATTATGAAATTTGAAGGATCAATGGAAGGCGCCATGTGTCCAGGATCTGTGACAATTTTCCATGGCCGTTGAAAATTCCAATAAAAGGAAGAGTGAGCGGAAGCCTCCAAGTGTCCTCCCGGCACTTCTGTAAAATAAAACATAGGGGCCTGTCATCACCAATCCAGCACTATGATAATTCTTCACCGGGAACTCCTCATGCTATGATTATTTACTAATGCACAGCTTTTAGTTTGGTGGATGTAATCTGGAAACAAAACAACAACCGAACACAAGAATACCATTGACTATGATAAGACGGAATGATGACAAATCTGAAATATCAAAGTAAATTATAATATTAACATGAAATTGTTACAATCTCACCCATGAGGTACTTCAACAAGAATATGGGAGAAACTTTACAATTATGCCTCTTGATGGCTTCTTCAACACACCTTTAACTGATGGCTTCCTTTGCACACTTCCTACAATATTTCTCACTACTTCTTTCTATGCTAAATGAGGGAGGGTGGCCTCTCTATTTATAGAACTTCCAGGCTTATCCATCCTATCTCTAAGATAGGATAAGAAATCCACTCTGACGAATCATATTCCATACCTTAACTCTTATCTCTTAAGATAAGATAAACCTTATCATTTTACATGGGTTCCACATTTTTAGACTTTTTACAAATAAAATACACAAAATATTTATGACCTCACTCCTTGTCCTTATTACCAATATAATATTTCTAATTCCTAATCATGTAGACCCTACTTCTCTAATTACCCAAACTTTGACATTTTAACATTACCGGACCACTTACGACAAATATTTACTTTTTACAACATTCCTATTGTACTTTGACTATTACCGTACTCCACATTATTGGCGACACCGTACTGACGGCGCCGTTATCTTCTATCAAACAATACTACTAATTATACTTAACAACATCCTATTCCTAATACATACATTAATGAAATAAAAATTATGGAGGAAAATTTTAGTGTCGACATCTTCCCCCTTCCTAGCTTCTACTTCGTCCTCGGAGTAGACTATTCTGGTGCTTGGAAAATCTTCAACTTGTCGTGGTTGACCCATTTCGTAATGGGAGTGCCATCCAATTCCTCCAGTCGGTACGTACCATTTTCATGCACAGCTGCTATTTTGTAGGGCCCCATCCATTTTGGAAGAAATTTTCTCTGTCTTCTTTTTTTGTATCTGGAATCATATACTAGGACCAAGTCATTCACATGAAATGGAGACCATCAGATCTTTTGATCAAAGTATTCCTTCTGCTTCATTTTCTTCTTATGGCTTGTATCCTTTGCTATTTCCCTCATTTCCTCTAGCAAATGAAGATGTACCAACCATTCTTTTACTGAATCACTTTCATCCATCCTTTCATTTTTCATAACTCTCACAGTGGGAATATCAAACTCAATAGGAAGAACTGGATCAATGCCATAGGCCAACTGGAATGGGGAGTATCCTGTTGCTGACTTTGATGTTAACCTATATGCCCACAATGCTGCATGAATCCTTTTATCCCATTTATGTACCTGCAAGGCTGCATCTTTTGCTAGAATTTGACACAACACAAAATTTGTTCGTTCCACCTGTCTATTTGTGCTTGGCTTGTATGTTGTTGCCTTCCTGTGCTTAATAGAAAACTTATTGACTAGGGCTTCTACCACCTCAGTAATGAAGTGGCTTCCTTGATCTGTTACAATTTCTAATGGACAACCAAATCTGGTGACAATGCGTTCATATATGAACCTTGCCACTTCATCCATGGAATCTGTTTTCAAAGGCCTAGCTTCAACCCACTTGGTTAAATAATCTGTTGCAACTACAATATACTTATTTTGGCGTGATATAGTTGAAAGTGGACCTACAATGTCTATTCCCCACTTTTCAAAGGGACCAAGTGGAAGAATAGGACATAATGGAGCTGATGAAGTCTTACGGTTACCATGTGTTTGACAAATATCACATGTCTTACAATAATTATAACAATCCTTAAAAAGAGTGGGCCAGTGATAACCTGCATCTAAGATCCTTCTTGCTGTAAGTTTTCCAGAGAAGTGCCCTCCACATGTACCATTGTGGAATTCTTCTAGCAGATCCTTTTCTTGATCATGTCCAACTGCCCTCTTGTACTGTCCATCAGGTCCTATTCAAAATAATGCTCCATACAGAATAGAATATGGACGACTGGCTTGAGTAATCTTTCTCTTAGTCTTTGCATTGGCACCATCAGGAAACTTGAATTCATTCAGATAATTCCAAATATCTATGTATTCACTAGGGATTGTGTCAAGGGAGAACAATGTTGCATCGGGAAAATCATCATCATCATAAGATGATCCTAAACCATCATAGGCTCGAGAGAGTGCATCTACATTGACATGCTTCTTTCCTGGCCTATCTATAATATCAAATTCAAATTCTTGTAGCAAAATTATTCATCTTGATATCCTCCCTGATGGGTTAGGGTTATTGATAATATATTTAAGAGCCTAATGATCTATTACAACTATAAATTTCTGCCCTAACAAGTAATTTCTAAACTTCTTTACAGCAAAAATGATAGCCAGAGCCTCTTTTTCAGTTACAGTATAGTTTACCTCAGCACTGCTTATTTGTCTGCTCCCAAAGTAAATTGGATGTTCATTCCCATTTTCATCCTTTTGGCTCAAAGTACTTCCTAGTGCTGCATCTGAGGCATCAGTGTACATAATGAATGGCTTGCTCCAATCTGGATTCTTCAAAATAGGTGAAGACACCAGGGCTTCCTTCAATTGTCCAAAAGCTTCATGCGCCTTATTTCCTGGTTCATAAGTAACATCCTTCTTCAAGAACTGGGTTAGTGGTTATGCAATCTTTGAGAAATTCTTGATGAACCTTCTATAGTAACCCACATGGCCTAAAAATTATCTAAACTTACTTCTATTCATAGGAAATGGTAAATCTTTGATTTTTGAAATTTTATCAGGATCAGTACCAATACCATCTCTGGATACAACATGCCCTAACAAAACGCCTTTAGAACATACAAAGACACATTTTGTAGGGTTTAGTGAGGCTTGTGCTTCATCTAACCTTTGAAATGTTGTCTCCATCTGGTGCAGGTGGTCCAACTTGCTCCCATAGATGCAAAAATCATCCAAAAATACTCTGATGAAGGTCCCAATGTAGGGTTCGAACACCCTATTCATCGAACGTTGGAATGTCACTGGAGCATTACACAACCCAAAAGGCATAACTCTATAAGCAAACGTTCCCCAAGGAGTGGTGAACGTGGTCTTCAGCTGATCTTTCTCTGCTATATGAACTTGGTTGTAGCCACTATATCCATTAGCAAAACTATAGCACTCCTGGCCAGCTACTTCGTCCAAGATCTGATCTGAAAATGGAAGAGGGTAATGATCCTTCTTTGTTGCCTTATTGAGCTTCCTGTAATCAACACAAATGCGTAGCTTCCCATTATTTTTTATTGAGATCACAATGGGAGAAACCCATTCTGAATTCTCCACAGCAAATATGAATCCTGCATCAAACAACTTATCTATTTCTTCTTTTACAGTCTTGGAAAAATTAGGATTCATTCTATATGGCATTTGCTTTATGGGCTTAGCACCATCTACCAGCTCAATACAATGTTCTACCCAACTTACTTGACGGAGTTCCTTGTAATCAAAAGTGAATAGGTGTATGTACCTTCGAAAGAGCTGGAGGTAGGATTCCTTCTCACTCTCCATCACAGCATCACCAATCTTTATTTGTTGGAGACGATCATCAACTTATTCTTCAGATAATTTTATGGGGTCCTGGGTTGGTGTGACTGGAAGAATATCCATGACTGAAACATCAACCTCACTTTCTTCATCTTTAGTGTCCACTTCACTGGTACTAGAGTAATGAGAGGATGTCCAATCATCAGTTTCATCACTTGAATCTACAGGTTCTGCTTTATGATGTCAAGGGATTACGTTTATCTTCACCCTCTCTCTACCACGTCCAAGTGTCATGAAACCTTCATTCCAGTAGTTTCTTGCATGAACTCTCCTTAGCCATGGTCTTCCCAGCAGCATTGGGTATGCAATAGTACCATTTTTCATCACCTGAAAGTCTACCACACATACAACACCCATAACAGATATTGCCACATTTGAAACTACACCTTCTGGTTTAGTTTTTTCCCTTATTTAATGACCTTAACATAAGTGTTGAAGGGCGATCAATTTTTAAAACCCAACATATTCATTACAGACTTGGTCATTACATTAACTGCAGCACCTCCATCAACTAAGACATCATGAATTGAAATACCATTACATAATACCTCAGCTTGTGGAGCATAGGGATCTGCTTCTGCCTCCAAAATAGGGACCTCAACCTCCTTCCTTCTTCGAGCATTGAGTCCACCTCGCAACTCCCGCCTCTTCTCAGAAGATATAGCCAAGAGTTGACCATATGTAATATTTATAGGCCTTTTGGACAGATCTTCCAAGATGGAGTATGGTCCTTGCCCCTGTGAAATCAGAAAATCCTGCACACCCAACTTTCTTCTCCTATGTTTCTTACTAGTTTCTCCTTTCATCTTCTTAGGATCAGTTCCATCTTGATTATCTTTTTCTTTCTTTCTTTTTGTTACAAACACGTCTACTTCATTATTTCTAATCTTATCTACTACATCAAGAGAATTCACAGGTGCTTTTCCTTTATCATTATCTCTTGTACCAGATGTAGAAGCTCTATCTGGACAATTATACTTATAATGACCCTTTTTATAACAACCATAACAAACAACTTCAGAAATATTTCTTTTTGGACCTCTATCTCCTCCCTGAGAACTAAATTCCTTTCCTTGAAGAAGATTAATAGTTAACTAGCCCATCTTCCTAAGCATATTTTCATACTCAGTAGATGTACTAGGAGAAATATTTGTGCTCACCAGGAGTGGTTGTGGATTCTGGACCAAAGGTGCTGGTGTAGGCTCTACTTTAACAACAATTTCTTTGGGCTCCTCTTCCATGCTTTCTTCTTGCCTTCTTGCAATCTCCTTTGCTTGTTCAATGGTAGCTGGGCGGTCATACTTCACTCGTTGTCTGATCTCTGGCTTCATCCCAAGAATGAAGTGCTTACATAGGAGATTATCCACGCCATTCATCAACCCATCCGCTAATCCTTCCTTCCGGATCTGGGCATCGAGATTCCTCCTTAGCTCTAGAACACGAGCATGATAATCCCTTATCTTCTCCTTCTCTCCTTGGGTTAGCTTTGTGATATCAATCATGAGATCTGCATATCTCTATTGTTCACCAAATTCTTCAAGAAAACTTTCAGTTAATAAATCCCATGAATTTTTCACATTATCACCTAGTGTTTCAAACCACCTAAGTGCTAAACCATCCAAAAAGGTAGGAAAAAATTCAGTCCATTATTCCCTTCTTATAAGGCCATTACAAATACAAGATCGCTTAAACTCTTGAATGAAAGAAGAAGCATCTTCATTAGATTGAGCTGAAAAAACAAGAATCTTTCCCATTTTCAAAAGTAACCACCATGAAATACCAACCCACAAGTACATTCAACAAGACTTATGTGCAAAAATAATTGGAATTACTATAGAAATGACCACGGTAAACTATGGTAAAACTTGACTTACTGCAGTAAAAAACTAATTTTACTGTGGTAAACACTATTCACAGTAAAAAGTGAAGTTACTGCGGTAAATACTATTCACGGTAAAAAGTGACTTTATTGTGATAAATACTATTCACAGCAAAAATGACTTTATCATGGTAACTACTATTCACAGTAAAAATGACTTTACCATGGTAACTACTATGCACAGTAAAAACAAGGTTACCCTCTAATTGATTTCTGCCTAAGTGGGAATATCTCTCCAAAAAATCCACCAATGAGGAATGGTCCTGGAAATGGAACCAAAATGTCATCACCAATCCGGCACTATGATAATTCTTCACCGGGAACTCTTCGTGCTATGATTATTTACTAATGCACAGCCTTTAGTTTGGTGGATGTAATATGGAAACAAAACAACAACCGAACACAAGAATACCATTGACTATGATAAGACGGAATGATGACAAATCTGAAATATCAAAGTAAATTATAATATTAACATGAAATTGTTACAATCTCACCCATGAGGTACTTCAACAAGACTATGGCAGAAACTTTACAATTACACCTCTTGATGGCTTCTTCAACACACCTTTAACTGATGGCTTCCTTTGCACACTTCCTACAATATTTCTCACTACTTCTTTCTATGCTAAATGAGGGGGGGGTGGCCTCTCTATTTATAGAACTTCCAGGCTTATCCATCCTATCTCTAAGATAGGATAAAAAATCCACTATGACGAATCATATTCCATACCTTAACTCTTATCTGTACATGTAAGCTTATCTCTTAAGATAAGATAAACCTTATCATTTTACATGGGTTCCACATTTTTAGACTTTTTACAAATAAAATACACAAAATATTTATGACCTCACTCCTTGTCCTTATTACCAATATAATATTTCTATTTCCTAATCATGTAGACCCTACTTCTCTAATTACCCAAACTTTGACATTTTAACATTACCGGACCACTTACGACAAATATTTACTTTTTACAACATTCCTATTGTACTTTGACTGTTACCGTACTCCACATTATTGGTGACACCGTACTGACGGCGCCATTATCTTCTATCAAACGCTACTACTAATTATACTTAACAACATCCTATTCCTAATACATACATTAATGAAATAGAAATTATGGAGGAAAATTTTAGTGTCGACAGGCCGGTACCCAACTACGTGCAGTCCCTCAACATGTCCCAGGACTTTCAAAATTACTTTGAAAAGTTTAATTATAGAGGAGAGCCGATGGAAGCCTATACATGTCTCTCTATCGCACTTGTTAAGGTGGGACCCTGAGGTGGATCCTCAAATGAGTCCCAATCCTCCACGTGTCCATGGTCTACCAAAA
Organism: Taxus chinensis; assembly: GCA_019776745.2. Lineage (NCBI taxonomy): Eukaryota > Viridiplantae > Streptophyta > Pinopsida > Cupressales > Taxaceae > Taxus > Taxus chinensis. The sequence goes on along the minus strand of CM034147.1, from coordinate 745,672,475 downwards.
TTGTACTGGTGTCATGAAAAATTTGTCTAAGTCTGGGCAAGGCAGTGGAAACCTCCACGTGTCTCCCCAGTGCATCTCCAAGGTCAAACCAAAAGGATAATTTTTAGATGAGTGTCGACCCTCCACGTGGACAAGTTTTGAGTTGGAGTAACCCTTAGAGTTTTTCAAAGTTCCCTACTGAGCCACATCCAACTTGAAAGGGCCACATTTTCACAGATGCTGAGATGTAAATTTGATAGGGAGAAACACACATGTTAAACTGTAAAATGCAGAAAAAACACCATTTGAGCATGGAAATGAATCCTTCTTCACGGACAAAGAGTTTGGAAATGATATAAGGCCTAAATATGATCCTTTGAGCCATGTGCAATCACATTTTCATAGATACTTGGGACAAAAAATATAGGGACAACAAAACATGACTGTGGAAAATGGAAGGAAGGGGAAAAACACAAGTTTACACCCAAGTTACAGACTCTTTCAAATAGTAGACTTTTAAGTGATTCTTAACCAAGGAAGGGACTAATCATGGCAAAAAAATGGAGGACAAAGTTTTTATGCATCAATAGAGGGAGATAGAAAACATGACAGAGCTCACAAAATGAAGAATTTCAAGGACACATGGTGTAAGACCAAAATGAGCACCAACACATTCTAGGAACAAGACTAGGAAATATGGTATTGATATTGATATTCCAAATGATGAACTCACTCATGAGACCTACTAGAAATATATGAGGTTTTCCAATCCTTATAGTGTAGAAGATCAAGAGTAGGTTTTTACTTTTTAATCACTACTGGAGATTAGAGGAGCATGACAACTCCTTGGATAAACTTTTTTATCTAGGGTTCATAAGAAAGTGAATATAAAAGTTTTTTACATGGAAGGAATACGTTATAGAATGGAAATGATCAATATTCACAAATAGTTGAAAGCAGAGCATGGAGGATCTAATTTTGTGCCTAATAGTTTCTAGGATAGGATTCTCTTTGAGAGCATGAGATGAGAGAGAGAGAGAGAGAGGAGAAGAGAGAGAGAGAGAGAGAGAGAGAGAGAGAGAGAGAAAACATGAGAGAGATAAATAGAAATCGATTGAATGATATGGAGAGATTGAAAATGAGGGAGAACTTGAGAGAGTGAGTGAGAGTGAGAGAGAGAACATTCAATAAGCCTTTGAAATTAATCTAAGGAATTGACCCAACAACTTAGTCAAGTCTAGGTAATTATTTTATTTTATGCCCTAAATTATAATGGAAGTAAGCATTATACAATATACCCATGACATTGATCTCACATTTTCCCCATGTACCAGATGGGAAATCTCAAAACATGACCATGTCCTCAAATTAACAAAATTACAAGTAATCCATAAAATCAATTATCAATATGGAAACAAAATCTAAAGCAATCTACCCACGCCATCATTTAAGCACTACAACACAACCTAAATCAAGATAATACAATGTCTCTAAGTAAATTAGTAAGAGAAGTTTTCATTATCTATGATGGTAAATTTGTTCAATGAATTTGGATAAAATGCACGGAATTCACTTAATTTTATTTACAAAAAATTATCTAGGGTTCCTAAAAAAGGTGAAAATAGAAATTTCTTAAATGGCAAGAATGCATTATAGAATCAAAATGATCAATCTTCACAAATAATTGAAAGGGGATGCAAGGAGTTAATTTTGAGTTCAATAAGACATTGAAGTTAATATAAGGAATTAATTTCACATTTTCCCCATGTACCTCATAAGAAATCTCAAAACATTATCTCGTCTTAAAGTAACGAAATTACTAGTAGTCCCATAAAATCATTTATCAATATGCAACAAATCTAAAGCAATCTACTTTGTCATCATCTAAGCACCACAACACAACATAAATCAAACCAAGGGACAATATCTAACATGGAAAGAATACATTAGAGAATCAAAATGATCAAGCTACACAAATATTTTAAGGGGATGCTAACGAAATCATGTGGCCTTTGCTTCTGGGATACTTCATATAGGCATAGTCCCTTTAAATCCCTAAGACAAAAAAGGATATAAGCTCACCGGGTTATTTATCAGTCTTTGTGGAACCTTGAAATGTCTCATCTAATCATACACCTTTGTATTGGGACCCTCTACAAAATATTATATTGTTTTTCTCTATCTCTATTTGGTTTTGTCATTGTGTTATTGTCTGCAGCTGTGCCAAAATAGTGCAGTTTGAGGTTGTGTAAATCTGTCCAATGCATTTATTTTTCAAACACAATCTCATGGCACCAAAATGAATGTGATAACACATTGGAGTGTCATAGTAAAATAAATTTGTAATATTTGTTTCGATGTCTGACAGTGTTAGTGCTTCTGGGATACTTCATTTGGGCGTAGTCCCTTAAGAGCCATGAGACCAAAACATGTTATAAGTTCACCAAATGATTTATTTTTCTCCATTCCACCTTGAAATGTATCATATGATCCTACACCATTATATTAGAACCCTCTACAAAATCATGTATTGGTTTTCTCCATCTCAATTCTGTTCTCTTGTTGTGCTATTGTTTTCAAGTGTGCCGAATACTGCAGTTTAAGTCAATGTAAATTTTTCCAATGCAACATTTTACAAAAAGTAGATTGTGGAACCCAACCAACTACACAAACATGTCAAGGTGTCCTAGTAAATTATTGTGGAGGCTTGATTTTGGTGCTTGACAGTTTCATTGCTTCTGAGCTACTTCGTTGGGGTGTAGTTAATTAAGAGACCTGAGACCAAAAAAGGCTATAAGTTCAACCGAGTGATTTATCAATCTCCATGGTACCTTGCTATGTATCGTCTGATCCTAAACCTTCCTTTTGGGATCCTATATGAAATCCTGACTCATTTTTTCTCCATCTAAATTTAGTTCTCTTGTTGTGTTATTGTTTGCAATCGTGTAAAATACTGCAATTTGAGTCAATGTAAGGTTGTCTAATGCAAATATTTTGTAAATGGAAGATTGTGGCACCAAAATGAATGTAAAAAAACATTATGGTTTCCTTTTAAACAATTTTGGAGGGTTATTTTTGGTGCCCTAAAGTTTATTTTCTTCCGGGTTACTTTGTCTGGGCATAGTCCCTTAAGAGCCTTGAGACCAAAAAAAGAAAATAAGTTCACCAAGTGTTTTATTGGTCTCCATGGAACTTTGAAAGGTATTGTATTATCCTACACCTTTGTTGTCAATACCTTCTTCGAAATCTTGTCTTGGTTTTCTCAATCTCAATTTGGTTGTCTCATTGTGCTATTGTTTGCGACTGTGCCAAATAATGCAGTTTGAGTCAATGCAAAGGTGTCCAATGCAATATTTTGAAAATGGAAGCTCGTGGCACCAAAGAGAATGCAAAAAACACATTGGGGTAGCTTGGTAGATGATTTTGGAGGCTTCTTTTTAGTGCTTGACAGTTTCATTACTTTCCAGATACTTCATCTAGAGGTAGTCCCTTAAGAGCCTTGAGACCAAAAATGGCTATAAGTTTTCCGGGTGATTTCCCAGTCTCCGTGGAACCTTGAAAGGTATCATATGATCCTAAATTTTTGTGTCAGTACCATCTACAAAATGCTATCACAGTTTTCTCCATACCAATTTACTTCTCTCCTTGTGATATTGTTTACAACGGTGCTAAATAATGTAGTTTGAGTCAGTGTAAAGCTATCCAATGCAATATTTTGCAAATAGAATCTCTTGGCACTAAACTGTCTATACCAACACATTAAGGTGGCCTAGTAAACACTTTTGGATGATTCATTTTGATGCCTGATAGTGCCATTGCTTTCAGGTTATTTCGTCTGAGAGTAGTCCTTTAAGATCCCTGAGAACGAAAAAAGGCTATAAGTTTGGTGGGTGATTTCTCGGTATCCATTTCACCTCGAAAGGTATCCTCTGATCCCACACCTTTAAATTAGGAACCTATAAAAAATATTTTCTCAGTTTTTAACATCTCAATTTTGTTCTCTTGTTGTGTTATTATTTGCAACCGTGCCAAATAATGCAATTTCCGTTAGTGTAAAGTTGTCCAATGTAATATTTTGAAAACAAAATCTCGTGGCACTAAACCGATTGCAATTTTTTTAAAGGTGGACTCATAAACACTGGAAAATAATTATTTTCGGTGCCCAATGGTTCCTTTGCTTCCAGGTTTACTTCATTTGAGTGTAGTCCCTTAAGAGCCTTGAGACAAAAAAAGTTCATGGGGTGATTTCTCAGTCACCATGACACGTTGAAAGTTATCCATCTCAATTTGTTCCTCTCGTTGTCATATTGTTTGAAAAAGTAAACAAATAGTATAAATTGAGCCAGTGTAAGACTGTCCATTGCTATATTTGTCAAACATAAGCTCCTGAAACCAAAACAATTGTGCACACACATTATGGTGGCCTATTAAATGGTGCTAATTTTTATTTTTTTTTGTGCCCAAGGGTGTCGATGCTTCCGGGATACTTCATTTGATCATTGTACATTAAGATCCCTGAGACCAAAAAAGGATATAAGTTCGTCAAGTGATTTATCGGTTACCGTGGCACCTTAAAAGGTATCTTCTAATCCTATACCTTCGTGCTCATACCCTATATGAAATCTAGTTACGTTTTACTCTATCTCAATTCGGTCCTTTCATTATGCTATTATTTACAAAAGCACCATATAGGCCGGTTTGAGTCAGTGTAAGGTTGTCCAATGCTAGAGTTTGAAAATGGAAGCTCACGGCAAGAAACTGACTACCCACATGCATCAGGGTGGCCTGGTAAATATTTGGGAAGGATTCATTTTAGCTCCAAATGATGTCGGTGTTTCCAAGATACTTTGTCTGGGTGTAGACCCTTAAGAGCCATGAGAGCCAAAAATGTTATAACTTCGTTGGGTGATTTCTCAGCCACTGTGACACCTTGAAAGGTCTCATCTGATCCTACACCTTTGCATTAGACCCTATACAAAATCCTATCTTGGTTTTCTCCATCTCAATTCGGTCCTCTTTTTGTACTATTATTTGTAAAAGAGCTAAATAGATGAGTTAGAGTCAGTGTAAAGTTATCCAATGCTATATTTTGCAAAAAGAATCTTGTGGCACAAAAGTGACTATGCACAAGAGTTGGGGTGTCCTGGTAAATGGTGGTAAAGGATTTTTTTCAAATCAAAATGGTGCTGGTGATTTTGGGCTACTTCATTCAGACGTAGTCCCTTAAGAGCCCTCAGAGCAAAAAAGGCTATATCTTCGTCGAGTGATTTCTCATTCACCATGGCACCTTAAAAGGTATCCTTTGATCATACACCTCTCTGTTTGAACCCTCTACAAAACCCTGTCTTAGTTTTATCTATTTCAATTTGGCCTTTTTGTTGTCTTATTGTTTGCAAAATCATCGAATAGGCCATTGCAAGTCAGTATAAGGCTGTCCAATGCAATATTCACAAACAAAAGCTCCTAAAACCATACCGAATGTGCATACACATTTGGGTAGTCTAGTAAATGGTGACCAAGGCTTCGTTTTGGTTCCCAAAATCCTTCAATGTGAAACAAGTGCTAGGAAGCATGTTAAGAAGATATTGTTCATACAATATAGGTGGTGAATGAGAATAGTAAGAAGATTTTTTTCATACAGTATAGGTGGTGGAATGATAATTTATTCTTCTTATTTGTTTCCAATATTGGATTTTCATTAGCTTATATTAGCTTTGAGATAATAAATTATCTACTAATAGTTCCAACCACGTGAAGGTGGAAGCTTTTTTGGCACCACTAACCTACATGAACATGTTAGTAAGAAATTAAATAGAATTTTAAAAAATCATTAAAGTAAGTATTCAAATTAAATTCATGTAGATGTATATCTAATATTAAGTGAACATACCTTTGTAAATTCAATCCAAAGAACCACAAGTATCAACTCTACTCTTGATAGTAGCAAGAATCACTTCATGATTTGATTCACGAACCCTCTACATATTCTTGTTTGATGGCCTATCTCAATATTTGATTAACTAAATATTTTTTACAAGAAAAAATATGAATAGTGAAGTATGTTTCTATGTGTTTCATAGTCTTTAAACAACCAAGTATTTGATTTTTTGATAGGATATCTTCGAACCCAAGTTCTAGTGACTACCACTGACCCAGTCAGATACGTAAGGTTTTCACCATCAATGACTATGGAAGTCAATTTTTTTTTCCTCTACACAACGAGATAAGAAGTAGTTTGTTCCTTATTCATTAAATATTGTCGCAATAACTGCAAAACATGCCCTACATCATCAAGTCAAATTTAAAATACACTAAGAGATTATTAGAGACTTGGTCAAAGTCAGGTGATGTTGTCATATGATCTGAAGACACTGTAAGTTACAATGCTTTTGGAACTTGATATGTGTCGAGTGGAGTTAGAGGTCTATAATTACATTCATCCACCAAATTTTGTGACTCATATTCATATCCAAACAAAATCAATGCATGATATACAAAAACATTCCATATACCTAGTATGAATAGTGCAAGAACTTGCCTTTTAACTACAGAATCAGTGGATATAACCTGATCCTGTAACTGTCATACAATATTTATAGATTGCCAAATGTTCTTTCTCTATCAGCTAGAAATATCTATGAACTGTTGAAATCTCTTGAGATTCATGGCCCATGTTCTTGTTACACCAATCAACAATACTTTCTACACCTGTAAATTTAGCACCATATTTGAACTTTAATTCATCTCTTGTAAGGGCTCTTTTCACACATGATCCTACACTATCATGCTCTCCTTTTCCATGTATCACCTCAATAAAAATCTAGATATGTTCTACATATGTTATTATGTGCATCATTCTTATCCAATAAAACAACCATTCATTCATGAATTGTGATGTGTAGTTGTCCGACCAAATGTAATGTTGATTAAAAAAATGTTCCTCTTAACCAGGTTCAGATAAAACAAATGGAAAAAAACCCTTGCACATGTTCTATAGAATGTGTTTGATCATCACTGATGTAGAAATGATACTCTCTTAATATTTTGCAATCTTCCTTAGTGCTCTTGAGAGAGTGCATGAAAGTTATATGCATGAAAAAAGAAACTTGCGTTGAGTTATAATATTGTGACTGAACCTCCATTTGTGGATGAAATGAGTAATTCTCTATGAAGTCAACTAATGAAATAATAGTATGAAGTGGGAATGTGTCCTTTCTTAACTTGAATTGTTCATCTAACCATCGAGCTCTATATGTCTGCCTTGCATACTTATACACAGTTTCCTCCATGAATTTGACTATATATTCTAATATAGGTAATTGTGTGATAACAAGCTCACATATCTTAGATTCATTTCCATATTTTAATTGATATGATGCCTGAAAATTGACACATAAACCATGCCCAAAACTTCACCAGTTACTTAGGGAAAATTACGGGATTTTCTTATAAAAAGTTATTAGGGTAATATACTTTAATTATGTTTATTTAGTTCCCATTAGTTAAATCCTATACAACCCGTTAAAGGGGATGGAACCATTTTAATAATTGAATAAAATTATTTAGTTCCCAAAATTCATTTCGGAGTTTAATCCTTCTCTAAGGTTTCCATTAATTTCTTAAAAATATACCCTAGGTGAAATCCGTCTATTTTACCCACTTATGTTCCTATTAATTTCATACAAATAATTTCCCGAGCTACATTTAATTTTATTCAAAATATTTTCCAAATTTAATTTTTATGTTTATTTCCCTAAGTAGCAATAACCATGGTCACATTTATTGATTTATCTACTCATTAACTTTATTCACTTTAATCCTTTTAAATAATTTTATTTAAATTCCTATGTTCAACATTATTTTATTTGCCCCATAGTAAAAAAGGTCACAACTTATTCCTAATTCCACTTTACCTATGTCTAGAATACCCTAGGTGGCCCCATTAATTAAATACCCATACACTTAATAAAACATCTCTTTTGATAAAAAATGCCTACAACTTAAAAGGTGTAGGATCTAATCACCACCCTTGGATTTAATCAATCAGAGCCTTTAGATTATGTTTTCTCAAAAATCCCTAATCATTTTTTACTTTCTCTTTTATTCATTTTTCCCCCGAATTTCTCTCATTCGCACCTTTGGATTTGCAAGTTGAAGGAAGTAGAGGCCATGGAGGATTGAGGGGCAAAAACTATGGAGGATTTTTATTCTAGATCTAAAAATGGGGGGAAAAACTCTTCCTCTATTTTACTCTCCCTTCTATTTGTTTGCACTTAGGGTTTGTATTTCTAAGTTACTATATTTTTGTTGAAAAATATACAACTAGATTTCTTGGTTGTGGTTATATGTTTTCCCTTGTACTTTTTTGCTTACAAACCTGGTAAATCCGATTTGGGTAAAAGTACAGACACACACACACACACACACACATATATACATACATACATACATATATATATATATATTAAACTATGTATATTTATATATGTAGGTTTATATATATATATTATATTTTAGTATATAATTTTTTTAAAGTTGAAATGTGTTGTATTAGGGGCCACTCATAGTGCAGAAAGAGGATGGGGATTGTAATGCCCAAAAATTAAACACACAAATAAAATAATAATAATACCAGGATAAATGTTTTTTTGATTACATTGCTCACTACACAACACTGCAATGCTCTAAGAAGAGAAACTCAACAACGCGTAAGACACTTAAAAAAGTCATCGAATCACATAAACACATGTGAACACCATATAAATTTTGATGCCACAATATCACTAATGAATAAATTCTAGCAATGAACCAACCACGAGAAAAGGGACCCAAGGATTGGAAAGCCCACACACATCATTATAATGATTGCAACTTAGTTATGATTAAAATTCCAAGAACATTACTATGCAAGGATAATTTTCTCAGTTTTCCACCTATAGGTTCTTAAATTAATTTCACATTCAACTTATAGTTCGACCATTTAGATTAGCTCTTTATCCCTTACAACTATCTCCGAACTTACATTATTATTTGTCATCTTTCAAATTGCATACAAAGTTCCTAATTCACTCATTCTTATGTTAAGCTTATGTTCTCAAATGTTTATTCAATGATTTAATTTTACCCTTACTACAACAGAGAATCTGAAGTGATGTCAAGGCATAAATATTAGGATTTGAGTTACAAGGACTCTAAGAGTGACATTATTCCTAACCTTGAATCTCGTTTTATTCTTATATGCTTTACTCAAACATTGCACTGTGGGTCTAATTATTGGCATCACTTTGTAACAAAAAGAGTTACGAAAGTACTTGTCTAATATCTTAAAGAAGTACATGATTGGAAGCATTAGAATCATACACGAACCACAAGTGTTTTGTTTTCAAAGTGAGATCCTATGTTTCCACATTTTGTGATACCACATGAGGAATTTATTTTATTCTTAAGTCATAAGTGACATAACAAGGAATCACGGAACAAAGATTTTGATTTCCTGATTTTTCTTAAGTCAACATCTTTCAAATCAATTTTGATTGCAAAGAGTTAATTACAATTTTCTACCCACTAGTTAACCTCCAAAACAACTATGGTTTATTTTAATTCTAATTTACACTCAGGGATCTATGCCCTATAATAGATCAGATTAAGGTAAAAAAACATATTCACCTAATAAAGCCTATGCAAAGGACCCATTCGCTATACTTTCACTAGCTAAGATAACACATTTATTTGAGGGGATCTAAAGAGGTCATTAACAAGAGTTTAAGTAATAGTACAACTATTTCACTAGCTCTGTTGTGTCATCTAGATCCCACAAGAAAATCATTAGATGAAGAAATTTAATTCTAAATGCAACTTCAGAAAACAAGGTAGTCCACTAGGATACTAAGGAAGTGCTAGTTCTACTTACTCTAGATAAATTTTGATTGTGTCACTCTTCACTGTCCGGTTTATGATGATGTCACTAAAAATATAGATTAAAATGATAAACCCATTGTTGGGCTCTTATTTATTTAAAATAGGTTGTTTCATCAAGAGTAAAGGTTCATTCGAAGGTCTCAGTTTTTTTATGCTAAGGGGTTAACACAGGAAGGTAAGTTATGCATGAATTTGAACTAGGGTTGACTGTTTCATTTGCATTTTCAACGTAAAGAAAACATGGCACCCCAATTAATTAATCATCTATTGTTCACTAGAAATACACTACAAGATATTAAATTCAAATTCATTTAACATATATATATATATATATATATATATATATATATATATATATATATATATATATATCAACCTTTTTACCATATGTAAATATGAATTAAAATTGTACCTATGATTAAATGCACATTTCCCAAGGTATACCTGAAACTAACATCTCACACATATTACAAAATTTCACATATAAATTTTTTTGTAACATGGAAATACATTATACATATATACATTAAACAATGACCTATATAAATTATAATAATAAACAATGAATTACACCACGGCTTTTCTCCATCTTTCTTGTATCCTACAAAAACATGTGAGCAGGAAATCAATGATAATTACTGGTATGATATCCACCTAGATATAGGATAACTAATGTTTTCATTTTTCCATTTATAAAATTATAATAATTTGCATTTGAAAGGAGAGGGTTAGAGACATGTATTGATTTCATTTCATTTAATTTTGTTTCTTAACCAATGAGAGAGAGAGATAGGGAGAGAGAGAAACATTATTTTTCCATAAGTACATTTTCACACAAAAATTTAGATGATAGTGTTTTCAAACAATTATTTACAAGTGTTAACATGTTTCCACAGTCATTTGGTAACCCGATGGGGGTCCTAAAACTTTCTTTTTATGTTTTTTCTACTAGTTTCCAAAACATTCAATTTAGGGTTGGAGGCTAAGAAAGCGTGTTCAAAAACTATCTTCTAATGAGCAGAAACACAACGGGTAAATTTAAATGTATCTTCCTATATACCAAGAACTCACAAGAACTTACAAAATTCAGAACTGGAAAATGGTGACAATCGACAGTTAGGTTTCCGGAGGCACTGATCGTAGTTGGGCTAGTTGTAACAACACCCAATTTTAGCTGAAGGGATAAGAAATCCTTATCCAAAACTGACCTTTGATAAATTAACATGTAATGGAAAAATTTCCTACTTGTTCTCCTATATATGGAGAATTCACTGGAGTTGAAAGAATTGAGAACTGACAAACAGGTTGCAAATCACAACAAGTTTTCCAAAACCACCGATTGTAGTTGAGTCAATTTGACCTAGTCAAACAGTGACCTGAGGCCTATAAAATGCCTCTGAAAAACTATGTAGAAGATGTTTTTCCCCAAACCAAAGGTTACAAGCTATTTTCTAGTAAAGATATTAGAGGTTTGCGAAGGCGGAATAAGCATTTCATTGCTCTGGGTTAAAATGCTAGGTCAAAACAAAAGCCAACTTTTTAGTTTTAACAACTTCCTAAAACTGTAAAATGGAGTAACAAGGCTTCTCGAGGAGTGGCAAAAAGAGAAAAAAGGGTTGTTAGGGGTCAATCTAAAGCTTAGTGTGACTCTCCCTATAACAAGGATCACATATGATGCTTGAAATCACTTTTAGAGGCTCAGAATGTTGTTTTGCACATCTCTAGAACTTATGTTTATCAAATTTGCAAGGTAGACAAAAAACAGTTGACTTAGTTAACTCATCTATCTCTGGCGATTACAAGTAGGCATGAGCACCAAAATTTATGCACCTTGGGTTTATCGATGCATGTGGTTGTTGGGAACAATCCCGGTTGATGGTTGAGGTGTAACTTGGTTATGCAAATCACAAGGTGGAGTTTTGTCATTTTAGACTGTATGATTTGGTTAAATATCCAAATGTTTAATTATCCATTGGTTTAATATTTCTGTTACATTGAATATAAAAGAAGTAAATTACAAAAATTATAGAAGATTTTGGTAAGGAGACCATGCCTGGAAGAAGAATAGTGGGCCTTAGATGTCCTCACCAAGGTCCAATCGTCCGCTTGCGAAAACATTAAAGTTGTTACACCCAACATGACTTCCCTTCCATGAGGTATCATCTTGTTGATGCATTTATCTTAACAAACCCAAAGCATTTTCAAGAGTATCATTTGCACAAACCTTTATAAAACTCACATTTTTAACCCAAATTGAGATCCTAGTAGCAAAAGCGAGCCAAAAACAAATCTCCTAACATGTGATTTTGTGCAACTCCTTTAACACACTGAATCCATGATTATAAGCATGGAATCTAGAAGATTTATTTTTTTATTATTGCAAAAATGATAAAATCATATGCACAATTAGATGGTTCCAACTTCCAAGACTGGAAAATTCATATTTCTTAATGAAAGGATCTTGATTATGCCAAGATGAAAAGACTTTGAAGGGTGTAATTTTATTAACATGACATCATGCATTTGTGGTAATATTGTTTAAGAACACATCAACATGTCTACAATTTTAGGTGTCTTATAGTCGCAACTTATGTTGAAAGTATCATTGGATTTTTCCTCAAGTAGTATCCCTTTGTCGAGAGTGAGAATATACGATGAGAGAACATATGCGTGCTTTGAGATTTTGTACAGCTGTGCATTTTTCATTCTCTCTTAGATCTTTGTCAACTCAGACTCAAGTGATTTAAAAAGTTGGTCTCTTGCCTAAGTAGCTGGAGATTCTTGCACAACATCTCTTATGGTGCCTAGGATTAACTGTGTGCTTGATAATCACCCCTATCTGCACATACTCTGGCATCAAAAATGGGATTCACATCACTTAATTGATTTATTTGCCCACCAACTTTAAGGTAGATAGATTGTTTCTTCACGTTGATTGACTCAAGATGCTCAATAAAAAGTTCAGTTACCGTGGTTTGAATTATTTTCTGTGACACTGGATCTTTGTATGACAAAATCACATTAAAATGATTCATGCCATTGTAGCTTCTACCATTGATTGCGTTCAACAATATGGAAGCTTAAAATCAACTAAAAATTCCCTTTCTTCCTCCATTTTATATAACAAACAAAAATGTGACAAGAAGATATTTCCTCTCAGAGACAATTGAACCCACTTCAGAATACAAATATAGATACAGATAAAATAATTTCTATAAAGTAAAGATGAAGAGATATTAGGAATAAAGAATTGTCTCAACGTGCAGGTATTATTTAATTCATAATTGGATTGATTTCAGGACGGATAATAGTGAGACATCCATCCATCACAGTCCCCTATCACATTCCCTCTCTCACTACAACTATCCAATGTCAGCTAAATTTACAATATAACTTTGGTTCCATTGTGGTTAAGGCCTACAAATCTCAAATAAAGTGCAAGAATTACTATGCAAGGAAGATGTCAGCTCTTAAAGTATGTTAGGATGCCCATGCTCTAAACAACCACTGCCACATGCCACCCTCTAGCCCATGTTTATACCTTTTTTTATTATAATGATTTTTTTTAACCAGGAAACTACATTTTCTTCCCCTTATAAGAGCATCATCCTCGATGTGACACAACACAAAAGAATGAAGGGTATGTAGGCAAGAAATTCAATAATGACACATTTCAGTTAACGAAACAACTTGTTGTTACCACACGACCACAAAGAAGCAAACTAAATCTAGAAATATCTTAAATTTTAGTGTTCTGTGAAGATTGGTAGTTATATTTTATTTTATTACTTATTAAGTATTTTCCTTGACCGTATTCCTAAAACTCAAGCTCTTAATATTAATTGTTGAGGATTTTAGTTTATTTATTTTGTGGGCACCCAATAGAAACTGACATCGCAATACCACACAAAGGGCCATACACAACACTAATGGTTCAGAAGAAATCATGATATGTACTTCCACAACTATATCACATCACAAGAACTCAACTGAACCATGGAAGAACATACACAACCATCACAACATAGTACTTATCTATTGATGGACCCAACACAATAGTTCTCATAACATAAGTAGACTACAACAACATGGAATTCCCAAGAGTGCACATTTAAATGTTTCACACAACTCAGAACCATAATTATCTCTACGTAGTGTCAAGATGGAAGAAACATCACAAGATATAGCCCAAAATCATAGGAGTTCACATAAACCATAATAGAAATACCACAATCCTCCCAAAACATCACAAAACATCTCCATATACCTCCCGAAGGATCACCAACAACTACATATGCCTCCCAAAGCATTACAAACATAAAGAATAAAAATTCAAGTGCACTAATCACACACACATAAATATCTTATGTCTCCATCAAGTATCTTATGCCTCCCTCAAGTCTCTTATGCCTCCCTCAAAGGGGTCGATCACCCTATGGCCTTACGCACATAGAGTCTAGACACCCCTAACCGAAGTGACATAATAACTCGTGGTTCAACATCCCGCTAGTTATCTATAACTCCTTGGGCGTACCCCCATACAATGAAGTGGGTCCATAGGTTCAACCACTCCATGGTGCATCCCATGACCCTATTCCACACATTACGACATTAGAATCAACATAAAAATCCATTTCAAACACTAAGTGACAAAATCCAAAGCCTTGGGCTAGGCTATAAAACCTTTAAACATGAGAAGAACGTTTAAATCTAAGTAAAGAAAATGGCCAAATATCCATAGTGAAATAATTGCATGTTAGTGCAACAACCAAATAAAATGCCCAAAATATAAGAACATATCAATCAAGAAAACTACTGGTTCTAGCAAGAAAAAATGAAATGTTCAATTTATGAATAAAATACGTATAGAGAAATAACACATGACAATAACTATGTGGCCTTATACAAACACAAAAGGGTACTAAAAGAGTTGTTGGAACTCAGACATCAAGCCTAAGCTCATAAAATAACATATCAAATAATACAATTGTCATCATCTCAATCTGAATTATCCCTTCATACTCTCACAAGGCTCAACATAGTTAAAATCACATAGAGTTTTTTGATGGAAAACCCAATGGGAGAGAGAAGGGGATGCTAGTTTGCATAAGTTTAGAATAAGGTGGTGCACATCCACACTATACTGAGCAAGCTCAAAGTATAATAAACAAATAGAAGTGGGTTTTTCAGTCTATAGAAGACTCCACTTCCTCAGTCGTACTCAACTCGAGATTATGAAAACATGGTCCACTCCTCTCTCAATGCATACACTCTTAACGATTTCTCCCCTTAGGGTCATCAAGTTTAAGGTTCACAACATAATACATAACAACATCACTAACACAATGGTGATTCACACACATTAACCATAACATTTTACACATGGTATATATACACGATACAACTGTTATCACTGAATCACAACACCCCTGTGCATATACCTGAACTCACAATGTGATTGGATAACATGGTTACTATCTCAAAGTTGTGGGACTTGCTACTTGAGATAGACCTCCAGAGAAAGCTGGTTCTTGCTCCTAAACTACCTGCCACAATCTACTCTAAATGCAGGATAAGCTAACTGTTCTAATCTAAATTTCCAAGGGACCAGGGAAAGGGGATACATAAAATGAAAGCCTACACTAAAGTGGTGATACACCAGAAAAGGAGGATGTGAGAGTAGTCTCCAAATGTGTGAAATACAAAGGCAAAGTGCACACTAGAAGAGGTGATGACAGTTTTCCATAATCTAGCAAAATGCATTCACAACAGTATTCCAAGCACACACAATGATAATGAATTCCTGCAAGAACATAATAATAGACACAATATTCTTGTGTAAAGATAAAAGGGCAAGAAGAATGCAAGAAAACACAGCAGGGGAAGATACATCCACAAACTTGTATTTTATTGCTTCTTGGTATGCACAGTTCAGTCTATTACAAGATAAGGGCCTAGATCACCATGCAAGGAGTCCACTACAAGGGTCTACAACACACTAGCTTCACAAAGCAATTTTGGCAGAGCTTTGCTACCCAAAAACTCTCCCCTTTACAATGAGCCCAACACTCCAATTTATAGAAAAATCAGAAGGAAAAGAGAAGGGAAAATGGAAATCCCGAAATCTGTCCTTCAACCACCTGTAAGAGGCATTAAATTGAGTGAAATGGTTATAAATTACTTTCAAAAGGCTCCCCATACTGTCCCATGTGCTGCAGCAGAGAAAGAATGATGACCATGCCTCTTAATTGTACTCCCAGCTACCAAATAAAACACTGTTCTGAACCCGGCCACGTTTTCTTAAAAATATCAATCAATTTCTGATCAAATCTGGAATTTCTTGATTTCTATGCATCGGACTCGGAACCATGATTCTAACGGTACCAATTTTTGTGTGATTTCATTGAGAAATGCAAAAGTTATGGCCTTCTGAGTGCGGGCAACTATTTTGGGTCTGGCAGGCGTTTTCTGCCATTTGACGGGAATGAACATTAACTAACTGGAGATGAATATGTTTCTCTTAATTAAATATATCTCCCCTCATTAAAAATAAGAGCTCGTTCCAGAAAGTCCAATTTTGTGAAAATCGGAGCTCGGAGTCAAAAGTTATGGCCGTTTGAAGTTCCACGGACCAAACGTTGACTTTTCTTCTCTGCCTTCCGCCGCTTCGGCTTTTCGCGTCCCACACATCCCTTTGTCCCATTTGGCCCAGTGCTGAAGTTCCCTATTTCGGCCGAACCGGCCGGTTCGCATACTCGCGGCCCAGATGTCCCATTTGCTTTCGGACCGTTTGGGACAAATTTTCCCGATTCGCGTACTTTTTTCCCGTGCGTCCCAGACTTTAAGTTCTCATTTCAGCCGATCCGGCCGGTTCGCGTACTTCACGTACTTTTGGCCCAACTGTTCCAGGCTGCCTTGACTCATTTCGGCCGATCCGGCCGGTTCGCGTACTTTTGTCCCGCGCGTCCCGAACTGGCTGTTTCAACAGTTAGTCAATTTTTCAACTTTTCGGCCAGTTTGGATCTCCGCGTCCCATGCGTCCCTTTGTCCCGAATGTCCCAAATGCTGCGCGGACCGCCTGGCGGCCTTTCGGCCGGTTCGCGCCCTTTTGTCCCTACTGTCCCGAATGCTGCGAGGACTAGGACTTAGCCATTTTTCGTGATTTTTTCTGGCCCGAGCTTGTTTTTTATGCAATTTTTTACATTTTCTCAGAACTTTCTCTCTTCTTCTTGGACAGGGGAGTTAGAAAAATATGAGGGGACCCTAGAAATATGACTTTTCGCCTAGACTCAATATAATTGCTTGGGACAAAAGAATTTGATGCATGTTATCAAAATTACCTTGAGGGGTGAATTTTGGATAACAACAACACAATCATTACTTTCACGAGTTATGCTATATAACATATCAAATAATACAATTTTCATCATCTCTGTCTAAATTATCCCTTCATACTCTCATAAGGCTCAACATAGTTAAAATCACATACAATATTTTCATGGACAACCCAATAAGAGAGAGAAGGGGACGCTAGTTTGCATAAGTTGAGAATAAGGTGGTGCACATCCATAATATACTGAGCAAGCTCAAAGTATACTAAACAAATAGAAGTGGGTTTTCAATCTATATAAGACTCTACTTCCTCAGTCATACTCAACTTGAGATTATGAAAACTTGGTCCAATCCTCTCTCAACGCATACACTCTTAATGATTTCTCTCATTAGGGTCGTCAAGTTTAAGGTTCAAAACATAATACATAACTACATCACTAACAAAATGGCGATTCACACACATTAACCATAACATCTTACACATGGTATATATACACAATATAACATAATCATTATTTTCACGAGATACGATACATCACATTTCAACATAATGCACCAAAGGTGACAATACTACATAATAGGGGTCATAGAATCCCCATATACCCCTAATTCCTGACATGAATAATCTCATATTACACAAATTATATGCACAATGAAAACATTGAATAACATTACAACATAGAATCAATTACAGGACAACATGGTGACACACAATTCATTCCTACACGGTGGTGACATTACTATACAATCCAATCCATTATACACAAATATTTTTCATACAACACATCAACACACCTACATATCACAAAATGATAAGATGCTCCAACACATTGTCATCCATAAATACATTCTTCTTGCACATACCAATGCAATACATCACACATGGAATCATTGAATCCATGAAAAGGAGAGTGAATACTCTCATCACAAGAACATGAAAATGATAACAAACACACAGTAAATGACATGCACCACATGTGAGTTCATAATATCACAATTACAAAATTGGTCACATAACAACATATATCACATTACTCTTCTAATCTCCACCATAACCATATAGAATCATCACAACTCCAATACATCCTAGAGGTTCGAGAGCATGAACCTTTGATATGATACCAAATGTAACGCTACCAAATTACACACACAAATACAACAATAATAATACAAGGATAATTTTTTTACTTACATTGCTCACTACACAAAACCACAAGGCTTTAAAAAGAGAACTCAACAATGCATAAGAAACTTACAAAAGTCATCGACACACATAGACACATGCAAACACCATATAAATTTCAATGCCAAAATTTCACTAATGAAAAATTTCTAGCAATGACCCAACCACAAGAAAAGGGATCCAAGGATTAGAAAGCCCACACATATCATTACCATGATTACAACTTAGTTATGATTAACATTTCAAGAAATTTACTATGCAAGGACAATTTTTTCATTTTTCCACCTACAAGTTCTTAAATTAATTTCACATTAAACTTATAGTTCTACCATTTATATTAGCTCTTTATCCCTTACAATGATATCTAAACATACATTATTATTTGTCATATTTCAAATTACATACAATTTTTCTAATTCTCTCATTCTTATGTTAA
Organism: Taxus chinensis; assembly: GCA_019776745.2. Taxonomy (NCBI): domain Eukaryota; kingdom Viridiplantae; phylum Streptophyta; class Pinopsida; order Cupressales; family Taxaceae; genus Taxus; species Taxus chinensis. The sequence continues at coordinate 745,653,627 of CM034147.1, read as the reverse complement.
TCTTATGTTTTTTTATTAAGGGAAAATAGTTTTGAAGGGACTATACCTTGTATACAAAAGGGCTCAAAATCCTGATATCATAAGTGAGAGAAATAACCCAGAGATGGGCAAAAAAACCAACCAAAGAGGGCTCATCAGCTAGATAAAACAACAAATTAGAAGAAAGGATCCAGATGTACAATGATCCGAAAAGTAGCAGAAGAGATCAAAAAGCAAACAAAATATATCCATCATATAATATATTCACCAAAAAACATCTCCAGAACCACCAGTTATCAGCAACTTCGCAGCCAGAAAATAGCTTCACAGTACCCCTTTACTTGATAGCCCTGTCGATCTTGGTTTTGATAGCCTGCAGCGACATGAAGAAGGCAATGGTTGTGGTCTGAGAAGAGTCTTTCAGATCCGTTTGAGCAATTTCTATGTCCCTTTTCTCTTTAGGGCCCCAAATGTCTTCATTAATTCCACTTAAACTGCATACACTATGAACATGTTGTTCAATGAAATTATAAATACTTTTAAGAGCAGATAGTATGCAGTCATTGCGAATTTTTGCATTTCCCATTCTACCATCCAAAGACTGTAACTTCTTGAATACTTCAGCAATAACCCCCTCCTCATCATCACTTTGTAGTATTCCTTTTCCCTTAGCTTTTTCCATATTTTTGATAACCCCTTTGAGTTCTTGTATTTCCTTTTCCATCCTGTCCACTCTGACCAACAAATCCTCCTCCTTAGGTTCCTCCAATGGTTGGCTGATATGCAGGAGGTTCTCAGCAAGCTCTAGGTCTTTGTGACTTCTGAGAACCCATTGAGAAGTAGGGATTTTAGCTTTAATGCCATTTCTTCAGCTAGCAGCAGTTTCAAACTTCCTTTCTAGCAGGGGGAGGCATGGAGGAAGAGGGTGGAGCATGATTCATGTGGGGATAGTTTGAACAGTGGCGATGAATCAGCAAGATTAGCCCTTGATGCAGAGGGATAGCCCTAGAATGGCTCTAAACTTCCCTAACTAATTTCTCTAGTGAGTTAATCAAGTAGTGAGGCAAGATGATGGTTATGTTCCTATGAAAGTGGTTCAGAAATATCAAATTTTTTTGAGGTATAGTAACAAACCTTCCTTCAAGAGTTACATACCTAACAACCATCTTGGCAAGCTCAGTAAAAGGCTTAGGAATCGAAGCCAACTTGATGCTGGCAGTCACAAAATCAAGATTTTTCCCATCATCCAGGAATTTCTTAGTCTCCACCTCCCTGTCTACCTTCTTATTGACGAATTTGGTGCCATCAAGACTGAGCCTCGTGATCTGGGTGATGAGCTCCTCCATGATCTCAACCTCCATGTTGTTGTATTTGACAACCTGATTCTTCCATCCCTGGGTGAATCTAATAGAAATATCTTTATCAAAACCTTGAATCCTTTCTATCAAATTTGACAGACCTCCAATTTGAAGGTAGTTCCAAAGCACAACATCCCCTTTCCATGCTGGATTGTGGGTGGGCTCTGTTTGGCATGGCGGACCCCCCATTTTTTCCAGTGTTTCGGTTCTCAATGGTAAAGATGTTAGCACAATGCGGGGTAGGATGAATTTTGTTTTTGAATCTTTCCCTTCCATGAAAGAAGATGTAATTATTAGACCATACTTGTAATTAGTGCTCCTTGGCTTTCTTTCTATGCCAAGAAATGATGACAGACCAGTTCACACAAATCTCATCAATCATACAAATCTTATATGATGTCATCATTCTGTACTTGAGGATCCGCACATTAACATCTACATTACAACCATTAGTGATGATTTTCTTGGCCATGTAGATCATTGATTATGTCTTTATTGACTTGAGTGGGCAGAATGTCCCCCCTTAGCCAAGTTTGAAAAGTATTAGTAACATCAAGGTTTGCCAAACCATCTGTGACCCTATTTCCTTCCCGATAGGTGTGGGTGATTTTAACATTTTCAAAACACTTGCATATATCAATAGCTTCATCAATGAAATCTCTAATTGATCAGCTGGGGTGTTGCTTTTTGTTTAAGAGATTGATGATATTTAGAGAATCACCCACAATTATAATATTCAGAATATTACAATCTCTGGCAAGCCTTATGCCCCATAGAGCTGCCAGAGCTTCAGAGTAATGGTTAGTTTGCCTACCCATTTTCCCAGAAAAAGTAGCAACAAAGCAGCCTCTTTGATCTCTGATGACTCCTCCACCTCCAAGGTCTCCCGGATTGCCTTTTGAGGCTCCATCAAAATTTAACTTATGCCAATCATTAGGAGGCTTAATCCAATGGATGGTGGTTCTATCCTTACCATTGTTATTCTTTTTGAAGGTAGTGTCAATATTCCAATCAGTCAGAATGTATTCTTCTTTCTCAGGGTATAGTCCATTTTTAGGAGGTTTAAATCTAGCAATATTATCCTGCACAACAATGATAATTTCCTTGTAGACTTTGTTACATGCCTTTTTAGTGTTTCTGAAGATGCCATCATTACGAGCCTTCCAAACTCGCCACATAGTGTGAGGTAAAAAATATTTCCACAATCTCTTCACCACACAATGCATATATGGAGAGTCCCACTATTCCCAGGCCTGAAGACAGGTAAGGGGAAAAATCCATCTCTGATTAAATTTTTCCAAAACAAGATGCCAAATTTTGGAAGCATACTCACAATGAAGAAATAAATGTTTTATGTCTTCTGCCTCTTTTTGACACATGCAACATCTATTCGGCATGATGAATCCCTTCTTGATGAGGTTGTCATTAGTCAGGATCTTGCCTTTAATGATGAGCCACCAAAAGAAGTTCACTCTAGGGGTTAACTCAGACATCCATAACTTGTGCCACTTAATTTCACTTTCAGTAGAGACAAAGAAAGAATTATATCCTGATTTAATGGAGTATTCCCCATCAAAATAATCTTTCCAGATGAGTTCATCCTTAAGATTTTGGTTACTAATATGGATTAGAGAAAGTTGATTCTATAAAGATGAAACATCAGCCTGTACATTATCATTCTCCACTTTTAGTTGTTTCCATTTTCTTTTGTTTTCATCCACCTCAATGTATCCCTGTATTTTGTGTCCATACTTTGTAATCAAGTTGTATTTAATGTGTTCATAAGAAGAAATCCAGTTAGAATCAATCCATTTATCAGTCTAGAAGTTAATGTTTTGCCCATCCCCAAGCTTCCAGCTACACCGCTGAGAAAGGATGTGTCTGCTATGAAGAAGGTTGTTCTAGAAAATAGAACCATTCGGAAGAGACTGATCATAAATGAAGGAAATTTTGCTTTGGTTTGAAAGGTATTTGATCTTAACCAACTCTGTCCAAGGCTTGTGCTCTTTTATAAGTCTCCATCCTAACTTTGCAATAAGGGCAACAGTCATATGTTTGATATCTTTGATGCCCAATCCCCCAAACCTCTTTGGTTTACATACATGCTTCCAAGCCACTAGATGATACCTGAACCTGTCCTCAGTAAAGTGCCATAAAAAGTTCTTTTGAATCTTTTCAATACTATTTGTTACTTCTCCTGGTATGCTGAACATTGATATGATGTAAATAGGTAGGTTTTGGAGCGTGCTTTTTATCAACAAGCACTTGCCTGCACTTGAGAGTATAGCTCCTTTCCAGCCAACCAATTTTTTTTTAAATATCTTAATAAGATCATTCCAGACCTCATTAGATACCTTTCCGGTAGTTAAAGGTAAACCTAAGTAAGTAGTGGGAAGAGAATTAATAGTGCATCCTAGAATATTAGCAATCTTTCTTTTCCTTTCCATAGGAGTATTGAAGAAATATATAGAGCTTTTATCAAAATTAAATTTTTACCCCGAGGCTTCCTCATAGAACCTAAGGACAATTTTGATAGCCTTTGCCTCAATTATTGAGGCCATCAAAAGAAGCAGAGTGTCATCAGCAAACTGTTGGTGGGAGGAGATCTGATTGCCAGAAGTTGGAGGGAATCCCTTTATCATGCCAATGCAAATAGCTTTGGAAATAGATCTACTTAAACTGTCAGTCATTATAATGAATAATAGAGGGGAAATTGGGTCCCCTTGCCAAATTCCTCTATTGTTGGCAAAAAAACCCACTGATTCCCAATTAACAACCACTGAGAATCTAGAAGTAGAAATACAAGAGTGAATGATTTTCCTGAATTTAATTTGAAAACCAAACTTGGATAAGACCTCATCCATGAATCTCCAGGAGACTCTATCGAATGCTTTATGTATATCAAGCTTGATAGCCATCTCAGCCTTTTAAATTTTATCCATAGAGTGTATAGTTTCATGAAACATGATAATACCATCTTTAATAATTCTTCCCTGAATGAAACCGCTCTGCTGTTGTGAAATGATCTCCATAAGAATAGGTTGCATTCTAGTGGTAAGAATCTTTGGGAAGATCTGATATATTGCATTAACTAAACTGATTGGCCTGAAATCTTTGAATTCCTTTGCATCTAACTTCTTTGGGGCAAGCACAATGTGAGTATTATTTAATTATTTAATAAGATTTCCAGTTCTATAAAACTCATTAACAGCTTTCAATAGATCTTCAGAGCATATTTCCCAACATCTTTGGTAGAAGTTAGCTGAAAAACCATCGGGACCCAGAGCCTTATCCCCCTCTAAAGTGAAAATAGCCTTTTTCAATTCCTCGATGGTGATAGTTTTGGAAAGACTCTTAAATCTCTCAATAGGTAATAGATTATTAGGAATGGAGTCTAAGAGAAAGGAGGCCGGTTGTTCATTGTAGGAATTATTCTCAGTGAGAATATTCTTGTAAAATTTGAGGGCTTCTTATTTGATGTCCTTAGAATCCTTAGTAATGTTTCCATTGTCTTTAGAAACCTCAGAAATTCTGTTAAAAGCTCTATGCTTGAGAGCTGTCAAATGAAAAAAATTTGTATTCCTGTCTCCTGCTTTAAGCCAAAAGGCTCTAGACTTCATTCTCCAAAAGGATTCTTCATAACTGTTTATATTATGCAGATTTGACAGAAGTTGTTTTTCCTGCTAATGGTCCTCTAGAGACATACCTTTCTCGAAAACATTGAATTCAAGATCTTCCAACTGCTTCTTAAGTTCTTTCTTCCTTTAAAAAATATTTCCAAAAACATCTTTATTCCAGATTCTAACCTTTTGCTTAACATTTTTCAACTTCTGCAGAAGCCTGTATTGGGTCATCCCTGTGCCTTCCCAATACCACCACTCTTTAATTCTGTCCATAATATCTTCATGCTCGAGCCACATTTTCTCAAATTTGAAATTGCAGTGAAAAGGTTTTTCCCAATTGAAGAAATTTAGGACAATAGGATTATGATCAAAACCCATTTTGGGGAGAGAAGAAATATGACAATTCTGATCCACGATCCAATTAGTAGAAATAAGAGCTCTATCTAGTTTAACCTAGATTAAGTTCTCTCCAAATATTCTGTTAGACCAGGTAAATTGATTGCCATGAAGCTCTATGTCCATAAGATTAAGATTCGAAATAAAACCAGAAAACTCTTCCATACTAAGAGAAAATTCAGAGCTTCCCACAAAATTTTCTCCTGGATTTAAAGGAGTATTGAAGTCTCCCATAATCAACTAGTTCATGTTCTCAACATTATTTCGAAACAAGGTTAACTCCTTCCATAAATTTCTTTTCCCAGTAATAGTATTGGGTGCATAAATATTAGAAAGAATCCAGCTATGATTATTCTCAAGAATTTTAAATATTATAGCTAAATGGTTCTGGGAGAAGGAGATTACCTTACCGTTAACAATCTTGGTATCCTAGAAGATCACTAAGCCTCCAGAAGCACCTTAAGAATCAACAGCAGCAAAGGCAACGTTCTCCCAGAAATATCTTTTGCAATCTTCAACTGCTTTACTTTTCATTTTAGTTTCTTGAATAAGAAGGATGTTGGGTCTGTTTGATCTTTTAATTTCCTTGAGAATTCTTTTCTTAGGCCCCCCATTGAGGCCTCTGACATTCCAAGAAATAACCTTCATTAAAAAAGGTTTGGAGATGTAGTTGCCGGATGGTTCAAAATTCTTTGTGTACCATCTGCAATTTCTTTTTCATTCTCTTTTTCTCTTTCTTCTCTCTTTGATAGTCTGCCTTTTCTATATGGGACTCCAATATTTTCAGTTCTTCTAGCAGTGGCCCTTGTGATTATTGAGGTGGAAGCTTCCTAGCTTCCAATCTGCTTCTTTTTATCACTATAGAGTGATTCCAGAATTTCTTCCAGACTTTTTAGTCCTCTTTTCTTACTTCTCACTATGATGAATCCATCATTATCACAGTCTGGTATACTTTTCTTGCTATTAGGGGTAATTTCCCCTTCCTCTTTACCTGTGACAATATCAGTCTATTTAACCATTTTAGAAGCGAGCTCCTTCATATCAGTAAACTCTTTATCTTGGTTTAGATCTCGTCCAATGGATTCCAGAGCCTCTTTGACTTTTCCTTGTCTCATTTTGAGTTTCTCCATAGAGCTATTTCTATTTAACAGTGCTTGATGAGCAGTAGTTTTTTCCATCTCTTCTTCATTAGAAGTAAGAGAAATGATAACTTTTTCATTTTCTTCATCGACCTCCATATTCAACTTTACCGGATTTGGTGTCATAGTGTTCATTGTTGAATCCATTGACATAACCATTTTGCTTTCTTCCTCTTTTGTCGATTCCAGATCTATTTCCTGATGAGCCTCATCTAACTTTTCTAACTGGTGAAATTTAGGTCTCCACAGTTTTCTATAGACTGGTGGCCTCTTTGCCTTAAATCCTTTTTTCCATTCTTTTAGCCTAGAATGCATCTGCAAGCGTCTACCTCCAGTATTTGCTAGTGGCTCTTTATCAGCTTTATCTATCTATTTCTGTCCTTGAGCCTCAGATAGATCTAAGGGTATTTCCAGCTTTTGCATTATTTGTTTAGGGCATTTGCTGGCAAGTGACCTAATTTATGACATTTGCTGCTTCTTAGTTGGAAAGCTTCATATTCTATTTGTTGTTTCCATGATCCAAATTTGGACTATAGAATGATGTGATCAGGTAGCTCTTGATCTATTTTAGTAGAGACACATAACCTAGAAAATTTCAGTCTTGACCTATTTCTCGTGGGTCCATCCAGCCCAACTGGTGAACCAATCATTTTGGCTATATGAAGGAGGATTTCATCATCCCATAAATGAAGGGGTAGCCCTGGGAGTCTACACCAGATGGGTATGGCATGAATTTTCTCAGCATATGGATTGAATCCAGGATACCATTTTTTTAGAAACAGTCCCATATTTCCTAGACACCAGGGATCCCCCAATAAGACAGAGTCCAAATCAATTTGGAGATTAAAACGGGCTAGAAAAAATCCCTTTGCCATGGTGGTGATGATCAAATACCCTTTTGGTTTCCATCTGCGAATGACCCATTTTTTGGTAATGTCCACATTGGGTCTTGATCCCAGAAATTTGCCAACAAGAGATAGATTGGTTTTCTCCAGTGCTCTATGCAGACATCCGTCAAGCACTTGTATGTGGGTCACCCTCGCAGCATCTTTTGTACTTTTAAAAATAAGATCACATGCAGGATGAGGACCCACATTTTTGTTAGGAGGTATCTTTACAACATCCGCCCATGCTCTAGATCAAAAACTACCACCTCTCAGCCAATTCTCTCTCTTTTTCCGGTGCCTTAACAACTATTACGCAGCCCTTTGAAAGACATTCAGCAGCCAACGCTGCTGAAACTACACTCTCAAAACCCTCATGGAGTCCTCCGTGATTTTCAAATGCACAGTCCTCCATGTTAATCTTATGTTTCTTAAACATTTATTCAATGTTAAAATGTTACCCTTACTACAAGAGAATTTGAAGTGAGGTCAAGGAATAAATATTAGGTTTTGAGGCAGATTTATATTCAAGATACCTTCTCCCAAAATATTTTTCGATCACGATATCCTTATTTCCCATCATAGTGAAGATATATCAAAAAAATTTTGAATCCATTGATACATTCCCACATCAAGAAATTTTATTTATGTTTACATATATATACTATATATATATATATATATATATATATATATAGTATATATACTATATATATAGTATATATATATATATATATATATATACTTGTTTTCTCAAATTTATAACACACCGAGGAAATTCATATTCTTTTTAACACAAGTAAATGTCTAATTGAGCTTACAAGGAATCCAAGAGTGATATTATAACGAACCCCAAATCTCGTTTTATTCTTATATGATTTACTTGAACATTGCACTATGGTCTCATTATTGGCATCACTTTGTAATAAAAGAGTTACGAAAGTACTTTTCTAATATCTTAAATAACTACATGATTGGAAGCATTAGAACCATACACAAACCACAAGTGATTTGTTTTCAAAGTGAGATCCCATGTTACCCGCATTTTGTGATTTTGCATGAGAAATTTCTTTTATTCTTAAAGTCATAAGTGACATAACAAGGATTTATGGAACCAAGATTTATATTTCCTAATTTCTCTTAAGTCAACATCTTTCAAATCAATTTCATTTGCAAAGAGTTACTTACAATTTTCTACCCGCCAGTTAACCTCCATAACAACTATGGTTTAGTTTAATTCCAATTTACACTTAGGGATCTATGCCCTATAGCAGATCAGATTAAGGTAAAAACAAACATATTTACCCAATAAATCCTCTGCAAAGGACCGATGCACTATACTTTCACTCACCAAGATAACACATTTAGCTGAGGGGATCTAAAGAGGTCATTAACAAGAGTTTAAGTTATAGTACAACTATGTCACTAGCTCCATTATTTCATTTGGATCCCATAAGAAAATCATTCAATTAAGAAATTTAATTCTAAATCCAACTTTGAAAAACAAGGTAGTCCAGTAGCATACTAAGTAAGTGCTAGTTCTACTTACTCCAGATAAATTTATACTGTGTCGCTCCGAGCTATCGGGTTAATGACGATGTCACTAAACATAACGACTAAGATGATAAACCCATTCTTGGGATTTTATTTACCTAAACTAGGAGGTCTCATCAAGAGCAAGGTTCATTTGAAGGTCTCAGTTTTTAATGCTAAGGGATTAACATAGGCAGGTTAGTTATGCACGAATTTGAACTAGGGTTGACTGTTTCGTTTGTATTTTTGTATTGCATTTTCAAGATAAGGAAAACATGACACCCCAATTAATTAATCATCTATTGTTCACTGAAAATACACTACAAGATATTAAATTCAAATTCATTTAACATATATATAGTATATATATATATATATATATATATATATATATATATAACCTTTTTACCATACGTAAATATGAATTAAAATTGCACCTATGATTAAATGCACATTTCACAAGGTATACCTAAGACTAACATCTTACACATATTACCAAATTTCACATATAAATTTTTCTCTAACATGGAAATACATTATACATATATACATTCTACAATGACCTATATAAATTATAATAATAAATAATGAATTACACCACGCCTTTTCTCCATCTTTCTTGCATCCTGCAAAAACATGTGAGCAGGAAATCAACGAAAAATCGCTGGTGTGACATCCACCTAGATCTAGCATAATTAAAAATTTTAGTTTTGCATTTATAAAATAATAATAATTTTCATTTGAAAGGAGAGGGTTAGAGACATGTATTGATTTCATTTCATTTCACTTTTTTTCTTAACCAATGAGAGAGAGAGATAGAGAGAGAGAGAGAGAGAGATGAATATTATTTTTCCACAAGTAGATTTTCACACAAAAAGTCACATGATAGAGTTTCTAAAAGTTATTCACAAGTGTCAACATGTTTCCATGGTCGTTTGGTAACCCGATGGGGGTCCTCAAACTTTCTTTCTATATTTTTTTGCTAGTTGCCAAAACGTTCAATTTAGGCTTGGAGGCTAAGAAAGTGTGTTCAAAAATTGTCTTCCGATGAGAAGAAAAACAACAGGTAAATTTACATGTATCTTCTATATACATAGAACTCAAAAGAACTAATAGAAATCAGAATTGGAAAATGGTTTACAATTCATGGCTAGGTTTCTGGAGCAACCGATCGTAGTTGGGCTAGTTATAACAACACCCAATTTTAGCTCAAGGGCTATAAGAAATCCTCATCCAAAGCTAACCTTCGATAAATGAATGTGTAATGGAAAATTTCCTACATGATCTCCTATGTATGGAGAATTCATTGGAGTCGATGGAATTGAGAACTAAAAAATAGGTTACAAATGGCGATGAGTTTTCCAGAACCACCAGTTGTAGTTAAGTCAGTTTGATCTAGTCAAACAACAACCTGAGGCCTACAAAATGCCTCTACCAAACTATATAGAAGAGTGTTTTTCCCAAAACTAAAGTTTAAAAGATATTTTATAGTAAAAATACTAGAGGTTTGAGAACACAGATAAGCATTTCATTGCTCAGGTTAAAATTTTGGGTCAAAATGAAAGCCAACTTTTTAGTTTTAATAGCTTCCTAAAAGTGTAAGATGGAGTAACAAGGCTCCTCGAGGAGTGGCGAAGAGAGAATAAAAGGTTGTTAGGCGTCAATATAAAGGTTGGTGTGACTCTCCCTATAACAAGGATCCCATACGTCACTTGACATCACTTTTAGGGGCTCAGAATGTTGTTTTGCACATCTATAGAAATTACGTTTATCAACTTTGTCAACTTTGCAAGGTAGAAAAAAATGCTTGAGTTAATTAACACATATAGCTCTCACCAATACAAAAGGGCACGAAAAACAAAAATTATACACCTTGGGTTCATCGATGCATATGTGGTTGTGGTAACAATCCGGTTGATGGTCGAGGTGTAACTTGGTTATGCAAATCACAAGAGGGAGTTTTGTCATTTTAGACTATTTAATTTGGTTAAATATCCAAATGTTTAATTATCCACTAGTTCAATATTTCTTTTATATTGAATATGAGAAAAATAAATTACAAAAATTATAGAAGATTTCAGTAAGGAGACCATGCCTGGAAGAAGACAAGTGGGCCTTAGATGTCCTCGCCCTTCCAATCGACCGCTTGTGAAAACATTAAAGTTGTTACACCTAATGTAATTGCCCTTTCATGACATATCATCTCATTGAAGCATTTCTCCAAACAAACCCAAAGTATCTTCAAGAGTATCATTTGCACAAATCTTTATAAAACTCACATTTTTAACCTAGACTGAGATCCTGGTAGCAAAAGTGAGCCCAACACAAATCTCCTAACATGTGATTTTATGTAATTCTTTTAACACCCTGTATCCATGATTACAAGCATCGAATGTAGAATATTTATTTTGTATTATTGCAAAAATGATAAAATCATATGCATGATTAGATGGTTCCAACTTCCAAGGCTGGAAAAATAATATATCGTAATGAAAGGATCTTGATTCTGCCAAACAAAAAGACTTTGAACGGTGAAATGTTCTTGACACAACATCTCACATTTATCGTAACATTGTTTGAGAACACATCAACATGTCTACCATTTTAGGCACCTTATAGTCACATTTTATGTTGAAGCTATTATTGGATTTCCCTCGAGTAGTAGCCCTTTTTCAAGAGTGAGAATATGTGATGAGAGAACATATGCATGCTTTGAGCTCTCGTACAACTGTGCATTTTCCATTCTCTCTTGGATGTCTATCAACTCGGACTCAATTACTTTACAAAGTTGGTCTCCTGCCTAAGTAGGTAGATATTCTTGTACAGTTTCTCTTATGGTGCCTATGATTAACTGTGTGCTTTATAATCACCCCTATCTACACATACTCTGGCATAAAAAATGGGATTCGCATCACTTAATTGATTTCTTTTCCTATCAACTTTAAGGGAAACAGACCGTTACTCCACGTTGATTGATTCTATATGCTCAATTAAAATGATTCATGCCATTGCAACTGCTACCATTGATTGTGTTCAAAAAGCTCGAAGCTTGAAATGCACTAAAAATTCCCTTTCTTCCTCCATTTTATACAACAAACATAATCATGACAGGAAGATATTTCCTCTCAGAGACAATTGCACCCACTTTAGAATACAAATATAGATCCAAATAAAATAATTTGTATAAAGTAAAGATGAAGAGATATTAGAAATACAGACTTGTCTCAACGCGCAAGTCTGATTTATTTCATAATTGGATTGATTTTAGGATGGCTAATAGTGAGACATCCCTCTAGTACAGTCCCCTGTCACATTCCCTCTCTCACTACAACTATCCAATGTTAGCTAAATTCACTATATAACTTGGGTTCCATTGTGGTTAAGGCCTACGGATCTCAAATAAAGTGCAAGAATTACTATGCAAGGAAGATGGCAGGTCTTAAAGTATGTCAGGATGCCTAGGCCCTGAATAACCACTGCCACATGCCTCTTATGTCTCTTTCCACTCCTACCACCACCTAATCAATCAATTCCACCAAATCACCTTCCACACGCCACCCTCCAGCCCATGCTCTACCTTTTTTTGTTATTATTTTGATTTTTGTTTTTAGTACGACACTATAGGGATGGGTAACCATGGCCGAACCACCCCCTATTTAATATAGTGGGGTAGGTCAGCCATGGCTGCCCACCCCTTTGTTAATATTATAGTTAAAAAGGGGGGTTAGTTCCCCCCAAACTTTATTATGTATTTTTTATAACAATACCTATTCCTGGGGGGGAAGCCCACCATCCCCCTCCCCCCATATTATATATATTTTTCTCATATTACATTTGGTTTCATTGACGCCCAACCATATCTATTGTGTTTTTGTAATATATATATATATATATATATAGATATATATATATATATATCTATATATATATATATATATATATAGATATATATATATATATATATATATATATATATATAGATATATATATATATATATAGATATATATATATATATATATATATAATATATATATATATATATAATATATATATATATATATAATAATATATATCTATATATGCTATATATCTAGTGTATGTGTACATATATAACATGTAAAATATATATACCTTCTTTCTAGTATTTATTTAAAGAAATGATAGTTAATATATATTAGATCATTTCTTTAAAAAAATACTAGAAAGGAGGTATATATATTTACATGTATATATGTACACACACACACACACACACACACACACACACACACACACACACACAGATATATATATATATATATATATATATAATTTTAAATACTACAAAACAAAATAGCATATGGTTGGTAGCTTCATTGAAACCAAATTTAATATGAGAAAAAAATATATAATATGGGGGGAGGGGGTGGACTTGCCCCCCAGACTATGTATTGTTATAAAAAATACATAATAAAGTTGGGGGGGAACTACCCCCCTCTTTTAACTATAATATTAACAAAGGGGTGGGTGGCCATGACCGATCTGCCTCACTATATTAAATAGGGGGTGGTTTGGCCATGGCCACCCATCCCTGTAGTGTCCTACGAATATATATATATATATATATATATATATATTGTGTGTGTGTGTGTAGTTGCTGAACCAATAGTTAAAAAAAAAATACACTAGTATAATTAAAATTGGTTTCTTTCCTTGATCTAAAAAGGGTTATAATTACATACTTTTGATTTCTAAGTATTATTTTATAAGGTATAACAATCACATACATTTTTTTTCTTTTTTATTTTGTATAAAATATAACAAGATCCTTTCAAAATGGAAAACAACCCATTTACTTGAATGAATTTCTATTTCAAAGAGAACAATTATGCACTTTAAATAAGCTACAAATTTTAATCCAAGTTGTATATATTAAAAAAAATACAAACTTAAAGAGATGCAAATTCAATAAAATATTTAATCTCCAATACTCCTCTTCTAGCCATACACACTTCATAATTAAATAGAGAAAATCAGATTTGAAGAATCCATTTATAAGGAGCTTTAAAGTTAAAATGCAAGTATCAAAATCCATCCACACAAATGTGGAGACAACATGATAAATTTTACAATAAATCTCTCTTTCCTTTGTTTCAAATACATATGTAACTCCATCCAAGTTACCAACTTGCAACTCCTTTTTATTTTCACCATATTCAACACAACAACAAAGAAAGGGAGCTAAGAAACACTCACCTCCCAGCATTAATCCAATGAGGAGGTGAATCCAACCTTCTCATTGAATCTCGAGCCCTAACAATGGAAAAATAAGGGGTTTTCACAATCATGCTAGCTCTTTGTAAAATGGATTCAATACACAACACTCACATACAAAAAATTCCACAACCAAAAAGAGTATGACAACAATTAAATCCTTTATAATGCAAACACACATAGGCTCCAAGTTGAGACAAAGGAGAAACAAATATGGAAGCCATCTCCATATGCCTCCAAAGTGGGATAGGGGTCCACCCAATGCCTCCAAGTGCACTAACACAAATCACATTCACATAAACTCCTTATATTTACATTTGAAAGATGAAAATGATATAGTTTCCTTTTAACTCCACATAGGTGGATCACCACTACCACACTCCCTCCAAAAAATCATCACACACTCCCTTTTACCTCCATAAATGGCTCCATTTCTCTCTCCCTACACTATCCCTATGGCCAACTCTACCCAACCCATACAAAATCACATTGCATTCAGACATTCATAACACAAAACATAAATAAGAGATGTTAAAATACAAGTATAATAACATATCTTTGTCCTAAAATCTCCTTCAAACCTTCAAACAACCAAGCTCTATCTTCCTTCCACAATGCAATGCTAATTACCATGAAAGATCTCTAAAACTATCCAAGCGAGTAACCCCCAAAACAACTAAAGAGCTCCAATAAAAAGAAAATGGTGGAGAGGATGGTGAGGTGGCTCCATGTAGGATGTCACATCATTTCCCTCCAATCCACCTCACAATTCAAACACATAATCAAAGAATCAATAAATGAGTAAGGTGAGGGTATGGCACTTTCATTTATCCACACAATCCACCATTTCATATTTCAAGGAAATAATTAAGATATTTAGGAAGAAGGTGTAATTAATTGCCTATTTTTCCTTCACAAATACATAATAGGGGCTAAATTTGATCCCATATATCATAGGTTGGGTTGGTGGGAAATTTTAAGGAGTATGTAACAAATATAACTTGTCTTGCAAGCCTTCAAAAATGGGCTCAAAGCCCAAATCCAAGATTTAAGAGATGGGGTTGGGTACACAAATAAAGATCAAATAAAATCCATCTAAAATCATGAAGAGAACAAGGACTATCTGCCAAATTCATTTCCCTCTTTATCACATCTTCTAATTACCATACAATCCATCATAAGAGCCAAAACACCATGATAATCACAATATCTATAATGTAGAACAATAGGCTATACAAAATATCGAAGAATGTCCATAATATCACTAAGAAAATAATAAACATGATCAAAGAAAAATAGGGGTGGAAGAGGAGTGAGCACTACACCCCCCTCCCCTTAGACTTGAGTTCCTCTTGGAAGTCACAGAAGGAGGTAGGGAAACAATGCATACGAATAAAAGTCACGCCTTTCGCTGTGTTTCTTTACTCTGAAGAAAAAAATTATCCCTCAGAACCCAAGTTTGGTCCATTACTATTGTAAAAAGAGAGGGAGACTATTATGCATAGATATTAACCTTCCCTAGATAATATTGTGAGCATTCAAACCTACAGAATAATCTTTATGAGGTTAACCAAGTTACAACTCAAAACATTTAAATAGAAAATTGTCGATGGCACCCCAATGAATGACAACTAAGGTCCATGAAGAATAGGAATAGTTATGTACATAATGTTTCCACATATCCAAACATGGGTGCAACACACAATAAAAGTGAAGGATAAGACTTCCACTTAGGTTGAATTACACTTCAAGGTTCGTTAATTTAGACAAAATTAACAACTACAACTCATGACC
Source organism: Taxus chinensis (assembly GCA_019776745.2). Taxonomy (NCBI): domain Eukaryota; kingdom Viridiplantae; phylum Streptophyta; class Pinopsida; order Cupressales; family Taxaceae; genus Taxus; species Taxus chinensis. The sequence continues at coordinate 745,637,667 of CM034147.1, read as the reverse complement.
TTCAATTTTGTATGAGAAACCACACCTTCTTATAGGTATAACAAATTCAAGGCCATACAAAATGAGGCTTAAAAATAAGGAAAAGACCTAATTTAAACAAAAGTGTTTACAATAATGCAAACTATTCATTGGAAGTACTTTATATAATTTGGAAGATTTCTCTTAAATTTTCATGGTAACACTAAACACAATCTTGGACACAAGGTTTCAATAACTTGAATTTGTACCCAAATATCGTAACACACAACCACTAATCTTGATTTAGAATACCCAATCAATTAGATAACATTTCCATTTTTTCGGGATATTCAATCTTTGCCCATACTATCATATCGACACAAGAGATACCTTTCTCTCTATATAACAAAAAAAATAAATTTAATTTTAGACCCACCCTAGGTCAAAAGATTCTTAAAAAAATACAAGCTTATTATCATAACACATAATAACACTCAAGCAAGCTAGGGGAAATAGGAAACAAAAGAGGTCCAACTAGCACTTTACTAGAGCAACACACCAAACATTCTTGTAGAAACTTATGAAAACAACCCACACCTTCTCTTCCCCAAAGGCCAAGGGGGAAAACATCATGGTTCCCCAAAAGGAAGGAGGATTCCGAAATTCCTCCATATCCTTAACATATGCTGCCTAAGCTTGCCAATAGGACTAGGTCACCAATGACCTATTCTAGAACACAAGAGGGGTGTCTCTCTTAAAATTGGAGATATAGAATCACTCCTAAAATACCACAAATCATACACTTGTTGAGCTAAGAGGAAAAAGGGTACGGCATCCTAAAAAGCTCCATCAAGAAGGATCACATATATTTATGTTCAAGGGAGTAAAACATGACTAGAACACATTAGTATCAATAAGGTAATCCATTATTCATGGTAGGAAACCAAATTTAAGGTTCAAATAGTTTCCATTGTTGTCAAGATGGACGTTGGGCCCACCAATATGAACATAAAAATTAATCCATTCTAACAAGGTGATAAAATCCTTATGTATACTTCTAAAAAAATTGGACTAACTAATGATAGGTCCCAAAAACTGACCTAGTATGTGACTTGTGTTATAAATATTATACATATGTTTTTTGTTTTATATAATAAAGGGAGCTATGGGAAATACTCAATCATTTCACAGCCCAAAATACTAGGGTGCAATTGAGATTAGATACTCATACAGTAGCTCAAGGGACCTTTCAATTAGCTCAACCATTCATATTGTGTGCTCTATAAATTTTAGGTAATGTAATAACAATTTATACAATCAAGATGGTTTATTTGTGCATTCTAATCGTGCTCAATCCCATAAAATTATCCGTTCCATATTCCAAGTTATAAAAAACAATTTAGAGTTATGTTTGCTAACCATATTTCTTATAAATTTTCTAACTAATGCATTCCTTATATTATGATATCCTATACCTTGTGTCATTGAAGGTCATCACCAATGCTGGCATGATATCTCACTATTCTATATAGGTGACAAAATTATTCATTTTAATTATAGGGAGAGTATGAGAGTATTCTCTACTATTTTAACATAGTTTTTTTTTCTTTTATTAAACCACAAGGTCAGAGTAAGGAACTATTTTCCTAATGTCCAAATTTACTTATTAAGTTTTAAAAGTCCAAGCCTCCCAATTAGAGTTCTATTATGCTCAGGATTATCACAACACCAATTGAATTTTAATGAGTAGAAAGAGACAATGTTATTGCATGAACAAGTTCATATAAAAGAAGAGGTCATAATCAAAATGAAACACACCATGTTTACAAGATTTTTCCCAAGAGTTACATGCATCACCAATGCATCCAAAGTAAGCCTCAATAAGTATCAATAAGAGATATGATGAAGGCGTACATTAAGAAGTTATAAGTTTTCTTTTATGATTTTAAGGATTTTAGATAAGTATAAGGACGATTTTTTTTTTTATGGTTTAAACTCAAAATAGGTTCACTAGATAAGAGAGAGTTTCTTAAAAAAACTTATACTTCCACAAGATACCTTTAACCAAGCATTGAATATGACAGGGGGGTGTTTACCCCATAGACACCACACTTCCTCACCAAGAGGAAATCAAAATATCAAGAGGGAAATCAAATGGTGTGCTCCAAACATAGCCTCTAAGGAAAACATTTATATCCTCATAAGAAATAACATGACACAAGCACAACTAAGGTTAGAAACTTAAGAGCAGTAAAAACCAAGATCTCTAAGCAAAAATTCCAAAGGAGACCAATACATTCATATCTTCCTAAACATAACTCCATACTAATGGATTATAGTGTGGTATATGATAAACAAATCAAGAGATTAAGACAGGGGTATATCTAAATATGAGTCCTCGAGATCAAAAAAAGCATACTTATTTAAGCGCAAAGCTCAAAGGAGCTTGAGTATTACAATATTTATCAAAGGTACTTATAGTCCAAAATGCCTATATTTTCTTAAATAACACAAACAAACTGAGTTAGGACTCCCGTATGCCCATCGGTGGACCATCATATCCCAATAGTACACTATCCACCAGAAACCTATAATTATCCAAGAGTTAATTCATCCCTAACATAATCCATAAGTTTATAGTGAGTATGACATCTATCTTGATGATGAATAAAAAACATACTAGAGTGCAAAAAGAAACACAATATTTTTCAAACCTGTCAACTATATTACATGACACAGAGATCCCTCTCCTTAGAAAAATATGAGTATCGAAAGTGTCATTCTAAGGTCCTAGACACAAAAAGTCCTATCACCCCAAAGCCAAAGGTAGGACCCAAATCACCTTTAATAAATTAGTCATGTCACCTAGGATGTACCCCCATATGATGAGAGAACGCAATAAAAACAAAATAAAACCATCTTGTCAATAGACAAGAAGAAAACAACGTAACATTCTTGACGACATTTAGCCAAGTGACCTATGAGGAAACAATCTCTGAGTTACCAAACAAAGGTAAAATCCAAGAAATCTCAGTAATGAAAAGAAATGGTTAAGTAACTGCATTTCAATCCTTGAAAAATCTCACAATGAGATAAATATAATAAGAAGAGCCTCAAAGATTCTCAACAATTCATTAAAATAAAATTTTGGTCCTTGATAAAAAAAATTGAAGTTTACAAATATAGAACACATGAAATATCCACATCACTATCACTTTGTAACCCTTCATGGGCCATCGGTATGGGTACTACACATGGAGATCATAGCCCAAAATATACATACAAATGGTATCTAATGTGACATCATGTCATGATATCAAATCTCCCATTTGGAGATTAAGTCCTCAAAGAGACAACCAACACAAAACCATACCCAAAACTTCACCAGTTACTTAGGGAAAATTACAAGATTTTTTTTAAAAACGTTACGAGGGTAATATAATTTAATTGTGTTTATTTATTCCCCATTAGTTAAATACTACATACCCCCTTAATGGGGTCATAACCAGTTTAATAATTGAATAATATTATTTAGTTCCCAAAATTGATTTCAAAGTTTAATATTTCTCCAAGGTTTCCATTAATTTTATTTAAAATATTCCCTAGGTCAAATCCGTCAATTTTACCCACTTAAGCTCATATTGATTTCATCAAAATAATTTCTTGAGTTACATTTAATTTTATTTTCAATATTTCAAAAATTTAATTTTAATTTAATTTCCCTAAGTAATAGTACCCATGGTTACATTTATTTATTTATCTACTCATTAAATTTATTCACTTTAATCCTTTTAAATAATTTATCTAAATTCCTATGTTCAACATTAGCTTATTTACCCCATAATAAAAAATCTCACCACTTATTCCTAATCCCACTTTACCCATGTATAGAATACCTGAGATGGCCCCATTAATTAAATACCCATACACTTAATAAAACATCTATTTCCACAAAAATTCCTACAACTTAAAAGTTGTAGGATCTAAATATGGGTCTTTGGATTAGATTTAATCCACACCTCTAAGATCCTATATATTATCTCAAAAATGCCATAATCCTCTCTTCATCTTTTCCTTTTAATAATTTTTTTGACCATAATGTGCTCTCCATCTGCATAGGTATGGATTATGCAGGTTGAAGGAGAGATGGAGGCCATGGAAGGCTTGATGGAGAGAACTATGGTTCTTTACTTTGTTAAATAGTTATGCAAATTGAGGAGGAATTTTATTCCTCATGTTAGTATCCCATTATATTCATTTTTGCACTTCAGGGTGTAGGGTTTGTAGTATGTAAACGTTTTTGGCTGATTTGAAAAATATCCCTGAACAGCTTTTTTGGTTTTTTGTGTATTTTATTTACCCTGATGCATTATTTGTTTACAAACCTGGATAAATCTGATTTTATTTTACACTATAGACATACATGTATAGATACATACATACACATGTGTGTGTGTGTGTGTGTGTGTGTGTGTGTGTGTGTGTGTACATACATTGCATACATACATACATACATACATATATATATATATATATATATATATATATATATATAGCCATATAGTATATATATATGAGGTGGATGCCTACACGACGTGCACATGGTAGAACATAGGCCATGGGGATGGGCCTCCATGGCCAACCCATCCCTATTTCATATTGGAAAGGGGCAGGGTGGTGTGGCATGACTGCCCACACCACTCTTCCCACAATGCAATGGATAATATATATATATATATATATATAGGGGCGGCATATATATCTGTGTGTGTGTGTATAAATGCCCCTCAATGACTATATTAGCTACATTTTTAGGGTCAACACAGCTCATGAGGGTGAAGCTATAGGGGGGTTTGTCCCCCCATATCCCCCCACACCTTTTCCCTCCCCATTAAAATTTTTTGTTAAAAAAAAACAATACAAAACAAATACTATGATTCCATTTTCATTGTCATATTATACATATTTTTTATATAAATGTGTGTGTGTGTGTGTGTATATTGTATGTGTGTGTGTGTGTGTGTGTGTGTGTGTGTGTTCACGTACATATGTACATGCTTAAATATATATATTCTTTCTAGTTGTTTTCAAAAGAAATTATTTAGGGAAACAAATATATCGTATATTATTGATATATAAAATGGGATTTCTTTCCTTGAAAAAGGGTTATAATTACATACTTTGGATTTTCTATATATATATATATATATAATAGATTTCTTTCATTGATACTAAATTAGGGTTATAATTACATACTTTGGATACATTTCTAAAATCAATTATTTATAAGTTATAACAATCACATGTTACCATAAAGAAAACATAAGTCTTTTTTGAAATAGAAAAAGCAAGATTTATTTCAAAAGGTAAAACGACCATTTACTTCAATAGAATTGCTAATTTCAAAGAAACAATTACATATTTCAAATAAAATATGCAAATTTAAATTAAGTTGTAGATTTAAACACAATACAAATTCATAAAGAGATACAAATTCAATAATGTATGACTTTCAATACTCCTTTTTCAAACATCTTTATTTCATAATTAAAAATACATAACAAATCATAGTTGAATAATCCATTAACAAGGAATATTCAACTTAAAATGACAAGTATCAAAAGCCCTCCATACTAAAGGTGAAGACAACATGCTAAATTTCTATAATAAATCTCTTTTTTTGCTTCTTTAGTCACACTATGTAACTCCATCCCACGAGATTAAACTTGCAACTCATTTCTTTTCTCCTCCATCTTCAACACATCAATAAAGGGTAGGGTGCTAGGAAACACTCACCTCCCAACCTTAATCCAATGAGTAGGTGAAGCCAACCTTCTCATTGGCCCCAAGCCCTAAAAATGGAAAATAAGGGGTGTTTAAGTACCATGTCAGCTCTTTACAAAATTGATTCAATAAACAACACTCACAAACAAAAAAATCCACAACCATAAAGAACCACAAAAACAAATAAATCCATTTATAATGCAAACACATAGGATTAAAATTGAACCAAAGGATAAAAGAATATGGTAAAGCCATCTCCTTATGCCTCCTAAGTGGGATAGGGGTCCACCCAACCTCCAATTGTCACTATACAAACACAAAAAATACCCCTTATATCTCCATTTTGAAAGATACAAATGATATAGTTTCCTTTTAACTCCACATAGGTGGATTTTCCTTCCGAACACTCCCTTGACAAAATCCTCACACACTCCCTTTTACCTCTACAATGCCCCATTTCTCTCTGTCCATACACCATCCCTATGGCCAAACTCTACCCAAACCATTACAAAAATCACATGCATTCATACAACTCACAACTACAATAACATAAAAAAGAAATGCTAAAATACAAGTATGAGATCCTACCTTTCATAGAAATACTCCTTCAAACTTTCAAGCAACCAAGATCTAACTTCTTTCCACAATGCAAGCAATTCCCATGCAAGGTTCTCTAAAAAAGTCTTCAAGAAAGTAACCCCAAAACAAATAAAGAGACTCCAACTAAATAGAAAATGGTAGAGAGGATGGTGAGGTGGCTCCATGTAGGATACCACATCATTTCCCTCCAATCCACCTCACAAGTCAAACACATAATCCAAGACTCACTAAATGAGTAAGGTGAGGGTATGACACTTTCATTCTTGCACACAAAATCCCCATTCCACAATTTCAAGAATTACATAATTAAAAGAGTTAGTGAAAATGGTGTAATTAATTGCACTATTTTCCTTCAAAAATACATAATAGGGGCTAAATTTGACCCCTCATATCATAGGTTGGGTTTGTGGGAGATTTTAAGGAGTATGGGACAAGTATAACTTGTCCCACAAGCCTCCAAAAATGGGCTCAAAGCCCAAATCCGAGTTTTGAGAGATGGGGATGGGTACACAAATCAAAATAAAATAAAATCAATCTAAAATCATGAAGAGAAAAAGGACTATCTACCACATTCATTTCCCCCTTTGTCACACTATCCCAGTTAGTATTAATCCACATAGTTAATTAACTAAATCAGGAGCACACTAAATAAGTACAATAACATGAGATGACATTAGAATTCAATAAAACCACATACATCAACTAAGAAAAATAATAAAAGGAATCAAAATAAAACATTCACACCCATGGTCACTTATGAGGTTCTCTCCCCCTTGGAGACCTCCTAACAAACATGACAAGAAAAATAGACAATGCACACACACACACATGGTTGCCAAGGTGACCTTGTTATAAACACCAGGTATTCTTCCATAGTTAGTCTTCCTAGTCCCTTCTTTTTTTTTGTGATTTCATTTTCTTGCAAGTAACAAATACAATACCACCTTCGGCCTCAAGGACATATTAATACGTCAAGAAATCAAAACACATATATCATTTATGAAATAAAATCATCATACAACATAGAATCTAATATTATTCATAGTTAGTCCCCTAGTTCAACTTTTGGACCCTGGGTAGACATGGGAACATGACAACCTATTAGCAAAACATAAACCTAGGACACCAGAACCTCTAGGATTTAAATAATAATAAAGATAATAAAATTTGTTCAAATTGTTGTTTTTCCCCTATGTGGAAGTTCACCAACCATGAGGGAGGTGAAGTGATTTGAATTCCATAGACCACCTATGCAAAAATTTCTATAAATTACTATTTTTGGACAATATTGTGAAATTTTCATTTTGGAGCCTTTCTATGAGGTTTTCAGGGGTCAAAGTTTGCCAAAATAATTTCGGCACCCCTTCACCACATCAAATTCATCCTAAAATTTCTGACACCTTTTGAACAGAGTCAATCAGAGCTATGGTGAAAAATATTATGGCTCACGAAAGTTTCCTTGTTGAAATGTTATGCTACCTAGATTAGGCATTTTGGGGTGGTAAGATGGGTGTTGTCTCTTTGAGGACTTAATTCCCATATGGGAGAGTAGATATCATGACATGATGTCATAGTAGATCTAGTTTGCATGTTTATGTTGAGATGTGAGCTCAATGTTGAGTACCCCTACTGGAGGCCCACAAAGGGTTGCGAAGTGATTGTGATGGTGATATTCTTGTGTTTTATATGTGCAAACTTAAATTATTTTATCAAGGGCCACCATTTTATGGATTTGATTGAGATGCTCCGAGAATATGATTATTATTTTTATCTTATTATGATATTTTCAAGGATTACAATGCGGCTACTTATCCATTTTCTTTGATTGTTGATATTTCTTGGATTTTATCTTGGTTTGGTAACTTGGAGCTTTCTTGTCTCGATGGCCATTTGGCTAAATGTTATCAAGAATGTTATGTGGTTTTCTTCTTTTCTATTGGCTAGATGGAATTATTATGTTGTGTTATGATAACTTGTTGTATGTGGGTAAACCCTAGGTGTTTTTATTTTTATCTTAGATGTTTCAGATCATGCCTTTGGTTTTGGAGTGATGGAACTTTGTATGTTTAGGACTTTGGAATAAAACTTTATTTACTCATATGTCCTAGGGAGAGGGATTTTCATGTCATGCATGATAGTTGGTAGATTTGACGATGATTAAGTTATGTCCTGCACCATAGCATGAGTTTATTCTCTGCCAATATAGGTTTTCCACTCAGTGTGGACTTATGGATTTTGCAAGGATTAGACTAAATCTTTGATAATTATAAGTTTTGTGAAAAGTGTATTGTTTAGATGTGATGGCCCACCAATGGGCATATTAGGGTCCTAACTTAGTTACTTGGTGCCATCTAAGAAAGGATCAACCTTTTGGACTATGAATACCCTTGTCTTGACCTCTTGTATTGTTTAACATATACCACACTATAATGGATGTTAGTGTCAAGTTTTTGTTGGACATGCATGGATGCTTTTGGGCTCCCTTGGACTTGTTCTTTGAGATCTTATTTTTATAGGTGTTAGGAGTTAGACCTTAGCTATTTATATGCCATGATCTTCATCCATGCTATAAATCTTGACTGTAGAGGCCATATTTGATGTCCTATTGATGAGGAAGTATGGTTTCCTCAGGGTAATATTTCCTTTGTTGTTTTTATTGAGGGGTTGATGGTATGTTGTAGAGGTATAAGTTGTGTTTGGGAAACTCTCCCTTTCTTAAATAGTTATCTTATTTCAGGTATAAGGTTGTCAAAACATAATTGTGGGTCTGATCATCACAATTTTCTGAACAATTGTAGAAGATAAATTTTTAACTTTGAATGTACCTCTCCAGTTATATTTTAGCTCAAAGTACTTATAGAAATCCACTTTGATTTGATTGAGTCATTTTGATTTATTTTGAGAAAACTTTATGAATTTGATTTGTTATATATGACTGACTTACATATGTTCCTATAAATTGTATATTAAGCATGATAATCAGTATCTGGGCTTCCTACCCATTAAAATCCATTGGTAATGTGAAGAAGTTCAGCATATTAGATCTAAGATTGGGAAGATAAGACTTTCAAAACTTATAAGTAAATTTTTTTACCCTAGGAAGACATTCCTTACTCTATGCTTTGTGTTTTAAGTATAAGAAAGCTTGAACTTTGTGAAAATAGGGAAGAACCCTCTTTGTAAGACTGGTTTTTTAGAAGTTTGGAGAATGAATAAAATTTTTGTAGGAGCTATATAGAATGGTGAGAACTCATGTCAAAGTAGTGATGTGATCCTAATGATACAAGATATAGTTAATGGTAATATAAAACTTGTATTAATTAGAAAACTTATAAGAAATATATTGGAAAACATAATTATAACTTGAGGTCTTATAATTTGGAATGTTTGAATAGCATAAATTTATGGCTTCATAACGGTAGAATGATACTAATAAACCCCCTTATTATGTAAATTGTTATTTCATGGAAAATTTCTAAGGGATTAATGCTTTGATTCAAACATAATTTTTTTGAGGTGATGGGGAAAGTTGTGCTATTATATGCAGTATCTAATCTTAATAGGACCCTAAAAAGATTTGGGATGTGTAATGGTTGAAGTACTTCCATACCCCCTTACTATATCAAAAATTTATACATATGTTCTAAAATGGTTACAAGATAAGTTACAATGCTAGATGATATGTGTATTGGTGACCTCTCCCTTGATGGGTATGAGAATTAGCTTGTGAAGTATAATAAGTTTGATTTTCATCACCTTTGTTAGAATGGGTTAATTGTTGATGTTCATATTAATGGATGAATGTTTTAATGCTTGATAATTTTTAACTATTTGAACCTTAAAATGAATTTCCATTCCTATTGAAGCCATGATTAATGGAGACCATGGGTGAAAGCTGTGGTGTTCTAGTCAAACTTTTTCCTCCATATTGATTTAGTAAAAATGTGAGTAGTCCTGGTGTTGGGTCTTTCAGGATATGGTATTTTTGCTCTGATCTGTAACATGTGTAAACATTATGACCTTTTTGACAGAAAGTATTTATAATTACATAGTTGGCTACGCACCATATTTGAGTTGTTCTTGTGTTGGAGTAGGTCATTGGTGAAGATGTTATTAACAAGATTAGTTGAAACATATGCTAGGATATAATGACCATTTTGAATCACTCTTTCCTTTTGGATAACACATGATGTTGATTTCCCCATGTCCTTGGAAGAATCATGGTTTTGGATATTACCATAAGTGTCTTTAGGAATGTTTAGTGATGTGTTTTCTCGTAAATTTTGAGCCAGTTGACCTCATTTTGCTTGCATTTCTCCTAACTCATGAGTGTTCAAATGTGAACATTGTAATGAATTATTGGGATGTTTTTAAGTCGAATTTTGAGCTAGGGTGGGATTAGATTATGACATTTCTTTGTTATATAGAATAAATGGTATCATCTTAAAGTCGATGTGATTATGAGTTAATTTTTGAACTAGTGCTCTTGGAGGGAAAAATGTGAGCCATATGTGAGAGTGAGAAGAGAGAGAGATGATTATTTGAAGAATGAGGAATCATCTATGTTATTGAGCTTGAGTAAATTAGAGATGTGTAAGTTTGTTTTTTGAGCCAATACAAGCCATGAAAGAATTTAAAGTTATGGAAACCTTGTGGCCAAGAGTATGCTTGATGTTAGGGTTTGAAGGAATTTGGAGTGAGACCTTCCACAATTATATGAAGTATCACTAATGATTTTCTTCTTCCTTGTAAATATTTTTGATTATTCATATGTAGGTGTTCTTGTTGTTAAATACCAATCTTGTGTGATCCTAAATTTGTTCTCCTATGTAGGGGTTTGCCTCATATAAATTGATCTCATGATTGGTAGTATTTTAAGTCTTTGTCTAATATCAGAACAACCTTGTATGGTAAATTCAACCCTTGAGGAATTCTTATCTTCACTTTTATATTGTGTCTATTTGTACTCTCATGTGTGGCTATGTGGACACCTTGTGTATGGTGAATTTTCTAAGCTAATGTTGAATGTATATGATTGAATGGATTCATTGATGTATGTTGCAATAAAATGATGTAAAAGTTTGGTTTTGAATTTATTAACCTTATAATTATTTTGGAGGTTGAATGCTTCCAATAGGGTTGGAGGTAGGACATAATAATTTGTGTTGTAAGTGCCCTTCTCTTTTTCAATAGTGTTGCCTCATAACTTATGAACCTTCCGAGTCACATTATAAAGTAAATAATGTCTCACTAAAATATGTGACTGTTTATTTGTATGCATGGTTCCCTACCTCTTTCACATGACTTCCTAAAAAATGAAGTTCCAGTCTAAGGGGATGAATGTAGTGCCCACTCATCTTCGACATTGATCTTACTACGATTTTTTCTTAGATGGGATTGGAGGCATAAGACCTTGTTATCATATTTATAAGTAGACATTGATAATATGGAAATTATTATATTTGATTAGTATTTTGTTAGACATTGCATATATTTTGATTTTAGACAATGTATTGACTCTATAGTGGAATTATATGCGTGATTGATTTTCAGTATTGATGATGATCTAGAGTTAACTAATTCTATATATGTACTGACACATTGGATTTTGATATATATTATTTTTTATATGATCTAATTAGTCTTGTGACTTTATTGCTAATTGATGAAATGATATAATCAAAATATTTGAAATTGTGAACAATTGGTGAAATTATTTGATTTTAGCCCATGTTTATTTTTCATTGATGTGAATTGATATGTATATGTATCACTATTTTATTTTTTGGATGTCATTGATATGGCCAACCTGATCCCAACTAGAGGTATTGTTTTGATTTTGTAGGAAATTGTAACACAACAAACAAAAATGGGGATAGGGGACCAATAATGAAGAAATTTGGAGTATTGGAAACAAGTGACCTAAGGACTACTTATGCATTTGTATGTTACACAACATGTTGTTGATAAAATATTAGGAGGTCCTGCATTCAAGGGGGGGGGGAGGGGGGGGCTCAAATGTGACCTTGGATAATACCAGTGTTGTTTTCACTTTTGTTTTAATTATTTTGTGAGTATGTGACATTTTTTTACACAATGTGATTCGTCATTAGGATTTCTGGTATTGATGTTGGTAAATTTGCTTGATTTTATCAGTGATTTGAAATAATTTTATTAGTTTTAGTGTTGTGTAATCAAGCATTGCATGTAAAACTCGGATTTTTAGCTTAATGGACATTTTTGGAGTCTTGTGAGACAAGTTACGCTTGTCCCACACCTCATAATTTTACCTACCAACTATACCTATGGGTTAAAGGGTCAAAAAGTAGACCCATTATGTGATTTAGAGTGACACTAAAAGTGAAATTTATTGCACTTTCTTACATGAGGTTTTAATTGTGTCATTTAGAGGTATGGGTTTAATACTTTTTGTGTAAGAGGATCTACATTTTCTCAACCACCAATTTATTGAGCTTTAGGTTTGGGATTTGACCATGTGATGTGGAGTTGAGGAGAAGTGATGTGGCATCCTTTATGGAGCCACCTCACCCTCCTCTTCCATTTTTCTATTTATACAAGTGCTTATTTTATGGTTTTGGGGTTACACATTTTATTTTCATTCTTACATTTTGGAGGATTTGCTTTTGGAGTTCTTGTTACAAGCTTGGGAGTTCATTTTAATGCTTTTTTGGATTACTTGGAAAAGATATATTATCTTAGGGATTAAGATACTATTGCAATGACAAGGTAGGGAATTTACACATGCATTTGGGTATTTCTTATTTTTTGGTATCAAATGGTTGTAAATGGATGAGTGTTGTGTAGTTTTGTTTTAGGAATACAATGGCCTTAAGGCTTTTAAGAGAAATAAAATGGGGATATATTAAGGGAGGTGTAAGAGTTATTTTATTCATCCCTTGGAGGGTTTGTTGGGTTGGATGTATCCACCTTGTGATAATAGTGAATATTTCTTATTTATCTTGTTATTTTTATTAAGGGGGGGATAAGAGTTTGAGGGAGGCATAAGAGAAATTGATGGAAGTCATAAGAGTATTGTTGGTATGTGATTTTTAGTTTTTGGAGACTTTCAAGGTGGAACATAATTCCATTGGGAGGCATAAGATGAATCCCATGTTTCTTCTCTCTCTCTCTCTTGGCTTGATATTGAGCCTTTGTGCTTGGGAAAATGGTATGTGTGTTGTTATTTTGTAGTGTGTTTATTGTGTTGAAGATTATGCGAATGATTGTAGTTGAAGCCATCTAAAATTGTCCTTGGTTGCTTAATATCTCATATTACTTCATTGATGGGGTTTGGTGGCCAATGAGCAGGATGAACTCTCCTTCTCATTGGATTATAGGTTTCATGGAGAGAGTATCCTACTCCCCTTTTTTTGTTCTGATTGGATTTTGGAGAAATGGAAGAGTTCAAGTTGTCATCATGGAAAGAGTTGTTTTGTGGAAGATCAAAAGAAAAAGATATAGTTATTGTCGTAAAAATTTAGCCATGTTGTCTCCACCTTGTTAGGATAAATAATATTATCCTATTATTAATTATGCATAGTTAGATTATTTAATTAATTTTATTAATTAAATAATTTAAATATATTGTTGTATGGTTAATCACCCATATTTGTTTGTATTCAGATTGTTATATTGTTTTAAACAATATATTTGTCTTTTTCTAATTCCTGCTTCCCGGATGTTATTGGAAGCTTATTCATTTTGGCATTTGGTTGCACCTGTGCAACTTATTCTCCTGTGTGTATTTGGCTATGCAATATCTATAAATATTGCAGCCCATTCTCTGTAATTCTTTACTGATTGAGATTAATAAAATATCACAGGATTTCGTCCCTGTTTCTCAATCGACATTTGGTACCAGAGCGAATTGAAGCTCCTGGAAAGGTTGCAGAAGGTTGCAGAAGAAGGAGAATTCATGGAGAAGTAATCTACACTAGAAGGAGAGCCAGTGCTGCCTCCTGCAGCTTCCCAGAACCCCTCTGCAAACCAACAACCTCTTGTTCAGTTCTAGGTGTTTGGAACGCAAATTTTTTTTGCACTGGTGCACTCAGCACCAGGAAAAAATTGCTACAGGTATTGAATTTAAAAAAAAAAAAATTCAATTCCCCAATCAGGGTTTTGATTTTACTGCATTTAGAGGTATATTTTGTTTTGGAGGATTGCTTTGCTGTGTATATGCACCTGTAGTGAACAAGCAGAGCAAAGAAAATAAAAAAAAGAAGAAAGAGGCACCCAAGCTGGAAAATATACAGTGGGAGGTGAAAGAAAAGAGTTTTTTTTTAGCATATGCGCCCATACTCAGTTCCTGTGCGGCCTGCATTAGGAAAAATGTGTTTTTGGAGCTAAAAAAACGTCATTCTCCTCAAGCCCGCGCCCTTCTCCATCTGCCACGCCCTGCACATGCAAACAGCAAGCAAATGAAGCTTAGATTGTAAAAAATACGGCCTGTACAATCAAAAACGCCTCCAGCATAAAAAAAATGCGCCCAGCATTAAAAAAATGCCTCCAGCATTAAAAAAATGCGCCCAGCATTAAAAAAAACGCCTCCAGCATCAAAAAAATACGCCCAGCATTAAAAAAACGGCCCAGCAATAAAAAAACGCAGCCACAAGTCAAAAATGTGGCCTGTACAGTGAAAAACGTGGCCCGGCATTCAAACACGCGCCCAAGAAGAAAATACAGCAAAAAATACGGCTTGATCAGTGCGTGGGAAGGAGAAAATGAGGCCTGAGCAAGTAAATGCGGCCTGAGCAAAGAGATAAAGCCTCAGATCCGTTTTTTGGGCAAATAGAACCCTAAAAATGCCCCTTCACCAGCATGCGCCACGTGGCATTCATTTTTCAAGAGGTAAGTCAATTTATTTGACATTAAATACAAATTTCTTCCATTCATAGTCCAAGCGCCCCAAGTGGGCCAAGTTGGTTAGTGCATGTGCCTTAGGAGTGAGAGGTTTGAGGATCAAATCCCACTAAAAACACTCAAAAACTCTCCTTTTGCATCTGGCGGGAATTTTGGCGGAACTACTAAATTTAGCAGGCTTTTTTAAATTTAGTTACGACTAACTAAATTTAGTGGAGAATCCCTAATTTAGGGTTAAAAAAAAATTTTCTCCTATTTGGTCTGTTTTCTCATTCCAGACATTTTTTGCAAAAGGAGACCAACCTAAAAATTGCATTTTCAGCTTTTTTTTGCAATTTTTAGCATTTTGGGTTTAGGAGGTCACCAGGACCCCGAAATTGTAAACTTTTGCCTGTCATTCAAATTGTATTGTATATTGTACTAATTTGTAGGTTGCCATAGTCAACTACAAAACTTTCTAACTGCTCAGAAACTGGCAGAAGTGTAATAAAAAAAAAGTAAAATTGGTTCTCTAACACTCACGAGATCCTAGATCTCATTCGCAGCGTTCGGTATATACAGTGCCTCTGGGAAGCGCTTACGGGTAAAGCCGTCACGACTACTACTGCACTTAATGCCTAATATAGCTGCAACAACGTCGTCTGGGCATCATCCCTATAAATCGACGGGGAGTAATAAGGTCACAGTGCACACACTATGAACCATCCCATCCGTCTGTGAACGATTGCAAGACATAAATCCGGACTGAGAAATTATCCGAGTATATAGCGAAGTTACACGCGCGTATGAGGATATTTCTTTGAGCCGGTGTCAATAATCGCACAGACCCCATCAGTACTGTCTTGGTACCACGTATCGAATTCTTTCACGTACGTTAACGCCTCTTTCACGTACCGCCGGGTATATAGAAAGGGCGAGCTTCTTCCACGTACCGACGGGTATATCGGAAGGGCGCGTTTATAGAAAGGTTTGGTATATCAGACTAACGGTATATAGATTGGGAGACCTTATACCTGGAGTGATGAGAGCCAAACCCTGTCAGTGATCTCTGCAAAAATTTTTCTTCCGGATTCACAATTGCTCAGAGGAAGCAACTATGCTGCTTGGAAGACAAAAATAAAGACACAGCTTGAGTTTGAAGAAATCTGGCCTGTTGTGACTGGTACTCTAACCAGATCACCAACGGATGCAACACAACAACGACAATTTGATAGAGCAGATCAGAAAGCAAAGCTCATCATCTTGTTTGGAGTATCCGACGATGTGCAAGTCCACATTCGAGATGCCACATCAGCAAAAGAAGCTTGGGATAAGCTGAGCACAATATATGAGGCCAAGAACAAGAATGTCATACTCAATTTGCAGAGTTAGTTACATACGTTGAAATTCAAACAGAATGAGAAAATTGAAGCCTTCCTAAGAAGAGTTACAGAGTTGAGGGCTTCACTTCTAGCCCTAGGAGAAGAGGTCAAAGATGAGTCTCTCGTTCCCATTGTTCTGAGAGCTCTCCCTTCTTCTTACCAAATTTTTGTCACAACTCTAAACTTGTCAGATACGACAATTAGTTTTGACAAGTTAGTAAACCTACTGCAACAAGAGGAAGCAATGTACAACAAGGATGATGAAGAGGAGCAGGCACTGTCTTCACATCAAAAATGGAAAGGAAAAGGTAAAGGAAAACCTAAATCCTATCAGAAGTCCCCACATCAGAATCAGTATCATGGGGACAATCAACAGAAGAAGCGATGTCCCATTTGCAAAAGAGGACATGACTTGCAAGAATGTTGGTTTAACACATATAAGAAAGGTTCATCGAGCAATTCTGGACCACAACAACAACAAAATTACAAGGGACATTCAAACAACTATCACGGGCAGAAAAAGGGGAACTGGAAAAGAAGACCCCACCAGCAAGGTAATATTGCTGAGCAACAAGATCAGTCAGACAATGAAGACTTCTTGTTCACTGCTCGATCAAGTGAACCATCCACGTCATCTAGTGACGTCTGGTATGTTGATTCGGGAGCCACTCGACACATGACCGGCCACAGAGACTGGTTTATTTCAATGAGGGACACGCCATCGAAAAATCATGTTTCGTTGGGAGATGATTCTTCATATACAGTACAGGGGATTGGAAACATTTCTCTACCCCTTGGTTCACGCAACTGCAGACTATCAGATGTTCTATATGTCCCTGGGTTGACAAAGAATCTTCTTTCAGTCAGTCAACTCCTAGATCACAACCTGAAAATTGACTTTGATAGTCAATCCGGCAAGAAAATGTGTTTGATTCGAGATAAATCCAGAGGCTCGAAAATAATTGCAAAAGCCTCAAATGTGGGACGAATGTTTCAACTTGATTTCATTCACAAAAATGATCAAGCACTCGTGGCTAAAAACTCCACCTCAGCTCAGTTGTGGCATCGGAGATTTGGTCATGTAAGTTTCAAATATCTCGACACACTTCGCCGGTGCAATATGGTACATGGGCTACCATCTCTTCAGAAGGATACAGACAAGTGTCCTCACTGCTTAGCAGGGAAATAACACAGAGTTTCATTCCAAACAATTACTTTTCGAGCTCATGGAAAACTTGACCTGGTTCATACCGATCTGTGTGGTCCAATGCAGCCAAGTCATTCAGGGTTCCAGTACTTCATGCTCTGTGTTGACGACTATTCACACAAAATGTGGATTTTTTGTCTTCGCAAGAAAAGTGAAGCCTTTGAAACGTTCAAAAAGTTCAAAGTGGCAGTTGAGAAAGAAACTGGTCGTCACATCAGAACTGTCCACTCAGATCGAGGGGGGGAATTCACCAGTGATGAGTTCAGAGACTATCTACAAACTCACGGGATTCATCGACAAATGCCTCCTCCACACACACCGCAGCAAAATGGTGTTGTCGAGAGAAGAAATCGTACTATCATGGAAATGGCGCAATGCATGATTGATGATTCAGAACTTGCAAAGACATTTTGGGCAGAAGCAGCAAAAACAGCAGTGTATTTGCTAAACAGAGCGCCCACAACTGCTCTTGATGGAATTACACCACAAGAAGCATGGTCAAAAAGGAAACCATCCATTGCACACCTCAGAGTATTCAGGTGCAAAGCCAGCATGCACATACCCAAACAAAATAGAAAGAAATTGGACATGAAGTCACAAAATCTCATCTTCATTGGATAAAGTGAAGAGACTCTTGGGTACAGACTGATGGATCCTAAGACCAGAAAAGTCTACACAAGCAGAGATGTTGAGTTTTTTGAGAAGAAGGAAGTAGAGACTCCTCCTCCGGACTCGCAAGATGTAGATTTTTTACCAGTTGTAAAAACTGAAAAAAATGTTCCCTCAGAAAATGAAAGTGATGATGGGGATGATGGTGTTGATCAGATAGAACCACAACCCATGGGAACAGCTCAACGTATGCCTAAATGGTGTACAAGCACATTACGAGATGCAAGACTGGATGCTCCACCAGATACATCCATCCCTGGACCACGGACTCGCAGTAAAGCAAGAGAAGAAGTTAACTTTGCTTTGATGAGTAGAGTTATTGAAACAGACGAGCCATCTACAGTCCAAGAAGCCCTACAGTCAAAAGCTTGGAAAGATGCCATGGATTCTGAATATCAATCAGTGATGAAGAATAACACTTGGCAGCTTGTCGATCTTCCACCAGGGAAGAAACCCATTGGTTGCAGATGGATATTCAAAACTAAGTACAAAGCAGATGGGACAGTGGACAAGTGTAAAGCAAGACTTGTAGCAAAGGGGTACGCACAGAAAGAAGGCATTGACTATGAGGAGACATTTGCTCCCACAGCTAAGATCAAAACGATCAGGATGATCTTTGCTCTAGCTGCACAGTTTGGATGGAAAGTTCACCAGATGGACGTAAAAAGTGCCTTCCTGAATGGAGATTTACAAGAAGAAGTCTATATGACTCAACCTGAGGGATATGTAGTACCTGGTCAAGAAGAAAAGGTATGCAGACTCAGGAAATCTTTGTATGGCCTCACACAGGCACCCCGGGCATGGTACATCAAGATTGATGAGCATCTCATACAACATGGATTCGTCAGAAATCCATACAATCCCAATCTCTACCTCAAAAAGCAAGGGGGGGAGATGGCGATTGTTGTAGTTTATGTCGATGATCTAGTCATCACTGGCAGTTCAGTGAAGATGATTGATGAAAAAAAGAAAGATCTTAAGTGATCATTCGACATGACAGATCTTGGGCTTATGCACTACTGTCTTGGACTGGAAGTATGGTAGAAAGAGAATCACATCTTTGTTTCTCAGATGAAATATACCAAGACAACTGTCGAGAAGTTTAGGATGATGGATTGCACACCAATTTCTACACCTATGGAGAACAGATTATAGTTATCTCGTTTAGATCCATCTCCTGAGGTAAGTGCCACTCTCTATCGGCAGCTGATTGGGAGTCTCATTTACCTGACCTACACCAGACCAGATATCAGCTTTGCAGTGAGCTATCTATCCAGGTTCATGCAGGAACCCAAAGTTTGTCATTGGAAAGCAGCAAAGCGCATCTTGAGATATCTCAAAGGATCAGTGGATCTTGGTCTAGAATACAAGAAGAACGAAAACTTCTTCTTGACTGGATATTCGGATTCAGATCATGCAGGTAACATTGATGATAGAAAATCCACTTCTGGATTTGTATTCTTTATGGGATCTGGACCAATATCATGGGGAAGTAAGAAAAAACACTTTTTTTCTCGCTCTTCCACAGAAGCCGAGTATCGTTCTGCAGGAGAAGCTGTCTGTGAAGCGATTTGGCTACGTCACATACTGGAAGGACTTGGAATACCACAGGACAAACCGACCACCATGTATGTTGACAACGAAGGTGTTCTCAAACTTGTTCGCAATCCAGTTTTTCATGAGAGAACAAAGCACATTGAAGTTCAGGTTCATTTCATACGCGAACATGTATTGAAGCACAATATCCAGCTTCAATTTTGTCTAACAGCTAAACAACGAGCAGATATTTTCACAAAGTCACTTGCACGTGACAAGTTCGAGTTGTTCAGAGCATTTCTCTCCTCATCTCTCCAGACAATGCACAATTAAGGGGGGGGGAATGTTAGGATAAATAATATTATCCTATTATTAATTATGCATTGTTAGATTATTTAATTAATTTTATTAATTAAATAATAAATATACTGTTGTATGGTTAATCACCCATATTTGTTTGTATTCAGATTGTTATATTGTTTTAAACAATATATTTGTCTTTTTCTAATTCCTGCTTCCCGGATGTTATTGGAAGCTTATTCATTTTGGCATTTGGTTGCACCTGTGCAACTTATTCTCCTGTGTGTATTTCGCTGTGCAATATCTATAAATATTGCAGCCCATTCTCTGTAATTCTTTACTGATTGATATTAATAAAATATCACAGGCTTCCGTCCCTGTTTCTCAATCGACACACCTAAGTGGAGGGCTTGTAAATTTCATTTTAAGGGTTCCAAATTCTCTTAAATGTATTAGGTAAGTTTGATTTTTATTTATTATCATAAATGTATATCTTGGAAAAAAGGCATGAGGAGTTGCATTTTTTATTATAACACTTCCTTCAAATTGTAAGTCACACCAAGAGTGCATTGACTTGTTAATGGGAAAAATATATTATTTCGAATAGAAAGGTTTATTTCATATCTAAAATATTATTCAAGGATGTATTATGGAATTTCATTTGAAAAGGATGGCGTGTATAATGGAATGTATCTATTCATTTCTCTTGTAAAATTGATAACTTGTTTAAATGGAAAATGGAACAAGTTTCACTTAAGTATGTCTTACTTATTCTATTCAAATGAATATGCAAGAAAAAAGAAATTGATTTAATTTTACCGTCAAATTTTACTTTATTGCAAGAGGAAGTGTTACAAGTACATAAATCTGTCACAAATTACATATACCATTATAATTGTTTTGTGAATGAGTTATAACTGATAATTTTTTTGAATAGGGCAAGACTCAAATATAAATATGATTATAAATACCTATACTTATATAAATGTATACTTCTATGGATTTATATTATGAAAAAAAATATTTACATACTTATATAACCTATAATCTCATACATTAAATAGAACAACCTAAAGAATATTGATATATGTTATTAATACACACACACACACACACACAAACTACAAAAAACATGGCCTTTTGCTAAAAAATTCAACAATATTTTTGTAGTTACATGGTATTCCAAAAATTATAATTATGGCATTGGAATTATAGCTAATCTACATTTTGATATATTATTGTAGTTTTTTCCATAATTCATTATACCGTAGATAGTCTACAATTTATAAAATTTATAGTTAATCTCCAATTTTTAAACTATACATTCTCTAAATTTCTCTATTTATATGATATTTCTATAATTCTTGTATTTTCTAGTATTCCACATGTTGGTGCTCAAATTAGTCTCACCCTATTTTTCCTTTAAAATTTTTAGTTTGTGGGCTCTATCATGTTTTCTATCTCCCCCGTATTGATGCATAAAAATATATCCTCCACTTAGTTTCCATGATTAGTCCCTTCCTTGGTTGAGGATCACTTAAAAGTATAGAATTTGTTTTTCACTCCTCTATCCATGTGAAAGAGTTTGTAACTTGGGTGAAAAATCAGTTTCTTTATCCTTCCTTCCATTTTCCACAGTCATGTTTTGTTGTCCGTATCATTTTTGTCCCAAATATATGTGGAAATGTGATTGGATGTTGCTCAGAAGATCATATTTGGGCCTTATATAATTTCCAAATTATCTATCTTGGAAAAAGGATTCATTTCCGAGCACAAATGGTGATTTTTCCTACATTTTATAGTTTGATGGGTGTATTTTTGCCGGTTAAATTCATATCTAAACATCAATGGGAATGTGGCCCTTTTTGGTTGGATGCGGCTTGGCGGGGCACTTTAAAAACTCTAAGGCTAACTTCAACCCAAAAATTTTCCACGTGGAGGGCTAGTGCTCATCTAAAAATTCACCTTTTGGTTTGGCCTTGGAGTTGCGCTGGAGAGACACGTGGAGGTTTATGATGCCTTTCCCAGACTTAGACAATTTTTTCATATGGCTAGTACAATTTTAGCATACCATGGGCACATGGAGGGAAGGCACTCATTTGAGTATTCACCTTAGGATCCCACCTTAACAATTGTGACAGGGAAACATGTTGATGTTTCCGCCGGCTCCACTCTATATTTAAACTTTTCAAAGCAATTTTGAAAGACTGGCCCATAAGTTTTATTTTGAAGGTGCATCGGGAGGACACTTGGAGTCTTCCACTCACTCTAAACTTTTCTTGTACTTTTAAACGGCCAAGGAAAACTCTCTCGAATGCTAGACATATGGTGCCTTCCACTGATCCTTCAACTTTTTTAACAACTCTATCAGGCTGAGACACATGGTGAGCCCACACTTGTTTGGGGTCTCTTCTATTTGGCACCATCTCAAATTTCACCATTGAGACACATGGAGGCTTCCGCTGGCTCCTTTTTTGGTGAGACTTTTTAAAAGGCCAAAAGGCATTTTTGTTGGGCCTAGGGCATGTGGAAGGCTCACGCTTGTTTGGAAACTTGCCCCTGTACTTATCCTTTGTAGTTGTGCCAAGGAAACATGTGGAAGGTTATAAAATAAAGTGGAGAAGGGGTAGAATCAACGATTGTTGTGCATTTAACATGTTTTTCCTCCATTTTTACTCCAAGACTCCTGGAGATGTGAATATGCACTGTTTTTCATCATTTTTTGATGAAATTCTTTGTCATTTTTTTTTCAGCAAAGTGCCATTTGATGTATTCAAAACTTAATTTGTGAGTCCAAGGTTTGTTAAGGTCAATATTTTGAAGTTGGAATTGCTTGGGTAATTGTAAAAGAGTAAATTACTAGAAAATATGGATGCGGGGAAGATTTGTAGAGGAAAGAGAGTGAAAAAGATGAAATGATGAATGTAGCAAGCACAAAAGATGAAAAAGGTGTTGCCTCAAGAGTGAAAAAGATTACCTATTAGTTCCAACTATGTAGAGCCTCTAGAAAATAATTAAGAAGGGGATTGCTCCCATGATAGAATCAGAACGATTATGAATGCCAAAATGTTTTAGCATGTAATCCTAGTCATTAGTTGAGGGCCCAAGAAATGTGATCAGTTCACAATTGGTCCACCTGGTAGCTTTGGATCTAAATTTGTTAAACGTCACTTTCTAAAAAAAAATGATAACAAGCAAAGGTCCCTCAAATATTCTTCTCTTTTGGGGGAAAATTTGAGTGAGCAAAAGGTATAAATGCAATAAGAATACTCTTGCAAATGGTCAGAGGTTGAATTCTTAACAGAAAATTTGAGAAAACCATCTTCTTGAGAGACCAATCCGAGATACCTGGTTAATTCCTTCTATGTTAGATTTTCTATCATGTCAAGTTGGTTGCATATGTATAGCCATTGACGAGCACTGATATTTCTCTAGAAGATTTCCCCTACTGATAAATCTAAACAATTTAGAAACTAATTTGTGTTCAATCTATAGCAATTTGTGTCTGCTTTGTTTCAGAATGTCTGAAAATGGCTTCTTTTGTTCCTATTTGAATCTTACATTGAAATATTTGTGAAATCACACAGGATATTGTCCCTATGACAATTTAGTGGCATTTGCAATTTCATTTCAAGAAGATCCTTCATCATGTGATGAGGTAAACAATTTAAAATCCCTTCACTGTCATTTGTTGATAAAGATTGTCTGTAAGCCTCTGGGTGTACCTTAGGTGTGATTGATCAAAGATTTTGGTGTTTACTTGAGTCTTTGAACTCAAGGCTTGATGCTCTATTCTCAAAGACTGTGTGAAAACATGCTGATCTGGGCCTCCATTGAAGCACACCTTCTGGTCGAAGGAATGTCTTAACTATTCTGAAGCTTTCTCTTGTTGAGTTTTTCATTGTTGTGAAGTTTCTTAGATACCTGATATAATCAACTTTATCCTACTTAATATCCCACCAAAATCATTCAAAAACCATGAATCCATCTTAAACTACCCTTATTTGCCCTATATATCAACAACGGAACAAAATCTATTTACTAAAATATGTAAAACAATCAGGATTTCTTAATGTCTTTAGTAAGCTTAACCTTGTGTTGAAGGTATCTCCATATTTTAGAAGTGACAACTCTTAAGAGTTAAACTATGGAGTATTGACCATATTTTCCCAAGGTTATCTTCATAAAGTTTGTGCAAAAGAAGGATATCTCCATCTCCTTCATCAAACAGAGGTTACACTACGGGTGCTCTCACCTTGGTCAAAAGGCATGACCTAAAGTAGTGAGGATAGGTCACATCCTCTTGAAGGTTTTATCCATCTCTCCATGAAATCTGAGTGACCAAGGGCCAGTTAGATCTCATCCCTGGCCACAAAATGACATACACTATGATATATTTGTCTCTAAGCTCCATGTCCAATCTATGTTATTGTTGGGCTTGAAAAGGAGAATGAATTTGGATACCAACACTAGTGGATAATAAACCCTGGTAATACTTCTTACACATGTTGTTTGCTGATAAATTACTAAAACATCATTATTTATTGAGCTCTGTAAGAATTGTTCAAATTTGTGATTTCTGAGTGTAATATTTCTAGCTTATACAGTTATTACACTAATATTTGTATCAACATTGATAATTTTGGGTAAAATAAGATAATATCTTGTAAGCTTTGCATCAATCTGGTATTGACAGACATTTTATAGGTCTTTCATAGTGCATTTCTAAAAACTAAGGTGAAAATCCTTAGTGGCGACTTCCTGCTATTTAAATCCTTTATAAATACCAGTGTCTTTACATACATCAAGTAAGATTTGTCATTAATATCTGCAAAGTTGGAAGGAAGAAGATATTTCTTCACCAAGGACCCTAGTAGAAGGTTATTTCAAGAGCTGGGAAAGTCTAATTCAAAAGGAAGAAGAATTTGGAAGGTTGTTGGAGACTAAGCATAAAGAAAAGAGATCTCCATTGGTGAAACTGATCATCCTATGATTGAAGATTGCAATACTTCCTCAAGTGCTTCTGAATTAGGTAGTCTCTTTGTTGTATTGAATTCTCTATCTGCAGAGGTTCCTTCTTTTGTATTTGAAAGATTTGCATCTCATTCTATCCGTGAATTTTCCAAATCTGATAGATTTTTCCAAGAAACAGAGCCTTTAGAGGGCATTCATTCTAAAAAATTACATCCCTGTACCACATAAACCCCTCACTCCTCATCATTCTATTTCTCCTATAAGATCATGTCCTCAGAATAATATGGCTCAGCCTCCACCTAGACCTCCATTCTTTGTTAATACTTGTGGTCCCATCAATTTTAGAGGTATGGATGGCTATCTAAATGTTGTGCCACAAGATGTAAGAAATAGATTGCCTAAGTTTCAAGGAAATAATGCAATCAGTGGTGATTAGCACTTGAATATCTTTATCAATATGATGGGGGACATCAAAATAGAATTTGAGGATGTATACATTAAATTGTTTATCCATACTCTAGAAGAGGATCTAATGGACTTTTATAAATCTGTGCTAGATAATTCCATTGGATCCTAGTCAGAGATGAAGAATGCTTTTAGAATGTAGCATGATGATAAAATAGACCTTGGGTTTCTTTTGTCAGAGTTTAAAAATGTAAAAAATAATCCTAATGAATCAGTGCATGATTTCAATACTAGATTCAATAAAATATTGATAAGACTGCCTGGTAATTTGAGGCCATATGATGAATCATGTCTGATCAAGTATTCAGATGCATTTGATAAGAAAGATGGTTACTATTTGAGGGATAAGAACACTGAAACTTTGAGGCAGGACTTTACCATGGCTCTACAAATTGAGAACAACATTAAATTAGTTGGAAAACCTCCTAAGAGGAAGGTTTTTAAACTAACCAACCCTGAGAAGCCTCAATCAAGGAAGGTTGTTGATTTTGAGAAAGTTGTAAAGTCTTTGGCCGGAGTTGTCAAAGAAAGATCTTATAAGCTAGCCGGGGAAGAGAAAGGAATTAGACAAGGTTCTCAAGGTCAGCAAAGGAAACAAAGAAAATACAGATTTAAAAATCATCCTATAAATTATCATAGGTTTAATGATATAGGTAAAGGACCCATGGGAGCTAGAAAACCCCAAGCTAGGGTGAATAGAGTAGTACTTGATCCTCTATATGCAAGAGTTGTTGTTGAAGAGATAAATCAAATGGATTGGTGTGACAAATGCTTCTTACCCCACCTGCCATGTGAAGTAGATCAACAAGTTGAATAAGCTGATGATGATGATAACATTGATGATGATGCATGCATTATGGAGTGCTCTACAAGCTCACAGAAAGGAGCAACTTCAACTGAAGTAATAAGTGCAAGAACTGCTGCATGTTTTTGGGACTGCATTCAACGGGTTCATCTTCTTCCTCCCTCTCATGCTTTAGAAATAGATATGGTACAATCATTTGAACTTCCTAACAATGATTTTGAGTACCTAAGAGCTCTAATGATTAAGAAGTATGATGAAGGAATACCATCGAAAGAGGATAGACAATTGTTAATGAATGTTGTTGTTGCCCAAAAAAAAAGAGTATAACACAAGAAGTAAACCTGTTAAAATGGAAGGGCCTCAAACCAAACCAAAGACCCCATTTCTCACCAATGTCCCAAAAGACACTCCAAAGAAAGATGCATTTGACAAAGGACTTGTTGTCTCAAGTAGAATTTGTGTTCCCACCCATGCCCAAAATGTGAAAAATCTTGTGCCATCTGATGAGTTTTTCAATTTTTCTCCAAATGCTACTTTACCCAAATACATTCCTTATGACATTTCTGGAGTCTTGAGTCTGATAAATATTTATGTCCCAATTATTGAATTGCTTAGGATTCCTAAGCACAAGAAGAGGGATTTTGAGTATTTGGGATTGGAAGAAGATAGGAGTGCCCAAGATAGAAATATAAATAATATAAAAGCTCCTCCTTTAACCATTCCAGACCTATAAAAGCCACCAGAATTGGAGGAGATAGGTGAACCACCTAAATTTTACTTGGGAACATTTTTGTTTAAGTCTCAATTAAATGTTGATCCATTTTTTACAACGTTGATTATTAAATACAAATTGTTATTGTATGCTTGATTCCATAGCATCATGAAATGTTATACCTCTGGAAGTCATGAATGACTTGTACATTAAATTGAAAACAACTTATGGCAAGTGTAGTGTAATGGATTCTAGAGAGGTTCCAGTTGTAGGGTGTGTAAAATATTTGGTGGTACAACTTGTAGCTTATCCAGGTAAGTACTTGAAACTTGATGTTGTTATTATTGATTTCCCTACCAAATGGGGCATGTTCTTATCAAGAAAGTGGGTTGCAAGTGTATGCGGAAGTGTTCAGATGGATATGTATTTTTCCACCATTCCAATTAAAGGTAGCCTTGTAAAGGTGTATGGAGAGAAGAAGATGTTGTACCTCATTGAAGATCCCAATGATTCTTCTTATGAAGTGTTGTATGATGATGTAAATGCTAATAAATTTTTTGGGTTTGTTGATGGCAAAGAGCATAAGATTGATCAATGCAAATGTCTTGAATATGTAGGTTTACCTTGGACCTTGTTATTCGATGGAGCTTGTTCCAAGTTTGGAAATGGTGCTAGCATTGTTCTGATATCTTCAGGGAAAGAAGATTTTGTCTTTTCTTTCAAACTTAACTTTGAATGGACTAACACCATTATTGAATATGAAGCACTATTATTGGGACTGATAATTGCATAGAAATATGGTATAAAGGATATCATTGTCAAAGGGAATTCAGAACTGATTGTAAAGTAAATTAGAAAATTATATGCTAATAAAAATAAGAAAATGAACAATATAAGCATGTAGTCAGGGATTTGATTGAAATATTTGACTCTTTTAATATTATGCACCATGATAGAAAGTCTAATGTTGTTACAGACAAGTTAGAAGTGTTAGGATCTAGATTTGGGAATTGTACAGTGTCTCCATTTTGTGAGTATGATGTTGAAATACTAACAAGACCATCTGCCCCTGATAACGTTAAAAATTTGAAGGTGTTTGATGATGATTCCCAAGTGAAATGATTTCTATAGAACCAAGGCATGTTTTCTAACCAAAATATAGATTGGGAACCAGGTGTGTGTGCTAGTGAAGGAAAGGAAACTTTATTTGGAAAAGACATCATCCAACTAAAGACAAGCACGATTCTCAGAGGTTTGGTGGCTCTTGAATCAAACTTTGACAATGTTGATTGTATTATTAAAAGAGGTATGTCAGTTTCAAGAGATGTGGAAGAGCACGAACTAGACACAAAAGAAAAATCATGTCAAATCTGGGTAGGAAGCAATCTCAACAAGGAAGAGAAGCAGTCCTATGTTCAATTACTGAAGAAATATCAAGACTTCCTAGCTTGGTCTTACTCAGAGTTGAAGGCATACATGAAAGATTTGTTCCAACATGAAATTCCTCTTGAAACTAATGTCAAGCCTCTTAGGAAAAAATAGAGGCCCATCAATACACTCCTTTCTTTGAAGATGCAAGAAGAAATGAAGAATTTGAGGGATGGAGGGATTATACAACCCACAAGGTACTCATCTTAGGTTACAAACCTAGTGCCTATTAGAAAAGAGAATGGTGATATAAAGTTATGTGTAGACTTCATGAACCTGAATAAAGCATCATTGAAAGATAATTACCCTTTGCCACACATGGATAATATTCTACAATTGGTAAGTGGTTCTGAATTGTTATCCACTCTAGATGGTTTCTCTGGCTATAATCAAGTTGTTGTGAAGGAGTCAAAAATAATAAAGACTACCTTTACCACTCCTTGGGGAACCTATGTCTATGTCAGAATGCCTTTTGGCTTAATAAATGTTGGAGAAACTTTCCAAAGAGCAATGGATGTAGCATTTGTTGGTTATATTAATGAATTCATTGTTGTTTATTAAGATGATGTAACTGTGTTTTCAAGAAAAATAAATGATCACTTGCAACACTTGGAGAGAAGGTTGTTAAGGTGTAGAAAGTCTGGCATATCATTGAATCCCAAGAAGTTCCATTTTGGAGTGCAAAAGGTAAAGCTACTTGGTCACATTGTATCAAATGAAGGGGTCATGATTGATCCCAAGAGAGTGGAAGCCATCAACAAGGTTCCAAATCTAAGAATTAAGAAGGGAGTTCAATCCTTCTTTGGACAAATAAACTTCATCATAAGATTTGTGTCTAACTTTGCTGAGATGACTATCCCTATTACTAGTATGCTAAAAAAGGACCAAGTTATCAAATGGGAAGAAGCTTCCATTCAAGATTTCAATGGGATTAAAGAAGTACTAAAACATGCCCCTGTTTTGGAAGCTCCAAATTATAATAATCCCTTTCAAGTGTTTTATTTTTCTTTGTTGTAGAAGGATGATGAAAGGGCTAAGAGACAAATTGCCTTTTTTAGTAATGCATTGCAAGGAGCCAAGTTGAGGTACACCATCATGGAGAAGTAAGAATTTTCCTTGGTGAAAGGAAAAAAGGTTTTACAAACCCTACATCTTGAGCTCTAAAGTTGTTGCTTATGTTCGCCACACCATGGTGAAAGACATCTTATCAGAGACGGAGGTCTCCAACAAAAGATGTAGATGGGTGAACAAGTTGCATGAGTATGACATGGATATCCAAACCATGAAATTGATAAGAGGTTTGGGCCTAGCTAATCTTGGCTAAGAGCAACTTACAAACTATTGAGGTGAATGAAGTAGAAGGAGAAAGGGTGAATGTCCTTGACAAGTTGGTAAGATTTGAATGGTACAAGGATATAATATTTTATCTCAAACATCTATGCTACCTTGAATATTTGAGTAAAAATCAGAAAAGATCTCTTAAGTTAGCCTCTCAAAAATATGTCATTACTGATTTTGGGTTAGCTTAGAAGAACCCGAAGGGAGTGCTCTTAAGATGCATTGCTGAGGATGAAGCCCCAAAGGTAATTTTTGACCTATATGGAGGAGTTTCTGGGGGAAATTTTACTGGAAGAGTTACAACTCATAAAATCGTAAGGGCTGGTTATTGGTGGCTAACTATCTTTAAAGATACAATTCTATTCATTAGGAAATCTGAAAGTTGCCAGCATTTTTTCTGGAAGAACGAAAGCTTCAGGCTCCCTTCCTTTGCATGTTGTGTCAATTGAAGCCCAATTTAAGCAATGGGGAATGGATTTCATTAGGGAAATATCTGATCCTTCCAGTGATGATGATAAATGGATTCTTGTAGCCACTAATTATTTCACTAAGTGGGTGGAAGCAATCCCCACCAAGAAAGAAACACACCAAGTTATCATGAACTTCATGCTAAATCAAATCATATACAAATTTAGAGTACCAGTTAAAATTTTTGCTGATAATGCCATGAGTTTCAGAGCCAAACCTTTGATGGCAATGTCCAAAGAGTATGGAATCAATTTGACATATGCTTCTAGCTATAATACCAAAGGAAATGGACAAGTTGAGTCCAGGAATAAAAACTTGTTAAAGATTATTAGAAGAACCTTCAAGCTAAACAAAAAGAAGTGGGGTGAGCAGCTAAAGTTTGATGTTTGGGCTTAGAGAATCACTATCAAAAGAGATAGTGGTAAAAGCCCATTTGAGTTGGTATATGGAACTCAAGATTTTTTGTCTCTTCATTTGCAATTATGTTCAT
The DNA here is from genome assembly GCA_019776745.2 of Taxus chinensis. Classification (NCBI taxonomy): domain Eukaryota; kingdom Viridiplantae; phylum Streptophyta; class Pinopsida; order Cupressales; family Taxaceae; genus Taxus; species Taxus chinensis. The sequence goes on along the minus strand of CM034147.1, from coordinate 745,606,692 downwards.
TTCAGTTTGTTCAACAAATTGAAGATCAAGTTAGCCCATATGATGCTCGAATAAATCAGATTATTGAGTTAGATGAAGAAAGAAGGGCATCCCATCAGAGGCATGTGAAGTTCAGAGAAAATTTGAAGAAGTTATTTGACAAGAAGGTGACTCCAAGAGATTTTACCATTGGTGATATTATGCTATTATGGGATAAAAAACATGAAGATAAGGGCAAGCATGGAAAATTTGATACATTGTGGTTGGGCCCTTATTCAATTGATATTCGAATTGATAAAAATACCTTCTTCCTAAAAGACTTAGATGGGTAACTACTTGAATTTCCTGTTAATGGCAGGCATTTGAAACATTTCATTGATTTATTTCTCAAAATAAAAGTATACTACATTGTTTACTGTATAGTTCTTTTTTTTCATTTTGATTTTGTGTTTTTGTTCGTTCTGGTCATTGGTGACCTAATTTTGTTGGTTTCTCAGTTCATTTTGTTTAGGATGGTTATGGTTTCTCTACTCTACAAGCTTAATCTTTGAATCCATTTCCCAATGGTCTATTTTTGGCAATTGGTCTGCTATTTTTTTTTGTGGCACTCATAGGGAATGCCCATCCCCAAGTTGGAGCTGATGTTGGTGCTCAAATTTATCTCACCCCATTTTTCCTTGAAATTTTTCAATTTTTGGGCTCTGTCGTGTTTTCTATCTCCCCCGTATTGATGCATAAAAACTCTATCCTCCATTTGGTTTCCATGATCAGTCCCTTCCTTGGTCGAGGATCACTTAAAATTCCAGAATTTGTTTTTCGTTCCTCTGTCCATAAGAAAGAGTCTGTAACTTGGGAAAACTCATGTTTTTTTCCCTTCCTTCTGTTTTCCACAGTCACGTTTTGTTGTCCCATGTAATTTTTGTCCCAAATATATGTGGAAACATGATTGGATGTGGCTTAGAAGATCATATTTGGGCCTTATATCATTTCCAAATTCTCTTTCTTGAAGAAGGATTCATTTCTGGGCATAAATGGTGATTTTCCTGCATTTTACAGTTTGACGGGTGTATTTTTCCTAGTCAAATTTACATCTCAGCATCAGTGGAAACATGGCCCTTTCTGGTTGGATGCGGCTCTATGGGCACTTTGAAAAATATAAGGCTTGCTTCAACTAAAATTTGTCCACGTGGAGGGCCGACCCTCATCTCAAAATTCACCTTTTGGTTTGGCCTTGGAGTTGTGCCGGGGAGACACGTGGAGGTTTCTGCTTCCTTGCCCAGACTTGGACAATTTTTTCATGCAGCCATTATAGTTTTAGTAGACCATAGACATGTGGAGGGAAGGCGCTCATTTGAGGATCCACCTCAGGGTCCAGCCTTAACAATTGTGACAGGGAGACATGTGGAGGCTTCCACTGGCTCCACTCTATACTTAAACTTTTCAAAGCAATTTTGAAAGGCTGGGACACGTGGAGGGACCGCGCCTATTTGGGGACCATCCCCTAAGTTTTATTTTGAAGAAGCACTAGGAGGACACTTGGAGGCTTCCACTCACTCTGCCCTTTGCTTGGAATTTTCAACGGCCAAGGAAAACTATCTCAAACCCTAGACACATGGCGCCTTCCACTGATCCTTCAACTTTTTTAACAACTCTGCTGGACTGAGACACGTGGTGAGCCCATGCTTGTTTGGGATCTCTACTTTTGGGACCATCTCAAAGGTGCACCATTGAGACACATGAGGCTTCCGCTGGCTCCTTTTTTGGTGAGACTTTTTAAAAGGCCAAAAGGTCATTTTTCTTGGCCCCAGGGCACGTGGAAGGCCCGCACTTGTTTGGAAACTTGCCCTTGTACTTCTCCTTTGTAGTTACACCAAGGAAACATGTGGACAGACTATAATCTAAAGTAGAGAAGGGGCAGAATCAATGGTTGTTGTGCATTGTCATCTATTTTTCTGCCATTTTTTCTCCAAGACTCCTAGAGATGTGAATACGCACTATTTTTTTAATCATTTTTTGATGAAATTCCTTGTCATTTTTTTTAGCAAAGTGCCATTTGAATGGATTCAGAACTTAATTTGTGAGTCCAAGGATTGTTAAGGTCGATATTTTGAAGTTGGAATTTGCTCAGGAACTTGCAAAAATGTGAATTACCAGAGAAGCTGGATGCGGGGTAGAGTTGCAGAGGAAAGAAAGGGAAAAGGATGAAATGATGAAGGTTGCAGGTGCAAAAAGATGAAAAAGGTGTTTCCTCGAGAGCGAAAAAATGATTACCTGTCAGATCCAGCTCTGTAGAGCCTCCAGAAAATGATTAAAAAGGGGATTTCTCACATGACAAAATCAAAATGATTAGAAGGATTGTCCAAAAATTTGTGGCATGACATCCTATTCATTAGTTGAGGGCCTAAGAAATGTGATCAGTTCACAATTGGTCCACCTAGAAGCTTTTAGATGTGAATTTGTTAAACATCACTTTTCTTAAGGAAAATTGGTAACAAGCAAAGGTCCCTCGAATATTCTTCTCTTTTGGGGGGAAATTTTGAGTGAGTGAAATGTATAAATGCAATGAGAATACTCTTACAAATGGTCAGGGGTTGAATTATTAAGAGAAAAATTGAGAAAGTCATCTTCTTGAAGAGACCAATCTGAGATACCTAGTTAATTCCTTCTGTGTTAGATTTTCTATCATGTCAAGTTGGTTGCAGATGTACAGCCATTGACGAGCATTGAGATTTCTCTGGAAGCTTTCCCCTGCTGATGAATCTAAGAAATTTTGAAATTAATTTGTGTTCAATCTCTAGCAATTTGTGTCTGCTTTGTTTCAGAATGTCTGCAAATAGTTTTTTTGTTCCTATTACAATCTTACATTTAAATCTTTGTGAAATCACATAGGATCTCATCCCTATGATAATTTAGTGGCATTTACAATTTCATTTCAAGAAGAGCCTTCATCCTATGATGAGATAAACAAATTTAAAATCACTCCATTGTCATTTGTTGATAAAGATTGTCTGTAAGTCTTTGGGTGTACCTTAGGCATGATTGATAAGAGATTTTGGTGTTTAATTGAGTCTTTAACTTGAGCCTTCGTGCTAGATTCTCAAAGATTGTGTGAAAACATGCTGATCTAGGCCTCCATTGAAGCACACCTTCTGGTTGAAGGAACGTCTTAACTATTATGAAGCTTTTTGTTGTTGAGTTGTCCATTGTTGTGAAGTTTCTCAGAGATCTGGTATAATCAACTTTATCCTGCTTAATCTCCCACCAAAATTATTCAAAAACCATGAATCCATCCTAAACTACCCCTGTTTTCCCTGTATACCAACAAAGGAAACAAAATATATTTACTAAAATATGCAGAAAAATCAGGATTTCATAATGTCTTCAGTAACCTTAGCCTTGTGTTGAAAGTATCTCCATCTTTTTAGAAGTGACAACTCTTAAGAGTTAAATTATGGAGTATTGACCATATTTTCCCAAGGTTCTCTTCATAAAATTTTGCAAAAGAAGGATATCTTCCATCTCCTTCATCAAACAGAGGTTACACTAGGGTCTCTCACCTTGGTCGAAAGGCACGACCTAAAGTAGAGGATAGGTCAAATCCTCTTGAAGGTGCTATCCATCTCTCCACAAATCTGAGTGACAAAGGGCCAGTTAGATCTCATCCCCAGCTACAAAATGACACACACTATGATCTATCTGTCTCTAAGCTCCATGTCCAAATCTGTGATGTTGCTTAGCTTGCAAAGGAGAACAATTTGGATACCAACAGGTTAAATACAAAAAATTAGTTTATCTAGAGTATTACATGAATGTAGAAATTCTACAATTATAGAGTTGTTGTAACTAATGAGTCAATCATTATTTTGTGGCAATTTGAATAATTTATGTAGCTACAATTGTCATTACCATGATTGAATTTGTCATGTGCCATACAAAATTAATTGTAAAAATATATTTTTCAAAAGCATTAATAATAGATTACTATGTAAATAACCAATTTCACATTTAATTATTTATTTGTTATCATGGATTGTGTACATTTGAAAGACCCAAATATAATTTTATTATTAAATATCCAAATTATTTTCTCTTAAAAAAATCCACATTTTATCGTACTATTTCCTATTAAAAAAACATACAAAATTGATAATTAAAAAAAGATTCTCTTGCAAACATTTGGCAATATATTTTTAAATTTACATGAAATCTTATGTATAACTTACATCTATTGATATTATAAAATTAAAATTATCAATTTTGTCATAAAACATTTTCATTAAAAGGATAAATACTAATTTTCAATAAATTATTTTTGGCTAGAATTTTTTTTCATATTGCTCTGGTTGGTAAGATTTTTAATCCATTTTCTTAATATTGGATATTTATCCATTGTAAATATGTGAATTATGGTTTTTATCCTTTAATTTCTTTAAATTCCTTTAATTATGAATAAAGGAAAACCTATAATTTTAGGCGACTGCATTTCTATATAGTTTTAAATACAAATAAAAATATTAATATGAATTCAAGGAACTTATTTAAGGGCCGCAATAATTTTTAATACTTTTCATTGTAAAGAAGTCAGGATTAAAATCATTCTAAATATCAAAAGTATGTACTGATTAAATAGATGCTTTGATATGACTAGTCACAGAGCCTAATTTGGTAGTAGACGGCAAGAAATAAAAACAAGATCAAAATTGAGCTAGATTTTTGAATTTTAATATATCTTGTGGCCTTACAATGGTAATGCAATTTAGATAAGTTTCCTTAAAACAGTTAAAATATATTTCATGCATAGTATAAATATAACCATCTTGAATACGCTGGAGTTTGACTAATTAGGTGAACCAGGATACATCCATCGCAATAAGCATCACCTCATTCATATCTCTTATAGTGTATCTTCCTATCAACACTATTCCTAGACACACATATGTATTAGTCGCTCAAATGCGGAAACCAAGACAAGGCCTCACTTAAGAAAACTCATCTGCATACATTGATGATATGGAAATCCAGGGTGAAAGAGTGCAAGCTTCAATGTTGATTGACTATCAAGTAATAGAGCTATTACTTTTCTCTACAAAGGAATAAAAAATTATATGTTTTCTAGTAAGATTAAGTCATTATAACAACGATGCGGCGGGAAATCTTTAATGATGTAAGCAGATGTAATTTCTCACCATTGGATTTAATTTTTATGAGGCGGATAATCACTGATTTATTTAACTTTGATCTTTAGTTACTATGGATTATACGACCAGTGCAAGGTCATGGCTATCTCGTCTAAGAAAATATTTCTTGAAAATTTTTTATCACAAGTGGGGCTTATTACAGTCACATATACGAATGCAAAACTATTAGGGTGGATATTTTCCTTTCACTATTGATTTCGTGGGAACGTAAGTTGTATTATACAAGTAAAACATCCACTGGAAATATTAAATTTGAGGAAACTAGTCATTTAAAATTAAAAGTATGGAGAAGTTACGGTTCTACTCTTGAGTTATATAAATTTATAATTGTTACTAATACATTTACATAGAATTATTAATATAGTTGTGGATATTTTAAAATGTCTATTAAATAAGTTCATTAATTCTTAAATTGTTTAATTTAGTATATTTATGTAGGTTTAATTATTTTTTACATAAAAAATTATAAATATATTTTTTGACAATTAATAAAATCCTTACCTTAGTGTTTAATTTTTGGATTGAACAATTAGATAACTAGGAAATCGAATTGGATTCTAGCATTAAGTCTAGGTTGTTATTGAGTCTAGATTGTTAATGGCTAAGTACTGAATTTGATACTAATTTAGATTACCATGAACTCTGACATGTTGGAAGACTATGTTTACACAAGAAATAATGTAGATCTTATTCCAATGTAATGAGAGTGCTCCAACATTATAAACTTTCAATACTCTTATCGAGATCTAAACATTTATTCAAAGGTTTTTCTTTAAATTCTTTCAGAATGTAAATATCACTCAAACCAATGGTTTTATTCTTTTCACTAATTACACCCTAGTAAGGTATACTCATGTATTTATAGGTTCATAAATTCTACTTAAGAAAATTGACATGGGATGACTTTGGAACCAAATATAGTGGGGGAATAGTAGATCACAGGTTATTATGCTTCTTACAAGTTGGTGAACTTTTATAATCATGTAGAAAGTATTTACCACAAAAGCAAATATTTTGTGAGGTGTTACATTTTATTTGACATAGAAAACTATGTGAAACTAAATGTTTTTCAATTATGTTCATAGAGTAAACATAACAACCAATTTATGAATACAAAAATGGTTACAATGTCCCTGTATTCTCAACTATTACATAAAACATAAAGTTGGCAATCCTTCTTTTATTCTCTAAACAACTATCACACATTGGTCATATCTCTAAGAAATATCTAATAACAACATTTTCTATAATACAATTCCTTACACATGAATCATAGTAACAAGACAATTTGGTTAATTTCCAATCTTATTCCAAATTCCGTTTTCAGACACATATGACCAATCATTACCTATAATATAATACTTCAACCCAAAATTCATAATTTCCAAATTAGGTTAGTTTAGTATGTTTTCAAATGTAAATACAGATAGGAAACAATTAGAAGCAATTTCACATTATAATTTCTTAACCTTTAGATGACCACGTGGCCATCTTCACATTTATAGCCAATTCATTAACATAAATCATTTTATGGACTACATAAATGAATAGTATGCTAGAATAAATATATCATTTAAGTAATGTAACATGTTTACCCCATTTAGATTGAAATATACTAAGCTTAATTAGGATACAACTAATACTTTAAAATTTGAACCTAATATTAATATTTTCACATTAAGATCAGTTTTACTTATCTTCTTAGAATATACAAAAATGTCATTAGAATAGCTAATGATTATATGATAAATGAACTCATTGATCATGTCTTAATTAAAGTGATGTGTATCATAACAATAGTTTGGTGTAATGTGGCACTTCCCATTAATATTGGTCTTCTTAAATACGTAAAACTGGAAATAAAATTTAATACTTTTAATGTGGTGTCATGCTCACAATATTATGATTTAATCCATATGATAATTAAGTCTCCAAATAATTTTTTTATGACGGCTTAGTGTCCATATGATTCAAAATTTGATTTGATAATAAATCGCTCTGAGTATTGTTTCATGTAAAAAGTTTGAATTCATAATTAAGGATCATTGACATTTCCATGTAGGTTAACTAGGAATTATTGGAATATTTGGCGTTACTACATGAGAAATGGTATTCGAGTAAAAATGGCATAACTGAATATGAAATTTATAGCTCATGCCACAAATATTATACAATTATTCAAATTCAACATTTTGTGGACTAATTATGGTAAAAATTTTTGTTTACTGGCTAGTGATAATATGGATCCATATTCACAAATATAGGATATATATATAGTATATAATATCGATTTGGTAATTAGAACTAATATTCACCCCAAGACCTCTAGGTACTGCCGCTATTTTTAAAAAAATGTAAAAAAAAATGTGTGTTTGGGTGGGCAAGAATGGCCGCAACCACCTAAAAATTGCCTAATTAATGAAAATTAGTGGATTTATAATGAATGTGGAGTGGGGTGGGCTCTGTTGGTGCTCAATTTGATCTCGCCCCATTTTTCCTTGAAATTCTTCAATTTGTGGGCTCTGTCGGTCTTTTCTATCTCCCCGTATTGATGCATGAAAAATCTATCCTCTATTTGGTTGCCATGATCAGTCCCTTCCTTTGGTCGAGGATCACTTTAAATCAAGAGTTTGTTTTCCGTTCCTCTGTCCATGTGAAAGAATTTGTAACTTGGGCGTAAACTCATGTTATTTCCCCTTCCTTCTATTCTTCCACAGTCACATTTTGTTTTCCCTGTTAAATTTTGTCCCAGTGGATCTATGGAAACATGATTGGATGTGGCTCAAAAGATAATATTTGGGCCTTATATCATTTCCAAATTCTCTTTCTTGAAAGAAAGATTTATTTCTAGGCACAAATGGTGATTTTCCTACATTTTTACAGTTTGACGGGTGTGTTTCTTCCCATGAAATTTGCATCTCAGACATCTTATGGTAATGTGGTCCTTTCTATTCGGATGCAGCTCGGCTGGGGGAAATTTGAAACTTTAAGGCCCTGATTCAACTCAAAGCTTGTTCATGTGGAGGGTCGTCACTCATATGGAAATTCACCTTTTGGTTTTTACCTTGGATTTGCGCCGGGGAGACACGTGGAGGTTTTCAGCTGCCTTGCCTAGACTTAAACATTTTTTTCACTGTGGTCAATGTAGCTTTGGTCAGGACCATGGACATGTGGAGGGTTGACGCTCATTTGAGGATCTGCCTCAGGGTCCCACCTTAATAGTTGCATTGGGGAGACACATGGAGGCTTTCGCTGGCTCCACTCTATACTTAAAATTTTCAAAGAAATTTCTAAGGCCTGGAACACGTGGAGGGGACCATGCCTGTTTGGGGACCGGCCCCTAATTTTTATTTTGAAGAAGCGTTAGGAAGACACTTGGAGGCTTCCACTCACTCTGCCCTTTCTTGGACTTTTCAACGGAGAGGGAAAATTGTCTCAGACCCTAGACACATGGCATCTTCCATTGATCCTTAAACATTTTTAACAACTCTACCAGACTGAGACACGTGGTGAGCCTAAACTTGTTTGGGGTCTCCACTTTCGGGGACCATCTCAAAATGTGCCATTGAGACACATGGAGGCTTCCATTGACTCCTTTTTTAGTGAGGATTTTTCAAAGGCCAAAAGGTGTTTTTCTTGGGCCCAGAGAACATGGAAGGCCCACACTTGTTTGGAAACTTGCTCATGTACTTATCCTTTGCAGTTGTATCCCAAGGAAACATGTGGATGGCTATAATATAAAGTATGATAAAGGGGTAAAATCAATGGTTACTATGTATTGTATCTATTTTTCTGACCATTTTGGCTCCAAGAGTCCTAGAGATGCGAATACGCACTGTTTTTCATCATTTTTGATGAAATTGCTTGTCGTTTTTGTCTACAAAGTGCCATTGAATGGATTCATAACTTAATTTGTGAGTCCAAGGATTGTTAAGGTTGATATTTTGAAGTTGGAATTGTTTGGGCACTTGCAAAACATGAATTACACAGAGAAGCTGGATGCGGGACAGAGTTGCAGAGGAAAGAGAGGGAAAAGGATGAAATGATGGAGGTTGCAGGAGAAAAGGATGAAAAAGGTGTTGCCTTGAGGGTGAAAAGGATTACCTGTCAGATCCAGCTATAAAGAGCCTTCGGAAAATGATTAAAATGGAGATTTCTCACATGACAGAATTATAATGATTATAAGGATCATTCAAAAAGCTTGTGGCATGGCATCCTAGTCATTAGTCGAGTGTCTGAGAAATGTGATCAGTTCATGATTTTTCCAACTAGAAATTTTTAGTTGCAAATTTGTTAAACATCACTTTCTGAGGAAAATTGGTAACAACCAAAGGTCCCTCAAATATTCTTATTTTTGGGGTAAAATTTGGGATGAGTAAGGAAGTGAAATGTATAAATGCAATGAGAATACTCTTGCAAAGGGTTTGGGGTTTAATTCTTAAGAGAAAATTTGAGAGAGCTTGTCTTCCTGAGAGACCAATCCGAGATTCCTGGTTAATTTCTTCTGTGTTAGATTTTCTATCATGTCAAGTTGGTTGTAGATGTATAGCCATTGACAAGCTCTGAGATTTCTCTAGAAGCTTTCCCTTGCTGATGAATCTAATCAATTTCAAGTTAATTTGTGTCAATCTTGGAGCAATTTGTGTTTGCTTTGTTTCAGAATGTCTACAAGAATTTTTTCTTATCCATATTGCAATATTGTGTTAAAGTCCCTCCAAATCACATAGACACTCATCCCTATGACATTTTAGTGGCATTTGCAATTTCATTTCAAGAATATCCTTCATCATGTGATGAGATAAACAATTTAAATCACTTCACTGTCATTAGTTGATAAAGATTATCTGTAAGCCTTTGAGTGTATCTTAGGCATGAGGAACCAGGGGTCTTTGCTATGTTTATTGAGTCTTTAGCTTGAGCCATCGTGTTAAATTCTTGGAGATTGTGTGAAACCGCGTGGATCTGGGCTTCCATTGATGCACACCTTCTGGTTGAAGGAATATTTTAGCTATTCCAAAGCCTTTTGTCATTTATCTTTCCAATTGTTATGAAGTCTCTCAAATATCTGGTATAATCAATTTTATCCTTCTTAGTGTCCCACCAAAATTATTTGAAAACAATAAATCCATCCTGAACTACCCTTGTTTTTCCCTGTATATCCATAAAGGACCAAAATCTATTTACTAAAATATGCAAAACAATCAGGATTTCATAATGTCTTTAGTAACCTTAGCCTTGTTTTGAAAGAGTCTCCATCTTTTAGAAGTGACAACTATTGAGAGTTAAATTATGGAGTATTGATCATACTCTCCTAAGGTTTTCTTCATAAAATTTGTGCAAAAGAAGGATATCTCCATCTCCTTCATCAAAGAGAGGTTACACTATGGGTCCTCTCACCTTGGTCGAAAGGCACGACCTAAAGTAGTGAGGATAGGTCAAATCCTCTTGAAGGTGCTATCCATCTCTCCACAAATATGAGTGACAAAGGGCCAGTTAGATCTCATCCTCGGCTACAAAATGACATACATTGTGATCTATCTGTCTCTAAGCTCTATTTCAAATCTGTGATGTTGCTCAGCTTGAAAAGGAGAACAAATTTAGATACTGTCACCACCAATCCGACACTATGATAATTCTTCACCGGGATTTTCTCGTGCTATGATTATTTACTAATGCACAGCCTTTAGTTTGGTGGATGTAATCTGGAAACAAAACAACAAACATAACACAAGAATACCATCGAATATGATAAGACGGAATGATGACAAATCTGAAATATCAAAGTAAATTATAATATTAACATGAAATTGTTACAATCTCACCCATGAGGTACTTCAAGTGTTATTGACTTCACTTGCCTTCCACCAATACTATGGAAGAAACTTTACAATTACACCTCTTAATGGCTTCTTCAACACACCTTTAAACTGATGGCTTCCTTTACACACTTCATACAATATTTCTCACTACTTCTTTCTATGCTAAATGAGCGGGGTGGCCTCTTTATTTATAGAACTTCCAGGCTTATCCATCTTATCTCTAATATAGGATAAGAAATCCACTCTGACAAATCATATTCCATACCTTAACTCTTATCTGCACATGTAAGCTTATCTCTTAAGATAAGATAAACCTTATCATTTCACATGGGTTGCACATTTTTAGACTTTTTAAAAATAAAATACACAAAATATTTATGACCTCACTCCTTGTCCTTATTACCAATATAATATTTCTAATTCCTAATCATGTAGACCCTACTTCTCTACTTATCCCAACTTTGACATTTTAACATTACCGGACCACTCACGACAAATATTTACTTTTTACAACATTCCTATTGTACTTTGATTGTTACCATACTCTACATTCTTGGCAGCACCGTACTGACAGCGCCGTTGTCTTCTATCAGACGCTACTACTAATTACACTTAACAACATCCTATTCCTAATACATACATTAATGAAATAGAAATTACGGAGGAAAATTTTAGTGTCGACATCTTCCCCCTTCCTAGCTTCTACTCTATCCTCGGAGTAGACTATTCTGGTGCTTGGAAAATATTCAACTTGTCGTGGTTGACCCATTTTCGTAATGGGAGTGCCATCCAATTCCTCTAATCAGTACATACCATTTTCATGCACAGCTGCTATTTTGTAGGGCCCCATCCATTTTGGAAGAAATTTTCTCTGTCTTCTTTTTTTGTAACTGGAATCATATACTAGAACCAAGTCATTCACATGAAATAGAGACCAACGGATCTTTTGATCAAAGTATTCCTTCTGCTTCATTTTCTTCTTATGGCTTGTATCCTTTGCTATTTCCCTCATTTCCTCTAGCAAATGAAGATGTACCAACCTTTCTTTTACTGAATCACTTTCATCTATCCTTTCATTTTTCATAACTCTCACAGTGGGAATATCAAACTCAATAGGAAGAACTGGATCAATGCCATAGGACAATTGAAATGGGGAGTATCTTGTTGCTAACTTTGATGTTTCCCTATATGCCCACAATGCTAGCATGAATCCTTTTATCCCACTTATGTACCTACAAGGCTGCATCTTTTGCAAGAATTTGACACAACACAAAATTTATTCATTCCCCCTGTCCATTTGTGCTTGGCTTGTATGTTGTTGCCTTCCTATGCTTAATAGAAAATTTATTGACTAGGGCTTCTACTACCTCATTAATGAATTGGTTTCCTTGATCTATTAGAATTTCTAATGGACAACCAAATCTGGTGACAATGTGTTCATATATGAACCTTACCACCTCATCCATAGAAGCTGTTTTGAATCGCCTAGCTTCAACCCACTTGGTTAAATAATCTATGGCAACTACAATATACCTATTTTGGCGTGAGGTAGTTAGAAGTGGACCTACAATGTTTATTCCCCAGTTTTCAAAGGGACCAAGTGGAAGAATAAGACATAATGGAGCTGATGAAGTCTTATGGTTACCATGTGTTTGACAAATATCACATGTCTTACAATAATTATAACAATCTTTAAAAAGAGTGGGCCAATGATAACCTGCATCCAAGATCCTTCTTGTTGTAAGTTGTCCAGAGAAGTGCCCTCCACATGTACCATTGTGGAATTCTTCTATCAGTTCCTTCCCTTGATCACGTCCAATTGCCCTCTTGTACTGTCCATCAGGTTCTTATTCGAAATAATACTCCATGTAGAATAGAATATGGACGACTGGCTTGAGTAATCTTTCTCTTAGTCTTTGCATTAGCACCATCAAGAAAATTGAATTCATTCAGATAATTCCAAATATCTATGTATTCACTAGGGATTGTGTCAAGGGATAACAAGGATACATAAGGGAAATCATCATTATCACAAGATGATCCTAAACCATCATAGGCTCGAGAGAGTGCATCTGCATTGACATGCTTCTTTCCTGGCCTATCTATAATATCAAATTCAAATTCTTGTAGAAAAATTATCCATCTTGCTATCCTCCCTGATGGGTTAGGCTTATTGACAATATATTTTAGAGCCTGATGATCTATTACAACTATAAATTTCTACCCTAGCAAGTAATTTCTAAACTTCTTTACAGCAAAAATGATAGCTAGAGCCTCTTTTTCAGTTACAGTATAATTTACCTCAGCACTGCTCATTTGTCTGCTCCCAAAGTAAATTAGATGTTCATTCCCATTTTCATCCTTTTGGCTCAAAGTACTTCCTAGTGCTACATCTGAGGCATCAATGTACACAATGAATGGCTTGCTCCAATCTGGATTCTTTAAAACAGGTGAAGACACCAGGGCTTCCTTCAGTTGTCCAAAAGCTTCATGTGCCTTATTTTCTGGTTCATAAGTAACATCCTTCTTCAAGAACTGGGTTAGTGGCTATGCAATCTTTGAGAAATTCTTGATGAACCTTCTATAGTAACCCATATGGCCTAAAAATGATCTCAAATTACTTCTATTCATAGGAAATGGTAAATCTTTGATTTTAAAAACTTTATTAGGATCAGTACCAATACCATCTCTAGATACAACATGCCCTAACAAAACACCTTTAGAACATCCAAAGACACACTTTGTAGGGTTTAGTGAGGCTTGTGCTTCATCTAACCTTTGAAATGCTGTCTCCATCTAGTGTAAATGGTCCAACTTGCTCCCATAGATGTAAAAATCATCTAGAAATACTCTGATGAAGGTCCAAATGTAGGGTTCGAACACCCTATTCATCAAATGCTGGAATGTTGTTGGAGCATTACACAACCCAAAAGGCATAACTCTATAAGTAAACGTTCCCCAAGGAGTGGTGAACGTGGTCTTCAGCTAATCTTTCTTCGCTATACGAACTTGGTTGTATCCGCTATATCCATTAGCAAAACTATAACACTCTTGGCCAGCTACTTCGTCCAAAATCTGATCTGAGAATGGAAGAGGGTAATGATCCTTCTTTGTTGCCTTATTGAGCTTCCTGTAATCAACACAAATGCGTAGCTTGCCATTCTTTTTTATTGAGATTACAATGGGAGAAACCCATTCTGAATTCTCCACAGCAAATATGAATCCTGCATCAAGCAACTTATCTATTTCTTCTTTTATAGTCTTGGAAAAATTAGGATTCATTCTATATGGCATTTTCTTTATAGGCCTAGCACCATCTACTAGCTCAATAGAATGTTCTACCCAACTTACTTGATGGAGTTCCTTGTAATCAAAAGTGAATATGTGTATGTACCTTCGAAAGAGCTAGAGGTAGGATTCCTTCTCACTCTCCATCACAACATCACCAATCTTTATTTTTTGGAGACGATCATCAACTTATTCTTCAAATAATTTTATGGGGTCATGAGTTGGTGTGACTAGAAGGATATCCATGACTGAAACATCAACCTCACTTTCTTCATCTTCAGTGTCCACTTCACTGGTACTAGAGTAATCAGAGGATGTCCAATCATCAGTTTCATCACTTGAATCCATAGGTTCTACCTTATGATGTCGAGGGATCAAGTTTATCTTCACCCTCTCTCTACCACGTCCAAGTGTCATGAATCCTTCATTCCAGTAGTTTCTTGCATGAACTCTCCTTAGCCATGGTCTTCCCAGCAACATTGGGTATGCAACATTACCATTTTTCATCACCTGAAAATCTAACACACATACAACACCCATAACAGATATTGCCACATTTGAAACTACACCTTCTGGTTTAGTTTTTCCCTTATTTAATGACCTTAACATAAGTGTTGAAGGGAGATCAATTTTTAAACCCAAAATATTCATTGCAGACTCGGTCATTACATTAACTACAGCACCTCCATCAACTAAGACATCATGAATTGAAATACCATTACATAATACCTCAGCTTGTGGAGCATAGGTATCCGCCTCTGCCTCCAAAACAGGGACCTCAACCTCCTTCCTTCGTCGAGCATTGAGTCCACTTCGCAGCTCCCACCTCTTCTCATAAGATAGCCAAGAGTTGACCATATGTAATATTTGCAGGCCTTTTGGACAGATCTTCCAAGATGGAGTATGGTCCTTGCCCCTGTGAAATCAGAAAATCCTACACACCCAACTTTCTTCTCCTATGTTTCTTACTAGTTTCTCCTTTCATCTTCTTAGGATCATTTCCATCTTGATTATCTTTTTCTTTGTTTCTTTTTGTTACAAACACATCTACTTCATTATTTCTGCTCTTATCTACTACATCAAAAGAATTCACAGGTGCTTTTCCTTTATCATTATCTCCTTTACCAGATGTAGAAGCTCTATCTGGACAATTATACTTATAATGACCCTTTTTATAACAACCATAACATATAACTTCAGAAATATTTCTTTTTGGACCTCTATCTCCTCCCTGAGAACTAAATTCTTTTCCTTGAAGAAGATTAATAGTTAACTGACCCATCTTTTTTAGCAGATCTTCATACTCATTAGATGTACTAGGAGAAATATTTTTGCTCACCGAGAGTGGTTGTGGATTCTAGAGCAAAGGTGCTGGTGTAGGCTCTACTTTAGCAACAATTTCTTTGGGCTCCTCTTCCATGCTTTCTTCTTGCCTTCTTGCAATCTCCTTTGCTTGTTCAATGGTAGCTGGGTAGCCATACTTAACTCGTTTGATCTCTGGCTTCATCTCAAGAATTAAGTGCTTACATAGGAGATTATCCATTCCATTCATCAACCCATCCGCTAATCCTTCTTTCCAAATCTGGGTGTCGAGCTTCCTTCTTAGCTCTAGAACACAAGCATGATGATCCCTTATCTTATCCTTCTCTCCTTGGGTTAGCTTTGTGATATCGATCATGAGATCTGCATATCTCTGTTGTTCACCAAATTCTTCAAGAAAACTTTCAGTTAATAAATCCCATGAGTTTTTCACATTATCACTTAGTGTTTCAAACCACCTAAGGGCTGAACCATCCAAAAAGGTAGGAAAAAATTCAGTCCATTGTTCCCTTCTTATAAGGCCATTACAAATACAAGATCGTTTAAACTCTTGAATGAAAGAGGAAGCATCTTCATTAGATTGGGCTGAAAAAATAGGAATCTTCCCCATTTCCAAAAGTAACCACAGTGAAATACCAACCCAAAAATACAATCAACAAGACTTATGTGCACCAATGATCAAAATCACTATAATAGAAAATAGAAATGACCACGGTAAACTATGGTAAAACTTGACTTACTGCGGTAAAAACTGAGTTTATTGTGGTAACCACTATTCACAGTAAAAAGTGAAGTTACTGCGGTAAATACTATTCACAGTAAAAAGTGACTTTACTGTGGTAAATACTATTCACAACAAAAATGACTTTACCATGGTAACTACTATTCACGGCAAAAATGACTTTACCATGGTAACTACTATGCATAGTAAAAACAAGGTTACCCTCCAATTGATTTTTGACTAAGTGGGAATATCTCTCCAGACAATCCACCAATGAGGAATGGTCCCGGCAACGGAACCAAAATGTCACCACCAATCCAGCACTATGATAATTCTTCACCAATAATTCCTCGTGCTATGATTATTTACTAATGCACAGCCTTTAGTTTGGTGGATGTAATCTGGAAACAAAACAACAAACATAACACAAGAATACCATCGACTATGATAAGACGGAATGATGACATATCTGAAATATCAAAGTAAATTATAATATTAACATGAAATTGTTACAATCTCACCCATGAGGTACTTCAAGTGTTATTGACTTCACTTGCCTTCCACCAATACTATGGGAGAAACTTTACAATTACACCTCTTAATGGCTTCTTCAACACACCTTTAAACTGATGGCTTCCTTTACACACTTCATACAATATTTCTCACTACTTCCTTCTATGCTAAATGAGGGGGGCAGCCTCTTTATTTATAGAACTTGCAGGCTTATCCATCTTATCTCTAAGATATGATAAGAAATCCACTCTGACGAATCATATTCCATACCTTAACTCTTATCTGTACATGTAAGCTTATCTTTTAAGATAAGATAAACCTTATCATTTCACATGGGTTCCACATTTTTAGACTTTTTACAAATAAAATACACAAAATATTTATGACCTCACTCCTTGTCCTTATTACCAATATAATATTTCTAATTCCTAATCATGTAGACCCTACTTCTCTACTTATCCCAACTTTGACATTTTAACATTACCGGACCAATTATGACAAATATTTACTTTTTACAACATTCCTATTGTACTTTGACTATTACCGTACTCTACATTATTGGTGGCACTGTACTGATGTCACCGTTATCTTCTATCAGACGCTACTACTAATTATACTTAACAACATCCTATTCGTAATACATACATTAATGAAATAGAAATTACGGAGGAAAATTTTAGTGTCGACAATACCAACACTTGTGGTGTCATTTCTAGGGACTCTTTGAGGTATTTTACAAATGCAATACATACAGACTTTGGTAATACTTTTTAAAATCATTATCTGTTTATATCTATAAGAATTGTTCAAAGTTATATCTTCTGAGTGCAATATTTCCAACTTATACAGTTATTGCACTAAAGCTTTTATCATCATTGAAAAATTTTGGTAGAGGAAGATCATATCTTATAAGCTTTGCATGAATCTAGTATTGAAAAAAATTTGATAGGTCTTTCATAGTGCATCCTCACAAACTAAGGTGAAAATACTTAGTGGCAACTCTGTGTTGTTTAAATTCTTAATAAATAGCAGTGTCTTAATATATATCAAGTAATATTTTTCATTAATCTCTACAAAGTTGGAAGGAAGAATATGTTTCTTCGCCAAGGACCATAGTAGAAGGTTGTTTCCAAAGTTGAGAAATTCTAATTCAGAAGGAAAAGGAATTTGGAAGGTTGTTGGAGATCAAGCATCAAGAAAAGAGATCTCCATTGGTGAATCTAATCAGCTTGTGATTGAATTTTGCAATAATTTCTCAAGTGCTTCTAAATCAGTTAATCTCTTTGTAAATCTGAATTCTCCAATTGGAGAGGGTCCTTCTTTGGTATTTGAAAGATCTACATATCATTTTTTCCCCTGTATTCTCCACAGATGATAGGATCTTCCAAGAAACAAAGTTTTTAGAGAACATCCATTCTGAGAATTGTATTCTTGTTCCCCATAGACCCCTCACTCATCATTTTGTTTCTCTTATAAGATCACCTCCTCAAAATAATATGGCTCAGCCTCCACCTAGACATCCATTTGTTGTTAATACTTCTTGTTCCATCAATTTTAGAGGTATGGTTGGCTATCCAAATGCTGTGCCACAAGATGTAAGAAATAGATTGCTTAAGTTTCTAGGAAATAATACAATCACTAGAGATCAACAATTGAAGCACTTTGTAGATATGATGGAGGACTTTGAAATAGAATTTGAGGATGTGTACATTAAATTGTTTTTCCATACTCTAGAAGAAGATGCAAGGGACTGGTATAAAAGTTTTCCAGATAACTCCATTGATTCTTGGATAGAAATGAAGAATTCTTTTAGATTACAATATGGAGATAAAATAAACCATAGGTTTCTTTTATCAAAATTTGAAAATATAAAAAAGAATCCTAATGATTCAGTGCATGATTTCAATACAATATTTAACAAAACATTGAGAAGACTTCCTGTTAATTTGAGGCCATCTGATGAATCATGTATGATAAAGTATTCAGATGCATTTGGTAATAAATATGCTTACTATTTGAGGGATAAGAACCCTAGAACTTTGAGGCAGGCCTTTACCATGGATCTGGAAATTGAGAACAACATTAAAGCAGTTGGAAAACCTCTGAAGAGGGAGGGTATTAAATTGGTCAACCTAAAGACGCCTCAATCAAGTAAGGTTGTTGATCTTGAGGAAGTTGTAAATAATTTGGTCGGAGCTATCAAAGAAATCTCTGACAAGCTAGCCAGGGCAATGAAAGGAATTGGACAAGGTTCTCAAGGTTAGAATAGGCAATAAGGACAAGACAGATTTGTAAATCATCCTAGAAATGATTAGATATCTGATGACCGAGGTAAAGGACCCATGGGAGCTAGAAAACCCCAAGCCAGGGAAAATAGAGTAGTGCCTGATCCTCTAAATACCAAAGTTATTGTTGTTGAAGAGACAAATGAAATTGATTGGTGTGACAAATGTTTCTTACCCCACCCACAATGTGAAGTAGATCAACAAGTTGAAGAAGCTGATTATGATGATAACATTGATGATGATGCATGCATGGTGGATTTCTCTATAAGCTCATAGAAAGGAGCAACTTCAATTGAAGTAATAAGGGCAAGAACTATTGCAATGTTTTGGGATTGCATTCACTAGGTACCTCTCCTTTCTCCCTCTCATACTTTATAAATAGATATGGTACAAGCTTTTGAACTTCCTAATAATGATTTTGAGTACCTAAGAGCTCTACTGATTAGAAGTATGATGGAGGAATCCTATCAGAAAAGGATAGACAGTTGTTAATGAATGTTGTTGTTGCTCAAGAAAATTAGTATAACTAAATAAGTAAAGCTATCAAAGGGGTGTTAAAAATGGTGTTGGTACCCAAATTGATTCATCCTCAGAAGCTGAGTAGCTTCAAAATTTTGACAAGAAGCTTAGAGAAAAGCAAATCATGTTGTGTGTCATTTTGTATCCAGGGAAGAAATGCAGATTGCTCTTTGTCACTTAGATGTGGAGAAAAGGATAACACCCTCAAGAGGATTTGATTTATCCTCACTACTTTATGGTTGTGCCTTTCAACTAGGGTGAGAGGACCCATTTGTAGCCTATTTTTTATGGAGGATATGGAGATGTCCTTCCTTGTAAAGTTATTAAGAAGACCTTGAAGAAAATATGATCAATATAAAAAAACCTAACTCTTACGAGTTCTCATGAGTTTAGAATACTAAATAAAATGAAAACCTAATTGCTTCTGCATGTTTTGGTAATAGAAATTATGCATCTGTAAAAACACAGGACAAACAGGGGTAATATGGGTAAGATTGGTTACTTTTAAATGAATTTTTTGTGGGAGGTGAGGTAGAATGAACTTGATTTGCTAGATCTTTGAGAGTTTTTACAAAAAAAAATGGAAGGCTTAATCAACAGAATGCTTTAGAATAGCTAAAATGTTCCATTAACAAGAAGGTGTGATGTAATGGAGGCCCAGGTCAACACGTTTTCACACAAAATTTAAGAATCCAAAATGAAGGCTGAAATTGAAAAACTTAAATGAACATTATCAACCTGTGTTTTATCACACCTAAGATATCCTCAAAGGATAACAAACAATCTTATCATCATGCTAGGAGTAAAGTGATTTTAAATTTATTTATTTCACTATCAAATGAAAGATCTTTCGATAAATGAAATTACAAATGCCACCAAACTATCACAAGGATAAGATCTTGTGCGATTCACAAAGATTTCAATGTAAGATTGCAATGGGAATTAGAAAAACTATTTGCATACATTCAGAAATGAAGTAGACACAATTATTCCCATAATCAAGATAGATTAACTCAAATTTGATTAAATTCATCAGCAGGGGAAATTTTCTAGAACAAACTCAGAGCTTTTCAATGGTTGTACACTTGCAACCACCTTGACATGATAAAAATTTAACACAAAAGAAATAAACAGGTTTCTCAGATGGTTTCTAAGAAAGATGGGCTCTGTCAAACTTTTTCTCTTAGGAATTCACTCCCAACCTCTAACACTCCAACCATTTGCATGAAAAATTCATGAAATTTATAATAGATTTTTCCCCCTAGAACCAAAAAACATTTAAAGCACCATTGCTTGTTACGATTATGATCATGATTCCCATAATCATATTTGCAAAAAAACATTGTCAGGTGCTCAGAGGGAAAATCTCTTCAAATATTTCCAACATTAAATTCCTTCATCTGTAAATCACTCTTCATCTCACGGGCCAACTACTTCCTCCTCTAATCTATCAAATCTAGTTTTTTACATGCCAAGGAAGGAAAGATTGGAAAATCAGATTGAATACAATAGTCATATTACATCTTAATGGTAAAATACGTTTTCATATCTTCCCCACCAAATCAAGATATCAAATTAATTCTCCTCTTCATTTTGAGTGTAGGAGACATCAAGAAATCATAAAAACTTACATCTCTAGGAGATTTGGAGTAAAAATGGTGAAAAATTAGATACAAATGCACAGTTGCTGTCGATTTCCCTTTTGATTTGGACCATCCATGTGGGAGATTTGAGTTAAAATGGGCCTGGGGGTTCCTTTTTACCTTTACAACTTTTGGGAAAAAATGCAAAATTTCTCATTTTACTCTGCCCCTTTGCCTTTCAAAAACGGGATTGACACGTGTCCCAATGTGGGTCCCAACAGAACCGTGCTTCCTTTTTACATTTTAACCCCTTTTTTCACAAAAAGAAAATTTTCCAAATTTCCCCCGGAGGCCCCCCTTCTCACCTTTTGACTTTTTAAACTACCACGTGTCTCAATGGAAAATCTTGAGATGGTCGCCAAAAGTAGAGACCCCAAACAAGCAAGGGCTCACCATGTGTCCCAGTCCGGAAAAATCTATTAACAAGTTGAAGGTTCAATGGAAGGTGCCATGTGTCTAGGGTCTGAGGTAGTCTCCTTTGGCTGTTGAAAATTCTAAGAAAAGGGTAGAGTGAGCGGAAACCTCTGAGTGTCCTCTTGGTCATTCTTCAAAATAAAACTTAAGGGGCAGGTCCCAAAACATGCACGGTCCCTCCATGTGTCGTAGGCCCCTTAGGAAGTTTCTTGAAAAGTCTAAGGGAAGGGAAGGCCTGATGGAAATATCCACATGTATTTATGGAGAAACTTCAAGATGGTTCTCAAGAGCGGAGACCCTGAATGACCGCGGGCTCACCATGTGTCCTAGGCTTCAGAAAATTGTTTTTAAAAGTTTAAGTACAAAGTGGAGCTGGTGGAAGCCTCCACCTGTCCCCCTGTCACAATTGTTAAGGTGGGACCCTGAGGTAGATCCTCAAATGAGTGCTAGCCCTCCACGTGTCCATGGGCCACCAAAAATTTTACTGGCTGCATGAAATATTTGTCTAAGTGTGGGAAAATTACTGGAGTCCTCCACGTATCCCCCCAGTGCAACTCCAAGGCAAAACCAAAAGGTGAATTTTAAAACAAGTGTCGTTCCTCCACGTGGAAAATTTTTGGGTTCAGGTGAGCCATAGAGTTTTTAGAGTGCCCCACCAAGGCACATCCAACCAAAAAGGGCCACATTTCCACTGATGCAGAGATGTAACTTTGACCAGGAAAACACACCTGTCAAACTATAAAAATGCAAGAAAACCACCGTTTGAACACGGAGATGAAATTTTCTTCAAGGACAGAGATTTGGAAATGTTACAAGGTTCAAACATAATCCTCTAAGCTACATCCATTCATGTTTCCTCAGGTATTTGGGACAAAAAATGATAGGGAAAACAACACCCAATTGCGAAAAATGGAAAGAAAGGAACAACCTGAGTTTTACGCCCAATTTACAGACTCCTTCAGATGGATAGAGAAATGAAAAACCAATTCTAGATCTTTAAGTGATCCTTGACCGAGGAAGGGACTGATCACATAAACTAAATGGAGGACAAATTCTTTTCAAGCACTAACATGAGGAGATAAAAAACATGACAGAGGCCCCAAACCGAGGGATTTTAATGACAAATGGGGTGAGACTAATTTAAGCACCAACATCAGCTCTGACTCAAGGATGGGCACTCCTGTGAGTTCCACAAGAACCAAATAACATACCAAGTGCCAAAAATATCCATTTGGCAAAGGAGTTAGCTTGCAGAGCAGAAAACCAGAACCATCTCCTAAAAATGAACCGAGAAACCAACAAAACCAGGTCACCAAGGACCAGAATGAACAAAAACACAAAAGACAGAAAGTAACTAATGAACTATACACTATACAAATGATGCTCACCTTGATTCTTTGGAATTAATCAAGGAAATGTTTCAAATGCCTTCCATTAACAAGAAATTTGAGCAATTCCCCATCCAAGTCTTTCAAGAAGAAGGTATGTTCACTAATTCGAATGTCAATGGAGTAAGGGCCCATCCATAATGCATCAAATCTACCATGTTTTCCCTTATCTTCATGCCTTCTATCCTATAATAGTGCAAGATCTCCAACATTGAAAGCTCTTGGAGTGACCTTCTTGTCAAATAACTTCTTCAATTTTTCTCTGAACTTTACATGCCTTTGGTGGGATGCCCTCCTTTCTTCATCAAGTTCAACAATCTGGTTAATGTGAGCATCATATGGAATAACTTCTTGATCTTCCAGTTGTTGAATGAACTAATATGAGGATAATTGCATATGCAGGGGCAACAAGGCTTGAGTTCCATACACCAATCGAAATGGACTTTTTCCAGTAGCTCTTTTAATAGTAATTCGATCAGCCCAAACAACAAACTTCAACTGATCACCCCATTTCCTTTTGTTCAACTCCAAGGTTCTTCTAATAATGTTCAACAAGTTTTTATTACTGGACTCAGCTTGTCCATTTCCTTGGGGATTGTAGTTAGAAGCATATGTCAAATTGATCCCATACTCTTTGCACATTACCACCAAAGGTTTAGCTCTAAAGCTCATGGCATTGTCAGCAACAATTTTAACTGGCACTCCAAACCTATAGATGATATGGTTCAACATGAATTCCATGACAATTTGGTGTGTTTCTCTCTTGGTGGGGATTTCCTCCACCCACTTAGTGAAATAATCAGTGGCTAAAAGAATCCACTTATGGCCAACACTTGAAGGGTCTGAAATCTCACCAATGAAATCCATTCCCCATTGCTTGAACGGGGCTTCAATTGATACATGCTGCAAAGGAAGGGAGCCCAAAGCTTTAAGTCTTCCAGAAAAACATTGGCAACTCTCACATCTTCTAACCAACAAAGTTATATCCTTGAAGAGAGTTGGCCACCAATAACCAGCCCTCAAGATCTTGTGTGCTATGACTCTTCCAGCAAAATTCCCCCCCACAAACTACTCCATGGAGATCAGTAATTATTTTGGGGGATTCATCTTCAATAATGCACCTTAAGAGAACTCCCTCAAGGTTCTTCCAAGCTAACCCAAAATCAGTAATAACATATTTCTGGGAAGCAAACTTAAGAGCTCTTTTCTTATTTTTAGTTAAATACTCAGGGTAGTATAGATGTCTGAGATAAAAAATTATATCTTTGTACCATTCAAAACTCATCAACTTTTCAAGGACATCCACCCTTCCTTCTTCTACTTCATTCACCTCAATAGTTTGCAAGTTGCTCTCATCCATAAGCTTAGCTAATCCCAAACCTCTCACCAACTTCGTGGTTTGGATATCCATATCATATTCCAGCAACTTGTTCACCCATCTACATCTTTTACTTGAGACCTCCATCTCCGATAAGATGTCTTTCACCATGGTGTGGGGAACATAAGCAACAAATTTAGAGCTCAAAATGTAAGGTCTGAAAACATTTGTTACTTTTACTAAGGAAAATGCTTGCTTCTCCATAATGGTGTACTTCAACTCAACCCCTTACAATGTCTTACTAAAAAAGGTAATTGGCCTCTCAGCCCCTTCATCATCCTTCTGCAACAAGACAGATGCAACAATGTTATCTGAAGAAAAAGAAAACATTTGAAAAGGATTCTTATAATCTAGAGCTACTAAAACATGGGCATGCTTTAATGCTTCTTTGATCCCTTTGAAAGCTTGAATGATAGACTTCTCCCATTTGATAACTTGGTCCTTCTTTAGCATGCAAGTAATTGGAATGGTCAAATCAACAAAGTTTGATATGAATATTCTGATAAAGTTTATTTGCCAAAGAAGGACTGAATTCCCTTCTTGGTTCTTGGAATTGGGACCTTGCTGATGCCCTCTACCCTTTCTGGATCTATCATTACCCCCTCTTTTGATACAATGTGACCAAACAACTTTTCCCTCTGCACTCCAAAATGGCACTTCTTTGGATTGAGTGAAATGCCATACTCTCTACACCTTATCAACATATTTTCCAAGTACTTCAAGTGATCACTTCTCTTTTTAGAAAAAAAAGTCACATCATCTTAGTAAACAACAATAAAATCATTAATGTAACCATAAAAAGCAACATCCATTGCTTTTGGAAAGGTTACTCCAAAATTCATCAAACCAAAGGGCATTCTAACATAGACGTAAGTTCCCCAAGGAGTGGTAAAGGCTTTCTTAATTCTCTTTGATTCCTTCACAACAACTTGATTATAGCCAGAGAAACCATCCAAGGTAGAAAGCAACTCAGAACCAATCACTAATTGCAACATGTTTTCCATGTTTGGTAAAGGATAATTATCCTTCATTGATGCTCTATTCATATTTCTAAAATCCACACACAGCCTGATATCACCATTCTTTTTTCTAACTGGCACTAAGTTTGCAACCCAAGAAGAATACCTTGTGGGCTAAATAATCCCTCCATCCCTTAGTTTCTTCAGTTATTCTTGCATTTTAAGAGATAGGAGTGGATTGATTGGCCTCTATTTTTTCCTAAATGGCTTTGCATTAGATTCCAAATGAATTTCATGTTGAAACAAATCCTCTCTATATGCCTTAAGTTCAGAATAAGACCAAGCTAGGCAATCTTGATATTTTTTCAGCAATTGAATATGACTGCTTCTCTTCCTTTCCGAGATTGCTTCCTAACCATATTTTCCTTGGTTTCTCCTTTGTACCAAGGTCATGCTCCTCAACATCCCTTGAGGCTTGCTATATGTCTATTAATAATGCAATCAACATTATCAAATTTTGATTTAAGAGCAACCAACCCTCTAGGAATGGTATTAGTTTTCAGTTGGATGATGCCTTTTCCAAACAAGGTTTCTTTACCCTCTGCTGCACACACCATTGGCTCCCAATCAATACATTGATCATCAAACTCCCCTTTTTTCTACATAAATCTTTTGACTTGAGCATCATCATAAAAAATTTACCAATGTTTAATGTTGTCAAGGACAGATGGCCTTGTTAACACTTCAACATCATATTCACAATATGGGGACATTGCAAAATTATCAAACCGAGATCCCAATACTACAAGTTTGTATGCCATAACATTGAAACTCCTATAATGATGCATAATATTAAATGAATCAGACATCTCAATAACATCCCAAGATGCATGATTTTATTGTTTCATTCGCTGATTTTTAGTAGCATAAAGTTTTCTAACTTGCTTGACAATTAGTTCTGAATCTCCTTTGAAAATGATGTCCTTAACACCATATTTCCAAGCAATTCTCAAACCTAATAACAGTGCTTCATATTCAGCAATGTTGTTAGTGCACTCAAAGTTGAGTTTGAAAGAAAAAACAAACTCTTCCTGGCCTGGAGAAATTAGAACCACACCAACACCATTTCCAAACTTGGAACAAGCTCCATCAAACAATAAAGTCCAAGGAGAGCCTTCATGTTCAAGACACTTGCACTCTTCAATTTTTTTCTCTTTACCATCAAAAAATCCAACAAAGTTATCATCATCAACACTTGTGTACAACACTTCATAAGATGCATTGTGGGATAGCAATGAGGTGCAACATCTTCTTTTCTCCATACAACCTGACAAGGCTGCCCTCAATTGGGATGGTGGCATAGGACATATCCATTTGAACACTCCCACGAACACTTGCAGCCCATTTTCTAGACAAACAACATACCCCACTTAGTTGGGCAATCAACAATAACAACATCAAGTTTCAAGTTCTTACCTGGACAAGCTACAATTTGTACCACCAAACCTTTCACACATCCCACCACTGGAACTTCTCTGGAATCCATGGTAGGTGTATTGTTGTTACTTTGATATCTAGTTCATTCATGACTTCCAGAGGCATAACATTGCATGATGCTCCCGAATCAAACATACAGTTGTGTAGCAATCTGTCCTTAATGATCATAGTAGTGAAGAATGGATCTACATTTAGCTGAGACTCCACCAAGGATGTTCCCAAATAAACCTCAAGTGGTTCACCTAGTTCTTCTAATGCTGGTGGTGTTTCTAGTCTTCAATGATTGGAGGAGTCTCCACAATGTTTACATTTCCTAGGGTAGTCTTCTCCTATTTTAGCCCCAAATACTCAAAGGCCCTTTTCTTGTGCTCAGGAATCCTAAGCAACTCAAAAATTGGAACATAAATCTTGATCTGACTCAAGACTTGGGCAATATCATAAGGAACATATTTTGGCAAGGCAACATTAGAAGGGAGATTGACAAACTCATCAGATGGCATGGGATTTTTGATAGTTTGGTCATGAGGAGAAGTATGAATTTTGTTTGGGACAACAAGGCCTTTGGCAGATGCATCTTTCTTAGGAGCCTCTTTAGGAATATTTGAAAGCAATGGAGTTTTTGGCTTGGCCTGAGGTCCCGCCCCTTTGACAACTTTACTTCTTGTGTTATACTCCTTTTCTTGGGCAAAAACAACATTCATCAACAACTGCCTATCCTCCTCAGATGGGATTCCTCCATCATACTTCTTTATCATTAAAGCTCTTAAGTATTCAAAGTCATTATTAGGTATTTAAAAATCTTGTACAGTATCTATTTCTAAAGTATGAGAGGAAGGAAGAAGAGGTACCCGGTGGATGCAATCCCAAAAACTTGTAGCAGTTTAAGCACTTATCACTTCAGTTGAAGTTTCTCCTTGTTGTGAGCTCATGGAGCAACCCATCATGTAAACATCATCATCATTATCATCATCAAGTTATTCTTCTATTTTTGATCTACTTCACATGGAGCATGGGTCATGAAACATATATCACACCAATCAATTACATATGTTTCTTCAACAACAACAACTGTGGCAGCCAAAGGATCAAACACCATTCTATTTTCCCTAGCCTGGGGCTATTTATTTCCAAATCCAATAGGTCCCTTCCTCTATCATCAGATCTCTTCTCATTTCTAGGATGATTTGCAAATCTATCTTGGCCTTGTTACTTGTGCTAACCTTGTGAACTCTGCCCAATTCCTTTCTCTTCCCAGGCTAATTTGTATGAGATTTCTTTGACATAGCCCATGCCAAAGTTTTCACAACTTCCTCCAAATCAGCAGCCTTACTTGCTTGAGGTTTTTCTGGGTTAACCAGTTTCACACCCTCCCTCTTAGGAGGTTTTCCAATTGCTTTAATGTTGTTCTCAATTTACAGAGCCATGGTGAAGGCTTGCCTCAAATTGGTAGGGTTTTATGTCCCTCAAATAGTAAGAAACTTTCTTATCAAATGCATCTGAATACTTTATCAAACATGATTCATCACATGGCCTCAAATTAATAGGAAATCTCCTCAAGGTCTTGTTAAATGCTTGTGTTGAAATCATGCACTGATTCATTAGGATTCTTCTTGATATTTTCAAACTATGATAAAAGAAACCTAGGGTTTGTTTTATCACTATACTGCAATCTAAATGCATTATTCATTTCCATCCAAGAATCAATGGAATTATCTAGCAAAGATTTATACCAGTCTCTTGCATCTTCTTCCAAAGTATGGATAAACAATTTGATATATACATCTTCAAATTCAATCTCAAAGTCTTCCATCATGTTGATAAAAATATTTAAATGTTGATCACCAATTACAACATTATTTCCTTGGAACTTTGGTAGTCTATTTCTTACATTGGGGAATTGAATTTGGATAACCATCCATCCCTCTAAAATTTATAGGACCAAAGGTATTTACAAAAAATGGAGGTCTGTGTGGGGGATGGGCCATGTTGTTTCAAGGAGGTGACCTTGGAGGAGAATCAAACTGATAAGGGACAAGGGGTCTTTGAAACACCGGAGTATAACTTTCAAAATGGATATCCCCTAAAGGCTTTGTTTCTTACAAAACCCTATCAACTTTTGAAAACACAATGGCAGAATGAGAAGAAAACTTTTCAAATTCAAATGAAGGCCCCTCTCTAGATGGAGAATTCAATTCCACAAAAAGACTACCTGATTCAGAAGCACTTGAATGAAATCTTCAATGATAGGCTGATCACTTTCATCAATGGAGATCTCTTTTCTTGACTGTTGATCTCCAACAGCTCTCCAGGCTCTTCTTCCTTCTGACTTTTTTTTTGCTAGCTCTGGAAATAATGTCCTAGCACGATCCTTAGAGAAGAAATATCTACTTCCTTCCAGATTTGCAAAGATTAGTAACAAATCTCACTTGACAGAGGTTAAGACACTGGTATTTATTAAAAATCATATCAACATGGAGTTGCCACTATGGATTTCCACCTTAGTTGTGCAAATGCACTAAAAAATATGATCTGTCAAATGTCTGTTAACACTAGAAACTGGAAATGGAATGATCTGACCTTCTTTTACCCATATTTATCAATGAAACTCAGTGTAATAACTGTAGAAACTGAAAAAATTGCACACAACACTTGTAACTTTGAACACTTCTTACAGGCCTGAACACAGGATGATGTTGAAACAATGTACTAGCACTTAGAGCATATAAGAAATGTTTACCAGGGTCTGAATATGAACTGCAGTCATGACGTTCCCAAAAATAGCACCAAAAAGGGTGTTAGTACCCAAATTGATTCTCCCTCAGAAGTTGAACAACATCATAGATTTGACAAGAAGCTTAGAGACAAGCAGATCATGTTGTGTGTCATTTTGTAGCCGGGGAAGAAATGCAGCTTGCTCTTTGTCACTCAGATGTGGAGAAATGGATAGCATCCTCAAAAGGATTTGATCTATCCTCACTACTTTATGGTTGTGACTTTCAACCAGGGTGAGAGGATCCTTTTGTAGCCTGTTGTTTATGGAGGAGATGGAGATTTCCTTCCTTATAAATTTATTAAGAAGACCTTGAAGAAAATATGATCAATACAATAAAACCTAACTATCACGAGTTCTCACCTTAGATAATGGAGATATTTTCTAAGCAAGGTTCAGACTACTAAAGACAATGAAAACATGATTGATTCTGCATGTTTTGGTAATATAAATTATGCATCTGTACACACACAGGACAAACAAGGGTAGTATGGGTAAGATTGGTTGTTTTTAAATAAATTTTTAGTGGGAGGTGAGGAAGAATGAACTTGATTTGCCATATCTTTGAGAGATTTTACAAAAAAAAATGGAAGGCTTAATCAACATAATGCTTTAGAACAACTAGAATGTTCCTTTAACCAAAAGGTGTGCTTCAATGGAGGCCCAAATCAACACATTTTCATACAAAATTTAAGAATCCAAAATGAAGGCTGAAATTGAAAAACTTAATTGAACATTATCAACCTGTGTTTTATCACACCTAAGATACCCTCAAAGGATAACAAACAATATTATCATCATGCTAGGAGTAAAGTGATTTTAAATTTGTTTATTTCACTATCAAATGAAATCTCTTCTGATAAATGAAATTGCAAATGCCACAAAACTATCACAAGGATAAGATCTTGTGTGATTCATAAAGATTTCTATGTAAGATTGTAATGGGAACAAAAAAAAATATTTCCAGACATTCATAAATGAAGCAGACATAATTTTCCCGTAATCAACATAGATTAACTCAAATTTGATTAAATTCATTAGAAGGGGAAAGTTTCTAGAACAATCTCAGAGCTTCTCAATGGTTGTACACTTGCAACCACCTTGACATGATCAAATTTAATAAAAAATAAATAAACAAGTTTCTTAGAAAGATGGGCTCTGTCAAACTTTTTCTCTTAGGAATTCACTCCCAAACTCTAACACTCCAACCATTTGCATGACAAATTCATGTAGTTTATAACAAAGTTTTCCCCATAAAACCAAAAAAACATTCAAAGCACCATTACTTGTTACCATTTTGATCATGATTCCCATAATCAGATTTGTAAAAAAATGTCGTCAGGTGCTCAGAGGGAAAATCTCTTCAAATATTTCCAGCATTCAATTCTTTCATCTGATAAATCACTCTTCATCTCACATGCCAACTACTTCCTCCTCTAATCTGTCAAATCTTGTTTTTTCATGCCAAGGAAGGAAATATTGGAAAATCAGATTCAATCTGATAGTCAGATCACATCTTAATGGTAAAATACGTTTTCAGATATTCCCCACCAAATCAAGATATCAAATTAATTCTCGTCTTCATTTGGCATGTAGGAGACATCAAGAAATCATAAAAACTCACATCTCCAGGAGATTTGGAGCAAAAATGGTGAAAAATCAGATACAAATGCATAGTTGCCATCAATTTCCCTTTTGAATTGGGACCATCCACATGGGAGATCCAAGTTAAAATGGGCCTGGGGGTTCCTTTTTACCTTTTACAACTTTTGGGAAAAAATGCAAAATTTCTCATTTTGTTCCACCCCTCTGCCTTTGAAAAACGGGCTTGACACATGTCCCAATGTGCATCCCAGCAGAACTATGCTTTCTTTTTACATTTTAACCCCTTTTTTCACAAAAGGAAATTTTTTCCAAATTTCCCCCGAAGGCCTGCCTCCCCGCCTTTTGACTTTTAAAACTACCACGTATCTCAATGGTGCATCTTGAGATGGTCCCCAAAAGTTAGACCCCAAACAAGTGTGGGCTCACCTCGTGTCCCAGTCCTAAAAAAAATTGTTAAATAGTTGAAGGTTCACAAGAAGGCACCATGTGTCCATGGTCCAAGACAATCTCACTTGGCTGTTGAAAAGTCTTAGAAAATGGTAGAGTGAGCATAAGCCTCCTAGTGTCCTCCTAGTGCTTCTTCAAAATAAAACTCAAGGGTCGGTCCCCAAACATATGCGGTCCCTCCATGTGTCCCAGGCCCCTTAGGAAGTTGCTTGAAAAGTCTAAAGGAAAGAAAGGCCTGATGGAAAGCTTCACATGTATTTATTGCACAACTTCAAGATGGTGCCCAAGAGCAGAGACCCTAAACAAGTGTGGGCTCACCACATGTCCCAGGCTTCAGAAAATTGTTTTTAAAAGTTTATGTACAAAGAAGAGCTGACATAAGCCTCCACATGTCCCCCTATCACAATTGTTAAGGTGGGACCCCGAGGTAGATCCTCAAATGAGTGTCAACCCACCACATGTCCATGGCCCACCAAAAATTGTACCAGTTGCATGAAATATTTTTCTAAGTCCAAGGAAAGTAGCGGAATCCTTCACGTGTCCCCCAGGCACAACTCCAAGGCCAAACCAAAAGGTGAATTTTCAAATGAGCATTGTTCCTTCACGTGGAAAAGTTTTGGGTTGAGGTGAGCCAAAAAGTTTTTAGAGTGCCCCACCGAGCTGCATCCAACTAAAAAGGGCCATGTTTCCACTTGTGTAGAGATATAACTTTGACTAGGAAAACACACCCGTCAAACCATAAAAATGCAGGAAAACCACCGTTTGAGCCCGGAGATGAAATTTTCTTCAAGGATAGAGGGTTTGGAAATGTTACAAGGTTCAAACATAATCCTTTGAGCTACATCCATTCATGTATCCTTAGGTATTTGGGACAAAAAATGATAGGGACAACAACACCCGACTGCGGAAAATGGAAAGAAAGGAACAACCTAAGTTTTACACCCAATTTACAGACTCCTTTATATGGACAGATAAAAAACCAATTCTAGATCTTTAAGTTATCCTCAACCTAGGAAGGGACTGATCACAGAAACCAAATGGAGGATAGAGTCTTTTCAAGCACCAACACGAGGGATATAAAAAATGTGACAGAGGCCATAAACTGAGGGATTTTAATGACAAATGGGGCAAGACTAATTCGAGCACCAACAAAGGGCAAGGCCTCAAGCCAAACCAAAAACCCCAGTTCTCACCAATATCCCGAAAAAAACTTCAAATAAAGATGCATCTGGAAAAGGCCTTGTTGTCTCAAGTGGAACTAGTATTCCCACCCATGACCAAAATGTGAAAAATCTTATGCCATCCAATGATTTTTTAAATCTTTCTCCAAATGTTGTTTTACCCAAATACATTCCTTATGACATTTCCAAAGTCTTGAGTCAGATCAAGATTTATTTTCCAATTGTTGAACTACTTAGGATTCTTGAGCATAAGAAGAGGGACTTTGAGTATTTGGTATTAGAAGAAGATAAGAGTACCCAATCTAGAAATATAAATAATGTAAACATTCTTCCTCCAACCATTGTAGACCTATAAAAACCACCAACATTGGAGGAAATAGGTGAACCACATGAAGTTTACTTGGGAACATCTTTGGTTGAGTCACAATTAAATGTTGATCCATTTTTTACAATGCTATTTATTAAGGATAGACTGTTGCATAATTGTATGTTTGATTCCAGAGCATCATGCAATGTTATGCCTCTAGAGGTCATGAATGAATTGAACATTAAAGTGACAACAGCTTATGGAAAGTGTACTATAATGGATTCTAGAGAGGTGTCAATTGTAGGGTGTGTAAAAGGTTTGGTGGTACAACTTGCAGCTTATCTAGAGTAAGAACTTCAAACTTGATGTTGTTATTGTTGATTGCCCTACCAAATGGGGCATGATGTTATCAAAAACTTGGGCTGCAAGTGTTAGTTGAAGTGTTCATATGGATATGTCTTTTTCCACCATTCCAATTGAAGGAATACATGTAAAGCTGTATGGAGAGAGTAAGATGTTGCACCTCATTAAAGATCCCAATAATCCTTCTTATGAAGTGTTGTATGTTGATGTAGATGCTGATAAATTTGTTGGATTTGCTGATGGCAAAGAGCACAAGATTGATAAATTTAAATTTCTTGAACAAGTAGGTTTTCCTTGGACCTTGTTATTCGATGGAGCTTGTTCCAAGTTTGGAAATGGTACTGGTATTGTTCTGATTTCTCCAGGCCAGGAAGTTTTTTTTCTTTAAAAATCAACTTTGAATGCACTAACAACATTGCTGAATATGAATCACTGTTATTGGGTTTAAGAATTACATGGAAATACGGTGTAAAGGATATCATTGTCAAAAGAGATTATGAACTAATTTTCATGCAGATTAGAAAACTGTATGTTACTAAAAATTAGAGGATGAAACAATACAAGAATGTAGTCTGGGATTTTATTGAAATGTTTGACTCATTTAATATTGTGCAACATGATAGAAAGCTTAATGTTGTTGCAGACAAGTTATTAATGCTAGGATCTAGATTTGGAAATTATAAAGTATCTCCATTTCTTGAGTATGATGTTGAAATACTAACAAGGCCATATATTCCTGACAACGTTAAAAATTGGCAAGTGTTCGATGATAATGCCAAAGTGAAATAGTTTCTGTAGAACCAAGGTGATTTTTTTGGTCCAAAATATAGATTGGGAACCAATTGTGTGTGTTGTTGAAGGAAAGGAAACTTTATTTGGAAAATACATCATCAAACTGAAGACAAACATGATTCCCAGAGGTTTGGTGGAACTTGAATAAAACTTTGATAATGATGATTGCATTATTAACATAATTATGTCAGTTTCAAGAGATGTGGAAGAGCATGACCTGGGCACAAAGGAAAAACCACATAAAATCTCGTTAGGAAGTAATTTGAGAAAGGAAGAGAAGCAATCCTATGTTCAATTGTTGAAGAAATATCAGGACTTCCTAGCTTGGTCTTACTCTAAGTTGAAGGCATAAAGGGAATATTTGTTCCAACATGAAATTCCTCTTGAATCTAATGCCAAGCCTTTCAGGAAAAAACATAGCCCGATCAATCTGCTCCTTTCTTTGAAGATGGAAGAAGAATTGAAGAAGTCTGAGGGATGGAGGGATCATTCAGCCCACAAGGTACTCATATTAGGTTACAAATTTAGTACCTGTTATAAAAAAGAATTGTGGTATAAGGCTGTGCATAAACTTGAGGAACTTGAATAAAGCATCATTGAAAGATAATTACCCTCTTCCAAACATAGAGAATATGCTATAATTAGTAACTAGATCTATGAATTGTTATCCACTTTGGACGGTGTCTGTGGCTATAATCAAGTTGTTGTGAAGGAGTTAGAAAGAATAAATACTGCCTATACCACTCCTTGGGGAATTTATGTCTATGTTCAGGATGCCTTTTGGCTTAATGAATGCTAGATAAACTTTCCAAAGAGTAATGGATGTAGCAGTTGTTTTTTATATTAATGATTTCATTGTTATTTATCAAGATGATGTAACTGTGTTTTCCAAAAAATGAAATGAACACTTGGAGATAATGTTGTTAAGGTGTAGAGAGGATGGCATATCATTGAATCTCAAGAAGTGCCATTTTGGAGTGTGAAAGGAAAAGCTTCTTGGTCACATTATGTCAAAGGAATGGGTCATGATTGATCCCAAGAGAGTGGAAGCCATCAGCAAGGTTCCAATTCTAAGAACTAAGAAGGGATTTCAATCCTTCTTTGGACAAATAAAATTTATCAGAAGATTTGTCTCTAACTTTGCTGAGTTGACCATCCCCATTACTAACATCCTAAATAAGGACCAAGTTATCAAATGGGAAGAAGCTTCTATTCAATCTTTCAATGGGATCAAAGAATAATTAAAGCATACCCTTGTTTTGGCAGCTCTAAATTACAAGAAGCCTTTTCAAATGTTTTCTTTTTCTTCAAAAAACACCATTGCATCTGTCTTGTTGCAGAAGGATGATGAAGGGGTTGAGAGACCAATTGCCTTTTTCAATAAGGCATTGCAAGGAGCTGAGTTGGAGTACACCATCATGGAGAAGCAAGAATTTTCCTTGGTGAAAGAAACAAAGGATTTCATACCTTACATCTTGAGCTCTAAAGTTGTTGCTTATGGTCCCCACACCATGGTGAAAGATATCTTATCAGAGATGGAGGTCTCAAGAAAAATATGTAGATGGGTAAACAAGTTGGAGAAAAATGACATGGATATCCAAACCACTAAATTGATAATAGGTTTGGCCCTAGCTAAGATTATGGATGAGAGAAACTTACAAACTATTGAGGTGAATGAAGTAGAAGGAGAAAGGGTGGATGTCCTTGAAACAGTGATAAGCTCTGAATGGTCTAAAGATATAATATTTTATCTCAGACATATATGATTCCCTAAAACATTTGAGTAAAAATCATAAAAGAGATCTTAAATTAGCCTCTCAAAAAATATGTCATTACTGATTTTGGGTTAGCTTGGAAGAACCTAGAGGGACTGCTCTTTAGATGCATTATTGAGGATGAAGCCGCAAAGGTAATTTCTGATCTCCATGGAGGATTTTGTGGGGGAAATTTTGGTGGAAGAGTTACAACACATAAAATTTTGAGGGCTGGTTATTGTTGGCCAACTCTCTTCAAAGATACAACTCTATTCGTTAAGAAATGTGAAATTTACCAACATTTTTGTAGAAGAATGAAATCTTTAGGCTCCCTTCCTTTACATCCTGTGTCAATTAAAGCCCCATTTAAGCAATGGGGAATTGATTTCATTGGAAAGATTTCAGATCCTTCAAGTGCTAGTCATAAATGGATTCTTGTAGCCACTGATTATTTCACTAAGTGGGTGGAAGCAATCCCCACCAAGAAAGCAACACGCCAAGTTATCATGGACTTCATGCTGAATCAAATCATATGCAGATTTGGAGTACCAGCTAAGATTGTTGCTTATAATACAATGATTTTCAGAGCCAAACCTTTGGTGGCAATGTGCAAAGAGTAGGGAATCAATTTGACATATGCTTCTAACGACAATCCCCAAAGAAATGGACAAGATGAGTCCAACAATAAAAATTGTTGAAGATCATTAGAAGAACCTTAAAGCTAAAAAAAAAGAAGTGGGTTGAGCAACTGAAGTTTGTTTTTTGGGCTGACAGAATCACTATCAGAAGAGCTACTGGTAAAATCCCATTTGAGTTGGTATATGAAACTCAAGCTTTGCTGCCCCTTCATTTGCAATTGTGTTCATTTCAGTTTGTTCAACAAATTGAAGATCAAGAAGTTAGTCCATATGATGCTCAAATCAATCAGATTATTAAGTTAGATGAAAAAATAAGGGCATCCCATCAGTGGCATTTGAAGTTCAAAGAAAATTTGAAGAAGTTATTTGATAAAAAAACAACTCCAAGAGCTTTCAGTGTGGGAGATCTTGTGTTATTATGGGATAGTAGGCACGAGGATAAGGGAAAACATAAACAGTTTGATGCATTGTGGATGGGATTTTATTCAATTGACATTTGAATTGGTAAACATACTTTCTTCTTAAAGGACTTAGATGGGGAATTGCTTGAATTTTCTGTTAATGGAAGGCATTTGAAACATTTTCTTGATTGATTTCTTAGAATTAAGGTATACTCCATTATATAGTGTATAGTCTTTTGGTTTCTTTCTGCTTTCGTGTTTTTCTATATTTGTTTTTCCTTGTCCTTTGCAGCCATTTTGTTGGTTTCTCGGTTCGTCCTTGAGGGAGTTGGTTATTATTGTTTTGTTATGCAATATTATTCTTTGACTCCGTTTCCCAATGGTTTGTTTTTGGCACTTGGTCTGTTAGTTGTTCTTATGGCACTCATAGGGATTACCCATCCCTGAGTCAGGATTGATGTTGGTGCTTAATTTGATCTCACCCAATTTGTCATGGAAATTCTTCAGTTTGCAGGCTCTGTCATCTTTTCTATCTCTCTGTATTGATGTATTAAAAATCTATCCTCCATTTGGTTTTCATGATTAGTCCCTTCTTTTGGTCAAGGATCACTTTAAATCTAGAGATTTTTTTCCGTTCTTCTCTCCATGTGAAAGAATTTGTAACTTGGGCATAAAATCGAGGTTTTTCCCTTCCTTCTGTTCTTCCAGAGTCACATTTTGTTTTCCCTATCAATTTTTGTATCAATATCTATGGAAACGTGATTGGATGCAGCTCAAAAGATCATATGTGGGCCTTCTATCATTTCCAAATTCTCTATCTTGAAAGAAAGATTCATTTCCGAGTGCAAATGGTGATTTTCTTGAATTTTATGGTTTAATAGGTGTGTTTCTCCCTGTCAAATTTATATCTCAACATCTATGGTAACATGGTCCTTTTTGGTTGGATGTGGCTTAGCGGGGAACTTTGAAACTCTAAGTCCTGATTCAACTCAAAGCTTGTCCACATGGAGGGTCGGCGCTCATCCGAAAATTCACCTTTTGGTTTGACCTTGGAGTTGTGTGAGGGAGACATGTTGAGGTTTCTGCTACCTTTCCCATACTTAGACATTTTTTTCATGTGGTTGGTGTAGCTTTGGTGGAACTTGGACATGTGGAGGGATGATGCTCATTTGAGGAACTGCCTCAGGGTCCCACCTTAACAGTTGCACCAGGGAGACACATTGAGGCTTCCGCTAGCACCGCTCTATACTTAAACTTTTCAAAGCAATTTCCTAAGGCCTGGGACACATGGAGGGACTGTGCCTATTTGGGGACCGGCCCCTAATTTGTATTTTAAAGAAGTGCTAGGAGGAAACTTAATGGGCTTCCACTCACTCTGCCCTTACTTGGAATTTTCCATGGCCAAGGAAAACTGTATCGTGCCCTAGACACTTGGCACCTTCTACTAATCCTTCATATTTTTTAACTACTCTGTCAAACTGAGACACGTGGTGAGTCCGTGCTTGTTTGGGGTTTCTAATTTTGGGGACCATCTCAAAGTGTGCCATTGAGACATGCGGAGGCTTCCGCTGGCTCCTTTTCTACTGATATTTTTTCAAAGGCCAAAAGGTGTATTTCTTGGGCCCAGAGCACATGGAAGGCCTGCACCTGTTTGGAAACTTTCCCCTATACTTCTCCTTTGCATTTGCACAAAGGAAACACATGGATGGTTATAATATAAAGTAGATAAGGGGAAGAATCAATGATTACTGTGCATTGCATCTATTTTTCTTCCATTTTTGCTCTAAGACTCCTGGAGATACGAATATGCACTTTTTCATCATTTTTTGATGAAATTCCTTGTCATTTTTGTCTACAAAGTGCCATTGAATGGATTCATCACTTAATTTATGAGTCTAAGGATTGTTAAGGTTGATATTTTTAAGTTATAATTTCTTGGGAACTTGCAAAACATGAATTACTAGAGAAGCTGGATGTAGGACAGAGTTGTAGAGGAAAAAGAGGGAAAATGATGAAATGATGGAGGTTGCAAGCGTAAAGGAGGAAGAAGGTGTTGCCTCAAGGGTGAAAAGGATTACCTGTCAAATCCAGCTATACAGAACCTCTGGAAAATGATTGAAATGGGGATTGCTTGCATCAAATAATTAGAATGATTAAAAGGAATGTCAAAAAGGTTGTGGCATGGCATCCTAGACATTAGTCGAGGGTCTGAGAAACGTGATCAGTTCATAATTCATCCGACTCACAAATTTTTGTTGCAAATTTGTTAAACATCACTTTTTGAGGCAAATTGTTAAAAAGAAAAGGTCCCTCTAATATTCTTCTTTTTGAAGGGAAAATTTGGGATGAGTGAACAAGTGAAATGTATAAATGCAATGAGAATACTCTTGCAAAGAGTCAGGGGTTTAATTCTTAAGAGAAAATTTGAGAGAGCCCGTCTTCCTGAGAGACCTATCTGAGATACCTAGTTAATTTCTTATATGTTATGTTTTCTATCATGTCAGGTTGGTTGTAGATGTATAGCCATTGAAAAGCTCTGACATTTCTCTGGAAGCTTTCCCCTAATTATGAATCTAATAAATTTCTAGTTAATTTGTGTCAATCTTGGAGTAATTTGTGTCTGCTTTGTTTGAGAATGTATGCAAGTGGTTTTTCTTATTCCTCTTGCAATTTTGTGTTAAAGTCCCTCCAAATCACATAGGATCTCCTCCCTGTGACAGTTTAGTGGCATTTACAATTTCATTTCAAGAAGAGCCTTCATCCTGTGATGAGATAAACAATTTAAAATCACTTCACTGTCATTTGTTGATAAATATTGTCTGTAAGCCTTCAAGTGTATCTTAGGCATGAGGAACCAGGGGTCTTTGATGTTGTATTGAGTCTTTAGCTCAAGAATTCACATTAAATTCTTGGAGATTGTGTGAAACCATCTGAATATGGGCCTCCATTGATGCACACCTTTTGGTTGAAGGAATATCTTAGCTATTTCGAAGCTTTCTATCATTTATCTTTCCAATTGTTGTGAAGTCTCTCAAAGATCTGGTATAATAAATTTTATCCTGCTTAATCTCCCACCAAAATTATTCAAAAACAATGAATCCTTCCTTAACTACCCCTATTTCTCCCTGTATATCCACAATGGAACAAAATCAATTTACTAAATATGCAGAACAATTAGGATTTCATAATATCTTCAGTAAGCTTAGCCTTCTTTTAAAAGTGTCTCCATCTTTTAGAAGTGACAACTCTTAAGAGTTAAATTATAGATTATTAATCATACTTTCCAAAGGTTTTCTTCATAAAATTTGTGCAAAAGAAGGATATCTCCATCTCCTTCATCAAACAAAGGTTACACTATGGGTCCTCTCACCCTGGTCTAAAGGCACGACCTAAAGTAGTGAGGATAGGTCAAATCCTATTAAAGGTGCTATCCATCTCTCCACAAAATTGAGTGATAAAGGGCCAGTTAGATCTCATCCCTGGCTACAAAAAGACATGCATTATGATCTAATTTTCTATAAGATCCATGTCAAATTTGTGATGTTGCTCAGCTTGAAAAGGACAAAAAATTTGGATACCAATAGGGTCACCACCCATATACACATTAAACCCTTAGCCTTATATTTAAAACTTGTGGCTTATATTTATGTTATGCGATGCATTTATTTTTATATGATCGACCTTCAATATTATAATGTGTTTATGTGTCTATATATAAAGATTTATAAATTTATAGGTTCATAAATTTAAATCAGGAACCTACTTACATGCATGATTTGGAACCACGAGATAGTGGGGATATTGATATAGGGTTATGATGTTTTACATATTGGTTCTAAATTTTAAATAATATCTAGAAATATTTACTACAAGGAAATGGTCTCCTAGAGGTGTTCCTTTAATTTTTTGCATGCTAAAACTATGTGAAACTATGTATTTTCTTATGTTCCTATTTATAATGCCCAGTTTAGCTTCAACTTATGTTTATGTTCCTTTCCCCTTGTTGGGAAGTTAATTTAGAGTATTTTCTTTCTATCGTATCTCCTGGTGTTGTCGTTGTTTGTGCCGGTTCTTGAGGGTTCCCTGTAGTGTCTTTTCAGGAATTTTCATTTTAGGCTTATGGAATTTTTGATTATGTGGTTTTCTTGCGACGATTTTGTATATAGGCTGTAAATGATTATTTTATATTTTGATTATCTAGGGAATTTTTTTTATCTTACCTTAGGCATCTCGCGATGCTTGCGTGGCTTGGTGGGAACATGAATTGTTAGGGTACTCTTGTAACTTCTTTTATATTTTATTAATATAATCTTCTTGTGTATACTTTGTGAGCCTACCTTGATTAATAGAGACTTTTTTTATCCCTTAATCATTAAATAAGGAGGGGATTGTTTTTTTTAGTGGCACCATGGCATGGTGAGGACTGTGTGAATTTAAACTTGGAAAATTTAATTACCTACCCTCCACTGCCACCTTAGCTAACCAAGTTTATTTGCATGCCTCTTTTAATACATAATTAAATGGTGAATTTATTTCTGGCACTCACCTAGTACTTCACCTATTGGCCAACTATTTTTCATCTATTGGTTTTATTAACTCCATGGCCTGTGTTTTGGGAAAAATGTCAAGCTTAAGCCTCTAGCCACATAGAGCTAGAGGGAGAGTTGTATGAGCTGTGGGTATTAATCATTTAACTCCCTAATATTTTTCAACCAGCTGGTATAGATTCTTCTAACCTGGATGCTTGCTTCTTGCTTATACCAATGTGGAGGATTGAGGTTTAGATGACCAGTAAGCTCATGGCTCTGCCATGTGTGTGTGACTTGGGGAAAAACACACTTCAGGTATGTTAAATCTAGACTTTGCAATAATTTGCTACCTTTTTACAATTCCATGAAATTAATGTTTCTCCTTCCTAAAATGATGTTTGGAAATGGGATTTTGTGGTTGATTTTTGATTGCCTTGAGTGTACCGGTTATCCCTCTGTTCTTTCTCCTAAATCACTAGTTTTTTTTTAGATGATTGGCTTGCAAAAGGGGAAAACTGCATTCTTTTTACTATATTATTTTAGTTGGATGTGAGCAATGTTATACTACTGAGGAATTACTTGCACCCATCTCGCCATAGGGAAAACTAGTAAT
Source organism: Taxus chinensis (assembly GCA_019776745.2). NCBI lineage: Eukaryota > Viridiplantae > Streptophyta > Pinopsida > Cupressales > Taxaceae > Taxus > Taxus chinensis. The sequence continues at coordinate 745,564,371 of CM034147.1, read as the reverse complement.
GGGTTTGGATGGTATGATTTCATAGCTCCTATGAATATTGGTAAACCTTGGATGCAAGGAGACAAAAATGTACTAGAAATTTATAGCTCTTTAAATTTTTCTTGAAATAGTTAATTAATAGTATATTCATACGTGGAAATAACTTTTTGAGTGATCTATTTTTTTTATTTGTCAACAAGAAATCTTGTATTTTATTCATCCTTCGAGGTAATTATGTCAACTGTAAATGACTCCCGAAATTCTATTCTCTGTTGGCCTATGTTTTTCTTCCACAGTACTTTAAAGGTGTGTTTTCTACTAATTAAAATAATTTTTTCAAAAAAATCCTTGTCTGGGTATTTTATTTATTACTTTGATAGCTTCACCCTTGTGGTGACTTACTAGATACTAGCCGCTAGTTTATAAACAAATGTGGAGTATAGGAATTGGGAACCCAAGTACCTTATCCCTAAGATCGTACCTCATTATGTTGGTGTTCCTCTAAGGTATATTTCCTTGTTTCATGGCGTGGGTTTTTGTTTTCAACCCCAGTACTCTATTATGGTATTTTTGGGGACATTTATGCACCCTTATCTCTACCCTAGAGATAGTTACTACAATTTTTATTCAAAATCGTTTCGGAAGATCTGTCATTATGATTATTTCTTTTGAGGTCCTCATTTCATATGCTTACATAACTGAATCTCTAAACTGGCTGTAGGTACATTAAAACTTACATCATGAAACTATTAGTGTAGAATCATAGAACCCTTGAATGGCTTGATTGTGAGTGGGGAATTCAGTGTGATTGCACAACATTAGACCATCTCTCAAGCTGTGGCACTTAGAAAACTTGATATGGACCTCTAGAGAATGATGATTCCTGCTTCCCAATCTACTTGCCACAAGATACTCAAGTGTATGAAAAACCTATATAATCCTAATATAACCATCCAAGGAGAAGGGGAGAGAGAGATAGAGGGAAAAAGAGAGCCTGCAGTAAGTGGTGATACACCACAAAAGGAAGTGGCAAGATACTCTGCTAAGGGAAGATGAAGTAGGGGAAAAAGGAGATGAAGGAGGTCAGATAGAAGTGACATAGACCCAGATCCAAATCCACCATCGAAACTCCATGAAGCATGACATCTTACACTTGTAAACAAGAAACACATACACATGAAGTGAATCTGAAATGGAGAGGTACAAAAAAACAACAAAACAATGCAAAGGGTTGCAGAACACCACAAAAACATGATTTTATTGCTCTATGAGGTGCACGGACCATTACATGGATGCTTAGAGGCACAAATATGCTTGCCACATGTAGGGGAAGGACTACAACTCAAATGGGGTCAGGAATTTTTTTTCATAGAGTTTCCCCACATCCAAGAATGTCTCCCTATTTCAAATGAGAAGTGTTTACAATATATAGATGATGAAAACTAGAGGGAAAGAAGAGAAACTCGACTCTACGCTTAATTTCCAACCACCAACCATCAATTCCCACTAGGAATCCACCTACAATCTATCAATTCTACCTCTTTATGTATTTTTTGCATGTTGAAGAAGGAAGAATGGCAGATCAAATCAAATCTGATCTGGTAGTTGAAGCAATCGGATTATGCATTAATGTCCTAAAAGACATTTTCCTAATTTTCACCCATAAAATCTTACTGAAAATAATATTTTATGGTTCCATGGCATAGAGGATGTCGATATCTTTCCAAAAAATATTATCTTACTCAAATCCAAGCTTCCAGTCAAAAGATATGGCCGTCTGAAGATTTTGCATTGAGACTGTACAAAATGGCAAAACGTAACCTTTTCAAAGCAGATCCCCAAGCCCGAAAATACAAACTACACTTTTTGTGAAAGGATGCAAAATCACAAAACCTCCCATGGCCCTGAAGGTCTAAAATTCACTTTTCCATAACATCCCCCGCAATCCTGCGACATTCTCATTTTTCCTCTTGGCAAGAAATCTCCCACAGGCTCGTGAGCCTGTGCTTGCAAACTGCACTTTTGTGAAAGTGGAAAAAGATGCAAAAAAAATCCCATGGCCCCATAAATTAATATTTCCCAAAATTCATCTTCGAGCCCGTCGGCTCGCATTTTCCACTTTAGAAAAATGTCTTCCCCAGGCCCATCGGCGTGCTTGTAATTTAGGCTTGATACGTGGCTTCTCTAGGTGTCGACGGAGTCGCACAACTTACTTTTATAATTTATGCCCTTTTTGAAACAAAGGTCAAAAAATGCAAACTGCCTCTGGTGACCCACCTTCCCACTTTGACGTGAAACATGGCCACGTGTAGAGCTGGCGTACGTTTAGGGACCACTTTTGGATTTTGCTTTTGAAGTTGTGCCCAAAAGGCATGTGGCATCTTTCACAACTTTCCTTTGTTTCTTTGTGTTTTGGATAAGTCCCTTTTGTTAGGTGGGACCATATGTCTAACCTGAGACACATGGCGGCTCAACATTTGTTTGAGACTGTTCCTTTCGATCGTACCTTTGAAGTTGTACTAAGACGACACATGGCTCCTTCCATTGGTTTCTTATACTTAGTCTAATTTAGGGCCGGTTCAACTTTTGAGCTCCAACCACGTGGTGGGTTGGTGCTAATTTAAAGTCCTTCTTTGGGCCTCACCTTTTGAATTTGTGTCATTGAGGCATGTGGCACCTTCCACTCACTTTTCTCTATTTAGAATTTTCAACGGCTGGTTCTACCCCAAGTGACTTCTTCTTTTTGGGCCTAGGACACGTGGAAGCTCTGCGCTCATTTGGGCTCTACCTCTAGATTTTGGTTTTGAAGTTTTTTCGAGCCGAATCATGGAGGCTTCCACTGATCCTTTGATACTTAGTTGATTTAAATGGCCGAATCTGTCCCCTTTTTAATTTTGGACACGTGGAGGGTTGGCGCAAGTTTGGAGCCTCCGCTCTTGATCCTTTCTTTAAAGTTTCGTCGATGAGACACGTGGAGCCTTCCACCAACACTCTTATACTTATTCAATTTGGGATTACTTCCATTTGACTTTTTTCAGGCCTTAGACATGTGGAGAGATGAAACATGTTTGATTTTCTACCTTGGGCTCTCACTTTTAAAATTGTGTCAAGATGACACGTGGTTCTTTCTGCTGACCTTTCTATACTTAGCTGATTCTAAGACCGGCTCTATCCCATTTTTTGAACTTTGACCACGTGGTGAACCCACGCTCATTTGGGAACCCGCTCTTTAGACCTAGCCTTGGTGTTGGACATCAATGAGACACGTGGAGGCTTCTGCTGCCCTAAGACTTTTCAACTACCGAGTATCTCCTTTTTGGACTTGGGACAAGTGGAAGCGTCACACTCATTTAGGAACTATCCCATGGGTCTCACTTTTGAAGTTGTGTCGTTTAGATGCAAGTGGAGGATCAGCGCACATTTGGGACCTACCTTTGTGATGCACCTTTTGGAATTATGCCAAGATGACACATAACACCTTCCACGAGTTTATTGTTTGGTCTTGAGTTGACTCGTATGCCACTAAGTCTGAACATTTAGATCCCCTTTTGACTTCTATCCTCATATGAGCCTCTAATTTTTCTAACGCTATTGGCCCCCTTCATCGACCATATGCCTCCATTTTCAAGCCCACCTGCTCCTCAGATTTGCGTTCGATCATCAGATTTGAAATGTGGCTCACATGACAGATTCAACCCTTAGGTTTTCTTCTATGCAAGGTCGTGTTTGATCAACTTTTCTGAGGGAAAAATTGAGATACCATTAACCTATATGACTATTGTATCCTCTTTGATCAATTAATATTTTCATTCTGGAACTTTTCTAAGATTCTGATCTTGAATGTGATGTCTTTATCTTTTAGGAACTATGACTGGACTGACCAAGTAATTGGGTTTTCTCTACTTTAAGTGGTCTCCTCAGTTAGAGGGGATTGATGTCTTTGTAAGGGAAGCTTCGTAACCCCAGCCATGTTATAATTACTCTTATCTTAACTTGGTCAAATTATTCATTGCTGAGAGGTTATTGATAATTTGTGGTTAGTTATTGAACATATTATTAATGGTCATAAGTTTATGACATAACCTTGGTGCGGGTTTTAGAATTCCAATTTGTTTAGGATGACTGTAGTAATTATTGAAACAATACTCTTGTTAACTCATGACATCAGATGAAACGTTATGAAGATAGTCATAAGGTTACAAATGGAATATATTTATTTAAATACATTACTGGTCTACGTCAGAAAATTGTTAAAAATTATTAATGACATTCGAGGGTACCTTTCCTTTATATTATTTACATAAGTTTTCGTTTATGATGGGGTTTTTTGTTAAGATTAATGGATTTTTTGAATCTTTTAAATGCATTTGAAGATTTTTTTTCATTATGTTAACTAGTATTACTTTTAAAATATCTTGTTAGGAGGAGGTGGTAAACTTCTTGTTTAGACTATAACTATGGATTGTTTGTTTAGGAGGTTACAAATCCCATAATGCTATGAAACCCAGAAGGATGTTTAAATGTTAATATCATCTTAAATGGAATTTAAAATATTAGGGTTTTCATTGCCTCGTTCTTGTTTATCAAGTAACTTGGTTGTTGAGTAATGCCCATCTTGGGTTTTGTCAACTATCTTTCTTCTCTTATCATTACTTGGTGGAGTATCTTTTCAATGAGAGAAATTAGTTTATGGGTTGAACTTTAGTTTTCAACTCCTTTGATCACGTGATGGTTTACCCTTCTTACAATCATTTGGTTTCTCTAGCTTTTAGGCCAATGAAACCTCCCTCTTAGAAGGACTAATTTATTTGTTTTTGTTTCGCGTCTATGATTGTAACTTGTATGTTTTGTGCTTCTCAAGATTTTAGGAATGGATGGATTGAGTATTATATTTCAATCATGTCGTTGGTTGTACCCAGACGCCCAACACAACTTACACCCCACACTTGCAACATCTTTAGCACCCATACCTCTAATACCCTTAGCTCTTACGTCACTGCCCACTTCACTTCAGTCGTTGTCTCTCACACCCCAAGCACGAACCATGTCATCTACCTTCACAACACCCCCATTATCCCCATGGGTAACTCACCCTCTTCCCCCATCTTCTTTTCCTTCTAGACCTCTTACACCCATATCGCCTTCACCCAAGAAGGTGCACTCCAAAAACAAACTTCCACTACCCATTATATGGTAGTGTAAACAACCACACACCCTCCTACTCATTCACTTATTATACCCATACCTAAATAACAAGAATTGACACCCAAAACAATTCCAGCACCCAAACCCATAGCTCGACCTGCTCGTCTTCTTCCACAAACCGTTCCTCAATAATCAACTACACCTACACCCAAACCCACGTTCACATTGCGATCCACTAGCAGGGTCCTATGCCAAAATTTTAACCAACCTCCTTGAGACTTCTATCATCACATTAACCTCCACTCAGACCTTACGACCCCCTCAAACCCAAGCCAAAAGGGTTTGATGATACTAAAAATTTGTGCTTACCATCAGGTGCTAGGGCATGATGTGGAAAAACTGTAAGGCCTTGAAAACTATCCTTATCCAGTTGTGTCCCCCATAAGCCAAATTTGACAAAGATGACCTTCTCGATGAGGATGTTGCTTCATCAACACCCATTCCCACACTACCCACTCAACAACCACAAACTCCATCCTCAAAACTCCTAGAGCCACCCCCAAGATTTGAAATTAACATGGTTCAAAACAAAGAACTTGCCACGCCACCACCGAAATGTTGTTGTGCCCAACTCACCTCACAGGGTTTTTCTCCTCCGGTAGGTTTTTTCCTGTCGTGTCGTTATACCACTCACCATACACCTTCTCTGTTTTCCAACTCCCCGCACATCAACATGATACATGTCACTACACGTGCTTAGAAGGATAAGGGTAAAGAAAAGGCAACCGACCCACCAACCAATCCTATACGCAACATACCATCTACACCCATACCTAAAATCACTATCCGCGATCCTATGTACCACCCATTTCTAATGACGTCACACATCACACCATGCTCAAAACAATTACACTAGTCTCCCCCTCAAAATGTCCCCTATATGACCTCATCCAAACCTCAAAATCCCATCATCAAGCTCTCATGGAGGTTATTCAATCTATTGAGGTTTTACCCAATGACCCTACACATGTGTCCTCCATTATCACACCCCATCATGTAACCTCTCTCATCAAATTACCACCTTCATTTCACCCCACCCTATTCATCAAGTGGCCTCCCTTAGCTTCTCAGAGGAAGAGATCACGCCACACCAAAACGATGACCCAAGACCCAACCCTCTTCATCTTTGTCCACATTGATGACATATGGGTATGCCATGTGATGATTGATTGGGGCACTATCATTAACATCATTTCATCCCATACATTCACTCAAATGCGCAGACTTGATAATTGCATTCATAAACATCCCGGTCATGTTGAGTTCATTCAATGATGCTATCACCTCTACACTAGGTACCGTCATCTTCCACATTCGTGTGGGGCCCCCACACTGTTCCAGAATTATTTTATGTCTTAGAGGGGGAATTCCAATATAACCTGTTGCTTGGCAGACCCTGGATTTCATGTCATGGATTGTGTTCCTTCCACTTTGCATCGTTGTGTAAAGTTTGGATACATGAAGGACACACGTATACCATTTCAGCTGACCCCTCACCTTCCAAAACATACAACATGTTTTACCAACCCAATGATGTGCTCATACCTATTAGGCTGACTACCTCTGCAATCATTACTTCTTCACCTACAGTTGCACTTACTAGTGTAGCGACTACTTTTACCACACATACCTCCTCCATTCCTACCACTGCCATAACCTCCACAGCTGACCCATCAGCTTCCCAATCCATTAACTCCACCTCCGCATTGACCTCCGATACATCATCCATTCCAGCTACCTACATACCAACAACTAATCCCTTGGAAGGTGTTTTTCAATGCCTCACTTTGGGGGAGCACTTCCTATATAGTGTCAACACATTCCTTACTCCTCAAGAGTATGGAAGCCTTCACCAACACCCTCGCTACTATCACTGCATAGGAGAACACCTCCTTTATGGTCCTCCTCATCTTCATACTAGTCTCACCTATGGGGGACTTGATACTACCACTTATACACCCAAACCACCACCACAAACTCGCCCCTTTTACATTGACTTCGAATCACTTACCTTCCTGCACTGATGTGCATGGAAGGGTTTTTGTTTTAGATTTTATGAGCAAGGTCACCATACTATTATTCCATGTACCACCCGCAAACATAATGACCATAGTGGTATTGGCTTTCCTAAACCACCTTCCAAATAGGCCCGCATTGAACTCATTACGGACAAAACCCTTCTCCACCTTCATCACCACCTTCACCGACAGAGTCAATGAATCCTAAATCTATCCCTCCTAACTTTTTTTTTTTTTCATAAACACCATTTCCTTGGGGTCGTTAACTTATCAATGCAAAGGTGAGGCCCCTTCCAATCTTCGCTTCCTGTATCCCAAAATGATCAATGACGATACACCTTCAATTAATGTCGTTCAATGTCAGGATGATGAATCTATACTCACCTACCTTGGTGGAGAAGACTCATATATTCATCGGTTGTTACCTTCTTAACATAAACCATGTTGAATGAATCAACTATAAAGATCAACAGTCATACTCAAGATGACCCGCACATCCTAAAGATTAGACAATCTTTAGATGTTGTTGAATAGGAAGCCATCACTTATTTTCTCAAGGATCATAACCATGCTTTAGCTTGGTCTTATGATGACATGCCCGGTATTGACCCCACCATAGTGGTCCATAATATCGTAACCATTCCCAATGCCAAACGTATCAAACAAAAGATGAGGAAAATTCACCCTCGCATTGTTTTCTCATCAAATAAGAACTTCAACGCCTTCTTTCTGTTTCCTTTATCTTACCCATTGATTATCCTTGTTGGATTTCTAACATTATCCCTATCACTAAAGTGACAAGGGGACTCCGCATTTTCAAGGACTTCTGTGACATCAACCTAGCATGTCCAAAAGATGCCTTTCCTTTACCTAGTATTGACCAGCTGGTTGACCTTATCGCTAGCCATGAGATACTATCCCTCATGGATGGCTTCTCAGGTTATAACCAAATCCTACTTGCCCCAGAGGAACAACACAAAACCTCATTCATCACCCCTTGGGGGACCTTATGCTATCGAGTCATCCCTTTTGGCCTTAAAAATGCTAGTGCCACATATCAGCAGGCTATGACTTACATCTTCCATGACATCATGCATCGCATATTGGAAGATTACGTGGATGGTCTCTTGGCCAAATATAAATGATGCTTTGAACACCCAACCGTCCTCAAAACCATCTTTGTCCATCTAATTAAATATTGCGTCCACCTTCAGCCTAAGAAGTGCGTCTTCACGGTTCTCTTAGGAAAGCTTCTGGGATTTATCATTTCCCTCCGTGGTATAAAAGTTGACCCTACTAAAGTCAAGGCCATTATTGAAATGCCTCTACCTACTAACGTTAGAAAACTCCATATCCTATAAGGTAAGTTGTATTCTATTCATTGTTTCACTTCACAATTATCAGATTAGTGCTAACCATTTCGTCATCTGCTTAAGAAGGATGTCTCCTTTAAATGGGATGATGACTATCAAAAAGTTTTTGAGGCCTTAAAATAATAACTTCTCCAACCACCCATACTCATTTCACCTAAAGATGATCAACCTTTTTACCTATACATCTCAGCTAATGACCATTCCTTGGGACCTATGCTCACTCATTGTGATGAATAACATAGGGAGCAAGCGGTTTATTACATAAGCCATACTTTTTTGGACTATGAAACCTGATACACCCATCCCAGAAAACTTTACTTAGCCTTGGTTTTCGTTGCCACCAAACTCTGTCATTACCTACTCAACCACAAAACCTATGTTGTGGCCAACACTAACCCCTTACACTCCATGTACACCAAACCTTATCAAAATCAGCATGTCACATGATGGCATATGCTTTTAGATGATCTTGACCTCAAATTCATTCATCAAAAGTCCATCAAGGGACAAGCTATCACTGACCAATTGGCTGATGCACCTATTTCTAGGGATCAACCCTCTAATTTTGACTTTCTAGATGAGTCGATTGCTACCCTTTCCCTGGATGAACCCCCTTACCAAATGACACTCTTCTTCGACAGTTCCAAGTGTCAGCATGGGGGTGGGGCTTGAATTATCCTCATTCCCCTTGAGGGTGAACCCATGCCTTTGTCTTTCAAATTATATTTTGAATGTACCAACAATATTTTTGAATATGAAGCGCTCATACTAGGTCTCCAATCTACCTATGCCCTAAATGTCAAATCAATCAACATCTTTGGTGATTCTCAATTGGTCATAAACCAAGTCAATTGTATGTACCAAAAGTATAAACATCATGTAGACATACTTTTGACCACCTTTGATCATTACACCCTTCAAACCATCCCACGTTCAACCAACAAGTTTACAAATACCATGGACTGCTTAGCTTCCCAAATACCTGCTTCACCCGTCAATTCTACAATCTTTGTTACCATACAATGACTCTAATCACCTTCTTATTTACCTAACGATGTTTACTCGATTAGAGCTACTACCCCTGACGTAAGTGACCTTTGGTATAAACAATACTCCAACTACCTTTCTCTCTCCATCTTACCTCCTGATCTCACCCATAACGGACAACGTGCCTTCCTTAAAAATGTCTCTCGTTACGTCATCCTGGGGGACTCCTCTACAAGCATGGCTTTGATGGTATTCTCTTATGATGCCTCACAAGTTCTAAAATCCCTTATACCATTAAGGATGTTCATGCTGGCATATGTGGAGGTCACTTCAGTGGCCTTGTTGTTTTGAAGCGTATTCTTCGCCTGGTCTATTACTAGCCGACCCTTAACCATGATTGTTGTGACTACATCAAACATTGTGTATAATGCCAACAACATTCCAATCTTCATCATACACCCATTCATGCCTTATAGGTCACATGTGACCTTTGACCCTTCTCTCAATGGGGTTTGGATCTTGTCGGAGAGATCAACCCCCATTCTTCCCAACAACATCAATGGATCATTACCGCTATCGAATACTATACAAAATGGGTGGAAGCCATACCAATCATCTCCATGAAAGCTGAGAAAATATGTGAGTTCGTTAACCACCACATCATTTGTCACTTTGGTGTTCCCCATCGCCTCATCACTGACAATGTAAAGCAATTCAAAAATAAAACATTGCAAAAACTTTGCAACGCCTTTGGCATTCAGCTTAGTTTCTCATCACCTTATTACCCACAAACCAACAGCCAAGCCGAATCCACTAAACAAACCTTAAACAAAATTCTTATGCAAGTGGTTGATGATACTAGGAAGGATTGGCATATGCACATTCCTTTTACCCTATGGGCATACCACACTAGTATTCTCACTTCCACTGCGGCCACACCTTTTTCTCTTGTCTACGGTATAGAGGCAGTCTTACCTCTCAAAGTTCAGATCTCCTCACTTGACATTTCTCTCCATGACATGCTCAATGATGATGACTTTCATTAGGACCATTTAGCATAGCTAGAGTTATTAGACGAACATCATCTTAATGCTTTCGATCACCTTCAAGTTTACCAGAAGCGTATCAAATGTGAGTATGAAAAATGTGTCCCTGAACGAACCTTCCAAGTTGGTGACCTTGTCCTGAAAGAAAATCAACATGTAACCAAAGCAGAAAAAAGTAAATGGGGAAAATTTTCTCCTAATTGGCTTGGACCATACATCGTGACTCATACCTATGGATCAGGTGCTTATCATTTATCTTCACTCGATGGAAACCTGAACCTGAGCCCCTTAACGCATTTCATCTTTGACCATTCTATTGTTGACTTGTTGTCCTACCTCACCTTTTGTCTCTTTCCATGCTCATCCCTTGAGCTCTATTCACTTCATATACCTCATTAATGATTAAACAAGAATCATGTGAGTACCCGTCACTTGTTATCTTCTCTTGAATATGTGTACCACGGCACTGCACATAACATGATATCTCATGGATACTTTTCATCTACCTCTAGATGAGATCTTAGGGTCGTTTCACCTTGCCTTTTGAACAAGAGCCCTATTCTCCACCTTGGTCTTGTCCATGACTTCAAATAACTCACATGGGACTCAACTCCTTGAGTCAAACTTATAATAAAAAGATGACTCCCTCAAAAGGACATCTTCCTCTCAACAACTACTGCTATAAATAGACTACTCTATCGAAGGAAAATTATGCAAAAGCTGCAAAAAAATAAATGAGAGCAACCAAAGCTTCTCGCATCGATCAACTTCACGAAGACCTCAAGGAGTTAAATTTTCTTCATCCCATATAGAATTCCCGCATCGATCAGTCTATTTCAACTATAAGTCAAAACAACAACCTTTTGTCATGGACTTGCCCATTGTGACCTAGGTTCTCTTGCCCAAAGTGCATGTTACCTCATACCGCATAACAATTACCTACTTTTCACCCTGTAAACCATGCCCACTCTCATTTCCTACTACCTCAAGGGACTTCTTGGAACTTAGACATTTGGTGATCATGTGACTACTTTTCACCGTAGAATAGTCCATCATGTAATGTCTTTAGGGTCTTACATTCATCACCTCTACCAAGGTATGATCTACTCGGTATGATCCTACCCAATCAGGTGGCTTTATTTCCCCCTCTTATCTTTTAACCATCTTTGTTTACATTTTGATTACCTTATACAGACATGGTCCTCGATGCTTACTTTTGGGGTAATCTCCTTCTTTCACCACAATCACCCTCACCTACATCATTTTACCTATAATCTACCCACACCTAACAAACCTAAACCCACACCTTGCCTAAAACCTACTAACTCATTTTCATACCTCCTCATATTATTCCCTTGCTTATGGGAGAACTACATCGGCCTGAGGTCCCTTTTCAGCGGGACTATGTAGGCAGCACTCCGAGGGCATGGGGCCCTTGAAGATTAGCTTGGTCATCCTCTACCCTAAATAGTTCATCTTCCATGTGCCTCACATTACATCACACCTAACTTCGTTTCCCTTTTATACCCAAAATCAGAAATTAAACCACATACATAACAAATTGTTTCATATTTTAAACATTATCACAACATACATTTATTACGCCTACCATTTCTCTATCATCACTATGCATAGATTATACCACATCTCACATATGACCCATATTATCATTCATTGCATAAAATAATAAATCACCACTTCACCTACTTTCGACTCAACCATGCCTAAACAAACCTAACTAAACCATGCCTATAACCTGACTCAACCATGTGTATAGCCTAACTCAACCATGCCTAACCAACCCCTATAATCTGACTCCATCCATGCCTAACCAACTTTACTCAATCTATGCCTTTAACCTGACTTGATCCATGCCTAAACAAACCTGACTCAACCATGCCTAACCAACCTGACTCAATCCATGCCTAAATTGACCTGACTAACTCGATCCATGCCTATACCAACCTGACTCCATCATGCCTAACTCACCTAATTTCCATCCATATCAACACAACAAATTCATATCTCATAAACACATCAACAAATCAAAGCATACCATGTATCTCATCATATATAAATCAATGTGTATCTCAAATATACATGGCTATCTCATCATGTCCATCATCTCAAAATTGTTGGCATGCAGGCCGATATATAGTACAAAATGTCATTGGCATGCAGGCTGGTCTCATATATACAATAAAATAATGAATAATACAAAATCTCTTCAGGCACGTAGGCCGGTATATGCTCAAAATATACAAAATCTCTCATACATCCTCACTACATCGGCACGCAGGCCGGTATGTGATCAAAACTATAACTATCTCTCGGCACACAGGCTAGTATATAATCACAAAATAACTATCATACATCAAAAACTAGGTGACCAAATATCAGGCATCTTGGGGGATGTCCTCCATCTCTGTATCACTTGTACCCTCAGCCTCCTGGGTCCCTGTTGGTGCCTCAACTGGAGTTGGTCTCTATGCACTAGTAGCCTCTTCCTGATCGGGCCTCAAAGCTCACTGACCCCTGTGCTCTCCACACTGCGAGTGTGGGATCTCATCCTCTCACTGGACACCTATTGTGCCCTATACTCAGCATAGGATATAAGTCTATCCTAGCCGCCATCAGCTCATCCTGATAGTATCTCACCTCACCTAGGGCATCCCATAACCTGGATACAGGCACAGTCTGTGGTGGTCCCATAGGTTTCGGCCCCTATACCTTCCCTGCGGGACCCTGCCCCATGCACCTGCCTATGAACTGGGACCTGCTCCCGGTGCCTGTGGTGGTGCCCCTACCCCTATGCCTATATCTGGGCCTGTAAGACCCCAATTTGTGCCTGGGTTTTGGCCAACTAGCCCTATAAACCTGCCACCTCAGCCTGTAAGGCTGTCACCTAACCATCCCCCTCCTCTCCATCTCCATCTCCTCCACCAGCCATCTGGGCCTGCAGATTGGCCACCTGTATGCAGTAGCTCTGCTACCTCCACCTCCGAGCCCTCCAGCTATGTCTACAGTATACCCAACTAGGTAATGAGTGTAGCTACCTGCCCCTGTAGGGTGTCTCTCTGCACTGTAATGGTAGCTAGATCCGGCTAGCCCCGGTCTGGGTGGTATGGCTCATAACTGAGCTGCCCACCACTACCTGTACCTATTTGTATCTGGTGTCATCTATCTGCCGGTCCACTGGCTGCTCCTCCTACCCTGTGGGCATTGTAGGTTGTGGTAGAGGTAGGGGCCTCTCCATGTCATCTCTGTGATACTATGGGAAGGGCAGAGGAATGTCCTGTACTAGCCTGAACTACCATCGGACTCTATCTACCGGGATCATCTCGTCCTCCCCGGCACGGCGACCCTGTATCCATCTCTCTAGTTAGAGCTCAGCTAGCTCCTCATGCATATGCCTATATGATGGGAATCCCACATATGGCCCTCCATATAATTTCCACTCATGATAACCCCTCTAGTAACTATCAGAAATGGCCACATCATGTGTCGGCCTATTAGATCTCTCACTCTCCTATCACCAACACCCATCTCCTGTACCCACCCACACAAATCATGCACTGGGAATGCATCTGCTTGAGGCATCCCTATAGGATACACACAAACTATGTGCTCATAAGCCTAGTAAGTGCAGTATAAATGTACAACACAGGCTAAACCTACACAACCACCCATATGCCCACAACTCCTTGTACAGCTACACCAAGAATGTTGGTGCCCAGGAAAAGTAGGTCTCGTGCACCATCATGTCATGGAGTACCCCCATCAGTGATCAGGGAAAGCATCCACCCTCTGCATCTGGCAGTGCATAGCAGCACACTACCTCCATCAACAGAACCACTAGCCTCGTCTCCTCTGGATGGGCTAGTCCATCTCTCCATAGCTCAAACTGGTGCTATGGAATCTCATATCGGCCATCCCCTCTCCAAAAATAGATTCACAATCAGCTCCTCTGAGGCCTCTGGAGGAGATTGAATAAACCTGGGCACCCAATATGGGTAACCTAAGAATCCGGAACATGTCCTCCAAGGTGATAGTCATCTCACCCGTCAGCAGGTGGAACGTGTTGGTCACGGAGTCCCATCTATCGATGAGCGCGACCATCAAACTGGGTTGCCAGACTACATGTCTATACTGAAAAACCCCACTCAAGCCCACTACCTCCACATGTTGCATCTCCTCCAGGGTCACTACGCTGCGCACTGTCACCAGTAGAGGTGGAACCCTATCCCACATATGTAGCTTATGATCTCCCCTGCATCCAATACACACAAATTATTAATTTACATATATCATCCATATTCAACAATTATCATTTTCCTATACCCTATTTTCACCCTACCCATCTCAACTACCTACCCCACATCACTTTTTGGACCTTTTTTCCCAGTCTAATCCGACTGGTACCAGTTCATACCTAACTGACCCCGGTCACCCTTTAACCGGTACCGTCACCTGTTTGGTGACTGATACCAGTTCACCCTTACCGACCCTAGTTACCCCTTAACTGGCATCAGATCACCTGTTTGGTGACTGATACTAGTTCCACCTAACTGATGCCAGCCACACTTGACCGACGCCAGTCACTGTCACAGAAAAACCCGTGACTTCCCAAAACCCCCTTTCTAAAAAAACCCCCTGCCCCATTTTTACCCACCTACAATGACCTAAACTACCCTTAGACCTCCACCCACCCCCTATCCCATTTATTACCCTCCCCATTCCTCTTTTTACCCACTATTCCCCCCATTCCCAATTTAATTTTTACCCACCCATAGAAACAAATAATCAAACAAAACCTAAACCCACACTACAATACTCCTCTAATCTATCAAATCCACAACGTAGAGTAGGCACTTACCTCGTCATGCTACCATCGTCTCGGTGGCACATCTGGCCATTGTACCAATGGCCCACCTAATCCCATCTCCGGCCTCTACCATCACCGAATAGCTACTCACGTAACCTCTCACCAATCGAATCCCTCGCAATGATCCTGTGGACCCACTGCTCACCAATCAATCACTCATCAATCACACTGCCAGCTCACTGTTCCATTTCGTCCAGACACTTTTCTCTCTTTTCTCTCTTTTTTATCATTTTCTCACTTCGAACAATAACAAATGAATAACAAAAACCGTGGATTTTTTGTTTTTATAACAAACCTGACCTAACCAACGTTGGTTACCCTTGATAGGCATCGGTCGCATGCCCTACCTAACCATCCTCAGTTTATCTATACCAACATCAGTTATCCATGACCAGCATCGGTCACCCTCACCTACACATTGCCCTACATTTTAACCTTTACCCTACCCCTACCTCCCTTTTTGCCCCACCCAACCTTCACCCTAATCATTTACCCCACCCCACCTTTACCCTACCCATTTACCTCACCTTTCCTGACCAAATCATTTACTACCTCCTTAGTCCTACTCTGGGGACTCATTATTTTACCTACCTTTGGCCTAACCTGTGCTGTGACCTAGATATTTGGACCTGGACCATCGCTAGAGACCTTTGACCTCATGTGTTCATTATACCTTGCGGCACTGTTACCTATGTTGTTGACCTAATGACCTTACCTAGCCTATTGCCATGACCGTTTATCTTGACCCTACCTTTGGTGTACCAGAACATACCTAAACGTTCCTACACCTAACCTACATTGTGTTTCCTGACCATATCCTATACCTTGGATACCAGAATCACTTCAACCTTGTTTGGATAAACCTATCGACCTTAGATGATGTAGAGTTTGTCTGCTCTTCAACCTAGTAGCATGCTGCAGTTTATACATGTGACGTGCATTTGACTTGTTACTACCTTTGACCCTGACCCATTACCTAGACTTACCCAAGTAGACCTTGCTCCTCTTTCCCCTGTTCCCCACCTTCCCCTTTCATCACATTTACCTTTTATCAAACCACTCACTGATTCTTCCTTCGGCCTCGTCAATTCTTGGTTTGAGGGGGATCACCTTCACCCACACATGGGGCAACCACATCTTATTTTTGTTAGCGTCGCTTACCAATACAAGCTACGCAACAAAAAGGGGCAAAATGTAGACACTAAAATTAGGTCACACTCCCCTTTGGTCCCTCGACAAATAAACACCCTTCATCACATTAACCTAGCCATGGCCCCCTTCACCCCACTAATATTAATTTAATTAATTAAATTAAATTAATTCATTATCCTCACCATATTTATTATTTAAATATCTTAATTTAAATAATATCCACACATACACTTCACTTAGACACCTCATCAAGCCAACTCACCCTAAGACCTATTCTTAGTAAGTTGCCATAACTAACTGAGATTTACCCAAACCCTAAAAATCAATGCCTACATTCTCTCTAACCACATTCTCGCATGCTTACAAGAAGCTCCCAGTCTAATCCGCGGGTTAATGACATGAGATCTGAGGAAATCAAGAGGATCTCCCTAGTTTAGTAAACCTAGGAAATCCCACCTTGACCAATGCCGGTTACCCCTAACTGTCACCGGTTAAGCCGGAACCGCACTGTCAGTTACCCTTTTAACCCCAAAACAACCTTATTCTCAAGGTTGGTAGAAGGTTGGAAAAATATTGGGCAAGTTGGAAAACATTAGCACATCCCAGAGAGATATCGCATCTTCTAAGAGTGAATTCCAGTAGCATTGAACACACATGCAAGGAAGGAGATCAAGCATCTTTTCCTGCACATAGCCATCCCAGCAATGATCTGATCTAACCAAGCAAAGAGGAATGTACATGCAGCCCATGCAGAAGCTTTCCTTCAGTTGGTGACCACCTGCAGCCTTCAAAACCTCTCATCAGCACCTCCATCCCTCACTCACAGGCATCCAAGACCAGAATCCAAGTAAGTAGATGTTATACTTCTCTGGTTCATTCCATTTCATCATTATATTATCATCTTTTGTTTACCTAGCCATCCATTGACCTCCTTCAACATTCCCCCTCCATATACCCATTAAAACCTCACCAAATCCTACCCAAATCACCCAATACCTCATCCCAACCAACCAAAGTCCTTTTGTACAATCACAAAGGAGACCTAAATCTCATTCTATGGCATTCCCAAAACTCCACAGTAACCAACACTGGTTACACCCAACCACCATCGTCACCCTTAACCGACATCAGTTACTATATTTTCCAATACATATTAGAACAATGACCTACCCACCTAATTCCACCTCACCTTCATTCACTGTGATCTACCTGAGACCTCTGTCAGACCTGCAGAGACCCAGAACCAGTCACTTGACCTTTGGATCCTACTCTAACCTAGCTTGTTAGATTAGATCTATTTCTTATTGTGTTTTAAGTGATATACCTAAATCATTTCGAATTATAATAGGATTTACCTTATTTACCACATTAAATTGTTTAAAACAGTGGACTGACAGCCATCTAGGAAGTATCACACTTCCCAGATCTAGCACACGCTAGGCAATTCACTGCACATATTGTTTAATTCCTTTTGGTGGTCTTGCTTTGCATTATAGGTAGTTCCTCCTAGCCAAAAGGAAGCTCTCACAATTAGCTGTGGATTTAGAAGGCATACGCGTGCAACAACCTCAACCAGCATTAAAACAGGTATTCCTCTTACGCCCGTTACCCTATTTGTTTCGTCAATACTTCAAAGAAATGATCTAGAAAATGGTGAAACAATAGTAATGAATGGGGTAAGAATTTTAATAGCTTACTATTCACGGGCATATCAAGTTGGTTATTTCAACATTTCTTTTATTTTGATTAGAATCACCCCTGAAGAGTAACATAACTGATATTAGAAATTAAATCTAGCTTCGTATATAAGGGGTTTTGTAAAAATATGATCTATCTTAACCTGTGATTCCATTAGCCATGTTATCATAGTGCTTAGTGGCCATGACCTTGGCTAGTTGGTAAAGAAGACATAGTCAGTTAGCATTGCATAAGTATATGATTAGAGAGATTCTTTTGGTAAATGAGTATCTTGGATTTTAGTTTCTTTGTAATACATGATATGAGATCATAAAATAGAATAAATCCCAAAAACCAAAACTGTAGCCTGCCTTTGGTATGTGTGTTTGATTACCTTTTGTTTGATTTTTGCTTGTGGATCCATGAGCTTGTAAAAGTTGGTTAGGTGTTTTGAACAACTCAAAGAGGCTAGGAAGTAATGTTCCATTTTATACCTTGTTGATACCATTAATTTGAGTACAAAATCCTTTCAGGTTTAGATATTGCACTTGGTAAATACCTTAAAAGTGTTGGGCTCTCGTATGAATGAAGTTACTTTTCATTCAGGATGGAATCGTGTTTATTTTTTTATGGATCATTAGTGAACATATTAGTAATTGGTCATACGTTTATGATCAAACTTTTGTGTTGGCTTTGGAATTTGAAATGTGTGTGGGATGACTATTTTCATTTTTGAAATAGGACTCTTGTTAACTCATGACATTTGGTGTTATGTCATGAGGATAGTCTTGGGATTACGAATGGAAATTATTATATAAATACATTGCTAGCCTATCTTGAAAAAGTGTTAAAAATTATTAATGACATTTGGGGGTTACTTTCTGTTATATTTTTAGATAAGTTGTCGATTATGAGGGGGTTTGTTTCTAAGATTAATGGTTATTTGTGAATCTTTTAAATGCATTCGAAGAGTGACTTTGATTATGTTAACTTGTAGTACTTTTGAAGGATCTTGTAAGGAAAAGGTGGCAAGTGTCTTGTTTAGACTGTACCTATGGATTGCTTCTTTTGGGGTTATGAATACCATTATGCTAGGAAACTCGAAAGGATGTTTAGATGGTAACCTCATCTTAAATGGATTTTAAAATAGGATGCCTTTGCTGCCCCATACTTTTTTTTTCAAGTAGCTTGGTTGTTGAGTAATACCCATCTTGGGTTTTGTCAGCTATCCTTCTTCTCTTATCATTACCTTGTGGAGTCTCTTTTTGATGAGAGAGATTAATTTGGGGGTTAAAATTTAGTTTTCAAATCCTTTGATCATGTGATGATTAAACTTTCTTACACTCATTTGCTTGCTCTATTTTTTAGGCCAAATAAACTTTCCTCCTCGAAGGATTGATTTACCTTTCTATTTCACATAAATGATTTTATCTATTATGCTTTGGGCTTCTCAAAGATTTTAGTGATGGATGGACCGAGTATTAGATTTCAGTCACATAATCTATAGGATTACATGATTGAAATCCCAATACTCTTGACCTTTGTTCTTAATTGGAATACTTGACTTCCTTCTTATTGGTTGGTAAAAAAAATTATCTCGTGTGAAGAATTTGCGATTTTTGGTTTACGCTTTGAACCATTCTTGAAATAGAAAATTCCTTTCATGTTATTGTAAAATTATAGTTTATTGTTGCAATGTGTAGCCTTACCATGCTCAATTCTCACAAACTGACTCAAGTTAATACTTTTGTAGATGGATTTTTATGAGTAGATAAAAGGAAAGATTGATAAAGGTTTCATCGGGTTGTTTATGAAGCCCCTTGTAAGATGTATATTGTGTTGTAATCCATGCTATGGTGCTTGTAATTGAGTTTGGAAGGCCTATTGCCTTGAATTTTTGGTATTTGTGAAATGAATTTGTCTTATCCTTTTTGGTAGTAAAACTTTTAATTATCTTTGTGAAGAATTAAAACTCGATCATCACCTTGTTATGTGTATTCTCTTAATGATATCATCGCATTCATGAAAATGTTGTAGCATAGCTTGGCCTTTTTTGTTACCCTTTATTTTCTTAGCCAAAGTGCAATCTAATCACTTGACACGTATGGTTCATGTGCCATGTTGAATAGAAATGGTATAACCATGTTTTTTGTTCTTGTTATATAACAGTAATTTCTTCTTTTGGGTCATAAAAATTTCATGTTTAATAACCCTCCATGGTATTGGTATCAATGTTGTTCTATGCATGTTTTATTGGGTTAAGAATCCTTTTTCTAAAGATAATCAAAAATAGAATAAGACAAATATGTGTAGATGAATAAATAAAGGAGATAATAATGAAGTTATACTCGGTTGATAAAATGAAGAGTATTTAAGTGGAGAGAAAGTAGTTATCTACCGGTGCAAAAGAATTTACCGTCGTTAACCTTAAACTATGGATTAAACTTTATCCTCATTATTGTGAAACATTAAGTCTTATGCTTCCATTTTGGGGAACCCCATGTGTATCCATTGTCGAATTTAATCAATATTTGGCTAAATGAATCTTTTACCCAAATCCAGTTGAACTCTTAAGTCGCATTAAAAGACCGGTTAATAACTAAGGAGATCATGATCATGAAATAGCTTGACCTTCTCTCTCTAACCTTTTCCACAATACCTTATAATCTTCTCTTAAACATGGTTATCATTGATCTTTTCTCAAGGAGGTTGTAGTTCTAAACATTAATGTCACTCCACTTCAGTTAGAGCTTACACTCATCACCTTTGCAATAGAGGTCTGGATCAAGATTTTGTAGCTCAGACATGTTTATGAAACCTTGTGAGAGATGGAAGATGTCCCTTTTGGTCAAACAAATTTAGGTAGTTTTTCCTGTCTTTAGTTGAACCTCATTCAGAAAAAAATTTCTCAGGCTAATTAATCAATATTACCAAGGTAATAAGTTCACCTTTGTGAGAAGAATGCTCAAATCAAACATGAATCCTTTAGATCGTAAAGTCAAGTCTTGAAAGACATTTTTGGTAAATACATAACCTTAAAGTATTGTACAATGCGGAGTGTATTCAACTATGACTATGTATTATGGTTGAGTTGTTTCATGTTTCCTTGTCAAAGAGAAAAGTGAACTATAATGGATGGGTGTTGAGTGTTTCCTTGTTGTCCTTGTGATCATCATTGTATCAAGTTGTTTGAGGAGCTTTTTTTAGAGATTTTGACCACCTGTTGTGTCATTCTATGTTTCAAACGAGTCAAAAAAAAATTATCCTATATTTTGCTATGTTGTCTTGTGTGTCTAAAATAATGGGCGTTACATACAATGTAGAAAAATTTTTATTAATTTATCTTTGAATCATAGAAGATGTAAGAAGATGTAACTACCCTCTTAACTATACACACACATGGACAACATGAAAAATACCAAATAATTATTTTTACTTGTTTAAGGTTTATATGACACCATAGGTGATCACAATGGGATACAACTATAATTTCCACAAAAATTCCTGCACAAAACCGGAGACAACATGAAAATTAAACTAAAAAACTTACTGATTAATTTTTTTTTGTTAAGATGGGTTGAAATGCTTAGCTTACTTCCCTATTAGAATCCTACTATTTTAATCATCATTTAATTAGTATTATTCAATCTCTAGTTCATGTTAGAATTCCTTAGTTACCATCTTTAATTAATTTAGCAGCATAATTCAAAATTCATTTTATAATTTATTATTCCATGGATAAGTTTAATTTCCCCTTCCATTTAAACAAATGTTAATAAATTTAATCCCCAATTATAAATGTTGACTAATTACTAAAGGAGTGAATTTAATTTAACTATCATGTCCTTTATTTCTAAGAGTTACTAAATAAATCATATTGGATAACAAATTAAAGTTAACTTCTACACCACTTACGTGGCCCCATTCAAACTTGACCCATGAATTTAAATGATGATTTCACCTAACCCTCACCTAACTTTTGTAGGGAAGAATTTTGGCCATTGGATGGATTAAATCTAAGCCATCGGATCTAAGGTATCCCAAAAAAACCTAATCATCTGTATGGGAAGATTTTAATCTCTCATTTGACTTATTTATTCATTTTGTTTTTTAGATTTAAGGAAGGAGAAGGGAAGGAAGCCATGGAAGAGAAAACGGAGCTTGGGATGGATACACACAACCCCAAGTTTATTTTATTTTAGTTTTATATTTGTATTCTACCCTTTCCTAGGGTTTACTTGTAAAAATTATTTGTTGTCTGGATCCTTTTTTCTTATATTTACCCTATATGGGAAAACAGGCATTTGCCCCTTTTTAATAAATATGGTTTTTAAGTAATACATACACCCATTTTTAATATATATGTATGTATATATCTCCATATATATATGAATATTATATATATATACACACATTTGTGAGTGTATATATAATTTCATATATCTATTTTTCTTATATATATATATATATAACCAAGTAATAATAGGGTTGTGGCTTATTAAAATAAAGGTCTGCGTTTAAGTGAACTTTTAGGCCCCTGTGTATAAAGTTGAAGAGATTGTTTTAAATAGTGATCAAAGTGTTTTGGGGGAGGGTTGCTGACCGCACCCCCTACCCCATATAATGGGGTGGGAGGTACGGGTTGGTGACCCTCCCCCCATTTTTATGTATAGCCAATGCAAAACAAAAGTCATGTGGGTTCAACCCCGTGTGGTCCCTCATTGAACACACAACTTTTTTTTATAAAATAATATTTCGTTATTATTAAATTTTGTTTTATAATTAATTTGATTAATAATAATAATAATATTATTATTATAATTATTATTATTATTATCATATGTTGTTTTTAATAATATTAAGTTCATTAGTAATATCAAGTTATTAAACTCAACTAGTTTCACTTTTTTTTTAGAATTAAACAAAGTAAGTTTGATGTGTGTGTGTGTGTGGGAATTTGGTTAATTTAACTGAGTTTTAATTATATTTATATATAGGTAATATATGGATACTATTTATTTTTTTGGATTCAAGAGGCCAAAAAGGGAGTAGAATAGTATTGTGTTATACAAGACAAAATACATTAGTTTTCTAGCTATAAAAAAAATGAATGAAATGGGAAACATTTTAAACTTATTATTCAACCTTATTTGATTTGTAACGGAACAATTTTCCTTCAACATAGCTATAAATTCAACTATAGTTTAAATTCTCCAATATACCTTTCATTCAATAATATAATAGTAACTAATCCTTTTCTTTCTTCAACAATTAAATGAAAACTATTTCATATAGTAAGTGTATTCAAACAAGATGATATTTTCCTCTAAAATAAAATAGGTAAAAATTTTGGAGAAATGAAACAAGCTTAAATTAAATAGAGAGATGCAATCCCATTTCAACTTATTTCCAACTTCCTACTTCACCAAAGCAATGAAATTTTTTGGTAATTTTCTTTTGACAAAACTCACACATTTCAAAATGTAATTTTCTCTTTCAAGAATTCTTAGAGGAGTCTACAGATTATAGATATTTCCAAGTACAAATATAACTTTTCTTTCGAGCTTACACATTTACAGTCATCCACTAAAGCAGAAAATAATAAAATAAATAATTTACAACATAAGGGTTATCAACAAGGGAAAATAAAAAATATCCATTTGCATGTCTTCTTCCAAATGTAGCTTCAATCATGCACTCTTCATCTCTTTCAATACTTGTATCACAAAATAAGGAAAAAGGGGTATAGTCGACACTCTCCTCCCAACCTATAACCCAATAAGGTGAGAAGCCATCCCCTTATTAGCCACCGAGTTCCAACTAAAGAACAATGTGGGGTTTTGAGAAACATTTGACAACTTTTCAAAAAACATGGCTTCCACAAAAACATACATTTCAAAAGATTCAACACATCTAAAGTGACATACTCAACAAATAATACAGCTTTGTAAAACAATACATAGGTTTGATATCAAACCAAATGGAGCATGGACTATCGGAAACCACCTCCTTTTTCCTCTCAAGTGAAGTGGGATATTCACCCTAAGCCTCCAAGTGCACAAAACAAACAACATAATATCCTTATCTCTCCCATTACAAGTATGCAAAATATAACCATGATTTCTTTTTTTCACTCCCCATATGTGAAACTTCCAATAAAAATCCCTCCAAATGCATGCCTTAAAAACTTACTTTTCCCTCTCCAATGGTCCCATAAATCCATCTCCCACTCCCTTCTTAAGGCATACTAGCTAACCAAACAAAACACATTCACAAAACTCAAACACTATTTAACAAACACCATTTTCACATTAACAATCATAATTAAGAAAAATACAAGGATGGATATCCTAACTCTCCATCAAGATTCTAATAAAAATTCACTCCACAAGTATTTGACACCCTCCAAGCCAACAAAATTCCAAAAACAACTCTAATAAGCTCCTAATTTCAAAAATGCAAAAGGAAGAAAATAAACAACTAACCCCAATTCCATCAAAAACCCATCAATAAAAATAAATTGGATGTGAGGATGATGAGGTGTATCCATGTAGGATTCCACTAAATCATTCCTCCATTCCAACACACAAGTAAAACAACCATGCCCAAGATAATAAATGAGCATGCAAGAACTATAAAAAACCGACATGGCACTCAAACTTGCACACCAAGTCTCCCAAGGAAAATTTTACTATGAAAAGTAAGAACATGTAATTATTTTCATACTTTTACACTCCAAAAAGGATAAATAAGTCAAAAATTAACTCTCCATACCATAGTTAGGGTTGTTAGGTAAATTTAAGATGCATGCAAAAGACTTGGCTTGTCCCACAAGCCTCTAAAAAGGCCTCCCAAGTCAAAATTCGAATTTTGAAATTGGGGAAGAAGTACATACACAAAATCCAACACAAAATCAAAACTACATCCACAATATTTCAAGGACCATCTAACCTCATAACTATCCAATAATCAAATCCCAATTTTAGTTAACAAACTAAGTTGGATTAGGTTAATTAAAACACATTATTACTTGCTAATAAAGTTACTACAATTTCCAATAATTAAAACATAACACAAAATAAAAATAGACAAAAAAAATTAAAATAAAATAACATTACCTCCACTGCCACACATGTGAGGTCACCCCCATAGGAAACCTCCTAACTAGGAATGCAATAACAACCCAACAAAACATTACACAAGTTGTCAAATTTTGGCCATGTTGCTAAACACACCCTTTTGTGATAAAATGTCTCGTATCCCTTTCTGATGTATGTGATAAAAAGTCCTACAACACAAATAAAATACCTATCTAGCCTTTTGGCTGTATCAACAACATCGAGACAATATACATATAAAATAAATAATCATCATTCAAAACTACCAATTATATCATCCAAAACCATGCAATTAATTTTATTTTTGCATCCATAAAATCACAAAATCTACTAAAAACATCCAACATAGGTTGTGCATCCAAAATATGACATCTTAGTATAGAATCTAAATATCACTAAATAAACATATATATCTATCAATCATCACCATCTAGTGCATCATAATAATAATGTAAATCACAGTCATGTCATTAGTCCAAATATCCACATAGTCCATCATCTACTGATCAAAATATAAAAATTAAATGTCTAAGTATTAATCCAACAGTAACAACATCAAAATAAAATAGCCAACTCATGATAATCTTGACACAACATTGACCACCTAGGATCCAAGGGAACATACAACACCCATCATGAATAATTCCCTTTTCTCTTTGAACAAGTCACAACATAATATACCAACCACAGTACACACTTATAGTTAGGGTCATCCCATTGTGTAAAATATTTTAAGGTTACTTATTACTAAAAACTATCTTTCAATTCTTAACTTACATTCTAGGAGATTCATGTTATGATTCATACAATTATTCTTATAAAGCTATATTTCTTTCTTTTATACTTTTGAGTAATTAGCTTAAGATCATCTCTAATATGTCAATTACTTGTTTAATTTGTTTATTTAATAAAGGGGGTATTCAATTTCCACAAGGCTATTTATCCAAACTCACACTACTGAAACTCGTTTCATACCTCCATTGCACAAGGAGATGAATGTAAGCTCCAATTGAGGTGGAGTACCGTTTAGGTTCGGAACTATAACCTCCTTTGTGCAAGGATCAAATGTTTAACATTACTTAAGAAAGGATTACAATGTACCTTGGAAAAGAGTTAGTGGAAGAAGGTCAATTTGAATTCATCTTCATGATCTCATTAGTCATTAACCAGTCATTTATTGAGGCTTAATGAATTAATCTGGATTGGTAAAAGATCTCATTTAGGCTTCTCTTGATTAAGTTCGTCAAAAGAGTATGAATTAGGTTTTTAAAATAGATAAGTTAGATTTAATGGTTTCTTGATCAATTACCCCTACTTACTAAGACCTTTATTCTCCCAAAATCTAATCATTGATTACACTTTAATATCATTTTACATCCCACAACATTAAGGATAAATTTTATTAGTAGCTTAAGGGTAGTAAGGGTACATTATTTTTAACACAAGTAGATAGTTTCCTTTTCTTCCACTTAAAGACTCTTGATTTTATCAAGAAGATCACAACTTCATGTATTATTTTTTTGAATAACTTTTATAAGGATTACCAAACCATTTTATTATGCCTAGAATTGCATTATTTCCATGACCTAGAAGGGTTTACTACAAAAAATTATAACTCAAAGAAAATTTTACCATTTCCCTTTTGAACTAGTCAAGGATACATAGTACCCTATCTAAAAGATACACAACCAAGGATGATAAAGATGATTCTAATGTACTTGACTTGAAAACAAGAAAGGTAGGAAATATTAGTCCAAACAAGCTAAGATATCTTTCAAAGTTGCTATAATACCATAAAATACTCATAACAATGCAATGATCAATTTATATCATTCACAAAATATTTTACAAGTTTTTAGTTTCAGCTATGGTTATGACAACCTTACTCCACAAATATAGAAAACCAAAGCAATGAGCCCTCCAAAATTCTCCACAAACACCATTCCAAAATCTTACAACACATTAAGCATTCATACAAAATAACTTCATAAGAAAAAACTATGAAACAAATTTCTATAAGCCTTTTCCTTTTTCTACTCGCAAAATCCATCTACACATTTATTAGCCTGAGTCAGTTCGCAAGAACTGAGCATGATAAGAACTACACATAACAAAATATGCTACTATTTAACAATATCATGAAAGGAAACATTCTATTTCAAGAAATGGATCTAAGCTCTAACCACTAATAACTTCTTTTTAAGAAAAAATAAATTTTCCACCATGCCAACTAAGAAGGAAGTCATATGTTCAGTTATGAACAATGTCTCTAAAAAAACAAAAGTTTAACAACCAAATCAAGTAAGACCATAGACCTTATAAGTTAGAAAAAAAAAATCAAGTGTATTGGGATTTCAATCATGTAATCCTATAGATTATATGATTGAAATCTAATACTCAACCCATCAATCTATATTTTCTTAGAGAAGTCAAATAGCACCAGTTACGATCATTGTCTCAAAAACAACAATAGTTGAACAATCATTCAAGAAGGGGCCATTGGCCTTATAAGTTAGAAACAAATGAATCGAGTGTAATGGAGTTTAAATCATGTAATCATATAGGTTATATGATTGAAATCTGATATTCAAACCAATAACCTATATTTTCTTATCTAAGAAGAGACTCCACAAAGGTAAATGATAAGAGAATATGATGGCTCACAAAAGTTCTGAAATAGGCATTTCCTAGCATCCTAGTTACTTGATATATCCAAGTATGAAACAATGGAAATGTCTCATAACTACTCAAGTTAATTTATGCAAGTAGCATTATAAACATCCTTCCAAGTTTCATACAATCACTTTAGATTCATAATCCTCCTTAATAAAAATTATAGTTTCGGTTTATAATAAATGGATTACAACTTTCTCATCACAACCACTTTTAAAGTAACACTCATACCATATTCAAAACCACTCTTAAATATGCATTTAAACATGTGTCACCAAAAAATTCATTATAATATTGAGGCAAAAATTTCCATCATAATTAACTAAAGTAACTATATTCACACCATAAGTTAAATACCCCAAATGTCATTAATAATCTTAACAATTTCTATCATAAGTCAACATATCTATATATATACACCACCCAATTGTTATATATATAATAACAACATTAAAAATTTCCAAAAAAATCAAATATATATATATGTATAACCTCAAAGTCACACATACAGCAAATTGTAATCCCGTAAGTAATTTGAAGGTAGTTCCCTAATAGTAACTAATTGATTATTCTATACAAAATGCCATAATGTATCACTAAAATCAATCAGTGACATAAATCTAGTTATGAGTTCAAGATTTATAAGGAACGGTCAAAGTGATAAAAAGCCTTAATGCTTGGGCTTATACTTTTAATACCTTAGGTAATTGTATATATGTCAAAAGCATATTCAAATCTATAGTACACGATTCCTAAGAATTAAAAAATAAACAACCATTGAAATTACGGTCCTTAAATAATTCCAGAAGGATACTTAAATCTAACCATGCAATGATGCCCTCAACTACATCAGTACTATTATTCGAGATTGACATTTTTGTAAACGAGGATAATGGTTTTAAATATTTTAAAGGGACAACTATTACCCATAAGAAATCTTAACATGGAGGTCCAACACACCTCAACAAACTCATGCACCCAAGGTTGGGTGATAAAAAGAAAAAACTCACATTACAGAATTTGTTGTCATAAAACCAAAAGGGTGATTAAGTGGTCAATTAAACAATAAAATTTCTCCTAACCTAGATCAATAATTTCCAACTTGTTTTTTATCAAAGTAAATGTTAAAAAAATCCCATGCAAAAGCATTTTCAACATAGCCCATGAAAACAACAGAGAGCCACATGATCCATTGATATCTAATTAAAAAAATCATCAAGGAACATCAGATCTCCAGGGTTATACACCAATAATTATTAAAAACTCGCATACAAACAAGCCATTCATTCCATAGAAGGAAAAAAGGAGCTTGAGTATCCATTTAGAAGTCATAGGTAAAGAACAAACTCAAATAACCATTCAAGGAAATCAAATCTATATATACAAAGCTCATATAAAAAGAAAGAGAGTTATAGTTACCCAACAGAATTTTTTACACAACAAAAATTACTTAGATATAAGAAACCTTCATAACCCAGTTACTACATCTAAGGGATGCTAAGAAATAAATCCATTAGGTCCTTCAATCAAGTATAAAAACTTACAACAAGAGTAAGAGGAGATAAACCTTTGTTGTCCACCATTGACACTTGAAACAACTATTATTGTTATAACAAGAAAATTCATGGGGAAAGGAAGGTTTCCCAGCAAATCAAGACTTAACCCAACAATAGATCTTCCAAGGAAAAAAAAATCGAGAAGGATATTTCCTAGAATGAAAGCATCCAAAACAAACAAGAAAACCGAAACCATAAGAAAATCAAGGAAACGACCAAACAAGTAAACAATGACTAAACACAATCCACAAAATCACATTCGTAATACCAATTTCAGGAAAGAACAAATCATTTCAAGGAGATTTTTAAAACCTAGCAATTGTTGATATGGGTAGCTTATCATGCCTTTAAATTCCTCCAAACCTACAACCACAATCATGACCAAGACCCTGAAACAACAACACAAGGCACCATCCTTCCTCCATTCTTTCTTGTTGGATGTATAAACTCCATTTTCATAGCCACGTTTTGGCACAAGAAAGGAGTAGGTAGAAAAGGTATGGAGGGTATCTACACCATGCGACAAAAAATTTGATTGTAGTTTTCAATGCTCTTACAAATAGACCCAAATATTTCCCCTCCAAAATCACGTGGCCAGCAACCATGATCATGGCATGTATGCAGGCAAACTAAAAGAAAACCAAAGTAGATATTTAATTAAAACTATAATTATGAAGAAGGCGGCTAGCTTTCAAAAGGCATTTCCAACCCAAAAACTTGTATACCCAGCATGTTTCCATAAGAACAATAAGAGCATAAAGGAATGGCGGGGTTACTGGATGCATCAATAAATTCCCCATAAATTTTGCATTTCAAAAAGGGCCATGCATGGAGACTAGGTTGGGAAAGGTGGAATCTAGCTCGTAGGTGATAATAATTTCAAGATTTTAAATTTAGCATTCCCTTCCAACCCTTGGCGCCACCAACCAAAGAAATTTCCTCCTTATTCATTGTTAATAGAAAAATCTCTATCAAACGAGGTAAGGGCCTAAGGAAAAAAATATATACAATGATTTTAGTCTATTATTGGAAGTTCACACATATTGATAAAATAAAATAAAACAAAATACTAGAAACTTACAAGAGCACTCAAATAATAAATGGTCACACAAAGCCATGCAGGAACATATGAAACACCCAAAGGGTAGCAAAAAAATGTCA
Organism: Taxus chinensis; assembly: GCA_019776745.2. Lineage (NCBI taxonomy): Eukaryota > Viridiplantae > Streptophyta > Pinopsida > Cupressales > Taxaceae > Taxus > Taxus chinensis. The sequence goes on along the minus strand of CM034147.1, from coordinate 745,533,541 downwards.
TGAAGGTATAGATCAGCACCACACTACATAATCAAACAAAAAAATTTAAGGCATTACATGCCACTACACCAAGAAGAGGAGGAGGATAAAAAATAAATTAACCTTAGCTTAAAATAATAATAGGTACCCCTTTTATTTTTTAAATATGCCATGACAACTAAAAGGAATTTGAATAAACCTTTATAACTTTAACGAATAGCATCATTAGATGAATCTACTTAAATGAGAACATGATAAGTCCATGATGAGAATGTTTGTAAATTATGTTACGAAACACCCTCAACAACAAGCCAGTCATTTATGAATGGTACCAAGAGGTACGACAGGAAGATAAGATGATAAAATAACTTCGCAACAAGAATGTAATCACCTAATGATCAAAAGAGAATCATATAAACATTCAAATTTTAGCAATAGGGGCAAAGAAAGAGAAACATGAAGTCGACACCAAACAGGGGCATTACATTCTCCTCCCCTTAAGAAAGCATCATCCTCAATGCAACAAAATGCCTAGGAAAAAAAAGAGATAAGCAAAAAAGATTAGATAAAGAAAAGAGTTCTTCCTATGGTTAAAATTTCTGTCGTTAAAGCACGACCACAGGGTAGACTAGAAAATTTGGCAGATTATTTAACTTTTATTGTTCTGTGAAGATTGGCAGTTCTCTCTTATTTCATTATTTAATTAATCTCTTTTCCTTTACATTATTCCTAACTCAAGTCCTTAAGATTTCATTGTTGTAAAGTTTTAGTTTATTCATTCTTGTGGGTGCCCAATAGGAACCATATCACAATACCATACCAGGGTCATACACAACACTAATGATTCATAGGAAGAATTTCACATACTATCATGACCATACCACATCACAAGAGCTTAACCAAACCATGGAAGGAACATACATGATCCACATAACATAGTACTCGTCACACATAGATGACTGACATTTGAATACTCGAACATAAGTGTACTATAACAACCAGAAATTCCCAAATTTTCCCACAGATGAAGATTTCACACAACTCAGAACAATAGTATAGATACATAGTGTCAACAAGGGAATCAAAACCATATCCACAACATCACAAAACATATAAACTCACATGAGTGCACATGCATCACTACACCACTCCCAAAACATCACACACAACTCTGTATACCTCCCGAAGCATCAATCACACACACACAAATATGCTTGTCTCCCTCAAGTCTCTTATTCCTCCCTCAAATCTCTTATGCCTCCCTCAAGTAGTAATATATAGATAAATTTTCCTTTTCCCTCCCCAAAGAGGTCGGTCACCCTATGGCCCTAGGCACATAGAGTCTAGACACCCCTAACCCAAGTGACATAATAACTCGTGGTTTGACAACCCACTAGTTATCTGTAACTCCTTGGGGCGTACCCCCATACAATGAAGCGGGTCCATAGGTTTATCCATTCCATGGTGCATCCCATGACCCTATTCCACACATTACGAATAATAGAGCCAACATAACAATCTGTTTCAAATGCCAAGTGGAAAAATACAAGCCTTGGGCTAGGCTGTAAAATTTTTTTTTTAATTTAAAAGAAGATCCAAATAAGCAAAACAAATGGCCAAGTAGCCATAGTTAGTGCAAAAATCTGCATGTTAGTACAACAACCAAAGGAAATTCCCAAAATATAAAAACATATCAATCAAGAAAACTGTTTGGTCCTTGCAAAAATAAAAGAAAAATTTCAATTTACAAATAAAATACATATATAGAATAGCACATTATGATGACTATGTGGCCTTATACGGCCACCAAGGGGGTACTCAATGAGTTTCTGGCACTCAGAACATCGAGCCTCAGCTCATAAAATAACATATCAATAATACAACTATCATCATCTCTATCTGAATCATCCTGCCACCACTTCGATAAGGCTAAACATAGTCATAGCTACACTTAGGTTGAATCCATATGAAAACCTCAAGGAGAGAGAGAAAAAGGAGCACAATTCATCATCTACTGAGCCTAAGGTCAGCTCCAAGTTACTAGCCCATGGTACACATTCCCTCACTCCAAACATACACTTTTACCAATTTACCTCAGGTCAGTTAGCATAAGGTTCACAACATAACATGTAACTACATCACTAACACAATGGTGGTTTACACACATTAACCATAATGTCTTACACATGGTATATAACAGGGTATATCACATGCATTACATTCACGGTTTATAACACATCACATTACCACATATAACACCCAAAGTGCAAGCACTACACAATAGGGATCATATGCTCACCATATGCCCCTAAATCATGACATGAACCATTACATATTACATGAATATACTTATGATGAGAACAATTACAACATACATTCAATTGCAATACAACATGGTGATATACACATTTCTTCACAACATGATGATGCACATCACTATGCAATCTAATTCACTATACACCAACCTTGTCATACAACACATCAGCACAACCACACATCACAAATGCCAAAAGGCTCCAACACTCTATAATCAGCAATAACATTCCTTTCAAAAACACAATAAGATGGTACATCACACTCAAATTCTCATTGAATTCATGAAAAGGTGAGAATAGAATACTCTCATCTCCAACACATCAACATGCCAATAGTTACACACTAAGTGACATACACAACATGTGCGTTCATAATATCACAATTATGACATAGTTTACATCACACTTAAATCACATTACTCTTCCAATCTCTAGCGCCGCCACCATGCAAAAACACTGCAAATTCAATCTCTCCTAAAGGTTCAAGAGCATGAACCTCCTCTCTGATACCATGTGTAACACCACTTATACACACACAAGGATAACATGAAAAATACCAGATAATTTTTTTTTACTTGTTTGAGGTTTATACGACACCATAAGTGATCAAAATGGGCTACAACCAACTCATGATAAGCTTGACACAACATTGACCACCTAGGCAACAAAGGAACATACAACACCCATCATGACCAATTCACCTTTCTTTTTGACAAGGCACAACATAATAGTCCAACCACAATACACACTTATAGTTAGGGTCATCCCACAGTGTAAAATATTTTAAGGTTACTTATTTACTAAAAACATCTTTCAATTCTTAACTTATGTTCTACAAGATTCATGTTATGATTCGTACAATCCTTCTTATAAAGCTACATTTCTTTCTTTTATACTATTATGAGTAATTAGCTTAAGATCATCTCTAATATGTCAATTACTTGTTTAATTTGTTTGTTTAATAAAGGGGGTATTCAATTTCCACAAGGCTATTTATCTAAACTCACGGTATTGAAACTTGTTTCATACCTCCATTCCACAAGAGATGAGTGCAAGCTATAATTGAGGTGTAGTATTTCTTAGGTTCAGAATCATAACCTCCTTTGTGCAAAGATAAAATGTTTTAACATTACTTAAGAAAGGATTACAATGTACCTTGGCAAGAGTTAGTGGAAGAAGGTCAATTTGAATTCATCTTCATGATCTCATTAGTTCATTAACCAGTCATTTATTGAGACTTAATGAATTAATCTGGATTGGGTAAAAGTCTCATTTAGGCCTCTCTTGATTAAGTTCATTAAAAGAATACTTTAGGGTTTTAAATGGATAAGTTGGATTTAAGGGTTTCTTGATCAATTACCCCTACTTCCTAAGACCTAATTATTCTCCCAAAATCTAATCATTGATTACACTTTAATATGATTTTACGCCCGACAACATTAAGGATAAATTTTATCAATAACTTAAGGGTAGTAAGAGTATATTCTTTTTAACACAAGTAGATAGTTTCCATTTTATTCTACTTAAAGACTCTTTATTTTATCTAGAAGATCACAACTTCATATATATATATATATATATATATATATATATATATATATATAATTTTATGAGGATTACCAAACCATTTTATTATGTTGAGAAATACATTATTGTCATGACCTAGAAGGGTTTACCACACAAAAAATATAACTCAAAGAAAAAGTTTAACATTTCCCTTTTGAAAACTAATCAAGGATACCTAGTACTCAATCTAAAATATACACAACCAAAGGATAAGAAGCTAGGCAATATAAAATATACTATTGCAACCAAGCTAAGCTATGTTTCAAAATTGTTATAATACCATAAAACTACTCAAAGACAATGCAATGATCAATTTATATCATTCACAAAAATATCTTACTATTTTTTGTTTCAGCTAGTTATGATAAACTTACTCCACAAATACAGAAAACCAAAGCAATGAACCCTCCAAAATTCTCCACAAACACCATTCCAAAATCTTACAACACATTAATCATTTGTACAAAAGAACTTCATAAGAAAAATTGATGTAACATTCTACAAGCCTTTCCTTTTCTACTTCGCAAAATCCATCTACACATTTATTAGTCTGAGTCAATTCACAAGAACTAAGCATGATAAGAACTACACATAACCACAATATGATACTATTTAACAATATCATGAAAGGAAACATTATGTTTCAAGAAATGGATCGAAGCTCTCACTACTAATCAAATTCTTAAGACAAAATGAATTTTTCACCATGCCAACTAAGAAGGAAGCCATATGTTTCAGTTATGAACAATGTCTCTAAAAACAAAAAGTGTTTGATAACCAATCAGGTAAGAACATATACCTTATACGTTAGAAACAAAATGTCAAGTGTATTGGGATTTCAATCATGTAATCCTATAGATTACATGATTGAAATCTAATACTCAACCCATCAATCTGTCTTTTCTTAGAGAAGTCAAAATACCAGTTACAATCATTGTCTCAAAATAAAAATAGTTTAATAATCATTCAAGAAGGGGCCATTAGCCTTATAAGTTAGAAACAAACAAACGAGTGTAATGGGAGTTACATCAAGTAATCGTATAGGTTATATGATTGAAATCTGATATTCAAACAAACAATCTATATTTTCTTATCTAAAAAGAGACTCCACAAAAATAAATGATAAGAGATGATGATGGCTAACAAAAGTCCAAAATAGGCATTTCCTAGCAGCCTAGTTAGTTGATATATCCAAGTACTAAACAATGACAAGTCTCATAACTACTCAAGTTCTTAATACAAGATAGCATTTTAAGCACACATCAAAGTTTCGTAGCACTTTAGATTCATAATCCTCCTTCAAAAAAATCTTATAGTTTCAGTTTCTATAAATGGATCACCACTTCCTCATCACAAGTTATTTTAAAGTAACCCTCCTACCATATTCAAAACCACTCTTAAATATGCATTTACATGTGTCACCGAATGCCATTATCTTAACAACAATTTCCATCATAAATAACCAGAGTAACTATATGTATAAATACCCCAAATGTAATTAACAACCTTAAAAATTTCTTTCATAAGTTAGCAAGATATATATATACACCACCCAATTGTCAATAAAAACATTAACAATTTCCAACAAAAACAACGAGATATATATACAACCAAATTTCATCCCGTATTAGAATTAAGCCAAGGTAGTTGTAATAATAACAGAGTACTATACATAAATGCACATATGTATCTTAAAATCTTGGTGACTAAATATAGTTACAGTTCAAGATTTATAAGAAACTATCAAAGTGCCTTATAAGGAAAGCCTTAAACGTCTTGGGCCTATACCAATGATTCTCATGTAATTATATATATGTATAGCATCATATTCAATTCAATAGTAATATTCAATTAGAAAAAACCTAAGCAACTGGGAACTAATGACCTCGGTAATTCCTCCATACTTAAATCTAATCACTTTCATCAACCACACATAATAGTTTTGTAAACATGTAGGATGGCTTTGAATACCAATTATTAAACTTACTTATTCCATAAGAAATGAGAACATGGAGGTATAACTGAACTCAAAAAACTCACCACCCAAGGTTGGGCGACACCAAATAAACAACCGACATTACGCAATTGGATGTCATAACCCAAAAGGGCGATTGAGAGCCCAATTAAAAAATATTCTCTCCCAACTCGGAAAGGCGTTGTAGTGCCCGAAATAATAATAATAATAATAATAAAATGAAATGAAGCAGTGCATCGGTTAAAAACTTGGTGAATGGAGAAGACAGCTCCATGTGAAGACACATGGGCTAGTTGCCTTGGGAAGGTGTGAAAGCATCCAGGGGAGGCCATATGTTGTTGACTAATGGATGAGTGGGTTTCATAATGGAATTTATTCCTATATTTTCCCTTGCATAGGAATAAAACCACTTTATTTGAAGTCCAGAAATAGGTACCCACGCTAAAAAACCTAAGGTCTACATTGAAAAAATAGATGTATTTGGATAGTTGCATCGATGAATTCTGCAGAAGACCGTGATATCTCCTCACAAGGCATTCCCACCATTTCACGGATGCAACAATGGGTCTCCACTGTGCTCAGTTTTCCTTCTTATGAAATCTTGACTTGTGCCAAAGTTTGAACTCATTAACAGGGTGTGGATGTCCAGTGAAGCATAATAGGGTGTTGTGGTTACAAGTGCTCTAGTAGATTTATATGTAAAAAAGGGGTGCAAATTCATGGCATGTGAACTATTTGACAAGAGTGCCATATAAATATGGTATTGTTGAATGTAATGGCTGTAGGATATGCATGAAATGGGTTTGTTGAAAAGGCTTAGAAACTTTCTAGCAAATACATTTACATGTTGTAAGTCAGTTTTTCACCCCCCATGCTAGCATCTCCAAGCATATACAATAATACGGGTTCTGGAACAAGGTATGGAAATAATTATAAGATAGAGGAATTTCACTAGATGTTTTAGTTTCTCATACTATGGAAAACGCATATACAAATGTGGTACCTTGCACAAGGATGGTGAACTATTTGATAGAATGCATTTTTTTTAAAAAGGTGGGTTTTATGGAAGCTTAGGGAGGTAAAAATTTATTGATCTTGACCTATATTTGCAAATGAAATGGGTCCAATTATCTTTGAGAGGAAACCATTACTCGTTGTTTTTATGTTGTTGTTTAGAAAATAAGATTGGGGGATCAGATGAAAGCTCACTATTTCAATAGAGTACGCGAGCATTGGAAATTAATCCAGGGAGCATGAAGAAGAACTCCAGGAAATAAACAAGAATGATAGACTATCCCTTTAAAATAATATTCTCTAAGTTTAATGCCTTCATGAAAGGAACGTTGTTTTCTCTTGATAAAAGTAGTGTTAATGGTTTTGGGATTTTTATATTCTATTTGAAGCTTGGAAATCTGTGTGTTTTCTTTATTCTTCAACTTGGACTACTTGAAATGACTGGGGAGTTATAGCATAACTTATACGGTTCTAGGTGTTTCTTAAATGGATGAATATTTTATTAATTTTAAACTTGTATTCTTATAAAATGAATGTAATGTGATATGGTAGGAATTTATCCATGAGATGGGTTTGTATTTTTTTTCCTTAAATGATATCAAACCTAAAAAAATTGGTGTTAAATGGTTTGAAGCAGGGTTGAAGTATCTAATTCTACTAGATTTCTTAAAGCCTGAACGTGTATTGGATTGTTTTTTTCATCCTTCCTCGAACAGTTTCCTTAAGGATATGTAAATCGAATCGATTGGATCTATATCAGATGTATGTTGCTAATGTTATAGTTGTCTTAAATGGCTTTACCCAGGTTGTGTATAAACCTTTAAATGGTAATGGTGTTTTTCAATTATAGGTTATCACCCATCGTAGGTCAAAATGGGTATTCATATTCTTCTGATATATGTAAATGGGTATGAAGTTTGTTTATAAAGGATTTCTGTTGATTGTATTTCCTAGTGTGGTAGAATGTAACTTCTGCAACTATTTTCGAAACCCTTGGTTATTGATTATACTCCATTTTGGGTTTTTGGTATGTCAACTTGGTCTATAATCGTACTTTTGAATAGACACTGGTTGGACATACATTGTAAATTCAGTCTTGACTTCGCTTAACTATTGTATAATGTTTAGATACTTTGTGACCTTCCTGACTAGTTTCAGTGATGTATTAATCCTTAGGCTCATATAAGTCGATATGGGTGTCTAATAATTATTTTATGTTTTTCTTGTTTGATTAATGCATTGAGTCAATGCTGAATCGATGCTAGTTTTAGTAGTGGTTGAACTTGGTTGTGGAGGTGGATTAATTTATATGTGGTATATATATATAAAAAAACTTTCTTCATGAAATTAAGACAATATGATGGGCTTTGTTCACTACTGTGGTTACATTCTTTTAGTTTTCAATGGTATTGTTATCCCAAATTCACCCCTCAAGGTGAATTGGGTAAATTACATGATTCTTCATGTTCAAGTAGCTTGAAATGGTTTGAGGGCCAAAATTTGAATTTTTGGGGTACCTCTCCTCTTTTCTTTAACTCCCCTTTCCAAGCAAATCCAAGGAGTTATAAAAAATACAAAAATATGAAAAAATGAGGTGGCAAGCCTATTTTAATGCAAATCAAGTCTGAGAGATGTGGATGGAACCAAGGAGGATTGTACCAAGGTTAAAATCAGAAAAATTCTAAGAAGTCATTTCAAATCGACAAAATCAGATATTTCTATCTCGGGCGGTCCGCAGGACATCGGGATAGCCGGGACTCACAAAGCTGAAATGACTAATTTGTAAAGGAATCAGAAAATTCAGATCGAAATATCCCAAGATGCACATGGGAAACTAGAACGTGTGGGACCCACATAGCTAAAATCACCACAGGAAAAAGGGATCAACAAATTTAGGTAACTTTGGCCCAGGCGGTCTGCAGGATCTTGGGACACGAGTTCACCGAAAAGCCAAAAATCACCAACAAAAGTACAAATCGGGTAAGGCAGAAGTAAACGACCCTCATGACCCAATCAACACTAGGAAAATTGAGATACAAAAATTTGAAGCAGCTAAACAAGAAGGAGGCTTGTGGGTGGAGCAAAGATTTTTGTCAGAGACAACCAAGACAAATGGACCTAAAATAGCCGATATGTCCACATGCAAAGGAAAACAGTGCAAATCAAATCACGAACTTCAAATGGCCATAAATTTTGACCCCGAGCTCCGATTTTTGTGAAATTTTGATGAGGGTATCTATATGAAAATAAAAGAAACATATTCAGCTCCAGTAAAGTAAATGCTCAGTTCCGTTAAATGACATAAATGCCTTAGAGACCCAAAATACCTACTCGCACTCAGAAGGCCATAAATTTTGCATTTCTCGACAAAAATGCACAAAATATGAAATGTTGGAATAGTGGTTCTGATCCAGATGCACAAAAATCAAGAAATCCTAAATTTGGTGAATAATCAATGGTGATTTTACAAAAAAGGTTCCCAGTTCAGAACAATGATTTTATTCAGTAGTTGGGATGCATTCAATGAAGCATGGGATGACATTTCTCACTACTGCAAGTTATGGGATAGTATGTGAGGCCTTCTAGAAGAAACATACCATCATTTCAATCTATTTACTACCTTTTATAAGTGGTTGAAGGATAGATTTCGAGATTTTCATTTTCCATCTCCCTCTCTCCTCTTAGAAATCTATAAATTGGAGTGTTGGACTCATTATAAAGGGAGATAGTTTTGAGTAGAAAAAATATACCAATTTTTTTTTATGAAGCCAATGTGTTATAGGCCCGTATAGTGGACTCCTTGCATTGTGATCCTGTCCCTTGTTTTGTAACAGATTGAACTATGCATATCAATGAAGCAATAAATACATGTTTTTGGTTGTATCTTCCCATGCTATGTTTGTTTGTATTTCTCTTTCCCTTTCAATCTCTTTACAAATATATTGTGTCTATCTTACACTCTCGCAGGGATTCATTTTTATTGTGCATGTATGGAATATTGTTGTCAGTGCATTTGTTGGACTGTGGAAAATTGTTATCACCCCTTATAGTATGCACTTCTCTTCTGTATTTCACACATTGAAAGAATATTCTTACAGTCTCCTTTTCTTTTGTATCACCACTTTAGTGTAGGATTTTTTTTCATGCACTCTCTCTCCCTAGTCCCTTGGAAAGCTAGAATAGGAAAAGATAGTTTTTCTTGCATTAGAGTAGATTGTGACAAGTAGTTCAGGAGCAAGAACCAACTTTCTTTAAAGGTATATCTCAAGTAGCAATTCCCACAACTTGGAGATAGTACCCATGTTACCCAATCACGTAGTGAGCTCAAACACACAAACTTGTACAAACCATAGGGTGTTGTGATTCAGTGATAACATGTGCTCTTAGATTCTTAAATATTAAGAGGTTATCAACTTTTTTTCATCTAATTTGAACCTATTATTAGATCTCACTTCGGTCCTTACCCTTCAATTGATCATCAATCCATCATATATACATCTTTTCCCTTAATTGCGAAAGATATATTGAGTACTACCCTATCATAGTAGGAAGTTACTATATTATAGTAACCTAGTTAAGTGATGTTTCCTTATATTTAATGAAACCTTAGGCAACATGGAGTGAGTTGTTGAGTTTCCTAATCGTCCACGTAGACCTTTTTCCATATTTGAGAAGGTTATGAGTTATATCTTATACTAGAAAGTTAATACATTATTCGTACGCATAACTTGTGTTGAAATATGCCTATTTGATCAAAGTGTGGATGGTATGTAGGGTATTTAAATCTATAATAGACTATTGTTGCTTAGATTAATCTTAACTATTATTACTAGTTATATATATAGAGATAGAGAGAGAGAGGACACAGATATCCGGAGATATACAGATGTTAGAGACATACTAGATAGTATAAATATAGACATTAACATACATATATATCTATATATATTATATATATATATGTATATATATATTATAACATATATACAATATGCTATATATATACATATAATGTATATATACATATATATACCTATCATATGTTATATTATATAGATATATATATATTATGTATGTATATACATATCTAATATCTACCATATTATATATACATATATACATACTATATATACATAATACATATATATCTATATAATATATATATATATCGATATTATCCACCCACCACACACCCACATATATATATATATATATATATACTCTAATATTATATATACTAGGTTATAGATATATATATATATATATATAGGCTTATATGACTGTGGTAGGAAGCTATTATGTGTATAGCTCAGAATGGATTGTTGAATAAGTTGTTATTAACTAGTTACTTGGATGTATCATAAAGCTATTGTATGCATGGCCCTTACTTAAATAAGGTACTTAGTTATCTTGCATTCATTATGTTGATGATTGTAAGATGTTTAGGATGAATGTTTGAAAGAGTTGAATGTTCCTTTTGAACCCTAGAATATTGTAGTTAAAATAAGCATTCCTTTTATGAAATTATTATATTAGAACATGTTATTCTAAATATTGAGTACCTATCATTCTTAGTTTGAACAAACTGACAAATGCTAACAACCTTACAGATGAACTTCGTGAAAGATGAAGAAAGAAGACATATAAAAAGTTACATTTATTCTTTTGACTGAAGAAGGTTCAATGAAATAATTGATTTTTTAAATTCATAATTAAATTACTTTAGTTTAGGAATGAGAAAGACCCTTGGCCAATTATTGTAACTATCTTGAAAAGAAATATTATGATCAATTTTATGAACATGATTCAATACATATTTTTGGAAATTAATAAAGTTAGTATACTTGTCTTATAATATTGAGAGAAAAGAATTATTTTGTGAAATGATGAATTAGTCACTCTTCATTAAAGAAAAAGTGTAATATATATATATATATGCTAAATGAATTTGAATTCAATATCTTGTAGTGAATTTCCATTGTGTAATAGACAATTAAATAATTGGTGTGTCATGTTCTTTACCTTGAAACTTTAATAAAAAATCCTAAATAAAACATTCAACCCTAGTTTAAAAAATGGTGCATATCTACCTTTCTTGAATGATCCTTCTTAGCATAGAAAAATTTGAAACCATAGAATAAACTTAAGCTTTGCACTCAATAGCACCTCTTCGTTCAAGTAAATAAGGTCCCACGTTTGAGTTTTTGAAATATCCTGTATGCTTAGCGACATCGCCGTGAACCTGTCAGTTAAGAATTCCATAGTCAAACATTATCTAGAGTATGTGGATCGCTTCTAGAATTGGTTATCATGTGTGTAGTAAGGAGAATGTGTTCTCTTCACGTCCAACATACATGGTGAGTGGAAAAGATCGCTAACTATCCTTAGAAATCATATCTAAGAGTTGAGATTATAATTGAACCTGGTATGGAATCTCATTTATCATTGGGATTACTGGTGCAATACAAAGGGATAAATGTGAAAGTTAAAAACTTATTTAAATTATGATTAGTTGGTGAAAAATGTAACCATAAGATGATATGTTCAGAAAAAGGAGAAATTTAGATCATTCATATGATGTGTTTAAGCCATTACTTGGGTTGAGGAACTAAATCGATGACGTGCAATCCCTAACGTGAACCATAATAATTTAAACGAAGGATTATTCCATCCCATTTCCCACTTTTCCTCATGCATAATAAATGTACGTTGTGAAACTGGGTGATCTTTTTCTTGAGGTAATTCCCTAGGATGAGAACTAGTAAGACCACAAGCATGTAAATGTCCTTAGTAGTAAATGGGTTTTTCAACAATTCCAACACACTAATTAAATAAACTTAAGTGAAATGATTTTAAGATGTTTGTAAATGATTTGAGTGGGCCCTATGTTTTAGATACCTACTTATGAGAATGTTAAGTGAGAATTCCCTTTAACCCCTTTTAAGCTTGGCAGAAGTATCAGATTACCTAGATTTACATGATGATTATTGGAGATAAGGGTGTGTAATCACTCTAGTTGCGACCTTAATAAAGGTGTGTAAAATTTATAATTAAATGTCTCCTGATATCATGCATCTAATACTTATTGCCCAGAAAATCCAAATTTGGCTGAGTGTGAAATCATATTCCTTAGATCTTGATGAGTAAGCATTTAACTGGAGTAGTTAGAATATGTGGTAAATATTATAACTTAAAGCAAAAATCGAGTAACCTTGGGAATATAATGCTAATTTGAAAATAATGTGTAACCAATTCACTCTTGAACAAATGAGCATCACTGGTATCATGTGAACCTTCCTTGTGGTAATTGATATAAATTCCTAAACTAATCTAACATTAAACTTAAAAGAAAAATAGTTAGAACAAATATCAGTAGCTTACGTGGGAATATATGTTCCTACCAACAACCAGGTTATATCATTCTTGTGAGATGAGGTAAATAAATAAAATTAGGTGGGATAAATACAAGAGAAATGTTAAATGAGATAAAGATAATGTAGTCTAGTCATAAAATAATTGACAAGTTATTTCCAAGCAAATAAGGTCATTTTCAAAATAAGAATGTAATAAATATGAAAACTAGGAAAGTGTAGTGTTGGGGATGGTGCCTATACGAGATTTTATAATGTATTCAAATCATCATGTTATGCCTTGTCATTTGGGAAATGTGCCTTGATGTCTTTCATGTGAGTTTCATGTTACCTATGTGGGATAAATTTTGTGCAAGTTTCTCATGAGTATGTGTTATCCTAAGATATCCCTTGTGTTGTCATGTTCCAGGCAATGTAAGTCAAATAAATTTATTGCAATATTTTGTTACTGTTGTATTCCTGTGTATAATGTTGGTCTTACAGGGGTTTGAACCGGTGTTGCTCACTAAAGCAAGGTTAATAAAAGGCCATGCAAAATTTTCTCAACATACCCATGACTGAATGGAGAACCACATGATCATGATATCAACTTAAACTATTTATTTACGAAAAATAGAAAAGGATTATAAACCTATAATTATTAACAACTAGCATACCCAGAGAAGGTATTCTTGAATAGGGAAAGCAACTCGATTACCCAGATTTAGAAGTCACAGAAGGAACAAACTTGAATACCTCAGAAAGAAATCAAATCTATATATAACATTCTCGTATAAAAATAAAGAGAGTTATAGTTACCCATAAAACTTGTTTACATATCATAAATTACTTAGCTATAAGACAACTTGATAACCCAATTACTCCATCCAGTGGATGCTAAGAAATAAAGGTAGTAGCTCATTCAATCACGTATGAAAACGTACAACAAGAGTAAGAGGAATAAACCCCTGTTATCCACCATTGACACTTGGCAACTAGTATTGTTATAACAAGAAAATTCAAAGGGAAATGAGAGGCTTCCAGCAAAGCATCTTAACCCACAATAGATCTCCAAGGTAAAATTTATCCAGAAGGTGATTTCTTGGAATGAAAGCATCGACAACAATCCATAAAACCAAAACTAGAGGAAAATCAAGGAGCAACCAACAAGTAAACAATGACTGAACACAATCCAAAAAATCACATTCGAAATATGAATTTCAGGAAAGATAAATGTTTCATTTCAAGATATTTTTAAAGCCTAGAAATTATTAAGATGGATAGCTTATCATTCCTAATTTACATGCCTCCAAACTTGCAACCACATTGACCAGGCCCCTGAACAACAACGCAAGGCAACATCCTTCCTCCATTGTTTCTTGTTGGATGTTCAAACTCCATTTTCATAGACATTTTTTTACACAGGCAAGGAGTAGTAGGTAAAGGTAAGGGCTCAAACCCTGTAACACACATTTTATTAGAAGTTTCAATACTATTACACACATACCCAACTATTTCTCCTCCAAAATCATGCGGCCAACAACCAGATCATGGCATATTGAGGCTAATAAAAAAAGAGAAGCATAGCAGATCTTTAATGAAAACTATAATTATAAAGTTGGCGACTAGCTTTCAAAAGGCGTTTCCAACCCAACAACTCGTATACCATTCAAATTTCCAAAAGAACAATAAATACCATAAAGGAATTACAGTGTTATTGGATGCATTAATAAATTTAGTATAAATTTTGCAATTCAAAAAGGGCCATGCGTGGAGACCAAGTCAGCCAAGGTGGAAGTTGGTCATAGCATTCAAAATTGAACCCTTCACAGACCTTCCTCGGGCTTCAAACCCATCAGAAAAGGGCAGGTCAAAATCTACCTGTAAAAAAAAAAAGAACTTATAAATCATTTGACAAATTTTAAGTGTAATATTTTTTTCAAATTGTCAAAAGAAGGGCTGTGTGGAAAAATGGCCGTCAATTAGAAATGTGATTTGACGCCCATCTTATGAATTTTTGCTTGCTAGTCTTTATGATTTTTGTTTTTGAAAAACTAATTCGTAAAAAAAAATTAAATTTTTATTTAACTATCAAAGCAATGTCTTGTAAATTTGGTCAAACATTATTTTGGTTAATGCAAGTTTATAGATAGCACCGCCACTTCCATTGTAAATTACCATTTGCTAGCACAACAACATAATGTCATAAATACAATACCATTTCCACATAAAATACCCTAAGTATTTCCATGTGCATTCATAAAGACGAGTAAGTATTGCAGTTAATTTTTTCAATAAAATTTTTGAATCTCCCTTCCCATTTTGAGTCCCTGAAATTTTGTTTTTTTTTGTAATATACTGCTCGAAGTTTTCTCTTACAGTTATGGATATGGACACCTAAATATTAACAATAATAATAATAATTTCAAAATTTTAATTTTAGTAGTCCTTTCCAAGCCTTGGCATCATCAACCAAAGCAAGCTCCTCATTATTTATTATTTATATTATGAATTCTCTATCAGACGAGGTAAGCAAACCAAATATATACAATGATTTTAGTCTATTATTGGAACTGTACATTATATTAATAAAATAAAATTTAAAAAAATACTAAAAACTTACAAGAGCACCCAAACAATTCAATGTCCCACAAAGCCACATAGGATCCATGAAAAGCCCAAATGGAAGACAAAAAATACTCCATGAAGGTAGAGATCAGCACCACACTACATAATCAAACAAAAAAATTTAAACACATGTCACCACACCAGGAAGAGGATGAGGATCAACAATGTAATTAAGCTTACCCCGAAATAATAATAGGTACCACTTTTTGTTTTAAATATGCCCTGACAACCGAAAGGAATTTGAATAATCCTTTAGAACTTTAAGGAATAGTGTCATCACACAATATACTTAAACGAGAACACGATAAGTCCATGATGATAATTTTCATAAAATATGTTACAAAACAACCTCAACAACAAGACAATATTTACGATGGCTCCAAGAGGTATGACGAGAAGAAAAATTACTAAAATAACTTTGCAACAAAAACTTAATCACCGAATGATCAAAAGGGAGCTCATATAAACATTTAATGTTTAACAACAGGGGAAAAGAAATAGAAATGGAAATCGACATCGAATGAGGCATTACATAACAAGTAATAAATTTGGGGGTCCATGTCAAACATGACTCAATTTGAGGAAAAACATTGAAATCAATATACAATTAATCAAGCGATAAGTTTTTTTTTACATACATGTATCCAAACCTTCATTCGTTTGAATTGATGCAATAAGTAGTAAATAATATATTTTCTCTAAATGTATGAATTCTACTTTTAGCATGTGGTTACTACTAAAAAAGTATTATGCTCTTCACACTTTAATATCACTCTTATGTAATATGTAATTGATGTCTTTAGATTGTCCATGAAATGCATCGTTGTACTCAAATATGTATAGACTACTTGAATTTAATGATTGCCATCATAATGAATTGAAAGGTGATACAAAATAAGCATGATAAATGATTTCGTAAGAAATTCATAAAGTAAGGGCAAAAGGGTCCATAAAGATGAGATATAGAAGACCCAAAATGTACAACTATGGTTAGATAGTAGAAAACTGAGAACATTATAAAAATAATGTAAGAGAGAAAACCCAAACAAAACAAGAGTCGTAATATGACTATTCCTTGCCTTTAGGTTTGAGATTGTTGATTGTTTTAACATATTGTTGAATTGTTGTAAAGTACATGTCATTAAATTTATGTAAAGTAATTATTTTAGAAATAAGTGTGTATGAATTGTATAAATATAAAATGTTAAATAGTAGTAGTAAGAAAATAAGAACAACAATCATTGAATAAATATTCAATTGGTGAAGAATAGTGATTATATCGAGAGGCTTTTGACTATGGTAGTCAAGGGGTGATGGTGAACCATTTTGTCTGTGAGTGTGTTTCCATCTCATTCCAAGTTTAAAATTTAGATAACTTCAGAGTATCACTAAGAAGGTATTTACTTTTCTTTTTAATGTTAATCAAGAAATTGTAATGTCTTGTCTATATAGAGTGTTTTTGTGTGTTGGTGAACTAACATTTTGAATATATATATATATATATATATATATATATATAGTGGTGAAAACTATTTGTCTAGATTTTATTAGTACAGAAACATATTGCACAAATAATAAATGTTAAATACTTTGAGATAATTGATTATTGATACATTAAAACTAGATGCGTTTAAGATACTACTATTAATATTTAAAAAGAAATTTGAGATAAAATATAAAGGAATAATAAATCAAGGCATTTTTTATTTTGTTTCTATTAATATTGGTCTATCACACATTACTATTTTAGGATAAGTTTAAAATTTATCCAAGTTCCAATTAACAATTAAAGTAAAAGGAAAAACATAATAAATATGTGTATTTTATTAAAAAAATAATGCAATTCATTAAATTCAATGGGACATCGGACAAAGTAATTATGAATACCTTTACATTTGTCAAAATATTATTTTTCTAACTTAAAATTTCTAAAAATTTGTAAAGGAATATATTGTTAAATTTGTCAAATCATTATCAATGATAGAAAATGTATTTTTTATTAGTTATGAAATTATAAAATATAATATATATACATATTAATATTTTAACTAATAATATAAGGAGAATTGTTAAAATTATTTTGTCTATCACAAAAATTAATACAAAAAAATAATAAAGATAAAAGATAAGTAAACAAAATATGGATAAAAAGAAAAAGAAGTTAATAGATGTTGATTTTTTTTGGGATGATTAGTGTATTCATTTGGGCACTAGATTACATAGATTGTTGACATCTTTGTTCATGCTTTGGAGGAAGCATATAATGGATTTAAATTTACAAGTAAGCGTAGAACTAAACTAGTGAGCACCTTCAACTTAAGCAACCACGAGCAAGAGGCATCCACACCTTCAAAGTCATCCAGGGCATGATCTTGGCGTCAACTGTTTCAACTCTACCTGTTGGGTACCTCCAGGTCTTACACTCAAAAGGACTTGATCCCTGGTAGACTTATTGAAAGCAAAACAAGTTTACCAGTAGACCAAGGACTCTTCTATAAATGAACACACACAGAAAAACAAGAAACAAATTGTAGAGTAAAAGCCAAAAATCAAGGAATTAAAAATAAAAAAAGACAGAGGTTGAAGAATGGAAAAATGAAGCATCCACCAAAATGAACATTAATCAATAAATACACAAGTATAACCAAGTTATTCCCTCCCAAAAGTAGTAAGTAACAATAATAAGTATAGTAGAAATATTAATATTAATATGGGGAAGCGAGTGATTGAAAAGTTGAACGGCATTGGGCCCGGGTGCAATAATTTACAAGAAATGTCCGTAATGAAAATGACCTCATTCAATAATTACGGAACGGGTGGAGAAAGGGATTACAGAGTAGGAATTTGTGTACGTAAAGCGTGTGGAAATTTGTAGAATGCCATTTATTAGATATTGAAGAAAGGCACGGAATGAGTATCGCAAGCTTCGAAAATATGCATAACAATGGAAGCTGTTGTTTGCAGAAAACAAGTAAGCGCTGTGACTCTCTTCCTCTTTTGCCCCCTTAGAAGGTTGGCGAATGCTCAACCACGTGAATATTTATCTCGTAACTCACTTTGGTTTCTTTTATTTGTTTGTGAAATGTGAAGGGCAAGAAAAACAACTCCTCTGCGTATACAATTACAGGGTTTTTGAGTATTGATTGGGGTGCAGAAGGAAATTTAACTGATAGTGAAACCGATATTACATGGGTTGCCGATGACAATTTCATAGACCTCGGTCACAAAGAAGAATTGACGAATTCGGACGGCATGGGTTACGAATCTTACCTGCAAAGCTACAGAGTGTTCCCCAAACCCCTCAACAAGTCTTGCTACCAATTACCTGTTAAATCGAGTACCCCATCTGTTGAGATTATCGTTTGTTGCGGGTAACTTGAATGGGCCTAATGGTTTCAATTACTCTATGGAAGCACCGGATATGTTATATATGGGAAACTTGACGTTTGACACTGCACAGAGGAAGTTAGTGCGTGGGAAGATCCTGGTTACTTCTGATAATCTGGTGCACATTTGCTTGATTCAAACCTCAGAGTTGTATGATCCATTTATCTCCGCTATCGAGTGGAGAACCCTTCGATCGCGCATGTATAATATGGCTAAGCCGGGAACACTGCTGGATAATTACATAAGACGGGATCTGGGTGGAAAAACCCAAACCAGGTGACCCTTCTCACATTTAGCTATTAATGTTGACCTTGGAATCTTATAGTTTCGGACGTCATTTATTTTTTTATGGTTTTATCATTTCCTGTTTAGGTATCCGCAAGACCCGTTCGACCGCCTGTGGGAATCTTCGCCGTACTTGAGCGGAATGATCGTAAATTACGAAGAAGAAAGTTCAATAACACGCACTCGGAATTTTACTCCACTTATTGTGATGCAAACGGCCATGGGCTTGCTTTTGGGAGAGGAAAGTGTATCCTTGGCTCTAGGCATATCCACCACGAACACCTCTCTTGTGATGATGTATTTCGCAAAGTTGGATACATCTGAAACCAGATACAGACACTTCAAAGTGGGAATAGGCAACACGTTCTTAGAAATAAGCAAGCAAATAAATTTGACGGCAAGTTTTTCTGCCATAGAGTTAGCCTTCCCGCAACGAAAGAGGTAGTTTTGAATCTGTGTGAGGGATCCATTGTAATGCCCACAAAGTTCCTGCACAAAACCCAAGACAATCCAATAGTTGAATTTGAAAACTTACTGAATAATTTTTTTTTGTTAAAACCGATTGTAATGTTTAGTTTATTTCTCAGTTAACAATCTACGGTTATAATTAAAAATTAATTTATATTATTTGATCTCCAGTTCGGGTTTAAAATCCCCTTGTTACAATCCTTAATTGATTTAGTAACATAGCTCAAATGTCATTTAATAATGTTACTATTCTAGGGCTAAGTCTAATTTGTCCTCCCATCAAATCAAATACAATTTAATTTAATCCCTAATAAAATACTACGTAGTTACTAATGAGAAAATTTGGTTTAATTAATTACAAGTGGTCAAAGGCTTTTATTTAAAGAGTCACCAATTAATCATCAAGGTTATAAAATAAATTCACCTCCTACACCACTTACGTGGCACCATTCAAAATTTACCCATCCATTTTATTTAAAAGATATTCCCACCTAATTTTTGTAGGGATGATTTTTAGCCATTGAATGGACTAAATCTGAGCCATTGGATTTAAGTTTCAAACTAACCCTAATCCTCTTTTTAGAAAGCTTTTATTTATTCATTTGACTTATTTCCTCATTTCTATTTTGTAGGTTTTTGGGAGGAGAAGAAGGAGAAGGATGCCAAGGAAGGAAAATGAGGCTTATGATGGATACAAACTATTTCTTTGATTATACTATTTAAAATTCCTTTGAGGGTTTGTCTACATTTTAGCTTGTTATCCCGGTTTACCCTCTCCCAAGGTTTGGTTACAATTTTATTTGTGTTGTTGAACAATTTCATTAAATTTACCCTAATTGACAAAATGGGCATTTTGTCCTATTTTAGATCTATTTTAAATGGTGTGTATATACAAATGATATAAATGTATATACAACAAATATATGGGTGTGAACACACACACACACACACACACACATATTAAAAAAAAAAGTGTGTACTTATCAACAAAAAAAATTCCCGGCTATGGTAATAGACTGAGTTTTTTTAGGCCGATTGTGTTAAAACAGTGGCTACTTATAAAAGTGGGACAACATACTGTTTGGTGGGATCTCAGCCCCCACCCACCATATAAAATTTATTATAGTATGGGGTTGTAGGTGCGGTTGGCGACCCCCCCGCGCCCCCATTAATCCCTTAATTAAACAATAGTCCCCAACCACATGGGCTTGGCCACATGGCCTAAAAGAAACTTCTTTTTTATAAAGTTTTTATTTTTATTAAAATCAGTGGAACATATTTATTATTATTACACACACACACACACACACACACACACACACACACACACACACACACACATTTCAATATAATGATTTGACAATATTTTTATAATTAAATATGCATATGTATAAATATATAATTTTTATATAATAATTTTTATTATTATAGATATAAATAGCTATACACTTAGCCTTACAACATTGTATAAAAAGGGATTTAATTATTGATTTAAGATCATTAGATTAGTGTTTTTTTAAGGGTGAGGTGATGATAAAAATATACTTTCTATCCAATCATTTAAAAATGAAAAAGAGAAATTTAATAAATTTCTCATTCATTCTAATATAACTTGTAAAGAGGAGAAGGTTTATCTCACATTCTAGAGTTTGAAGAAACTATTTCCTTCCTCTATCATAACAAAAAATATAACTATACATTTTAATATCTTCAACATGCCTTCCTTTCAATAGCACAACAACTATTTCTCTTTTTTGTTTTCTCACAATAAAAGTAACTCTTTCAGATAAAGTATACAACAAAATTATTGTTTCTACATTCACTAAATCACTTCAAATTGGAATAAATAAAATATTACAACTTTATTTCAAGCAACCAAAGTTACAATCTTCCTCTCAAAGTGGGAATAATAGAATGATCAAGTTACAACATAAAGAATTTCAACAAGGAAAAAATAAAAGTCTTTATTGCATGTATTCTCCCATTTTGTAGCTACAATCTTGCATTCTTCAATCTTTCAAAAACTAGGATCACAATACAAAGAAAGGGGGAATCAGAAACACTCTCCACCCAACCTTTAATCCAATAAGAGGAGAAGCCATCCCCTTATTGGCCCCTGAGCCCCAACCAAGAAACAATGAGGTATCTTGAGCAACATTTTGACAACTTTTACAAGAATGAATTCTTACAAAAAAATACAACTCAAAACATTTAACACTTTTAATGGACATACTCAAAACAATTTTTAACTTTGTTAAACAACACATAGGTTTTATATCAAACCAAAAAGGAGTAAGGAATATGGCAACCAACACCTTTTGTCTCCCAAGTGAAGCAGGAGTTTCACCTTAAAGCCTCCATGTGCACAAGACAAAAACAAAACATCCTTATCTCTCCCCTTGCAACTATGCAAAAATATGTCCATGTTTTTCTTTTCACTCCCCATAGGTGAGACTCCCAATTACACTCCCTCAAAGATTCATTCCTCGCAACTCCCTTTTCTCTCCACAATGGTACCATACATCCATCTCCACTCCCTTCTTAAGGAAAATTACCCAATCACACAAAAAAACAAATTTACAACACTCATACAATACTTAACAAGCACAATTTTCACATCTACAAATATAAACAAGAAAAAAAAAAGGTGGAGATCTGACCTCTCCATCAAGCTTCCAAGGTACTTCACTCCAAAATATTTTTGATACATTTAAGCCAAGTACACTCCAAAAGCAACTCTAACAAGCTCTGGATTCTAAAAATTCAAAAGAAAGAAAATGAACAAGTAACCCCAAATCCATCAAATTAAATCAATAAATAAAAATGATATGTGAGGATGATGAGGTGGCTCTATGTAGGATGTCACTTCATCATTCCTCCATTCCAATGCACAAGTCAAACACCAGGCCTAAGACAATAAATGAGAATGTAAGGCTTGTGAAAAGCCCACATGACAATCAAACTTGCACACCAAGCCTACCAAGGACAAATTAATTGTGCTAATCAAGAAAGTGCAATTATTTTCACCCTTTACACTCCAAAATGCATAAATAAATCTAAAATTAACTCCTCATACCATAGGTGTAGTTTTTGGGTGAATTTAAGAGACATGGAAAAGATTAGCTTGTCCCTGTAAAGAGGGTTTAAAACCCGCAAGAGAGGATCATGAGGGACGACGTGCACATCAATGGATGTGCGAACGGTAGTGTGAAGAGATCTCGGGAGGAGTGAGTATCAAGTAAATGTGCATGCAAAGATTTGAAACATGGGAAGAACCTGGTTAAGCCATAAAACTCTCCTCTATCTCATAGATCAAATGGGGTGTACATATAGGAGGTGTTGAGTAACCCCCAGTGCTGCAATCATGACAACTCGAGTAGAGAGGGGGAGTTACATTCCCAGAATAGAAGTGTAACTCCCAATGACACATATGATGCACTGACACATTGACGTGCTAATGCACTGACGCATTGATGCGCTTACGCACTAATGTAAGAGAATCTCATAATGACCCCTAAATGACACATGGACCTACGATCTCACCTAAGTGAGATGACTCACCTAATGATGTGGAAAATAACACACACCAACACCCCCCTTCATCGTAACTTAGGATGAGGTGGACAAGTCAGAAATGAGAAATGGGTCCCAGAACAAAGCCTGATGAGGTACCCATGCACAAGAAAAAGGTCCCCAGTAGTGAAGGAAAACCCAGTGGGAAAAACATCCACCACAAGAGAACAAAACAATCTCTAATCTAAGAAAGATGCCAAATATGGGTCCCAGCTCTAGACGAGCCTGAAAAGGTACCCATGTACAAAGAGGAAATCTCTCGAAAAGAAGAAGAAGAGAGAAAAAGAGGGAGATGAGAGGAATGCAGAAGATGTCATGGATGGATCTGAACTCTTGCAGCTCTAGGAAGTATCCCAGAAGAATGTCAATGATGAGATCCTCTGCCTCTGGACTGAAGAAGAGCCACCCACAAAGAACTATGTGCCTACCCTTAGGAAGGACAGAAATGATGTGTTGGAAGTCCGCCCACTCCACAAAGGAAACTAAAGGCAGCAACATGAAGAACTCTGAGTCTGGTGCACGAAAGTGTGACATAGGTCTAGCGAGTGAGTATCCAAGGAACCGAAGGTAATGCCACATGCGTAGAACTATCAGAGTGAAAAAGAGGAACACCCACAGAAAGGATGTCCAAGTGATGTGAAGGGAACAAAACATCCTCCACAACAGAAAAGGGATCCACAGTTGAGGGTGGATCAATGAAGGTCTCTGGAAATGTGGAAGTGACATGATTCCTAGAAGGGGCACTCCCAACAACAGAGATGATGAACTCCTCTGAAACACCTGTAGATGGATGAGGGACCTATAGTGCATCACAAGTAGACTCTGTGAAAATATGACTAAGGTCAGGCAGATACTCATCCCAATGAGGGGGCTCAACAAACAGAAGAGTGATGTCAGATAGGTATGAGTCATCCAATGAAGGTAGAGGAGTGGAAGGGGCCTCACACACTAGAAGTGGAAAGGAGGCTGGTGTAATGACGGTATGAGACTGAGTATGAGACTGCTCGATATCTGATGAGATGTGGGATGTGTCAACACTCTCTGGAATAGTGAGAGAAAGAGGAGAAGAGTCCTTTGTAGTACTCTCAACATCAGAACTGGGTGCACAATCCTCGTCATCAGAAGTAGAACCAAACGAGTCTATGTCAGTGGAACTGTCATCACACGAAGAAGAGGAGACAACTGAATCAGTAGCAGCAACAATGGTTGACAGTATGTGAAGGGTCTCCATAGAAGGACTGAAGAATGCTCCAGACACAGTGAGGTGGATCTGAGTCTGCCACGTGAAACCAGAGAGAAAGAGAGACATGCATCATCATGTGACCAAATACATGGTCACAAGTGTCAAGGAAGTCCTCTAGATGATGATGATCAGTGGGTGCAGGAACTGGCCCAAGAAAGAAGGGTAAAAGACCCTCGTGGGTGAAGTAATGTTCCATGGAAGCATGCCAAGCTGAATAGTTCCCTCTCCCGGTGAGAAGTGGTGGAGGCTGTAAGGTGATCCTACAATGCTCAAGTCTAGAAAGAGCACTCTCCATGATGTAAAATGCAAGATGCACAAAAGCAAGATGTCGGACTTGGCCGATAATGCGTCTGCTGTGTGAAAACCCAAGAGTACTAGTCAACCCCCCAAGAATGTAGCACTTTATAAAGTAGTGTGTTTACAAAACTAACAATGCCATCATGTAATGTGCAAAAAATCATGCAACTTTGACTAAAGAAGCGCTAAAAAATGAGCAGTGAGTCAAAAGTTATAGCATTAAAACGATTCCCGCAACTGATGGAAAAATGCAATAGATGTTGCAAATGCATTAAAAAAGTACACGAGATGGGTGCAAAGGGTATCATGTGGGTACTCTTTAGAAATGTCACGGAATTTTAGTAGGGGTTTGTTTTGACTGCGAGGGGGTGATTAGCCTCCTGCTAACCCCAAACCTCGCCTACCGTCTTCGACAAGCGTAGGAGGGGATTTAATACAAGCCAAAATTAAGAACCCATAAATTATTACAATGCCTTTTAATAATGAAATGTTTTTTTGAACACCTTAAAACATTAAAAAGGTGGAAAAGAGGTAGGCCCACTTGGAAATAATTTTTGACCAAGCTAAATGAAGGAACCATGTGTTGTTGGAGGGTTGTGTGTGTGTATAAAACACCAGATTTTCTAGGCTGAGGAGGGGGCTCCACCGTGATTTTCCAGGCTGAGGAGGGACGTGGAAGAGTTTGTGGTGCTACGGGTCACACAAGGAGCTAGAGGTGCTGTAGGTGGAGCCTCACTGCCAAAAATGCCAAAAATTGATCCTCATTGGCAAAAAAAAGCTATACAAGTTCGTTGCCAGCAAAAAAATGTTCAACTTGTTGTTTTAACGCATGCTTGAGTACAAAGATGCATTGGGAGGTCACTGGAGAAGGTTGACAGGTGCGTAGCAGGTTGTTGGAGCCAATGTGTAGGTCAAAAAACATTTTTTCCAACGCAAGTGCAGCAAAAATGCCATGTGGAGGAGTTGGAGGTGTTGGGAAAAATGTGCCAAGCAAATTTATTTCATAGATGAATAACGTGCCAAGCAGATTTACGCAGGTTACAGTCACATTCCCCTCATCCACCTTAGACATATCTTTCACACCATATTTACTCCACAAATGAATAACCGCAGCGGTGGAATTAAGCGGGGTGATAACGAAGTTGTTGGTGATCTCAAAACGTAAGGATACAATGCCAAAACCAGCAAGCAAATGGAAATAACGCCAAAACCAGTGAGTAGAGCTAAGATCTAATGTGAGCAGAAAAAAAAATGCACAAAACCAATGCAAAGATCTCAGGAACAACCCCCGAAGAGTGCAGACCAAATCAATCACTGAGCAAGGCAAGTAGAAAATATTGTACGAGAGAGTTGGACGATGCCTAAGGCGGCAGGTTAGGGCCGAGTTGCCCCAAAATTACACTTTAATAACCTTAGAAAAAGGCACAAAACCAGCACAAGCAACACTGATCAAACTCTGAACTCCTGCAATCTGAAGTCCACAAAACATGCATGCAGCCCCAGAGAATAGCGATCAGTCAAAGACTCTAGACCACGAAAACACCAGAAACTCGAACATGACCACCATGACCCACAATCAACCCCATGCAAGAGGCATGGCACCCAATTCAGTGCAAGTAGAGCACGATCAGAATATCCATTACAACACATGCATGAAATCTGTATATCACGTCAGAAGCTGGAAAACACGCACAGAAATGCCGAAGGGTGCACAGATCCACAAGATCTGCTCTGATACCATGAAAGAGGGTTTAAAGCTCACAAGCAAGGATCATGAGGGATGACGTGAACATCAACAAACGTGTGAACGAAAGTGTGAAGAGATCTCAGGAGGAGCGACCTTCAACCGAACGTGCATGTAAATATTTGAAACACGGGAAGAACCTGGTTAAGCCATAAAACTTTCCTCTATCTCATATATCAAATGGGGTGTACATATAGGAGGTGTTGAGTAACCCCCAGTGTTGCAATCATGACAACTCGAGTAGAGAGGGTTGTTACATTCCCATAATAGAAGTGTAACTCCTAATGACGCATATGACACATTGACGCACTGACGTGCTGATGCGTTGACGTGCTGACACACTGACGCGTTGACGCACTGACGTGTAAGAGAATGTCATAATGACCCCTAAATGACACATGGACCTACGATCTCACCTAAGTGAGATGAATCACCTAATGATGTGGAAAATAACACACACCAATAGTCCCATAAGCCTCCAAAAAGGCCTCCTTAGTCAAAATATGAATTTTGAATTTGGAAAAGGGTACAAAACATAAAATCCAACACAAATCCAATCTACATCCATATGATTTCACAGATCATCTACCCAATTTATTTCCCACATGTCAAATCTTCCATTCTAATTCAATTTTAAGCTAAACTAGGTAACTAAGATACATAAACAAGTTAATAAAGTAACAATATTTCCAAAAATTCAAATACATGCATAAAAAAAAAGCAACTAAAAAAAATTAAAAGAAAGGAAAAAAAATACACCCATGGCCACATAAATGAGGTATCCCCCTATGGGAACCTCCTGACAAGACATGTAACAACACAACATAGTATTATACAGAAGCTGCCAAATTTTGGTCATGTTACACAACACCCAAAATTTTTCCATGGTTGGTCCCCTATCCACTTTTGATGTATGTGATAAAATTTCATGCAACACAAACAAAATACCTCTCTGGCCTTATGGTTGTATCAACATCGAGACTAATATAAATATAAAAATCAATAATCATCATCCAAAATTAACAATTCTATCATCTGTCATCAGACAATTTATTCGATTTTGGTATCAATAAAATCATAATTATATTCAAAACATCCAACATATCTATGCATCCAAAATATTACACATTAGTATAAAATCAAAATATTACAAATACACATATATAATTGTCTATCATCGCCACCTAGTGTATCATAATAAAAATGTAAATCATAGCATGTCAATAGTTCAAATATCCACATAGTCCATCATCTACTGATAAAAATATAATACTCAAAATTTCTAAGTATCAATTCAACAATAATGAAATCATAATGAAATAGTGTCGAAGAGGAGTAGGCACTACATCCCCCTCCCTTTACACTCAACTTCCTCTTGGAAGTCACTAGAATAGGTGAGGAAACTGGTCTTGCAATACAGTAGCATCCTCTCATGTGGCTACAGTCTCATCATACCTATCCTACTAGAACCACACCTGGTCAATTTCATGGCCTTAAAGGCCTAGGTTCCTACAATCTATGATGGGCATGGGCTATACAGATACCTTCCCCTTCTCTTGCACCTGCAATGTGGTCCAATCCAATACATGAGAGGGATATCGAATGTATCTATTATGGAAAGAAACATGAAATACATCGTGTACGCAAGACAAATTAGGTGGAAAGGCTATACGATAAGCTAAGGGACCGATCCACTCCAACATCTCGAATGGACCCATGAATCTAGTAGCTAACTTAGATCCTTTTCCATAATAGATAGGGCTCTTCTGAGGTCTGACATGAAGAAACACTTTCGTCCCCACCTCATAACTACACCCAACCCTCCTGTGATCAGCATATTTCTTTTGTCTGTCCTATGCCTCCTGTAATCTCTGTCAAATCATGACAACCTACTACTCCATTTCATGTAATAAATTTTTCCCAAGAGATAGTACCATGTCCTCCAATCTGTCTAAACTCAATGGTGTCTTGCACTTCCTACCATACAATTCCTGAAATGAAATCATACCAATCGAACTCTAAAAATTTTTGTTGTGGGAAAACTCCACTAAATACAAGTACTTCCTCCCACCTTGACTGATGGTCCATTACGTACATCCTAAGAACGTCCTCCAAGATCTGATTCACTTGATTTATCTGTCCATCTGTCTCAGAGTGATAAGTTGTATTGAAGTTAATCTTCGTCGCGAGGGAATCCTTTAAGGTGGACCAAAAGTGAGAGGTGTACAAGGGATCACAGTCTCAAATGATCTTCTACGTAATCCCATGCAATCAAAAAATACCATCTTGATATACTTGTGCCACCACACTAGCTATATAGGTGGTATTTACCTTAGAAAAATGACCCACTTTCATCATTCTATCTACTATGACTATGAATATGTCATGGTGGTATCTTGACGTAGGTAACACTATAACAAAATCCAAGGAAATGGTGTCCCATTTCCACTCTGGTATGACATGAGGATATAGAAGGCCAACTTGATGTTGATTCTCGACATTCACCTTCTGGAACTCTAAAAAATGAGACACAAAATGAGCCACGTCTCTCCATAGCTCTCTCCAATGGTACAACTGTCTCAAAGTGACATGCATCTTCTTTACCCCTAAATGGGCTGAATAGGGTGCATGGTGTGCCTCAACAAGGATATCCTTCCTTAATCCGTCATCTCTAGGAAAATAGATCCAACCTCTGTGCCGAAGAAGACCATCTACCTCAAATGAAAATTCATCAAACTTCCCTCAAGGGGTCTCTAAGACTCAATATTTTCTTTGACTTAAAGGTAGAACCTGTCATGAGGAAGATGTTGCAAAATCTTGGTCCTCACATCTGTACCAACTACTGTAACCATAACGAAGTGTCTCTATTGCAT
Source organism: Taxus chinensis (assembly GCA_019776745.2). NCBI lineage: Eukaryota > Viridiplantae > Streptophyta > Pinopsida > Cupressales > Taxaceae > Taxus > Taxus chinensis. The sequence continues at coordinate 745,503,844 of CM034147.1, read as the reverse complement.
TGAAAGCATCTATAACCACCTTCTCCTTCCCCCTCACATCCTCTATCTCCATTTCATACTCACAAAGTAACTCCATCCAATGCCACTGACAATCATTGAGATTGGTTTGTGTGAACAGGTGAAGAAAACTCAAATGATCAGTCCTAAGAATGAATCTTCTTCTTAAAAGGAAATTCTTCCATTGAACCAAAGCATGCATAAATATTGGAAGCTCAATGTCATGATTCAGATAATTAAGCTCATAATCCTTGAGTTTTCAAGACTCAAAGGATATTACACGGACCTTGTGCATCAATACACCTCCTAATCCTGCAAAAGAAGCATCTGTGCATATGAATAAATCTCCTTGTGGATCTGGCACTGCAAGAATGGGTGTTGTCGTAAGGCATTACTTCAATGTCTTGACATCATACTCATGTCTATCAGACCAAATGAGCTTATTCCCTTTTCGCTGAAGGGAAATGATGGGGTACACAATCTGAGAGAATTCCTAAACAAACCTCTTATAGTAACCTACCAAACCCATGAAATTGTGCACCTAATTCACACTAGTTGCTGATGTCCCAATCCATAATATCTCTAAGCTTGGAAGGATCAAATACAATACCATCCCCCAAAAAAATGTGGCCCAAATACTGCACCTCTGAATGGAAGAATGTAAACTTCTTTAGGTTCCCGTAAAGGTGTTGTTTATGAAGGCACTACAGAACCTGATGAAGGTGTTCCTCGTTCTCCTCATGCGTACATGAGTAGATCAAAATGTCATCAAGTAACATGAGTACAAAGTAGTCTAGAAAAGTCCTTAACCACCCCGTTCATCAAACTCATGAACATTGTATGGGTATTCGTCAAACTGAATGACACAATTGTGAACTCATACTAGTCATATCTCTTATGGAAAGATATCTTGTGGACATATGCCTCTACAATCCTCAGCTGATGGTAATTAGAATTAAGATTTATCTTGGAAAACACTATGGCCCCCTTCATCTGATCAAACAAATCATCGATGCGAGTAAAGGGGTAAAAATTATTGATCGTTACTTTTTTCAGCTACATGTAGCTCACATACAACCACAAGGATCCATCCTTCTTCTTTCCAAAATTCACTAGTGCACCCCAAGGGAATACACTAGGATAGATTATTCCTTTCTCGAGAAGGCCCTAAAGTTGCAACTTGAGCTCACATAGCTCAGAATTGGTCATCCTATATGGAGTGCATGAGATAGGTTCTGCTCGTGGAACCAAATCAATGTGAAAGTATATCCTAAGTGGGGCAGGTATCCCTGACAGCTCACTCAGAAAAACATCAAAAAATCCTACAAAATGGGGTGATCATCAAGTGAAGATCCACTAGCCCCATTCTACGACCTATCACTGATTGTAATAACATACAATTAACACCCATGCCTCACACACTGCTTAAGCTGCATAAGATACATAGTGTAAATAGAGACGGATCTCCTAACTCTAGCTATCACTAACTCCACACCCAAATCATCTTCACAAGATATAACCTTATTATAAAAATCAAACCTGGATCTGTGTCTAGATAATCAATCCATACCCAAGATAACTCCATACAAACCTAAGAGAAGGATTCGAAGATCCAAATTTATGGTGAAGGGTCCTAGGTCCACTACACACTCCTTGACTAAAGATTCTACTAAGAGTTTGGCTCCAGAAGCCATCTCAACATCCCAAATAAGGCCTTGCCTAATTTCCACCAACCTGCAATCATTGTACTAATGAAGGAGAAATGAAAGAATCTCAAGATCCTAAATCAAATAAGATAGGGGTAGAAATACCACCAATGCTACATGTAGTCTTAATCACCGTGCCCTAGTGTTGTAAATGGTGATTCTCGACCACTGCATAAATCCTATTGTTCCTAGCAGCATCACCAATTGTAGGCTTGAAATAGGTTCCTTACCCTAATTAGAAAGGTTCTGAGGTCACTCTCTCAAATTATGTCCATGCACACCGCATCCATAGAAACTACCTAGTCCTCTCCATTGAGCAGATAGTCCTCCAGGTGGCCCAATAGTCTATGATGTAAAACCTGATGATTTTTTCATAGACCTCTGTTAGTGTTGTGGTGGGGATAATCCTACCAACTATGTTCGAGGTAGAGCCTATGTCCTATTGGTCCCCCTAGCTGGAGGTCCCATACTACGCCCTCTCTGAGCATCATGGCATTGTGGAGGTCGAAAGGGTGGTCAAGTATATTTCTACTGCTTAGGGGGAGGCCTAAAGGAAGAATACGCTGAAGTGTGCCCACAATGAGGAGAAAGAGCTGATCCCCTTGACCTACTATCCGACATCTACTGTATAGGGATTATCACTCTATCTCGAACATGTTGCGTCTTCCCCCTAGTTTCATCTGTAATGAAGGCATTCTCTGTGGCCTTTGATAGTGTCTTCAGATAATGAATTTATACTTGTAATGCCCACATTTTACACACACAAATACAATAGTAAAATACTAGGATAATTTTTTTTACTTACATTTCTTACTGCACAATGCCACAAAAGCTCCAAGTAATGAAAACTCCATAACACATACAACACTTACATAAGCAAATGATCCACATAGACACATGACAACACCATATACATGTTGATGCCACACATTCCCCAATGAACTAATGCTAGCAATAACCCAACAACAAAAAGGGACTCAAGGATTGACAATCCCATAACACATCATTTCCATGATTACATGTTAGTTATGATTAGCATTCCAAGAACATTTTTATACAAGGATGATTTCGTCCATTTTCAACATACATATTTTTCAATTCATTTCACATTCAACTTATAGTTTGACCATTTAAGTTTTGTCTTTATCCCTTATGACAATCTCCATAACTTGTAACATAATTAAATTCCATATTTACAATTACCTACAAAGTTCCTAATTCTCTCATTCTTATGCTAAAGGTTTGTTTTCTCAAAATATTTTTAGTTGACATTTAATTTTACCGTCATTATGCAAGGGGACCAACCAGAAGTTGTCGAGGGAAAAATAATGCACATCAAAGGATGTGAAGGTTCAATTTTCTCTTTCCTATAAAGTTACTTCCATACAAAGCACATTTTTTTCGTATTATGGTTGTTTTAGTATGAATTTTAGTTTGATTCAATTGAGCATTTACAAGACAAAATTTTATTTTATCTTATTTTTAGTGGACTCTAAGTGGGCTCAATGGCCTAGTCCCACCAAGAATCAATTTTCATCCATTATTAACAAAATTTTAATGCCTAAATCATCCATAAGGACTTCAAGTGAATTTTTGTTCCTAAACCATTATCACACATACTATTGTTTCTCATTTCATTTACAATGTTTGTTAGGTCTCTTTTTTTGTGTGTCACTTTATAATATAAAGCATTATGAGAGTACTTATTTTCCATTTTGAATAAGTATATGATTGGAAGCATTATAACTACACAAAAATCCCAAGTTAACCTCCTAATCAACCGAGGTTTGATTTAATTCCAATTGCACCTAATGATCTACACCTCAACTATATATGAGTTTAAGGCAAGATGACATATTTATGCTAAACCACCTTCAAGAAAAGAACAAGGTGGTATGTTGATAGAAACCAAGGTAACACATTTAAGTATGAGGAACTAAGCAGTTCATTAGCAAACGTTTAAGACCTAGAACAAGTACTTCATGATCTCTAATTGTGTCTTATGGATCGTATAGGGACTTCATTCGCTGATACACATAATATCTAGATCTAATCACATAACACCTGGAAATCCAAAAGGATTCTAAGGGAGTATTAGTTCTATTTACCCCACAAATGGTAAGGTTATACTGCATGGTCGTTGCTTCGAATAAGGCCTCATAAAGTGACTTCCAAGGTGGTCTTGACCACTCAGCATAGTGTTGGGACTAAAGAGAGGATATTCCCTTCGCGGTTACCAAAACTAGAAGGAAACCACATACTCCAGATAAAGTTGGACCATTTCATTCTGAGAAGATGGGTTCACAAAAATGTCGGTAAACATAATGACTATGATGGTAAACTTCAACTAGGGGTTTTATTTACCTAACCTAGGAGGCGCCATCGAGTACACGGTTTAAGTTTATTCTATGGTTTTAATTTTTTTCTATGCTATGAAGGATCACACACATTAAGACAAGTTATGCAAAGATCTTATACTAAGGTTGAGTTTTTTGATGAAATCTCTTTATTACATTTACAAAGTAAGAATACAACACAATATAAAATGAATCATTTATTGAACACTGAAAAATGCCCCACAATGTATTAACTTATTAACTTCAAATTCATTTACTAAATATATATATCAAACACTTTTACCATACACATCTATAAATCCAATTGAACTTGTGATTAAATGCACATTTCCTAAGATATTCCTAAAACTAGCATCCCATACATATTAAATTTTTTGAAATGTAACATTTCTGTAGCATGATAGTACATTCTACATATATTCATTTTATAATGACCTATAAAAATTACAATAATAAATAATGAATTACACATTTCCCTTTCGCCATCATTTTTGCATCCTACAAAACCCATATGAGCATGAAATCAATGATAAATTACTGGCATGAAATCCACCCTAATCTAACATAATTAATGTCTTTAGTTTATCATTTACATATAATAATAATTATAATTTGCATTTGAAAGGAAAAGGTTTAGAAACATGTTATCATTTCATTTCACTTCACTTCGTAATTAAGGAGAGAGAGAAAGAGAAACGAAGAGAGAGAAACATCATTTTGTAAAAATTTATATTTCACACAACAAGTTACACTATAGAGTTTTCAAACAGTTATATACATGTGTCAAAACTTTCCACGGTGGTTTGGCAACCCGACACGGTCCTACAACTTTCTTTTTACATTTTCCTGCTAGCTACAAAAAACATTCAAAATAGGCTTGGATGCTAAGAACCCACTTTCAAATATTGTCTTTTGATGAGAAAACACTCCATAGTTAAATTTCTACGTGTTTACTTATAGACCAAGAATTCACAGAAATTGACAGAATTCAGAACTGGTGAACACTTTACGATTAATGGCTAGCTTTTTGGGGCCATCGATCATAACTGAGCTAGTTGTCAACGGTAAAAAATAAGCTCGAGGGCTTAGAAAACCATGTCCAAAACTGGCATTCGACGGATGAACGCGTAACGAAAAACTTCCTACAAGTTCCCCTATATATTGAATATTCATAAGAGTCGACGAGACTGAGAACTAGAAAATAGTTTTCAAATGACGACATGTTTTCTGAAGTGACAAGTCGTAATCAGTCCAGTTTCACCTCGTTAAAATGTGACCGAAGGCCTACAAAATTCCTTTTCCAAACTAACCTAGAATGTGATTTTTCTGAACCGAAGATTTTAGGTAAGTGTCTAGTAAATTTACTAGAGGTTTGTGAAGGAGGAAAATAATTTCTCTATCTAGGTTTTAAATGGTGGTTCAAAACATAAGCCAACTTTTTAGATTTAGCATCTTCTTATGATTACAAAACAGTGTAAAAAGGCTCCTATAAGGGCATCAAAAGGGTCACAAAAGTTTGTTTGGGATCTATCCAAAGATTGAAGTGAAACCTCACAAACAAGGTATATGAAGGAAGCTTAATCTCCCCCTTCCAGAGTTATGAAGGTTAATTTGCGAGTCCCTAGAAATTGCAATTTATCTAATTAAAGAAGGTGATGGTGGACACATTTACCGGGAAGTCAACTACAACTTGTTGATAAGACAATACTGTAGTGATCTAGTTTGGTCAGGTAGTTTTCTTAATCACCTTTAAATGAGGGTTGAAGTTCATGGTTGACTATAAAATGGTTATTTTGATTGCATGAGTTACGATATGACATTTTATTATTTTGCAACAAGTTACTATAAAACAATTAAATGTATATTTTAAAATTATATTTCCTTGCAAAAGAAAACTAACATATAATAATTATAAAGGATAGGGAGAGATGAACCATGCTTGGAGGTATCAAGCCGGTTGAAGTTCCCAGGGTTGAGTTCAACATCTCACTAAGGCCTTTCATCAAACAGTTGCAACGTAATCCAAAAATATTATCCATATTCATTCACATTTGCTCCACGTACCTTTGTTACAAAGATCTTGAATCGTTCAAATGAGCTTGGGTAGTAAGGTAATGAGAGTCCGTAATAAATATAGTAACTAAGCTACAACAAGCTCCAAACAAGAAACACACTGAACTAGATACCGTTATGAGTATTCAATGCAAATGAAATTGTTTTGAGCCCAAATGAATACCTCCACAAGATTGAGTCAAAAAATGCAGAGATCGGATTTAAATAGTAAAATAGTTGAGTTTTAAATGTATAGCAAGTTGGTGTTTAACCTGGCTGAGCTTGGATGGAAACCATGCCCAAGAAATACTTGATGATCTCGAATCAAAACAGAGATTGCTACCCATAATAATAAATCTCAAGCCATGAAAGGAGAACACAACGAGTTCCATACATACGGTGTCCCCCAATAATTATTATAGGAGGTATTTGAATGAATATATTGCAGATGGTATGCACAGAGATGTTACAGGAGCACAAAAATCTGTTCTAATGGGAATTTATTTGTGAGATTTGGTGAGGTGATTTCACAAAACACTGTTATATTGTGATGAGACTGAATTATGTTGTGTCAAGAATAAAATGCATCCCCATGATTCCTTTCTATCTTAGTTCTTCTTCTCTCCAAAAATGATCCTATTTTTAAGAAAACAATGACCATATTTCTTGTAACAGTCACCAAAAAGTGGCCCCAAGGCCATTTTCAGCAGATCCATATTATGCATATCTTGTAGTCAATGTATTCCCCACAGCCATGTTTATTTATTTTTTTTAACATTATTTCAAATAGTTAACTTATTGACTAAGCTTTCACATTTGGGTACATATCTACTGGATAACCTGCAAATACAACAACTTGTAAAAACATTCCTCCATCTTAAGCTTTTCTTGATGACCATACCCTTTTATAGAGCTTGGGCTTTTGGTACAGAATGGAAGGATGTTGGAAAATGTAACTAATCTGGTTGGAGACCTGCTAGTTACATGGGTGAAGTAATGTGACTGTCTCATAAAGGAAACCATGTCTTTTGTACTCTGTCACATATATATTACATGAAAATTTGTCTTGTTTTTTTTTCACTTTTGGTCAAAAAAAGAAATGGCATCCATGGTCTACGAGATGTGCTTGCTAGAAGTGTCACCTAAGAGGCTTTCCTATCACTACAGCAATCAAAAATTTCTAACTCACAAGGATAACTTGGGTTTCTATTGGTTAATGTGTTTTGGATTTCAAATGAGGTGCAGGCATTACTATGCAAGGAAGATGACAGGTTTGAACAACTGTGACCACGCCTTGTCCTATCCCACTCCTGCCACAAGCCACCCATAATCCACGCCACTTCCCATCACTACCCACTAACTCCATTTAATCCTTCCACCACCCACATTTAATCTTCTTCTTCTAATTCAACCACTCACGGCACCAAACAAAAAGACTCCCCCACCAATAAATTGAATTTTCTTTTTATCTATTATAACTATTCTATATTAGTTTTTTAAAAAGTATATAGTATCCATGCTTGCAAATGACATGATAATTATAGTGGGGGTGAGATTTGAGTATTACATCTCCCTCCCTTATAAGAGTAGTGTCCTCAATGCGACATAATGCCAAGCTAGAAAAAGTAATAAGCAATGAAGAAAGCTAATGAAGACAAGTTCCATCTAGGGATAATATCTTTGATGTTAAAACATTTCCAAAAAGAGGTCAATAAACTTTAACAATTTCTTAACTTTTATTATTCTGTGAAGATTGACATTTCTCTTTTACTTTATCAATTACTTAGTTTTTTTCCTTTACTTTATTTCTTATTCTCAAGATCTTAATATTTCATTGTTTCAAGATTTCACTTTATTTATTTTCATGGGTGCCCAAAATTAATTGGCCTCAAGATGTCACACAAAACTTAACACAACACAAACAACCCATGATAAACCTTGATACTTACTTTCACAATTGTATCACATCACAAGAACTTAACCAAACCATGAAAGGAACATACACAATCCACACAACATAGTACTTATTGCACATTCCCCCGACACAATAGTACTTGTAACATAAGTAGACTACAACAACATGGAATTCCTAACATGTACACATATGAAGGTTCCATAAAACTCCAGACCATTTTTATAGCTAAAAAGTGTCAAGATGGAAGAAACATCACAAGACACATACCAGACTCACAAATGCACACATAATTCACTATACAAACTCCACACCTCACAAGACATCACAAAAAATTCTCCATATATCTCCCAAAGCATCACTAAACAATTACATATACCTCCCAAGAATCACAGAACAACTCCATATACCTCCTAAATCATCAATCACAGCCATAAAAATATTTTATGCCTCCCTCAAGTGTCTCTTATGCCTCCCTCAAGTAATAAAATAAAGATAAATTTTCCTTTTCGATCCTCGAAAGAGGTTGGTCACCCTATGGCCCTAGGCGTATAGAGTCTAGATACCTCCAACCCAAGTGACATAATAACTCGTGGTTCAACAACCCGCTAGTTATCTGTAACTCCTTTGGGCATACCCCCATACAATGAAGCGGGTCCATAGGTCTCACCACTCTATGGTGAATCACATGACCCTATTCCAACACATTACTACATTAGAACCAGTTTAACAATCCATTTAAATGCCAAGTGGAAAAATCTAAGGCCGTGGGAAAGGCTATAATATTTTTAAACTTAAAAAGAAAATTTATATCTAAGAAAAATAAATGGCCAAATAGTCACAATCAGTGCAAAAATCTGCCTCTTTAGTGCATCAACCAAATATATGCCCAAAATATAATAACGCGCTAATCAATAGAATTGCTAGTTCTAGAAAGAAAATTTAAAGTTTTCAACTTAAAAATAAAATACGTGTACAGAAATAACACATTACAATAACTACATGGCCTTATATGGACACTAGCAGGGTACTAAACAATTTGTTGGCACTCGGAACATCGAGCCTTAACTTGTAAAATAACATATCAAATAACACAACTATCATCATCTCTATCTGAATCATCTCGCCACCACTTCGACAAGGCTCAACATAGTCAAAAATCACATAGGTTGAATCCATATGACAACCATATTGGGAGAGAGAAAATAATATAATTCATCATCTACTGAGCCTAAGGTGTCCGCGAAACACAATATGCATGACACCCGTTGAGCAAGTGCCACACATACCAAACAAACAAAATTTGGTTTTTAGCCTATGTAAGGCTCCACTTCCTATCTCGTACACTACTTGAGTGACTGGTCAATGGTACACATTTTATCACTCCAAACATACACATTTTACCGATTTCCCTTAGGGTCTGTTAGTATAGGGTCCACAACATAACATATAACTACATCACCAACACAATGGTGATTCATACACATAAACCATAACGTCTTGTGCATGGTATATGTACAGGGTATAACAAAATCATTACTTTTACGGGTTACGATACATCACATTACAACATTCTGTACCCAAAGTGTAATCATTGTACATTAGGGATCATACACCCACCATATACCCATAAATCACGACATGAACCATCACATTTATTTTCATGAATTACACATATGACGAACACATTGTATAACCTTACAACATATGGTCAATTCTAATTACAACATTGTGACACACATGATTAAAATCCAATTCACTTTACAATAATTTTGTCATGCAATACCTCAATACACCTTCATATCACATAATGCCCAAAATACTCCAATACTCTACAATCCACAATAACATGCCTTTTCATACATAATAAGGTGGTACATCACACATGGACTCTTCATAGAAGCTATGAAAAGGAGAGTGACTAATCTCATCACAAGCACATCAACATGGTAACAAATACGCACTAATTAACATACACAACATGTGCATTCAAATTATCACAATTATGACATAGTTCACATCACGCTTATATCACATTACTCTTCCAATATCCACCACCACCATGAAACACCATCACAACTTCAATCTTCCCTAGAGGTTCGAGAGAATGAACCTCTGCTCTGATACCAAGTGTAACACCCACATTTTACACATAAAAATACAACAATTAAATACTAGGATAATTTGTTTTTTGACTTACATTGCTTACTACACAACGCCACAAAAGATGCAAGTAAGGAAAACTCCATAACACACACGAAACTTACATAAGCCATCGACCCACATATAAACATGACAACACCATATACATGTCGATGCCACACCTTCCCCAATGAATGAATGATAGAAATAACCCAACCACAAGAAAAGAGACTCAAGGATTAGTAACCCCACAACACATCATTTCCATGATTACATCTTTATTATGATTAACATTGTAGGAACATTTTTATACAAGGATTATTCTATCCATTTTTCTACATACAAATTCTGTAATTCATTTCACATTCAACTTATTGTTCGACCATTTAAGTTTTATCTTTATCCCTTATGACAATCTCCATAACTTACATAATTAAATTCCATATTTCCAATTACCTACAAAGTTCCTAATTCTCTAGTTCTTATGTTAAAGGTTTGTTTTCTCAAAATATGTTTAGTTGAAATTTAGTTTTACCCTCATTATGCAAAGGGGACTAACCAGAAGTTGTTGAGGGAAAAATAATACACATCAAAAGAGTGTGAACGTTTAAGTTTCTCTTTCCTATAAAATTACTTCCATACAAATCACATTTGCTTTCATATTATGGTTGTTTTAGTACCAATTTTAGTTTGATTTAGTTAAGCATTTACAAGACAGAATTTTATTTTATCCTATCTTTAGTGAACTCTAAACTGGCACAAAGGCCTAGTCCCCACCAAGAATCAATTTTCATCCATTATTAACAAAATTTCAATACCTAAATCATTCATAAGGACTTCAAGCGAATTTTTGTTCCTAAACCATTATCACACATACTATTGTTTCTCATTTTATTTACAATGTTTGCTAGGTCTCTTTTTTTTGTGTCACTTTAGAACATAAAGAGTTACGAAAGTAATTATTTAACATTTTCAATAAGTATATGATTGGAAGCATTATAACTACATACAAATCCCAAGTTAAACTCCTAATCAACTGAGATTTGGTTTAATTCCAGCTGAACCTAATGATCTACGCCTCAACTATATATGAGAAGACCCTTAATGTAACCTCTGTTTAATGAAGGAGATGGAGATATCCTTCTTTTGTACAAATTTCATGAAGAAAACCTTGGGAAAATACGGTCAATACTCCATAATTTAACTCTCAACAGTTCTCACTTATAAAATATGGAGATACTTTGAAAACAAGGCTAAGGTTACTGAAGAAATTATTAAATCCTGATTGTTCTCCATATTTATACTAAACCACCTTCAAGAATAGACATGTTCGTATCCAAAATTTTTCTCCTTTTCAAGTCGAGCAACAACACAGATTGGACATGGAGCTTAGAGATAGATAGATCATAGTGTATGTCATTTTGTAGCCGGGGATGAGATCTAACTGGCCCTTTGTCACTCAAATTTGTGAAGAGATGGATAGAACTTTTAGGAGGATTTGACCTGTCCTCACTACTTTAGGTTGTGCCTCTTCAACCAGGGTGAGAAGACCCTTAATGTAACCTCTGTTTAATGAAGGAGATGGAGATATCCTTCTTTTGTACAAATTTCATGAAGAAAACCTTTGGAAAATACGGTCAATACTCCATAATTTAACTCTCAACAGTTCTCACTTATAAAATATGGAGATACTTTGAAAACAAGGCTAAGGTTACTGAAGACATTATTAAATCCTGATTGTTCTCCATATTTATACTAAACCACCTTCAAGAATAGACATGTTCGTATCCAAATTTTTTCTCCTTTTTCAAGTCGAGCAACAACACAGATTGGACATGGAGCTTAGAGATAGATAGATCATAGTGTATGTCATTTTGTAGCCGGGGATGAGATCTAACTGGCCCTTTTTCACTCAAATTTGTGAAGAGATGGATAGAAATTTTAGGAGATTTGACCGTGTCCTCACTACTTTAGGTTGTGCCTCTTCAACCAGGGTGAGAAGACCCTTAATGTAACCTCTGTTTAATGAAGGAGATGGAGATATCCTTCTTTTGTACAAATTTCATGAAGAAAACCTTGGGAAAATATGGTCAATACTCCATAATTTAACTCTCAACAGTTCTCACTTATAAAATATGGAGATACTTTGAAAACAAGGCTAAGGTTACTGAAGAAATTATTAAATCCTGATTGTTCTCCATATTTATACTAAACCACCTTCAAGAATAGACATGTTCGTATCCAAATTTTTTCTCCTTTTCAAGTCGAGCAACAACACAGATTGGACATGGAGCTTAGAGATAGATAGATCATAGTGTATGTCATTTTGTAGCCGGGGATGAGATCTAACTGGCCCTTTGTCACTCAAATTTGTGAAGAGATGGATAGAAGTTTTAGGAGGATTTGACCTGTCCTCACTACTTTAGGTTGTGCCTCTTCAACCAGGGTGAGAAGACCCTTAATGTAACCTTTGTTTAATGAAGGAGATGGAGATATCCTTCTTTTGTACAAATTTCATGAAGAAAACCTTGGGAAAATACGGTCAATACTCCATAATTTAACTCTCAACAGTTCTCACTTATAAAATATGGAGATACTTTGAAAACAAGGCTAAGGTTACTCAAGACATTATTAAATCCTGATTGTTCTCCATATTTATACTAAACCACCTTCAAGAATAGACATGTTCGTATCCAAATTTTTTCTCCTTTTCAAGTCGAGCAACAACACAGATTGGACATGGAGCTTAGAGATAGATAGATCATAGTGTATGTCATTTTGTAGCCGGGGATGAGATCTAACTGGCCCTTTGTCACTCAAATTTGTGAAGAGATGGATAGAACTTTTAGGAGGATTTGACCTATCCTCACTACTTTAGGTTTTTCTCTCTTCAACCAGGGTGAGAAGACCCTTAATGTAAACTTTGTTTAATGAAGGAGATGGAGATATCCTTCTTTTTTACAAACTTCATGAAGAAAACCTTGGGAAAATACTGTCAATACTCCATAAATTAACTCTCATCAGTTCTCACTTATAAAATATGGAGATACTTTGAAAACAAGGCTAAGGTTACTGAAGACATTTTTAAATCCAGATTGTTCTCCATATTTATACTAAACCACCTTCAAGAATAGACATGTTCGTATCCAAATTTTTTATCCTTTTCAAGTCGAGCAAGAACACAGATTGGACATGGAGCTTAGAGATAGACAGATCATAGTGTATGTCATTTTGTAGCCGAGGATGAGATCTAACTGGCCCTTTGTCACTCAAATTCGTGAAGAGATGGATAGAACTTTTAGGAGGATTTGACCTGTCCTCACTACTTTAGGTTGTGCCTCTTCAACCAGGGTCAGAAGACCCTTAATGTAACCTTTATTTAATGAAGGAGATGGAGATATCCTTCTTTTGTACAAATTTCATGAAGAAAACCTTGGGAAAATATGGTCAATACTCCATAATTTAACTCTCAACAGTTCTCACTTATAAAATATGGAGATACTTTGAAAACAAGGCTAAGGTTACTGAAGACATTATTAAATCCTGATTGTTCTCCATATTTATACTAAACCACCTTCAAGAATAGACATGTTCGTATCCAAATTTTTTCTCCTTTTCAAGTCGAGAAACAACACAGATTGGACATGGAGCTTAGAGATAGATAGATCATAGTGTATGTCATTTTGTAGCCGGGGATGAGATCTAACTGGCCCTTTGTCACTCAAATTTGTGAAGAGATGGATAGAAATTTTAGGAGGATTTGACATGTCCTCACTACTTTAGGTTGTGCCTCTTCAACCAGGGTGAGAAGACCCTTAATGTAACCTTTTTTTAATGAAGGAGATCGAGATATCCTTCTTTCGTAAAAATTTCATGAAGAAAACATTGGGAAATTACGGTCAATACTCCATAATTTAGCTCTCAACAGTTCTCACTTATAAAATATGGAGCTAATTTGAAAACAAGGCTAAGGATACTAAAGACATTATTAAATCCTGATTGTTCTCCATATTAATTCTAAACCACATTCAAGAATAGACATGTTCGTATCCAATTTTTTTCTCCTTTTCAAGTCGAGCAACAACACAGATTGGACATGGAGCTTAGAGATAGATAGATCATAGTGTATGTCATTTTGTAGCCGGGGATGTGATCTAACTGGCCCTTTGTCTCTCAAATTTGTAAAGAGATGGATAGAACTTTTAGATGGATTTGACCTGTCCTCACCACTTTAGGTTGTGCCTCTTCAACTAGGGTGAGAAGACCCTTAATGTAACCTCTGTTTAATGAAGGAGATGGAGATATCCTTCTTTTGTACAAATTTCATGAAGAGAAACCTTGGGAAAATACGGTCAATACTCCATAATTTAACTCTCAACAGTTCTCACTTATAAAATATGGAGATACTTTGAAAACAAGGCTAAGGTTACTTAAGACATTATTAAATCCTGATTATTCTCCATATTTATACTAAACCACCTTCAAGAATAGACATGTTCGTATCCAAATTTTTTGTCCTTTTCAAGTCGAGCAACAACACAGATTGGACATGGAGCTTAGAGATAGATAGATCATAGTGTAATGTCATTTTGTAGCCGGGGATGAGATCTAACTGGCCCTTTGTCACTCAAATTTGTGAAGAGATGGATAGAAATTTTAGGAGGATTTGACCTGTCCTCACTACTTTAGGTTGTGCCTCTTGAACCAGGGGTGAGAAGACCCTTAATGTAACCTTTGGTTTAATGAAGGAGATGGAGATATCCTTCTTTTGTAAAAATTTCATGAAGAAAACATTGGGAAAATACGGTCAATACTCCATAATTTAACTCTCAACAGTTCTCACTTATAAAATATGGAGATAATTTGAAAACAAGGCTAAGGTTACTTAAGACATTATTAAAACCTTATTGTTCTTATTTATAATAAATGACATTCAAGAATAGACATGTTCGTATCAATTTTTTTTTCTCCTTTTCAAGTCGAGCAACAACACAGATTGGACATGGAGCTTAGAGATAGATAGATCATAGTGTATGTCATTTTGTAGCCGGGGATGAGATCTAACTAGCCCTTTGTCTCTCAAATTTGTGAAGAGATGGATAGAACTTTTAGGAGGATTTGACCTGTCCTCACTACTTTACGTTGTCCCTCTTCAACCAGGGTGAGAAGACCCTTAATGTAAACTCTGTTTAATGAAGAGATGGAGATATCCTTCTTTTGTAAAAACTTCATGAAGAAAACCTTGGGAAAATACTGTCAATACTCCATAAATTAACTCTCAACAGATCTCACTTATAAAATATGGAGATACTTTGAAAACAAGGCTAAGGTTACTGAAGACATTATTAAATCCTGATTGTTCTCCATATTTATACTAAACCACCTTCAAGAATAGACATGTTCGTATCCAAATTTTTTTCTCCTTTTCAAGGTCGAGCAAGAACACAGATTGGACATGGAGCTTAGAGATAGATAGATCATAGTGTATGTCATTTTGTAGCCGGGGGATGAGATCTAACTGGCCCTTTGTCACTCAAATTTGTGAAGAGATGGATAGAACTTTTAGGAGGATTTGACCTGTCCTCACTACTTTAGGTTGTGCCTCTTCAACTAGGGTGAGAAGACCTTAATGTAAGCTCTGTTTAATGAAGGAGATGGAGATATCCTTCTTTTGTACAAATTTCATGAAGAAAACCTTGGGAAACTATGGTCAATACTCCATAATTTAACTCTCAACAGTTATCACTTATAAAATATGGAGATACTTTGAAAACAAGGCTAAGGTTACATAAGACATTATTAAATCCTGATTAGTCTCCATATTTATACTAAACCACCTTCAAGAATAGACATGTTCGTATCCAAAAATTTTCTCCTTTTCAAGTCGAGCAACAACACAGATTGGACATGGAGCTTAGAGATAGATAGATCATAGTGTATGTCATTTTTTAGCCAGGGGATGAGATCTAACCGGCCCTTTGTCACTCAAATTTGTTAAGAGATGGATAGAACTTTTAGGAGGATTTGACCTATCCTCACTACTTTAGGTTGTGCCTCTTCAACCAGGGTGAGAAGACCCTTAATGTAACTTTTGTTTAATGAAGGGGATGGAGATATCCTTCTTTTGTAAAAATTTCATGAAGAAAACATTGGGAAAATACGGTCAATACTCCATAATTTAACTCTCAACAGTTCTCACTTATAAAATATGGAGATAATTTGAAAACAAGGCTAAGGTTACTGAAGACATTATTAAATCCTGATTGTTCTCCATATTTATACTAAACCACATTCAAGAATAGACATGTTCGTATCCAATTTTTTTCTCCTTTTCAAGTCGAGCAACAACACAGATTGGACATGGAGCTTAGAGATAGATAGATCATAGTGTATGTCATTTTGTAGCCGGGGATGAGATCTAACTGGCCCTTTGTCACTCAAATTTGTGAAGAGATGGATAGAAATTTTAGAAGGATTTGACCTGTCCTCACTACTTTAGATTGTGCCTCTTCAACCAGGGTGAGAAGACCTTAATGTAACCTTTGTTTAATGAAGGAGATGGAGATATCCTTCTTTTGTAAATATTTCATGAAGAAAACATTGGGAAAATACGGTCAATACTCCATAATTTAACTCTCAACAGTTCTCACTTATAAAATATGGAGATAATTTGAAAACAAGGCTAAGGTTACTGAAGACATTATTAAATCCTGATTGTTCTCCATATTTATACTAAATCACATTCAAGAATAGACATGTTCGTATAAATTTTTTTTCTCCTTTTCAAGTCGAGCTACAACACAGATTGGACATGGAGCTTAGAGATAGATAGATCATAGTGTATGTCATTTTGTAGCCGGGGGATGAGATCTAACTGGCCCTTTGTCTCTCAAATTTGTTAAGATATGGATAGAACTTTTAGGAGGATTTGACCTGTCCTCACTACTTTATGTTGTGCCTCTTCAACTAGGGTAAGAAGACCCTTAATGTAACCTTCTGCTTAATGAAGGAGATGGAGATATCCTTCTTTTGTACAAATTTCATGAAAAAAACATTGGGAAAATACGGTCAATACTCCATAATTTAACTCTCAAGAGTTCTCACTTATAAAATATGGAGATAATTTGAAAACAAGGCTAAGGTTACTGAAGACATTATTAAATCCTGATTGTTCTCCATATTTATACTAAACCAAATTCAAGAATATACATGTTCGTATCCAAATTTTTTCTCCCTTTTCAAGTCGAGCAACAACACATATTGGACATGGAGCTTAGAGATAGATAGATCATAGTGTATGTCATTTTGTATCTGGGGATGTGATCTAACTGGCCCTTTGTCTCTCAAATTTGTTAAGAGATGGATAGAACTTTTAGGAGGATTTGACCTGTACTCACTACTTTAGGTTGTGCATCTTCAAGCCAGGGTGTGAAGACCCTTAATGTAACCTCTGTTTAATGAAGGAGATGGAGATATCCTTCTTTTGTACAAATTTCATGAAGAAAACCTTGGGAAAATACGGTCAATACTCCATAATTTAACTCTCAACAATTCTCACTTATAAAATATGGAGATACTTTGAAAACAAGGCTAAGGTTACTAAAGACATTATTAAATCCTGATTATTCTCCATATTTATACTAAACCACCTTCAAGAATAGACATGTTCGTATCCAAATTTTTTCTCCTTTTCAAGTCGAGCAACAACACAGATTGGACATGGAGCTTAGAGATAGATAGATCATAGTGTATGTCATTTTGTAGCCGGGGATGAGATCTAACTGGCCCTTTGTCACTCAAATTTGTGAAGAGATGGATAGAACTTTTAGGAGGATTTGACCTGTCCTCACTACTTTAGGTTGTGCCTCTTCAACCAGGGTGAGAAGACCCTTAATGTAACCTTCTGTTTAATGAAGGAGATGGAGATAATGAAAACCTTTACTTTTAAATCCTGATTGTTCTCCATACAAATTTCATGAAGAAAACCTTGGGAAAATATGGTCAATGTGATCTCCATAATTTAAGGATTTGACCTCTCAACAGTTCTCACTTATAAAATATGGAGATACTTTGAAAACAAGGCTAAGGTTACTGGCTAAGACTAATTATTAAATCCTGATTGTTCTCCATATTTATACTAAACCACCTTCAAGAATAGACATGTTCGTATCCAAATTTTTTCTCCTTTTCAAGTCGTAGCGAACAACACAGATTGGACATGGAGCTTAGAGATAGATAGATCATAGTGTATGTCATTTTGTAGCCGGGGATGAGATCTAACTTGCCCTTTGTCACTCAAATTTGTGAAGAGATGGATAGAACTTTTAGGAGGATTTGACCTGTCCTCACTACTTTAGGTTGTGCCTCTTCAACCAGGGTGAGAAGACCCTTAATGTAACCTCTGTTTAATGAAGGAGATGGAGATATCCTTCTTTTGTACAAATTTCATGAAGAAAACCTTGGGAAAATACGGTCAATACTCCATAATTTAACTCTCAACAGTTCTCACTTATAAAATATGGAGATACTTTGAAAACAAGGCTAAGGATACTGAAGGACATTATTAAATCCTGATTGTTCTCCATATTTATACTAAACCACCTTCAAGAATAGACATGTTCGTATCCAAATTTTTTCTCCTTTTCAAGTTGAGCAACAACACACGATTGGACATGGAGCTTAGAGATAGATAGATCATAGTGTATGTCATTTTGTTGTCAGCGATGAGATCTAACTGGCCCTTTGTCACTCAAATTTGTGAAGAGATGGATAGAACTTTTAGGAGGATTTGACATGTCCCTCACTACTTTAGGTTGTGCCTCTTCAACCAGGGTGAGAAGACCCTTAATGTAACCTCTGTTTAATGAAGGAGATGGAGATATCCTTCTTTTGTACAAATTTCATGAAGAAAACCTTTGGAAAATACGGTCAATACTCCATACTTTAACTCTCAAAAGTTCTCACTTACAGAATATGGAGATACATTGAAAACAAGGCTAAGGTTACTGAAGACATTATTAAATCCTGATTATTCTCCATATTTATATTAAACCACCTTCAAGAATAGACATGTTCGTATCCAAATTTTTTCTCTCATTTTCAAGTCGAGCAACAACACAGATTGGACATGGAGCTTAGAGATAGATAGATCATAGTGTATGTCATTTTGTAGCCGGGGATGAGATCTAACTGGCCCTTTGTCACTCAAATTTGTGAAGAGATGGATAGAACTTTTAGGGAGGATTTGACCTGTCCTCACTACTTTAGGTTGTGCCTCTTCAACTAGTGTGAGAAGACCCTTAATGTAACCTCTTTTTAATGAAGGAGATGGAGATATCCTTCTTTTGTAAAAATTTCATGAAGAAAACCTTGGGAAAATATGGTCAATACTCAATAATTTAACTCTCAACAATTTCTCACTTATAAAATATGGAGATAATTTGAAAACAAGGCTAAGGTTACTGAAGACATTATTAAATCCTGATTGTTCTCCATATTAATACTAAACCACCTTCAAGAATAGACATGTTCGTATCCAAAATTTTTATCCTTTTCAAGTCGAGCAAGAACACAGATTGGACATGGAGCTTAGAGATAGATACATCATAGTGTATGTCATTTTGTAACTGGGGATGAGATCTAACTGGCCCTTTGTCTCTCAAAATTTTTGAAGAGATGGATAGAAATTTTAGGAGGATTTGACCTGTCCTCACTAGTTTAGGTTGTGCCTCTTCAACCAGGGTGAGAAGACTCTTAATGTAACCAATGTTTAATGAAGGAGATGGAGATATCCTTCTTTTGTACAAATTTCATGAAGAAAACCTTGCGAAATATGGTCAATACTCCATAATTTAACTCTCAACAGTTCTCACTTATAAAATATGGAGATACTTTGAAAACAAGGCTAAGGTTACTGAAGAACATTATTAAATCCTGATTGTTCTCCATATTTATACTAAACCACCTTCAAGAATAGACATGTTCGTATCCAAATTTTTTCTCCTTTTCAAGTCGAGCAACAACACAGATTGGACATGGAGCTTAGAGATAGATAGATCATAGTGTATGTCATTTTGTAGCCGGGGATGAGATCTAACTGGCCCTTTGTCACTCAAATTTGTGAAGAGATGGATAGAACTTTTAGGAGGATTTGACCTGTCCTCACTACTTTAGGTTGTGCCTCTTCAACCAGGGTGAGAAGACCCTTAATGTAACCTCTGTTTAATGAAGGAGATGGAGATATCCTTCTTTTGTACAAATTTCATGAAGAAAACCTTGGGAAAATACGGTCAATACTCCATAATTTAACTCTCAACAGTTCTCACTTATAAAATATGGAGATACTTTGAAAACAAGGCTAAGGTTACTGAAGACATTATTAAATCCTGATTGTTCTCCATATTTATACTAAACCACCTTCAAGAATAGACATGTTCGTATCCAAATTTTTTCTCCTTTTCAAGTCGAGCAACAACACAGATTGGACATGGAGCTTAGAGATAGATAGATCATAGTGTATTCTCATTTTGTAGTTACGGGGATGAGATCTAACTGGCCCTTTGTCACTCAAAATTTGTGAAGAGATGGATAGAACTTTTAGGAGGATTTGACCTGTCCTCACTACTTTAGGTTGTGCCTCTTCAACTAGGGTGAGAAAACCCTTAATGTAACCTCTGTTTAATGAAGGAGATGGAGATATCCTTCTTTTGTACAAATTTCATGAAGAAACCTTTGGAAAATACGGTCAATACTCGAAAATTTAACTCTCAACAATTATAACTTATAAAAATATGGAGATACTTTGAAAACAAGGCTAAGGTTACTGAAGGATTGTTATCCAAATATTCAACCACCTTCAACAATGGGTCAATTCCAGGCGGCCCAGAACAGAAATGCGACAACTGGGATCAGAAGTATAACAAAATTTGTTAAGAGATGGATAGAAATTTTAGGAGGATTTGACCTGTCCTCAGGTTGTGCCTCCGGTTCGACCGAGAGGTGAGAAACCCTGAATGTAACCTTGGCTTAATGATGAGAGGAGATATCCTTCCTTTTGTACAAATTGAAGAAAACCTTTGGAAAATACGGCAATACATCCATAATTTAACTCTCAACAGGTTTACAAAATATGGCGCGAACTGGCTAAGACTGGAGACATTATTAAAATCCTGAATTCTCCAGAATAGACAGGTTCATATCCAAAAAATTTCTCCTTTTAAAGTCGAACAACAACACTGGATTGGAAATGGAGCTTAGAGATAGATAGATCATAGTGTTTGTCATTTTTGTAGACCTGGGGATGAGATCGCGAACTGGCCCTTTGTCACTCAAATTTGTGAAGAGATGGATAGAAATTTTAGGAGGATTTGACCTGTCCTCACTAAGCTTTAGGTTGTGCCTCTTCAACCAGGGTGAGAAGACCCTTAATGTAACCTTTGTTTAATGAAGGAGATGGAATATCCTTCTTTTGTACAAATTTCATGAAGAAAACCTTGGGAAAATACGGTCAATACTCCATAATTTAACTCTCAACAGTTCTCACTTATAAAATATGGAGATACTTTGAAAACAAGGCTAAGGTTACTGAAGACATTATTAAATCCTGATTGTTCTCCATATTTATACTAAACCACCTTCAAGAATAGACATGTTCGTATCCAAAATTTTTCTGCTTTTCAAGTCGAGCAACAACACAGCATTGGACATGGAGCTTAGAGATAGATAGATCATAGTGTATGTCATTTTGTAGCCGGGGATGAGATCTAACTGGCCCTTTGTCACTCAAATTTGTGAAGAGATGGATAGAACTTTTAGGAGGATTTGACCTATCCTCACTACTTTAGGTTGTGCCTCTTCAACCAGGGTTCCCAGAATACAATTAATGTAAAGCCTCTGGTTTAATGAAGGAGATGAGAGAATTGATCCTTCTTTTGGGCTCTACAAATGTTCATGAAGAAAACCTTGCGGAAAATATTTCAATAGTCCATAATTTAACTCTCAATAGTTCTGCACTTATAAAATATCCGAGATACTTTGAAAACAAGGCTAAGGTTACTGAAGAAATTATTAAATCCTGATTATTCTCCATATTTATACTAAACTGCAGTTTCAAGAATAGACATGTTCGTATCCAAATTTTTTCTCCTTGTTCATGGCCAGTCCCCAACAACACAGATTTAATGGAGCTTAGAGATAGATAGATCATAGTGTATGGCTCATTTTGTAACCGGGGATGAGATCTAACTAGTTCCCCTCCCTGCAAATTTGTGAAGAGATGGATGAGAAATTTTAGGAGGATTTGACCTGTCCTCACTACTTTAGGTTTTGCCTCTTCAACCAGGGTGAGAAGACCCTTAATGTAACCTTTTTTTAATGAAGGAGATGGAAATATCCTTCTTTTGTAAAAATTTCATGAAGAAAACCTTGGGAAAATACGGTCAAACTCCATAATTTAACTCTCAACAGTTCTCAGTTATAAAATGATGGAGATACTTTGAAAACAAGGCTAACGTGTTTTGTGATGCATCTGTCCATCCTAAATCCTCATTTTCTCCATATTCTATTCTAAAACCTCTCTTCAAGAATAGACAGGTATCGTATGCAATTGTTTGAATGTTCATTTTCAGGTCTAGAGCTGTGTTCATGGAGTTTTGGGACATTTTCTGTAGTGATAGATAGATCCTTGGGTAATGTGATGCTTCTATCCATCCTTCCCATTGCTAACTGGCTCTTTGTCACTGGCAGTTTGTGAAGATGTTCATCCTCCTTCTCTGGATAGTATCACCATTTTAGTGTAGGATTTTGACCTGTTCCTTTCTCTACTCTCTAGGTCTGTCTCCTCATTGTTAGATTAGGATTAGATTAGACTTGCCTTAACTGGAATAGCTTGTTTAGGAGCAGTTAATGAAGGAGATGGAGATATCCTTCTTTTGTAAAAATTTCATAAAGGAAAATACGGTCAATACTAATCCTTCTCATAATTTGAAACAAGGCTAAGGTTACTGAAGACATCAGTTTTACAAGTCCCCACGCTTAGACAGAGGTTTCCATGTTGTGCAATCACCCTTTGTCTCTCACTGGATGCCTGAACTACTCAACCTAGAAGCCTGATGTGCATCCAGGGAAAACCTTGTGCTGTGAGTCTGCAACAAGGCTAAGGTTACTGAAGACATTATTAAATCCTGATTGTTCTCCATATTTATACTAAACCACCTTCAAGAATAGACATGTTCGTATCCAAATTTTTTATCCTTTTCAAGTTGAGCAACAACACAGATTGGACATGGAGCTTAGAGATAGATAGATCATAGTGTATGTCATTTTGTAGCCGGGGATGAGATCTAACTGGCCCTTTGTCACTCAAATTTGTGAAGAGATGGATAGAACTTTTAGGAGGATTTGACCTGTCCTCACTACTTTAGGTTGTGCCTCTTCAACCAGGGTGAGAAGACCCTTAATGTAACCTCTTTTTAATGAAGGAGATGGAGATATCCTTCTTTTGTAAAAATTTCATGAAGAAAACCTTAGGAAAATACGGTCAATACTCCATAATTTAACTCTCAACAGTTCTCACTTATAAAATATGGAGATACTTTGAAAACAAGGCTAAGGTTACTGAAGACATTATTAAATCCTGATTGTTCTCCATATTTATACTAAACCACCTTCAAGAATAGACATGTTCGTATCCAATTTTTTTCTCCTTTTCAAGTCGAGCAACAACACAGATTGGACATGGAGCTTAGAGATAGATAGATCATAGTGTATGTCATTTTGTAGCCAGGGATGAGATCTAACTGGCCCTTTGTCACTCAAATTTGTGAAGAGATGGATAGAACTTTTAGGAGGATTTGACCTGTCCTCACTACTTTAGGTTGTGCCTCTTCAACCAGGGTGAGAAGACCCTTAATGTAACCTCTGTTTAATGAAGGAGATGGAGATATCCTTCTTTTGTACAAATTTCATGAAGAAAACCTTGGGAAATTATGGTCAATACTCCATAATTTAACTCTCAACAGTTCTCACTTATAAAATATGGAGATACTTTGAAAACAAGGCTACGGTTACTGAAGACATTATTAAATCCTGATTGTTCTCCATATTTATACTAAACCACCTTCAAGAATAGACATGTTCGTATCCAATTTTTTTTCTCCTTTTCAAGTCAAGCAACAACACAGATTGGACATGGAGCTTAGAGATAGATAGATCATAATGTATGTCATTTTGTAGCCAGGGATGAGATCTAACTGGCCCTTTGTCACTCAAATTTGTGAAGATATGGATAGAAATTTTAGGAGGATTTGACCTGTCCTCAGTACTTTAGGTTGTGCCTCTTCAACCAGGGTGAGAAGACCGTTAATGTAACCTCTGTTTAATGAAGGAGATGGAGATATCCTTCTTTTGTACAAATTTCATGAAGAAAACCTTGGGAAATTATGGTCAATACTCCATAATTTAACTCTCAATAGTGCTCACTTATAAAATATGGAAATACTTTGAAAACAAGGCTAAGGTTACTGAAGACATTATTAAATCCTGATTGTTCTCCCTATTTTAGTAAATAGATTTTGTTCCTTTGTGGATATACTAGGAAAATAGGGGTAGTTTAGGATGGAATCATGGTTTTTGAATTATTTTTGTTGGAGATTAAGAAGGATAAAGTTGATTATACCAAATATTTGAGAAACTTCACAATAATAGACAACTCAAGAACAGAAAGCTTCAGAATAGTTAAGACGTTCCTTCAACTAGATGGTGTGCTTCAATGGAGGCCCAGATCAACACGTTTTCATGCAATCTTTGAGAATCTAATGCAAAGGCTTGAGTTAAAAGACTCAATTAAACACCAAAATCTCTGATCAATCACGCCTAAGGTACACCCAAAGACTTTCATACAATCTTTATAAACAAATGATAGTGCAATGATTTTAAATTTGTTTATCTCATCACAGGATGAAGACTCTTATTGAAATGAAATTTCAAATGCCACTAAATTATCATAGGGATGAGATCATGTGTGATTTCACAAAGATTTCAATGTAAGATTGCAATAGGAACAAGTAAAACTACTTGCAGACATTCTGAAACAAATAAGAACTTAATTGCTCAAAGATTGACACAAATTAGTTTGAAAATTGTTTAGATTCATCATCAGGGGAAAGCTTCTAGAGTAATCTTAGTGTTCTTCAATGGCTATACATCTGCAACCAAATTGACATGATAGAAAATCTAACACAGAAGAAATTAACAGGTTATCTCAGATTGGTCTCTTAGGAAGAAGGATTTTCTCAAATTTTCTCTTATGAATTCTACCCCTAACCATTTGCAAGATTATTCTGATTGCATTTATACATTTCACTCACTCACTCATCTAAAATATTCCCCCCAAAATAGAATAATATTCGAGGGACCTTTGTTTGTTACCAATTTGCCTTAGAAAGTGACATTTAACAAAATCACATCCGAAAGCTGCCAGGTGGACCAATTATGAATTGATCACATTTCTTGGGCCCTTGACTAATGACTAGGATGCCATGCTAAAACCTTTTTTACAGTCCTTTTACTCATTCTGATTTTGTCATGTGAGAAATCCCCATTTTAATCATTTTTCGGAGGCTCTACACAGCTGGATCTGACAAGAAATCCTTTTCTCTCTCGAGGCAACACCTTTTCCATATTTTACACCTGTAACCTTCATCAATTCATCCTTTTCCCTCTTTTTCCACTGTTCTGCCCTGGATCCATCTTCTCTGGTAATTCCCATTTTTGCAAGTGCCCGAGCAATTCCAACTTCAAAATATCGACCTTAACAATCCTTGGATGCACAAATTAAGTTCTGAATCGATTCAATGGCACTTTGTAAGACAAAAACGACAAGGAATTTCATCAAAAAATGATGAAAAATCATGTGTATTCGCATCTCCAAGAGTCTTGGAGCAAAAAAGGTGGAAAAACAGATGAAAGACACAACCATTGATTTTTCCCCTTTTATACTTTATATCATAGTCATCCACATGTTTCCTTGGCTGCAACTACAAAGAAGAAGTACAGGGGAAAGTTTCCAAACAAGCACGGACCTTCCACATGCCCTAGGCCCAAGAAAAATGCCTTTTGGCCTTTGAAAAAGTATCAGTAAAAAGGAGTCAGCAGAAGCCTCCACGTGCTGCCTTAGTGCACCTTTGGTATGGTCCTCAAAAGCATAGACCCTGAACAAGCACGGGATCACCACGTGTCTCATTCTGGAAGAGTTGTTAAAAAGGTTGAAGGATTTGTGGAAGATGCCATGTGTCTAGGGTCTGAGATATTTTCCCTTGGCCATTTAAAAGTCCAAGAAAGGGCAGAGTGAGCAGAAGCCTCCAAGTGTCCTCCTGACGCTTCTTCAAAATAAAACTTAGGGTCTAGTTCCCAAATAGGCACGGTCCCTCCACGTGTCTGAGGCCTTTTAAAATTGCTTTCAAAATTTTAAGTATAGAGCATAGCCGGTGGAAGCCTCCACATGTCTTCCTGTCAATTGTTAAGGTAGGACCCTGAGGTGAATCCTCAAATGATAGCTTGCCCTCCACGTGTCCATGGTCTACCAAAATTGTACTTGCCACATGAAAAAAAATTCTAAGTCTATGCAGGGCAATGGAAAGCTCCATGTGTCTCCCCGACGAACCTCCAAGGCCAAACCAAAAGGGCGAGTTTTCATATGAGTGTTGACCCTCCACGTGGACAAGTTTTGAGTATGAAGTGGGACTTAGAGTTTTAAAGTGCCCCGCTGAGATGCATCAAACTAGAAAGGGACACGTTTCCACAGATGTTGAGATATGAATTTGACCGAGAAAATACACTCGTCAAACCGTAAAATGTAGGAAAATCACCATTTGCACCTGAAAATGAATCCTTCTTCAAGGACATATAATTTGGAAATGTTATGAGGCCTAAATATGATCATCCAATCATGTTTCCACATATATTTGGGACAAAAATAATAGGGACAACAAAACGTGATTGTGGAAAATAGAAGGATGGGAAAAACCTGAGTTTTCGCCAAAGTTCTATATCTTTTTACATGGACAGAGGAACGAAAAATAAATTATGGATTTAAAGTGATCCTTGACCAAAATAAATGACTCATCATGGCAACCAAGTGGAGAACAAAGTTTTCATGCATCAATACGAGGAGATAGAAAACATGACAGAGCCCGCAAAATTGAAGAATTTCAATGACAAATGGGGTGAGACCAAATTGAGCACCAACAAGACCAAGGTGATATGTATATAGAAACCAAGGTAACACATTTAACTGCGAGGAACTAAGGATTTCATTAGCAAGAGTTTAAGACCTAGAACAAGTATTTCACGATCTCCAATTATGTTGTCTAGATCAAACAGGGGCTTACTTCACTGATACAAATAATTTCTAGATCTAATCATGTAATATTTGGCAATCCAAAAGGATACTAAGTGATTATTAGCTCTATTTAGCCCACAAATGGTAAGGTTACACTGCATAGACGTTGCTTCGAAAAAAGTTCATAAGGTGACTTCCAAGGTGTCCGTGACCACTCATTACGGTGTCGGGCCTGAAGAGAGGACATTATCCTCACAGTTACAAAAACTAGAAGGATACCACATACTATGGATAAAGTTGGATGATGTCTATCCTAAAAGATGGGTTCACGACAATGTCACTAAACATAATGACTATGGCATGAATCTTTAACTAGGGGTTTTATTTACCTAACCTAGGAGGCACCATCGAGTACAAGGTTTAATTTTATTCTATGGTTTCAATTTTTTTCTATGCTATGAAGGATCAGACACATTAAGACAAGTTATGCACAGATCTTATACTAGGGTTGAGTGTTTTGATTAAATTTCTCTCTTACATTTACAAGGTAAGAATGCAACAAAAAAAAAATTAATCGTTTATTGAACATTGAAAAATTCCCCACAATGTATTAACATTAAATTCATTCACTAAATATATATATCAAACCCTTTTACCATACGCAACTATAAATCCAATTGAACCTGTGATTAAGTGCAAATTTCCTAAGATATCCTTTAAACTAGCATCCCATACATATTAGCAAATTTCAAATGTAACATTTCTGTAGCATGAAAGTACATTCTACATATAATCATTTTACAATGAGCTATAAAAATTACAATAATAAATAATGAATTACACATTGCCCTTTCGTCATCATTCTTGCATCCTACAAAACCATATGACCATGAAATCAACGATAAATTGATGGCATGGAATCCACCCTAATCTAACATAATTAATGTCTTTAGTTTCTCATTTACATAAAATAATAATTATAATTTTCATTCGAAAGAAAAAGGTTTAGAAACATGTATTCATTTCATTTAATTTCACTTCGTAACCAAGGAGAGAGAAAGAGAAAGGAAGAGAGAGAAACACCATTTTGTCAAAATTTATATTTCACACAACAAGTTACACTATAGAGTTTTCAAATAGTTATTTACATTTCTCAAAAGTTTCCACGATGGTTTGGCAACCCGACAAGGTCCTACAACTTTATTTTTACATTTTCCTGCTAGCTACAAAAAAATTCAAAACAGGGGATCAGAGGCTAAGAACCCACTTTCAAATGTTATCTTCTGATGAGAAAACACTCCATAGTTAAATTTATACGTGTCCAATTATAGACAAAGAACTTATAGGAACTGACAGAATTCAGAACTGGTAAACACTTTATGATTAGTGGCTAGTTTTTTGGGGGCATCGGTCATTACTGAGCTAGTTTTTAAGGATAAAAAATGAGCTCGAGGGCTTAGAAAACCACTTCTAGAACTTAAGTTCGATGGATGAACGCACAACAAGAAAATTCCTCCAAGTTCCCCTATATATTGAGAATTGATCACAGTCAACGGGAATGAGAACTAGATAACAGTTTTCAAATGACGAAATCCTTTCTGGGGCGACAAGTTGTAATCGGTCTAGTTTAACCTCGTCAAACTATGACCGGAGCCTTAAAAAATTCCTTTGCCAAACTAACCTGGAATGTGATTTTTCTTAACTGAAGGTTTTAGGTAAGTGTCTAGTAAAATTACTAGAGGTTTGTAAATGCAGAAAATCATTTCTCTATCTAGGTTTCAAATGGCAGTTGAAAATGAAAGACAACTTTTTAGATTTAGCAGCTTCCTACAAGGCTCCTATAAGGGCGTTAAAATGGTCACAAAATTTCATTCAAGGTTCAATCCAAATATTAAAGTGACACCTCACAAACAAGGTACATGAAGGAAGCTTAACCTCCCCCTTTTGGAGTTACGAAGGTTAATTTGTGAATCCCTAGAAATTGTAATTTATCTAATTAAACCAGCAGATGATAGACATATTTACTAGGAAGTCAATTGCAACTTGTCGATAAGACAATACTGTAGTGATCTATTTTAGTCAGGTAGTTTTTTGAATCACCTCGAAATGAGGGTTGAAGTTCATGGTTCACTACAAAATGGTTATTTTGATTGCGTGAGTTATGATACGACATTTTATAATTTATTTTGCAACAAGTTATTATAAAACAATTAAATGTATATTTTTAAATTATATTTCATTACAAAATAAAACTAAAGTATGAGAATTATGAAGGATAGGGAGAGATGAACCACACTTAGAGGAATGAATCTTTTCAAAGTTCCTAGGGTTCGGTTCAACATCTCACTAAGGCCTTTCGTTAAATAGTTACACGCAATCCAAAAATATTATTCTTCTTCATTCACAATTTCTCCACATACCTTTTTAACATAGATCATGAATCGTCCAAATGATCTCAGGTAGTAAGTTAATGAGAGTGCATAGAAAATATGGTAGCTAAACTCAAGAAAACGAGCTCCAAACAAGCATCACAATGAGCTAGTTCCCCATATGGCTATTCAATGAAAACAAAACTATTTTTGAGCCCAAATGAATACCTCCACAAGCTCGAGTCAAAAAAATACAGAGATCAACTTTAAATAGTAAAATATTTGAGTTTTGAATGTATAGCAAGTTGGTGTTTAACCTGGCTAATCTTGGATGGAAACCATGCCCGATAAATACATGATGATCTCAAATCAAAACAGATATCGCTACCACAATAATAAATCTCAAGACACGAAAGGAGAACACAACGAGTTCCATACATACGGTTTCCCTTAGTAATTATTACATGAGGTATTTGAATGAATATATAGCAGATCTTATGCATAAAGATGATACAGGAGCACAAACATCCGTTCTAATGGGAAATTGTTTGTGAGATTTGGTGAGGTGATTTCACAAAACACTGTTATATTGTGATGAGACTAAATTGTGTTGTGTTAAGAATAAAATGCATCCCCATGATTCCTTTCTATCTTAGGTCTTCTTCTCTCCACGGATGAGTCAATTTTCAAGAAAACAATGACCATATTTCTTGTAACAGTCACAAAAAAGTGGCCCCAAGGCCATTTCAGGAGATCCATATTGTGCATAACTTGCGGTCAATGCAGTCCCCGCAGCCATGTTTTTTTATTATTTTTAACATTCTTTCAAATAGTTCACATGTTGACTAAGCTTCCACATTTGGGTACATATTGACTAGAGTACCTGCAACTACAACAACTTGCAAAAAAAATCCTCCATCTTAAGCTTTGTTGGACATCCATACCATTTTACAGAGCTTGGGTTTTTGGCATAGAATGGAAAGATGTTGGGAAATGTAACTAATCTAGTTATAGACCTGCTAGTTCTATGGGTCAAGCAATGTGACTGTCTCATAAGGGAAATCATGTCTTCTGTACTATGTCGCATCTATATTACATGAAATTTGTCTTGTTTTTTTCTCTTTTGGTCAAACAAAGAAATGACATTCATGGTCTAGGAGATGTGCTTGCCAGAAGTGTCTCCCAGGAGGATTTTTTCTCACTGCAACAATCCAAAATTGCTAAATTGTAAGGAAAAATTGGGTTTCTATTGGTTAATGTGTTTTGGATCTTAAATGAGATGCATGCATTACTGTGCCAAGAAGATGAAAGTTTTGAAGAACTGTGACCACCCATGTCATGTCTCACTGCTTCCACACGCCACCCAGAATCCACACCACTTCCCATTGCTACCCACCAATTGCATTTAATCCTTCCACCTCTCACATTTTATCTTCTTCTTCCAATTCAACCACTCATGGTGTGAAACAAAAAGACCCCCCGATAAATTGAATTTTCTTTTTATCTATTACAATTATTTTATATTAGTTTTTTATAAGTATATAGTAACCATGCTTGCAAACGACATGACAATTATAGAAGGGGGTGAGAGTTGAACATTACAGTACTGACCCTCTCAAGTCTAATTTCAGGCCCAAGAGGAACCTGTGAACCCTAACCTACTCATCCTGCATATAGTCTACATACTGAAGTAGATCTAAGAACTAGCCCTAATACTATGCTACCATCATGGAGGCTTGTTGTAGATCAAGAAAATCATCGATCTGCTACTAGATGAATCTCTTGGATATGTATCTACTCCTAAAATGCTCCTCGAAGATCTCCCAAGTAATTATCTCTAAATCCACCTGGATCTTCTACTCCCTAGTCCTCCACCAAAATCGATTTCCATCTCTCAGATTGGTGGATGAAAAAACGAGCTTTTATGTTGCTAGAAAAAGGGAGTAGCATGAAGCATCTGCTTAATCTAGCCAACCATGCCTGTGCGTGAAATCCTCTCATTTCTCTAGTAAAATGAGGAAGGTGTAACTTCAATATCTCTCTAATGTGATTCGATGCAATTGACTGTTGGACCCTAAGTCTGATTACATGATCATATCTCGGCCTAGGGCTCCTAGACCTATCTCTATGCCCCATAGCTCTATCTCTAAGCTCCCTAGGTGGTGACCCATATCTAACTGAATCCACCTAGGAGTTCTCTATCCTATCTTTATCAGTATGATGTGAAGGTGTAGGAGCCTCCAGTGATGGCTCTTTGTCACATCTACTGGGTATCCCTCCTAAATATCATCTGGGTATAGTGGCATTAACATCTATAATTGTTTGCAGTATTCGGGGGTAAAATAACTGCTATAGCCTGATCTGGGAATGGTGGATCTAGGTCCACATGTAGGAACCCCTCAGTTGGTCCACACCTTCTTCACAGACCAACGTGAGAGTTATTTCATCATCATCTAAGTTTTATTTCAATTTTCAAATTTTTCTATGTTTAAAAAAAACTAGAATATGCAATACATTCTCAAAAGTAAACAAGAAAATAAATTTGATGCCAAGTTTTTCTGCCATAGATAAAACCTTCCCGTAATGAAATAGGTAGTTTTGAATCTATGTTAGGGATCCATTGTAATGACCACAAATTTCCCACACAAAACCCAAGATAACCCAATAGTTAAATTTGAAAAATTATTGATTTTTTTTTATTAAAACCATTTCCAACGTTTAGTTTATTTTTCGGTTAACAATCTATCATTTTAATTAACAAATAATTTATATTATTTGATCTCTATTTCAGGTTTAAAATCCTCTTGTTTCAATCCTTATTTGATTTAATAACATAGAACAAATGTCATTTAATAATTTTATTATTCTAGGGCTATGTCCAAATTTGTCCTCCCATTAAATCAAATACAATTTAATGGGATCAATAATAAAAATACTACCTAGTTACTAAAGAGAAAATTTTGTTCAATTAATTCCAAGGGGTCGAGGGATTTTATTTAAAGAGTCACCAATCAACCATTAATGTTATAAAATAAATTCACCTCCTACACAACTTAAGTGGCCCCATTCAAAATTTACATATGCATTTTATTTAAAAGATATTCCCACCTAAATCTCACCTAATTTTTGTAGGCATGATTTTTAGCCATTGGATGGACTAAATATGATCCCTTGGATCTAGGATTCAAACTAGCCATAATCCTCTTTTTAGAAAGCTTTAATTCTTTCATGTGACTTATTTCCTCATTTTTAATTTCTAGGTTTTTGGGAGGAGAAGAAGGAGAAGGATGTCATGGAAGGAAAATGGAGCTTAGGATGGATACACATTGTTTCTTTATTTAGACTATTTTAAAGTTATTGGAGGGTTTGTCTACATTTTTTCTTGTTAACCCATTTTACCCTCTCCTAGGGTTTGATTACAATTTTATTTGTGTTGTTGAACAATTTCATTATATTTTCTCTGTTTGGCAAATGGGCATTTTTCCCTATTTTAGATCCATTCTAAATGGTGTGTATATACAAATGATATAGATGTATATCGAAAAAATATATGGGTATGAATATATATATATATATTATTAAATATAATGTATATACATATATATATATATATATATATATATTAATGTATGTATGTACTGTATACTTATGAACAAAAAATGTTGCGGTCACGATAATAGACTGATTATTTTTAGTAGGCCGATTGTGTAAAAACATTGCCCACTTATAAAAGTGGGATAGCATACTGTTTGATGGGGTCTTAGCCCTCACTCGCCATATTAAATTTATTAACAAAGGGGGGGTGGGGTCTCCGACCCCACCCCCCATCCCATTAAATATGGTTCGAAGGGTGGCATCAACAACCCTCCCCCCATTCCCCACTTAATAAAACAATAGTCCCCAGCTGCATGGGCTTGGCCACACGACCTAAAAGAAACTCTTTTTTTGAAGTTTTTATTTTTATTAAAATTAATGGAGCTTAATTATTATTCCTCCCAATTGTCACACTTCATTACAAAATGCATGCCTTACAACTCACTTTTCTCTCCCCAATGGGCCCATACTTCCATCTCCCACACCCTTCTTAAGGAAAACTACCCAACCACAAAAAAAACATTCACAACACTCATACAATACTTATACAGAACAATTTTCACATCTATAAATATAGATAAGAAAACAACAAAGGTGTAGATCTTACCTCTCCATCAAGATTCCAAGGGACTTCACTCCACAACCTTTTTGACACCTTCAAGCCAACCACACTCGAACAAGGTCCCAATTCCAAAAGTGCAAAAGAAAGAAAATAAGAAAGTAACTCCAAATCATTCAAATTCCATTGATAAATAGAAATGGGATGTGAGGATGATGAGGTGGCTCCATATTGGATGCCACTTCATCATTCCTTCATTCCAACACACAAGTCGAACACCATTCCCATGGAAATAAATTAACATGTAAGACTTATGACAAGCCCACATGACACTCAAACTTACACACCAAGCCTACCAAGAACAAATTAATTGTGGTAAGTAGTAAAGTTCAATTATTTTCACCCTTTACACTCCAAAATGCATAAATAAGGATAAAATTAAGTCCCCATACCATAGGTATGGTTGTTGGGTGAATTTAAGAGGAATGAGACAAGCTTAGCTTGTCCCACAAGCCTCCAAAAAGGCCTCCCAAGTCAAAATCCGAATTTTTAAGTTGGGGAAGGGTACATAACACAAAATCCAACACAAATTCAATCTACATCCACAAGATTTGTAGGACCATCTAGCCATTTTATTTCCCACATGTCAAATCTTCACTCCTAATTCAATTTTAAGCTAAACTAGTTAATTAAGATACATAAGCAAGTTAATAAAGTAACAATATTTCCCACAATGCAAATACATGCACAAAAAATTTAAACAACTAAAAAATAATTAAAAGAAAGGAAACACAATACAACTATGGACACATAAATGAGGTATTCCTCCCTATGGGAACCTCCTAACAAGGTATGTAAAAACACAACATAACATTATACACAAGTTGTCAAATTTTGGCCATGTTGCACAACACCCGACATCCTTCTATGGTTGGTCCCCTATCCCTTTTCGATGTATGTGATAAAATGTATTGCAACACAAACAAAATACCTCTATGAACTTAAGGCCATATCAACAACATTGAGACTAATATACATATAAATATCAATAATCATCATAAAAAATTAGCAATTATATCATCTATTATCATACAATTAATTCTATTTTGGCATCCATAAAATCATAGTTCTATTCAAAACATCCAACATAGGATATGCATCCAAAATATGACACGTTAGTATAAAATCAGAATATTAAAAATCAACATATATAACTTTCTATCATCATCATCTAGTGTATCATAATAAAAATGTAAATCACAACATGTCAATAGTCCAAATATCCACATAGTCTATCATCTACTGATGAAAATCTAATACTCAAAATGTCTAACTATCAATCCAATAGTAATAACTTCATAATAAAATAGTGTCGAAGAGGAGTGGGCGCTACATCCATACTCATTTTTGTTGAGTTCTATGGCATCGTTTCGACCCATCACGTAATGTCTTCGAACAATGGTTAGAGTGCAATTTCCTTTCCATTTTCTTTATTTTCCTTATACATTTTAAAAGTAATGAAGCACAATAAATAACTTTAACATGATTTTCGATCTACATTATTTGCAGTTGAAACTCTTAATACCGCGAAAAGAAAGTTTTTCTTGAAAAATTGGATTTCTGACCCTTTCTTTCCCTTTCCTTGAGAAGGAATCCAATGCAATAGAAACTTTAACAATACTGTAAATGTGTCAAAAATCTAAATTCTTTCTTGTGTGTGTGTGTGTGCTTTTTCAATGTTAAATGAGATTAGAAAAAGTGATTGACAGTGAAAGAAATTACTCAATGGGTTTAATGTATTACACTAATTTTGTGCACTCATTAGAAACTTTTAAGGAAAGAATCTGATGGGAAAGATACCTCCAATTTTTGGCTAACCAACCAAAATCATTTACATGTAAGCCTCAAATTCTATATTTAATTTCCTGTTTTTCATAAGAAAATCAAAATATTAGTCAATTGACCAAGTTGTTCACTTCAGGTGTAGCGGTTTAGAGTTTAAAATATCCTATGTATTATTAATCCCTCCAAACTAAATTATAGTTTTCTCGACATTCAAATTATTACAATATTTTTAACTAATTATGGGAGAGAGTAGCCAATGACATTGACTTCTAAGTTAAAAAGGTCCATACAACTACATAGATATCGTATCATAATTATATCTTAATTTTTTTAACATTTAAAAGTATGTTTAAAGTTTTCTTAAATATTTAAATTAAGTAGTTTAAAATGAAGTCATCTTTAGATTTCTAGTATAAAATAAAATTGGTTATTTTTTATTCAAGTTATAAATGTGAAAGTGACATATGCTAACTTTAATTTAAACAACTATTGGTGCTTTCTTTCACGTATGCATTCATACTTATCGGATCATAAGGAATCATTTGCTCATTTTTAATTTAATTTTGTAACGATCAAATAAATTTTCCGTAAATATATCAAATAATAATATTATAATTTTTATTTATATTTTTGAAATGAAAAATAAAGAGAATATCAAAATTAACAATAATTGATATAATTTTTAAAATTCACTTACATTTATAATAAATGTAATAATATACACAATATTTTATTTAAAATGAAATTCATATTTTATGCAAACTTCAATCTAGTAAAATTTGATATTTTAATTAATATAAGTAATAGATTAATAAATTGTCTTATTAATATTTTTTATCAATTAATTAAAAGGTGGTGAAGTGACATTTAATTTGATATCCATTTAACTAACATTATAAATAATTTCTATTTTTCTTTAAAAATTGAATTAAAATTGTAATATCTTTTTAAAATATGATAAAGTTTGGTGCCTTTTCTTTCTCATAATAGTCATACACATTAATATATAAATTGAAATTTTACATTAATATCTTCAATTAATCTCTACATTTTTTCTCTACTATTTATTTTATAATTAAAATATTTAGGTCTTAAATTGTCAGCTCTACTTTTACTGCAAATTTCTTTTAGATCTTTATTAATGTTTGTCGAAAAAATTGCAAAAAATCATGAGAGTTATACATATTAAATACTAGTAGACTCAAAAACCTTTTACTATTATTCCTTTATGCACTTCTATTTCTTCTGCTAGCTTCCTTTCTTGCTCAATAAATTCAACATTTATATATGCCTCTTATATATAAATGGCTTACAAGTGTAACACCAATATATTTGACACACAAAATACAACAACAAAATTACCAGAATATTTTTTTTGACTTTAAATGCTCATGACACGACACCATATGGGCTCAAATGGCAAAAATTCAACATCACATAAGACACTTACAAAAGCATGGACCCCCATAGACAACCTGATAACTTAGGGTACACGTCAATGTCTTTCTCTAATGGCATATCCCAAGATAATGACCCAACTACAGTAAGGCACACATGATAGACATGCTCCAGAACATGGCCCCTTTTTTTATGATTTACATATTTATTACATTTAGTTTTCCATTATATAACCTTACAGATTTCGATTGAATCAAACTCGAAAGAGTGTAAAATTTTCCTTTTTCTAAAACTTCAAATACTTTATTTTTCTATAACATTAGACTTTAAAAGAGAACCCACGATTGATTCCTTTCTCAATTTCCATTAACTATCCAAAACTCATTTGTTAATGAAATTCATTTTAAACACCTATGAGCCTCTTAATATTCATTCTTACGTTAAAGACTTGTTTCACAAAATATGTTTAATTGATGTTAAATTTTATCCTCGTTATGAAAAGGAACTAACAAGGTTTTAAATTTATGATTGTCAAGACGTATATTTGATGTTTAAACTTGACCTTTGCTAGACAAGGGAAAAATATCATGAGGTCAATGAAGATATGTTAAAGTTTAAAAGGGTGATTTAGATTCAAGATTTATCTTCACATAAACATCCTTCCATCATAGTACCCTCTTTTTCCTATTACAGTTGATATATTTCAATAAGTTGTTTGAATCTATTAAATATTTCCACATCAAGAAATTTTATCTAGATTTATTTATATATTTTGTTTTCTCAAAAGTTATATCTCACCAAGGGAAATTAATATTTATTTTTAACAACATGAAAGTGTCTAGTTGAGTTATAAGGACTTCAAGAATAACATTATTCCTAACACACAATCTTGTTAAGTCTTACCTTATACTTACAACATACTTTGGTCTCACTATTGCTAATTTTTAATAATTGAAATTTAAATCATATGTAATTTACACTTAGGGATTCATGACTATAAGGAGTTTTTAAATTGAACTTATATAATTATTGTTATCACGGAATCACAGCACCCTCGTGTTAATACAAACGCATATACTTGAACTCACGGTGTGATTGGATAACATGGGTACTATCTCCAAGTTATGGGACTTGCTACTTGAGATAGACCTCCAGAGAAAGCTTTTCCTTGCTCCTAAACTACCTGCCACAATCTACTCTAATGCAGGGTAAGCTAACTATTCTAATCTAGTTTTCCAAGGAACCAAGGAGAGAAAGTGCATAAAATGAAAGCCTACACTAAATTTGTGATACACTAGAAAAGGAGGGTGTGTGAGAGAATCCTTCCAATGTGTGAGATAAAGAAGCAAAATGCACACTAGAGGGAGTGATGACAATT
The DNA here is from genome assembly GCA_019776745.2 of Taxus chinensis. Classification (NCBI taxonomy): domain Eukaryota; kingdom Viridiplantae; phylum Streptophyta; class Pinopsida; order Cupressales; family Taxaceae; genus Taxus; species Taxus chinensis. The sequence continues at coordinate 745,465,197 of CM034147.1, read as the reverse complement.
CCCCACAATCTCGTAAAAAATGCATTTTACAACAACATTTCAAACATACACAATGATAGTGGATCCATGCGTGAACATAATAATAGACACAGTATTCTTGTAATAAATATTAAAGGGGCAAGAAGAATGCAAGAAAACACAGCAGGGGAAGATACATCCACAAACTTATATTTTATTGCTTCATGATATGCACAGTTCAATCTATTATAAGATAAGGGCCTGGATCGCCATGCAAGGAGTCCACTACAAGGGCCTGCAGCACATTGGCTTCACAAAGCAAGTTTGACAGATCTTTTCTATCTGAACACTCCTCCTTTATAATGAGCACAACACTCCAATTTATAGAAAAAATGAGAAGAGAGAGAGAGGGAAAAATGAAAATCACGAAATATATCCTTCCACCACTTGTAAGAGGCATTAAATGGAGTAAAATGATTGTATATTACTTGAAAAAGGCTCCCCATACTGTCCCAGGTGCTGCAGAAGAGAAAGAATGATAACCATGCCTCTTAATTGCATTCCCAACCGCCAAATAAAACACTGTTATGAACCCAGCCACGTTTTCTAAAAACTATCAATCAATATCTCATCAAATCTGGAATTTATTTATTTCTGTGCATCAGGATCAGATCCATGATTCCAATGGTACCGATTTCATGCGATTTCGTTGAGAAATACAAAAGTTATGGCCTTCTGAGTACGGGCAGCTATTTTGGGTCTGGCAGGCATTTTCTGTCATTTGACGGGAATGAGCATTAATTGAATGGAGCTGAATATGTTTCTTTTATTTAAATATATATAACGACATAGAGGATGTCATGCTCATTCTAGAAAGTCCAATTTTGTGAAAATCGGAGCTCGGAGTCAAAAGTTATGGCCGTTTGAAGTTCATGGGTCAAACGTTGAGTTTTCTTCTTTGCCTTCGGCCGTTTTGGCTTTTCACATCCCGCACGTAATTTTTTTCCAAGCTTTCCCAGATGAAAATCTTCTGCATCGGCCGATTCAGGCTTCCTTGTCTCCTTTCTGTGGCCTTTTCAGCTTTTCGCGTCCTACGCGTCCCCGCACGTACTTTTGTCCCAACTATCCCGTGGACCACCTGGGACTAAAATTTCTGAACTGCCCGAAATGGACCATCTTTTAGAAAATCGGCTCGACTTCACGTCCCATGCATACTTTTGTCCTAGCTGTCCCAAATCATGCAAAACAAAAAATTTGACAATTTTTCTTGCTTCGGCCCGCTTTGGCTTTTCGCGTACCTCCGCGTCCCGACGTCCCAACTGTCCCGCGGACCCGCCTAGGGACAAAAATGTCTAACTTATCCAATTTTCTTTGTATTTCGGCCCCAAACTTGGTACGAAAAACCCTCGGTACGACCCGCACTGGTACGATTTACACCCTTCAAACCCAAGATGCTTTAAAACAGTCCTACAACCTTATTTTTTGCGTTTTTTGCATTTTTCTTACTCGTTGGGATTTCTTCTTGGATGAGAGAGTTAGAGAGAATCCGAGGGGGGCCCACAAAAACATGATTTCTGGCCTTGAATCAATCTACTTTCTCGAGACTGAATGAATTTGATGCATGTTATCAAAATTACCTTGAGGGGTGAATTTTGGATAACACTTATTTCATTGCTCTTAGACCATCAAGATTTTAAACACATATAACAAGACAACCCAGAAACTATATGGTTCTCAAATGCATTCCAAGAAACAATTTAAATCGTTGTGTGAATAAGAACTAGTGTTTCCTTCACCAAAAACCTTAAGACATGCTTTACGATCTCCTAACTTCAAAAGCATTTAGGGATGGTGGATAAGCTGCCCCATATGATAAACACATGGTAATCCACTACTACATACTAAGGGACACATTTATCTAAGAGGGAAAAAAGGGGTTCAAATGCAAAAGCTATAAAATTTTACGCATTCAACAGCCTTCTAAATCCATATTTACAATCATTGATAATTGTACATCATATCCCCTTTTTCTAATAACATCATGATAGGTCACTCAATAAATTGCATTTATTAGTGCTTGAGGGTGTCTACACCTTACCACAAGATAAAATTTGAAAAATGAAATGTCCATATATCTTTCAAGGCATTCGTGTCACTTAGGGTATTCCAAGAATACATTTTCTCACTTTCATTTACCATTTATCTTATTAACGAATCTATTAGATTTGATTCATTTATTTGACTGCTAATAAAATATATCACTCAATAGTTAATTTCAAATATCCTATCATATTCAAATTTTAAGTTTGATTCTCAAATGGGAAACTATGTTTTCGTATTCACTTATTTTGCATGGACAAAATCAAGCCCACTTTGCCTCAAAAGAAATATTTAATATGTTGCAAGAAATCTCCATGACCTTTGAAATGATTAGATCGACATCACAAGGGTACTTTCCCAAATGAGGGTAAGCTACAAATTTTCCTATAGAATTAAAAACTTTATAGTGACATAATGCACAACATAACTATCTTTGAGTTCCGACCCTGTAATGCCCAACAAAGAGATATAATATTAAAAAATAAAAAAAGAAAGTTGGTGGCGTAGGTTAGTAAAGAGGGCGGTGGAAGAAATTATTACATTTAGGTGAGATGGAGACGGGTGAAAGATGGGCTAATAGGGCACATGGGTAGAATTCCAACCATTCAGACCTGTCATCATTCCTTGCTTGATAATAAAAACGCTTTATTTTAGATTCGGAGGCCAAATCCACATTGAAACCCATTGCATGTTGTAAATTTAGTAGTAATAAATTAAATGCATAAAGGGCATCTATCATAACTGGGGCGTTGTTATAATGTTTGACTAGGTGAAACAACGAGACAGGTTTTCAGGGAATATGTTGTGGCATTGCATAGAAGGAATGGTTTCCCTAGCAAGATACTGACACTATTTCACGTAAGCAAAAAAAAAATCTCCATCCTGATCAGTTTACATTTACGCATGAACTCTCAACCTGTGCTAAATATGAGTTCTAGTAGACATGGATGCAAACGTGATCTTGTGGAAATATTAAATTGCATGATTTTCATGAAATGGGTTTGTTGAAAAGGCTTGGAAAATTTCAAGAAAAATTATTCACAAGTGTAAATCCATCCTACATTAAAATGGGATATTTGGAAATAGAGTATGGAACATCTTGATTCTATGTGACATTCTAAGTTGTGTGTTTTTTTGATATCTAGGAAAAGAAAGTTCTACCTTTCGAATTGGTATTTTTTTACCCTTTATTTTCTCTATTACCCTACATTTCACCTGAGTTATCTGCCTTTCAGTTTTGTTGTGCCACTTCTTCAACCATATATGTTATTCGAGGATTTTTTTTTTTGATATGTTGGGAAACTCATCAGAAATTCATGGTCATTCATCACTCTACTCTTAATATTTACCATGGCTCACTTCTGACTACTAAGCTTGGGTTTTGTATTCAAAAATTGGTTATACTTTTTCAAGGAGGGTTTGACTCACAATTTTTCTAAGGTTTTCATTTAAGACTTCTATAGATGTATGGCGAGATTTTATTTTCCTTACTCAAATTTACATCCAACTCGCACCAAGGAAATTACCCAAAGAAGCATTAGATGAAGATGGAACAAAAACTAAAAGATAGGGGATCCTTGTCAAAGGTTGTATTGGCAATGCATTGGAGGTTAATGAAATAAGACCAGTAGAAAAAAAAAGGGGCACGACTCTTGCGAAGAGATTGAATTTTGTAGGAAAGATACACATATCTTTGTGTAGCTTCATTAATGAATAGAAGAGAGAGAAAAATATAAATAACATAGTTTATTTCTAAGTTCTTGCAAAGGTAGTAAATCAACTAGATCGGGACATTTCCTAAAACATTTTTTTTTGAAAACATTGTTCCCTCAATGGAGTTTTCATAGGACCAAGGAGTGCATCGCCACTAGAGTAGAGCTCGGAAAATACTATACTCAAACCAAAAGAAATAGGACCCTCTAGGAGATCATTGCTAGAAAAATGAAATATTTCAAGTGAATGGAAAATAGTGGAATTAGGGATGCATGCACACTACTTGACAAGATATCCATTTGAGATGCAGAACCAAGTCCCATAGTTGTAAATGAATTCATTCCACTAGGCATGGTTCATCTCTCCTCATCTCTCATAATTTATGTTCTTTAGTTTTTCTTTTGCAAACAGAATAAAGTTTTAACCAAAGGATTTTCATATATTGGATTGTATTAAATAAACTTGTTTTAAAACAATAAAACATTATAACGTAACTGTTATCCTGAATTCACCCCTCGAGGTAAATTGGATAACTTGCATAATTTCTTCAAACTTGAGCAAGTAGAATGTGTATGAGGGCCAAAATCAGGTTGTGGAGGGTCTCTTTGACTTTTTCTCTAACTTCTCTATCTAAGGAAAAATTTCAAGGAGTTATAAAAAAATGATTTTTTTTGAAAAAAAAACTTCTTTTAATGTAGTGTGGAAAAAGTGGAAAAATTTGTCCCATGCCACACAAGTTCAATTGGGATAGTTGGTACCCAAAAATCTCAAATAGCAGAAATAAAAAGGAAACAATGTATTGTGGAAAAAGTGGAAAAATTTGTCTCCGGCCGCATAAGTTCAATCAGGACAGTTGGGACCCGAAAGGCCGAAATAGCTAAAATACAATGGAAACAATGTATTGTGGAAAACGTAGAAAAAAATTTCCCAGGAAGTCCGCGAGACGTAAGGACAATCAGGACCTGAAAACCCAATTTTTCCAAAATAACCGCAAAAGGAAAGAGGCTTGCGGGTGGAACAAAAAATTTGGTCTAGAACCATTGGGACATCAGTACGTGTGAGATGCGAAAAGAAGAAATAACCGCAATACAAAGGGAAAGTTGATCCCTGACTTCTAAACTTTAAACAACCACGACTTTTGACCCAGAGCTCTAATTTTCATGAAATTTGAATTTCTGGAATGGGAACGACGTCGTCTAAAATAAATACAAGTTTTGTGGATATAATAGATTGGAATGTTCATATCAATAAAGAAATAGATACAAGTTTGTGGATGTATCGTCCTCTGATGTGTTTGTTTACATTCCTCTTACCCCCTTCAATCTCATTGCATATATCTTGTGTCTATTTTTACTCTTACAAGGATTCGTTATCATTGTGCATGTATGGAATATTGTTGTGAATACATTTGCTAGACTGTAGAGAACTGTTATCATCCCTTCTAGGATACAATTTTCTCCTATTTTTTCACACATTGGAAAGTTATACTCATTCCCTCATTTTTTCGGTGTATCACCGCTTTAGTGTAGGCTTTATTTTCATTCACGCTCTCTGTCCTTGGTCCCTTGGAAAGTTAGATTAGGATTAGATAGTTTTCATGCCTTACAGTAGCTTGTAACAGGTAATTTATGAGCAAGAACAATCATTCTCTGAAGGATCATCTCAAGTTTGCAAGTCCCATAGCTTGAGCGATGATTCAATGTTACAAAAATTATACCAAATTCCCCACTCAGATCTAAGTCCATTTGGGGGTGTTATAATTTCATGATAACAGTAACTTATATGATCTAATATTCGTTGGTAGATAATGGACTTAAACCCTCACTTTGTGATGATCACAAGAAAATGTCCCAACTAAACCAGTTTACTACAATACCCATTTATATTGACAGGTTAAAGTTGAGTTCCCTGTGAATATGTTGACCACTCCCTTCTTAAAATAGATAAATCATGATTTTCAGAGACATGTACAATAACCTTCATAACTCTAGAAGGGATTTGTTAATCTTCCTTCATCTACCTTATTATCTGAGGAATCACTTCAATATTTGAATCGACCTTGAATGATCTTATGTGCTCTTTTTGATACCCTTATATGAGCCCTATTACACCATTTTGGAAGCTGTAGGAAGATGATAAAATTGAAAAGCTTGGGTTTCATGTCAGCACATTTTTTTGGACCTTGAATAATGAAATACTTTCTCACCTTCACAAAACACTATTACATTTACTAGATAATTACCTAGGACCTTTAGTTTGGGTAAAAACACTTTTTGATAGTTTGGAAAAGGCATTTTGTAGGCCTTTGATCACAATTTGACTAGGTCAAAATTGGACCAATTACGATCGGCTGGCTCCAAGAAAACATGTCACCATTTGAAAATCATTTGCTAGTTCTCAGTTCTGTCAAATTTGGTGAATTATCCATATACAAAGGAACTTGTAGGGAATTTTATTGTTGCATGTTCATTCCGTCAAATTTTAGTTTTAGATGTTTTTTTTTGAGTCTCTGAGCTAACTTTTGATCAATTGCAACTAGGCTAAATATGATCGATGACCCTCAAAAAACTGGCCGCCAATCGTAAATTGTTTTCTAGTTCTAAATTCCACCAATTGTTGTGAATCATTGGTGTATAGGACACATAGAAACTTACCCATGGTATGTTTTCTAACTGGAATACAACATTTGAAAGTGGTTTCTTAGCCTCCGAGCCTAAATTAAACATTTTTACAACGAACAGGAAAACATAAAAAGAAAGTTGTAGGACCCCTGTCAGGTTTTTAAACCACCATGGAAACTTATTGACACTTGTAAATAAATGTTTGAAACTCTATCATGTGACTTGTTGTATGAAATTGAACTTTTAGAAATATAGTGTTTCTCTCTCTTCCCTATTTCTTTCTTTGTCCTTGGTTCAAAAAAATTAAGTGAAGTTAAATGAAATAAATATGTGTCTCTAACCCTCTCCTTTCTAATGCAAATTATTATTATTATGTAAATTGTTCAACAAAAAAATCTTATTTATGTTAGATCTATGTGGATGTCATATTGCCAACAATTTATCACTAATTTCATGCTCACATGGTTTTATAGGATGCAAGAAAGATGACGAAAATGCGTGGTGTAATTCATTGTTTATTAGTGCAGTTTACATAGGTCATTATAGAATGTATATATGTATAATATATTTCCATGTCCCAGAATATTTTATATCTAAAATTTGGTAATATGTATGAGATGTTAGTTTTAGGGATACCTTTTGAAATGCACATTTAATCATAGGTGCAATTTTAATTCATATTTACATATGGTAAAAATATTGGATATATATATGTTAAATGAAACTGTAGAGGATATTTCAACATTTGTGAAGTATGAAAAGGTTTATAATTGGAGTTCTATCATATGATAGATGCTAGGGTTTAAGGGAAATGTTCCTCTAGACATGGGTGTTATCTTGATCCTCAAATTTTTGTAATGTAAAAGTTAGATATATATGTGAAATGAATTTGAATTTAAAATGTTGTATTTCATTTCTAGTGTTCAATAGATGATTAATTAATTAGTCTGTTGTATTCTTACCTTGTAAATGTAATAAAGAGATTCAAATGAAACACTCAACCCTAGTATAAGATTCATGCATAACTTGTCTTCATGTGCGATCCTTCTTACCATATAAGAAATTGAAACTGTAGAATTAACTTAAACTTTGCACTTGATGGAACGTTCTAGTTTAAGTAAATAAGAGTCTAATTTGTAGTTATCGTCATAGTCAGTATATTAGTGACATTTTTGTAAACCCGATGGTTAGCAATGACAAGGTCCAACTAATTCTTGTGTAAGCATAACTAACACTTCCTTATGATCCTAGTGTACTACCTAGTCTTACGAAAAATTGAAAGGAATTCCTTGTAGGATCCAGATGACACAATGGAGCTAGTGAAATAGTTGTACTGTAACTTAAACTCTTGTTAATGATCTCTTTATATCCTCTCAACTAAATATGCTACCTTGGTGAGTGAAAATATAGTGCCTTGATCTTTTACAGAGGATTGAGAGGGTAAATATATATTTTTACACCTTAATCTAATCTTTAATGGGGAGTAGAGCCCCGAGTGCAAATTGGAATTAAACCAAACCTTGGGTACTTGATTAGGAGGTTAACTTGTGGTTTGTGTGTAGTTATAATTCTTCCAATCAGGTACTTCTTAAAGATGTTATACAAGTACTTTCATAACTCTTTTTTTTTATAAATTTACGCCAATAAGATACCTAGGAAATAATGTAAACGAGATGAGAAACAAGAGTATATTTGACAATGGTTTAGGAAAACTATTTCACTTGAAGTCCTTACGATTTATTTAAGCATTGAATTTATGTTAAGAATGGATACAAATTGTTCTTGATGGGACTAGGCATTTGAGCCAATATAGAGTCCTCTAAAAATAAAATAAAATAAAATTATTACATGTAAATGCTTAATTGACTCAAACTAAATTTGGAACTAAAAATAACCGTAGTACGAGCAAAAATTTGCTTCTAATGGAAGGAAGTTTATAGGAAAGGGAAACCTGAACCTTTACCTCCTTTAAATCATATTGTTTTCCCTCAACAACTTCTGGTTGGTCCCCTTGCATAATGAGGGTAACATTAAATGTCAATTGAACATATTTTAAGAATCAATACTTTAACTTAAGAATGAGAGAATTATGAACTTTATATGAAATTTGAAATATGGAAAATAATTGTGTAAGTTATGGAGATTGTCATAAGGGATAAAGAGCCAACATAAATGGTTGAAGTATAAGTTGAATGTGAAATGAATTTAATAATTTGTAGGTGGAAAAAGGATAAAATTATCCTTACATAATAATGTTCTTGGAATGTTAATTGCAACAAAGATGTAATCATGGTAATGATGTATTGTGGATTTTCCAATCCTTGAGTCCCTTTCTTTTGGTTGGGTTATTGCTATCATTCATTCATTGGGGAAAGTGTGGCATCGAAATGTATATGGTTGTGTCATGTGTCTATGTGAGTCAATGACTTATGTAAGTGTCTTATGCGTTGTTGATTTTTTGTACTTGGAGCCCTTGTGGTGTTGTGCAGTGAGAAATGTAAGTCAAAGAAAAATTATCTTGGTATTTTTATTGTTGTATTTGTGTGTGTAAAATGTGGGCATTACACACCCACTATTCATTACATTCCACTTCTAAAGTTTTTTAGTCTGTTAAAAAAACCATGAGATTTCAAGCTCAACATGTCATCTTATATTCCATTAAAAATGATGTTATGCCTTGCACTAAGGAATCTTACACACTTTCATACCTATGTGAATGCTCTCAACTAGATTTATAGGGAGGAATACACAAACACTTACATTACCTCTATGTCTCTAAGACTGTGAAATATCATTGGAGCTAGCCTAACTTGGAGCTTACTAGAGAGGGTAATTACATTCAACAAAGGTAAATATTTTGAGATATATGTTTGTTTGGTCACATTGCACTTAATATAAAAACACACACAATGTAAGTTGATATTTTTTATTTGAGGATTACATGATTTTATTGGTCATTACAACACTAGAACATAGGTAAAACCACATCATTTTAAATTACTTCCTAATTTTTTTACTAGAACAAACATATCCAAGTTGTTTGGCTATAATAAACATTTTAAATGACAAGGTTCCAGTTTCATCCTCCTATATTTATTTTGACACTAAAAGAAGGAATTTTTGATTTCTTTTTCCAAAGTACATAATAAAATCAACTCCATTAACTTAATAGAATATACAATTACAACTAAGAATAACATTCGTATATGGAAAAGTACAACTATGTATGAAATAATAGATTTTCCCAATACATAACACTATCATTTTCATTATGGAAATATTGAAAATAATACAGTTTATTCATAAAAATATCATTAAAATATTCTAAAAAATTACATTTCCTTCAAATAACATGCTAATAAAAGACACAAATTTTGTTTTTACTACTCCTTTTGTTTAGGTACCTACCAACAATGTTACATCCGTCCTAGGTCCGAGTAAAGAAATCCCCTACAATCAAGCATAAATCCACACAGTCATCATTTCCATTATTTCATTTAAAAAGAAAGAGAGGGAGAGGTAGGGGGAGGAATAAGATAGAGTTTGTTTCTCATGCATTCACACTTTCAATTTCATTTGTACTTAATGTTTTAACACTTGAAAGAGAGAGAGAGAGAGAGAGAGAGAGAGAGAGAGAGTGTGTGTGTGCAACACCCACAATTTAATACTCTCAAAACAAAGAGAAATGTCAAATTAATAGTCATTTTAACAGTAATAAATGTTTTTTTAAGTGTTTGCAAGGTTAGGAGTTTTCACAATTAATAAATTTCTCAGTTAAAGACTTGTTATCCAAAATTCACCCCTCAAGGTAATTTTGATAACATGCATCAAATTCTTTAGTCCCAAGCAATTATATTGATTCAGGGTGAAAATTCATGTTTCTAGGGTCCCCTCATATTTTTCTAACTCCCCTGTCCAAGAGGAAGGGAGCAAGTTCTGAGAAAATGTGAAAAAATTGCAAAAAAATAAGCTCGGGCCAGAAAAAATCATGAAAAATGGCTAAGTCCTGGTCCTTGCAATAGTCGGGACAAATGGGACATCTGGACATGAACCGGCCGAAAGGCCGCCAGGCGGTCTGTGTAGCATCAGGGACATTCGGGACAAAGGGACGCGTGGGACGTGGAGATCCGAACTGGCCAAAAAGTTGAAAAATTGACTAACTGTTGAAACAGGCAGTCTGGGATGCGTGGGACAAAAGTACGTGAACTGGCCGGATCGACCGAAATGAGTCAAGGAAGCCTGGAACAGTTGGGCCGAAGGTACGTGAAGTATGCGAACCGGCCGGATCGGCCGAAATGAGTCAAGGCAGCCTGGAACAGTTGGGCCGAAGGTATGCGAAGTACGTGAACCGGTCGGATCGGCCGAAATGAGTCAAGGCAGCCTGGAACAGTTGGGCCAAAGGTACGTGAAGTACGCGAACCGGCCGGATTGGCCGAAATGAGAACTTTCAGTCAGGGATGCGTGGGACAAAAGGACGCGAACCGGTCGAACCGAGCGAATCAGGAAAATTTGTCCCAAACAGTCCGAAAGCAAATGGGACATCTAGGCCGCGAGTACACGAACCGGCTGGTTCGGCTGAAATGGGAAATTTCAGCACTGTGCTAAATGGGATAGAGGGATGCGTGGGACGCGAAAAGCTGAAGCGGCCGAAGGCAGAGGAGAAAAGTCAACATTTGACCCGTGGAACTTCAAACGGCCATAACTTTTGACTCCGAGCTCCGATTTTCACAAAATTGGATTTTCTGGAATGAGGATAGATATATTTAAATAAAAGAAACATATTTGGCTCCAGTCAGTTAATGCTCATTCCCGTCAAATGACAGAAAACGCCTGTCAGACCCAAAATAGCTGCCCGCACTCAGAAGGCCATAACTTTTGAATTTCTCAACGAAATCACACAAAATTGGTACCCGTTGGAATCGTGGTTCTGAGCCTGATGCACAGAAATCAAGAAATTATAGATTTGATCAGATATTGATTTATATTTTTAAGAAAACGTGGCCGGGTTCAGAACAGTGTTTTATTTGGTAGCTGGGAGTGCAATTAAGAGGCATGGTCATCATCCTTTCTCTGCTGCAGCACATGGGACAGTATGGGGAGCCTTTTGCAAGTAATGTATACCCATTTCACTCAATTTAATGCCTCTTACAGGTGGTTGAAGGACAAATTTCGGGATTTCCATTTTCCCTTCTCTTTTCCTTCTCATTTTCCTATAAATTGGAGTGTTGGGCTTATTGTAAAAAAGAGTTTTTGGGTAGAAAAGCTCTACCAAAATTGCTTTGTGAATCCAGTGTGTTGCAGGCCCTTGTAGTGGACTCCTTGCATGGTGATCTAGGCCCTTATCTTGTAATAGACTGAACTGTACATACCAGGAAGCAATAAAATACAAGTTTGTGGATGTATCTTCCCCTGCTGTGTTTTCTTGCATTCTTCTTGCCCTTTTATCTTTCCACAAGAATATTGTGTCTATTATTATGTTCTTGTGGGAATTCATTATCATTGTGTGTGCTTGGAATACTGTTGTGAATGCATTTTGCTAGATTATGGAGAACTGTCATCACTTCTTCTAGTGTGCACTTTGCCTTTGTATTTCACACATTTGGAGACTACTCTCACATCCTCCTTTTCTGATGTATCACTGCTTTAGTGTAGGCTTTCATTTTATGTATTCTCTTTCCCTGGTCCCTTGGAAATTTAGATTAGAACAATTAGCTTATCCTGCATTAGAGTAGATTGTGGCAGGTAGTTTAGGAGCAAGAACCAGCTTTCTCTTGAGGTCTATCTCAAGTAGCAAGTCCCACAATTTGGAGATAGTACCCATGTTATCCAATCACACTGTGAGCTTAGGTATATGCATAGGGGTGCTATGATTTGGTGATAACAAGACTTTCTACACAAGGTTAGGCAGTTGAACAAAGTAACGATCAACAACCGTTACCCCATTCCATTGATAGATAATGTATTTGATCAAATGAAGGGGGCCACTATATTTTCTAAGATTGATCTTAATTCAGGATACCATCAGTTGAGGATTGCAGAGGAATATATCCACAAGACAACTTCCTATGTGAGATATGGCCATGATGAGTTCATTATGGTACCTTTTGGTCTGACGAACGCCCCTGCAATATTCACGAGTTTGATAAATGGGGTATTCAGGATGTTTTTAGATCTCTTTTTTATCGTGTTTCTTGATGAAATTATGATAAAATCATGTACACATGAGGAGCATGAGGAGGACCTTCGATAGGTTTTATGGTGTCTTCGTGATTAGCAGTTATACAGGAACCTAGAGAATTGTGCCTTTTTCTAGTTAGAGGTTTAGTACTTGGGTCATATCATTTCTAGGGAAGGTATCGAAGTCAATCCTTCTGAGACTAGAGCTATTATGGATTGGCCCCTACCAACCAATGCGACCGAGGTGCACATTTTAATGGGGTTTGAAGGATACTATAGGAGATTTGTTTAGGAATTATCTCATATTTCACACCCCATCACTTCCCTTCAATGGAAAGGGAAGAAGTTTGTTTGGTCTGATGGATGTGCGTAAGCCTTTAGAACACTAAAGTAATGCCTTAAGACATTACTAATTCTTGCAGTACTAGACCCTCAAAGGAATTTCTTTGTATGTACGAATGCTTCCTTGGCAGGATTAGGTGGTGTTTTGATGCAGGTGGGTCGTGTGATTTCCTTTGAGTCTCGCAATCTCAAGCATTATGAACTCAATTATCCAAATCATGAGCTTGAGCTTACAGCAGTAGTGCATGCATTGGAGTGTTAGTGTCATTTCCTTCTTGGTAGGAGGTTTATTCTTAGGGAATAAAATGTGAGCTTACATTACCTCTTCATGTATCCCAATCTCAACACTCGTCAATAGCATTGGATGGAGTTGCTATGTGAGTAAGACATGGAGATAGAGCATGTGAAGGGGAAGGATAATGTGGTTGCAGATAGTATGCATAGATGGAGACATTTTTCTATTGCTATTTCAGTGGGTATAGATTTGTGGAGCAGGATTCTGCGATAGCTTCCGCATGAAAACTTCTACCTTGTAGCTAGATCAGAGATTGAGTCTCAGAGACCCCTTGATCGAAATTTTGATTTATTTGCATTAGATTCAGAAGGACTTCTCTAACAAAGAGGCCGGATATTTGTACCTAGGGAAGGAGGTTTTCCATAGAATATCTTGTTAAAGGATCATCATTCACCTTATTCAGCCCATCCTGGGGTGAATAATAGGCACGCCACCTTGAGACAACTATGCAATTAGAGAGGTCTTCGGAGTGATGTAGCTCAGTTTATGTCACATTGTTTAGAGTGTCAGATGGTGAAGGCCAAACATCAACATCCAGTTGGCCTTTTATACCCTCCTGATATACCAAAGTGGAAATGGGAAACCATTTCCATGGATTTCATATTAGGTCTACTGACATCGAGATTCCACCATGATCCTATCATGGTCATTGTGGATATATTGACGAACGTGGCTCACTTTTCTCTAGTAAAGACCACCTATACATCTACTGTTGTAGCGCGAGTATAATGAGATGAGATTTTCATAATGCACGGGATTCTGTAGAATATTATTTGTGACCATGATCCCTTACACACATCTTATTTTTGGACTACCATGATGTAACACCCATAAAAATTCCTACAAAAAACCCAAGATAACCCAATATTTAAGTTGGAAAAATTACTGAATAATTATTTTTATGATAAAACTGGTTACAACATTTAGTTTATTACTTGATTAACATACTAATGTTTTAATTAACAATTTATTTATTTTATTTAATCTCTAGTTCATTTTAAAACCTCCATTTCTATAATCCTTATTTAATTTAATAACATAGTTCGAATGTCATTTACTAATTTATTATTCTAGGACTAAGTCTAACTTTGACTTCTCAATTAAATAAATACAATTAAATTTAATACATAATTATATATGTTGTCTAATTAATAAGGTTAAACTTGATTTAATTAAACACAACGTCATGGGCCTTTTAATTTAAGATTCACTAACTAAAGATTATGGAATAACAAATTAAATTTAACTCTTACACCACTTAAGTGGCCCCATAGTTGACACATGCATTTCATTTCAAGTATATTTTCACCTAATTCACACCTAACTTTTGTAGGGATGTTTCTCAACCATTGGATGGATTAAATCTAGGCCTTTAGATCTTAGGGATTCAATTGAACCCTAAAATTCTTTATGAATGACTTTTATTCATTCTTTTGACTTATCTCCTCATTGTTGTCTTTGCACGTTTAAGGGGGGAGGAGGAGAAGAAGAAGGAATCCAAGGAAGGATAATGGAGCTTAAGGATGGATACTCCAAAATCTCAATGTTTATTCTATTTTAAAAATCTTGGTCGGGTTTGGCATAAATTTAATTTGTTAGTCCATTTTACCCTCTCCTAGGTTTTGGCTAAAATTTCATTTGTTGTAGGACAATCTGTAGTGCCCACTTCCCTTCGACACCTTTTTTTCTTTGATTTTTGCTACTATTGACTAGACTTATAGACATTGTTGTAGATTTTTTATTTAGCATGATACTAGATGTTAGAAATACTGGACTCTTGTTGATTTTGATTCATATATGAGGCATGTGGATTATTAGAGACATTTGATATTGATGTTGATATGTTGTGGACATGGGTATTTATACATATACTTTTGACATACGATATACTTTCGTCGCCATGAGTAGGCTGTAATAATTGAATTAATGTTGTGATAATTTTTTTTACATGGATGAAACATTAGATAGAGATGTCGCTATAAATTTGTAAATGATTTGTAATTGCTTAGATGATATTAGTTCGTATATAGATGATTTAATATTTATATTACATATTTTGGGATGGATTTTTTAATGCGGCCACGAGGCTGAAGGAGGTATTATGTGTTTTGTAGGTATATTTATATTCAAAACAACATCGGGGGGATTGAGACCAACCACATTGGAATTCTATACTAATTCAACTAGGGTCACCATGGCAACATGTAATTGTGTGTGTTAGAATTATTTGGTTAGGGGAAAATTGTGACCAAGGGGTCATGTGTTCTTTTTTTTTAGTTCCCTTTTTATTAATGTATGTTTTCCTTTGAGTGATGTAATTTAGTTGTTTTTATTATTTAGAAAATGATGTAATCTTCTCCCCTTTTTTCTTAGTGGGTCTAAGTGTCTTAATTAGATTTAAAATAATCTATTCCTAAATTAATCCAAGATGTGACCAAAATGAGATCATTTATTAGACTTGATTTTCTCTTGGATTTTGTGTTGTGTGTTGAATGCTTGAGATTTTGAGTGTTGTACACTCTACCATTCACGGGAAACTCGAATTTGACCTTAAGGGTAGATTTTGAAGTCTTGTGGGACAAGTTAAACTTGTCCCACACCTCTTAAATTGATATAACAACCCTACCTATGGGTTGGGGGGTCAAAATTAGACCCCATTAGGTGTTTTGGGAAAAGAAAAAGGTGAAATATTTATTGCACTTTATTTCAAATATTTAAGTTTGTCCTTTGCGGATGTTGGCTTAGTTTGTGTGTGCAAGTATCTTGTCATTCCTCTCACCCACTAATTTATGGTGCATTGGAGTTGAGATTTGAATTCATAGGTGGAGTTGAGGATGAGTGATGTGGTATCCTACATGGAGCCACCTCATCCTCCTCCCTCCCTTTTCTATTTATTGTTACTATTTTGATTGTTTGGGGGTTACTTGATCATTTTTGGACTCTTGAATTTTTGGGAGAGTTAGAGGATTTTTGGGAGTGCTTGTGGATTGTTGGAAATTTTGGATACTTTCTTGGTTTTGAGGAGATTGGAGACTTACTCTTGGAACAAGCTCTACTATGGAGAGGTAGGAGTTTTACCTTTGCTTAAAGTATGTTTTTTATTTTGTGTTTATATGTTTGTGTTGAGTGTTGTTTTCCTTTGGAATGCTTGTTGGGTATGGGTAGATTGCCTAAGTTTGGAGTAGGAGGAGACTATGGAGAGTTTTCTTATAGGGAGGCATAAGATCTTACTTTCTTGTTAGAAGGAGTTTGGGTTGGGTGTCCCACCTTGTATGAGGAATGCTTGCATTTCTTATTGTTTCTTGTTATAAGAGAGGCATAAGAGATTGAGGGAGGCATAAGAGTGTATGGGAGGTATAAGGGGTACTTGAGAGAGAAATAAGTGTTTGTAGGGGATTTGAGACATGCCTTGGAGGCTTTAAGGTGGGAACCCATTCCCATTGGGAGGCATAATTGGCCTCCTCATAGGTCTTACTCTTTTGGCTTCTTGTCAAGCCTTGTTATATTGTTGTTTTGTTGTCCTCCTTATTGTGTTGTTGATATGTTTGAATGTGGATGAAATGATTGTGAAATTATTGTTTCTATGTGGAAGCTTGTTGTTTCCATGTGTTTTAATAATCTACCATTGTGATGTGGTTGGGGCTCGAGGGCCAATGAAGAGGACGGCTTCTCCTATTCGTTGGATGTTTTGGTTGGGTGGAGAGAGTTTCCTCTCCCCCAATTTTGTTGTGAATCAAACAAATATTTGAGAAGCTATTTTGTGGAGTTGTGGAGCTTGGAGTTTAGTTAGAGACATTGTGAAACTTCCTTTGTGTTGATCCCACTTATAGTGGAGAAACTTGTGATATTGTATTCTAGTATTTGTTAAAATTCTTGTATTATTTCCCACCTTGAGTGGAAGACTTTGAAATAATTTCATGAAGAAAGATTGTATTCCAATATTTTCATTTGGTGCAAGAGAAAGAATCAAAATGACTATATTGTGTAAAAGTTATTTGGAAGTTTTATTGTGATAAAAAGAGAGTTACTTTCATAGCGAAGTTGTAATGTTGTAAATGAGAAGGAAGAAAATATAGAAATGGTATGAAGTAGAACTTGTATGCATAGTAAAATTTAAAGGAAAAATAAACTTGTATAAGTTGTTTTGAAAATATATATGTTGAAGTAAAAATGGGAAACAAGTAAAAAAAATTAAATTTTATTGTTATTAGAAATGTTGGATTTGTAGTAAGAGAATAACAATGTAAAAAATAGTTATAGATTTCTTTTACTCATGGAAATTGAAAGAAGACTAGTTGTACATAATAGGATGAGTTTTTGAGTAGATGTGTTTTTCATTGGTTTAGATAGCTTTAAAAAATAAAAGGCAGACTTAACCAAGGAATGAACAAATAGAACTAAATTTAAAAATTGAAAGCTCTAGATGCTTAGAAATAGGCTTAGGATGAATTTTAAAACCTTTTTGATAAATTTTAGTTTTTGGGAAAACCTTAGAATTAAGGCTCTGTTTTTAAAAAATAGGAATACCACCCTATGCAGAGTGGCGGTCCTGTAACTGCCACTCAGGCTAAGAGAGCGGTCTCAAAAACCACCGCTCAGTAGGGTGACAGTTTTTAGTTTGTCACCTAGGTAGGAAGGTGGTGCCAAGACCACCAGTCTACTCTGGGTGGTAGTTCTGTCACTTATGATAGGAATTTCTGGATCCGTGCATGTACGTAAATTGTTAATTGGTTCATCTAATTTGTATAATGTAAAATTCATCTAATAGCTACCGGCAAGCAGAAAAATGAGTAAAACTATTGGATTCAACATCAAAACCTTCAAAAGGTGGATTTACACTATTCTTCTTCATTAATAACAATGGGGTAGGGTTTGCCCCAAATTAAAAAAACCCAATTACAAAAGCTTGAAACAAAACCAAATTGGTAAAAGGAATGACCTTCGTAATCCTTAGATGGAAGTTATAACAACAATAAAACTACAACAAAACTAATCTAGACTACATCTCCTTGTAGAATCCTCCATAGTTCTTCCTCCTTTGCTCCCATGTCTTCCTCTTCTCCAACCTGCAATTTTCTTTAACAAAACAAATAGACCAAATGAGGGAAAAGAACAAAGGAAAGAATTTAATAAAAACTCATAAGGAAATTTAGGGCTTGTTTGTAACCCTAGGATCTTGTGGTTGAAATGGGTTTGATCTAAGGGTGGAGGATCAATCCTACCTATGTAAAGAGAAATTGGATTTTATTAATGTTGCCTCCAAAAACTTTAGTAGTATGTGCAAATGGGGAATGGGGCCACTTAATTACCACTGAGTGATAAGCCATGGTTAGTCCTTAGCAAGCTTTAGTTAGTAATAGAAAAAACTGTAAGTTGTTAAAATAATGATTTTTATATTATTTGTGTAAGAGGTTAACCTTATTAGGAATTAACATTATTAAGGAGAAGAAAACAGTTAATTAAATAAATTAATCCTTGGTACCTTCCTAATGCATAATTGATTAATCGACTCTAGAGATAATATTGAGAATATGCTAACCTTGTAACTAGACTCGATTCTTAAACCGTAGGGTGAGTTTAGTGGTGTAATTTAGTTGTGTACCCTAGGGGATTAACCATGTGTAAACTCTCTTACCTGTATCCTAAATATTGTAAAATAAATTAGTCACTATTTTTGGGTGTTGTGTCAGGTGTTAGCGTGTTTTTAGAATGTCATTTTTTATGGGTGTTACACAATCTTATTGTATTTTCCCCATTTGGTTAAATGAGAGTTTGCCCCATTTTAGCAAATCTTGTTTATAAATGAAGTATACACTTGTTGATCCCCATATATATATGTATGTATGTATGTATGTACAAATTTATTGTATTATAAAATAACCCAAAATTTAAAATTATATATATATAATTATTTATTATTAAGAAAAAAATAATGTCGCAAGTATCATTTACACAATCTCCAAAAAAAGAAAATGCCGAATGCTCAAATAATAGTGGCCAAATAAGAAATAGCAAAGTTTGTTTTTATTTACATTTGGTGGCGGGGTGTCACCGACCCCCTCCCCCCATCCCATAGTATTATTAGTATTATGGGGTGGGGGTGGGCATGGGGGTGATGACACCCCCGCCCCCTATTCCTCACTTATTACCACAATAGCCACAACTTCTATCTATTTGTGTAGTTTTTTTTGTATGAATTAAATAAATGATCAACAAGATATTTGGGGTAATTAAAACATGTCAAGAATTTAATAATTTTTCTACCCGTTAAATAAAAAGTGAATATTGAGAAAACCATTAAAAGTTCTCATTCAACTTACTATAACTAGCAAGGAGAGATTTTTTCTTTATTTTAAGAATTTTAGCCATATACTTTCTTTCCTACAACTTGATAAGGAATGTAACAAAACATCCATATTTTCCAATACACTTTCTTTTCAATAAGGAGTAATAATCTATTTTCATTTTTCTTTTAAGAATAAAATAAAATGAAGCTTTACTACCAAGTGCAAAAAAAGATTCACAATAATACATACAAACATAAAATAGAAAAGATATATGTCCAAATTATAAAAAAAGAAAATGGAATCCCTTAATTTAATTAATTTGTTTATTTATATGGGTGTGGGTGAACCCCTCCCCCATCGCATAGTATTATGGGGTGGGGGTGGGGGGGGTGACCACCCCCCCCCCTATTCCTCACTTATACCACAATAGCCACAACTTCTATCAATTGTGTAGTTTTTTTTGTATGAATTAAATAAATGATCAACAAGATATTGGGGGTAATTAAACAAGTCAAGACTTTAATAATTTTCTAGCGTTAAATACAAAGTGACACTATTGAGGAAACCATTAAAAGTTCTCATTAACTTACTATAACTAGCAAGGAGAGATTTTTTCTTTATTTTAAGAATTTTAGCCATATACTTTCTTTCCTACAACTTGATAAGGAATGTAACAAAAATCCATATTTTCCAATACACTTTCTTTTCAATAAGGAGTAATAATCTATTTTCATTTTTCTTCTTAGAATAAAAATTAAAATGACAAGCATTTCACATACCAAGTGCATTTTAATAAAGATTCACAATACATACATACATACATACATATATATATATATATATATATATATATATATATATATATATATATATATATATATATATATATATATATATATATATATATGGGGTATATAAATATGTATATATACCCAACCCCTCCCCCCATCGCCATAGTATTATGGGGTGGGGGTGGGGGTGGGCCTGACGACACCCCCGGCCCCTATTCCTCACTTATTACCATAATAGCCACAACTTCTATCAATTTGTGTAGTTTTTTTTGTATGAATTAAATAAATGATCAACAAGATATTTGGGGTAATTAAAACAAGTCAAGACTTTAATAATTTTTCTACCCGTTAAATAAAAAGTGAATATTGAGAAAACCATTAAAAGTTCTCATTCAACTTACTATAACTAGCAAGGAGATATTTTTTCTTTATTTTAAGAATTTTAGCCATATACTTTCTTTCCTACAACTTGATAAGGAATGTAACAAAACATCCATATTTTCCAATACACTTTCTTTTCAATAAGGAGTAATAATCTATTTTCATTTTTCTTCTTAGAATAAAAATTAAAATGATGAGCATTTCACATACCAAGTGCATTTTAATAAAGATTCACAATACTTTTAAAATGAAACTTATCACATTTTGGAGATAATGAAACATCTTAAATTAAAGGATATGCATTTCCATTTCAAACAAATATCAAGTTTGCTATTTCGCCTAAACAATGTAAAATTTTGGTAGTTTACATTCCCAACACTAACACATTTAAAAATGCATATTTTTCATCCAAATACTCTTAGACGAGTTTACACGTTATAGGGATTTCCAAGTAATAAAAGTAACTTTCTTTCAAGGATATAAATTTACATTCTTCCACTCAAAGTGGTAATAGTAAAATGATCAAATTTCAACATAAGGACTTTATACAGGGCCAAAACACAAGTCTGAATTGCATGAATTATCCCAACATGTAGCTTCAATCTTGCATTCTTCAATCTTTCAAAAACTTGGATCACAATATAAAGAAAAGGCGAATAGATGATGCTCTCCGCCTAAGCTAAAATCCAATAAAGGGAAAATTCATCCCCTTATTGGCCCCCGAGCCATAACCAAACAAATGACGGGGTATTTCTAGCAACATTTGACAAATTTTACAAGAATAACTTCCTTAAAGAAAACATACAATCCAAAACATTCAACACCTCTAAATAGACATACTCAGCATAATTTACAACTTTCTCAAACAACACATAGGATTGATATCAAACCAAAAAGGAGAAAGGAATATGGGAACCACCTCCTTTTTACTTCCAAGTGAAGTAGGATTTTCATCCAAAGCCACCATGTGCACAATACAACAGCAAAACATCCTTATCTCTCCCTTTGCAAGTATGCATAACCATGTTTTCCTTTTCACTCCCCATAGGTGAAACTCCCAATCACACTCCCTCCAAAATTCATTCCTCACATCTCCCTTTTCCCTCCCAAATGGTCCCATAAATCCATCTCCCACATCTAACTTAAGGAAACTACCTAACCACATAAAAAAAACTCATTCCCAACACTCATGCAATACTTAACAAATAAAATTTTCACATCTACAAATATAATAATAAAATAAAAAAGGTGGAGATCCTACCTCTCCATCAAGCTTCCAAAATAATTCATTCCAAAAGATTTTTGACACCTTCAAGCCAAGCACACTCCAAAAGAAACTCCAACAAGCTCCCAATTCCAAAAGTGCAAAAGAAAGAAAATGAATAGGTAACCCCAAATCCATCAAATTCCATAAAAAAATAGAAAATAGGATGTGGGGATGATGAGGTGGCTCCACGTATGATTTCACTTGATCATTCCTCCATTCCAACACACTACTCAAACACCACGCCCAAGATAATAAATTAACATGTAAGACTTATGACAAGCCCACATGACATTCAAACTTACGCAACAAGCCTACCAAGGAAAAATTAATTGTGGTAAGTAGGAAAGTCAAATATTTTTCACCCATTTACACTCCAAAATGCATAAATAAGTCTAAAATTAACTCCCCATACCATAGGTATGGTTTTTTGGTGAATTGAAAAGGCATGAGACAAGCTTAGCTTGTCCTGCAAGCATCCAAAAAGTCCTCGCAAGACAAAATCCGAATTTTGAATTTGGGGAACGGTACACAACACATAAACCAACACAAATCTAACCTAAATCCACAAAATTTCAAGAACCATCTACCTTCATAACTATCCAATCATCACATCCTTATTTTAGTTGACAAATTAAGTTATATTAGATAATTAAGACACATTAATAACTGCTAATAAAGTGACTACAATTTCCAATAATTAAAAACATAAAACAAAATTAATATCAGAGAAACATTACCCCCATGGCCACACATGTGAGGCCACCCCCATGGGAAACCTCCTAACTAGGTATGCAATAACACAACATAACATTACGCAATTTATCAAAATTTGGCCGTGTTAGACAACAGCCTACATCCTTTTATGGTTGGTCCCCTATCCCATTTCAATGTATGTGATAAATGTCCCACAACACAAATAAAATACCTATTTTTCCTTACATCCATATCAACAACATCGAAATTAAAATACATATAAAAATTAATAATCATCATCCAAAATTAGCAATTATATCATCTATCGTCATACAGTTAATTTACTTTTGGCATCCATAAAATCATAATTGTACTAAAAAAATCCAACGTAGGCTATGCATTCAAAATATGGCATATTAGTATAATTTTTTAATATTGTAAATCAACATATATAACAGTCTATCATTGCCATCTAGTGCATCATAATAAAAAATGTAAATCACAGCATGTCAATAGTCCAATTATCTGCATAGTCCATCATCTACTGATCAAAATATAATGCTCAAATGTCTTAGTATCAATCCAACAGTAATAACATCGTAATGAAAGAGTTTCAAAGAGGAGTGAGCACTACACATGTAACATGCCCTTAGGATGAGTATAAACTTCAGTACAGATTATCACGTAGAGATAGATGGACAGACGGGGCGGGTGAATCAAATTTTTGAGGATTTTCCTCCTTCTGATGTACATTATGGACTGTAGTGCCCAAATTTTTATAGCTCCAGTTATATGTCGGTTCCTTTATTCCTAGACATGTTCTTGATTTAGACTCTGATAGACTTTGGACATTTTACTATGATATTTTATCCTCATGGACGCTATGGCATTTTGGGCACATAGCGCCAATTGGACTAGATTCATATACTGATATATTTCTTATGATGTTGATGACACTAACAGGGTTATATGATAGACTTATTGGTTAGATGTTAGTCTCTTGTGGTTGATTTGATTAATGATATAGTGTTTTGGATTTAATGATGGTAATTTTCATGCTAACCTAAGTGTATGTCGTTGCAATTTTATTTGTGGATGATTCATGCAAACTATGTGGGTAATTGTATGCATTGCACTATCAATTGTAAATTATGTTCGGACATTATAAGTTTGATTGATATTGTGATGTATAGATGATGTTTATTATATTAGACAGATGCGGTTAATGTGTGCAATGAGTGTGCAGATGACAGGTATAGGAGAGCATGGGTGTCAGGGAAGCTACGCAATTGTGCACAAGCGGCCCACGGGCTGAGTCCTAACCATGCTAAATGTTTGAGGCCTTAGAATAGATGTATTTAATTGGGCACCATGGGTGAACCCCTCAATTGTAATGTAATATTGTTTTGTAAAATTAATTAGGTTTAGGGTGTGTTTTATTAAGTAAACTAGCTTAGGGGTTTAATGATCTTATCTTAAGTTAAGTGTTGGTTTTGGGAAAGTGTGTGTGTGTTGGTAGAAGGGATTGTGGACCACATGTGAACCTTGGGTGGACCCCACACCCTCTACCCTTGTGCCCAAGCATGCCAAACCCGAAATTGGGTTATTTTGGGTATTTTTAGGGACCCCTTTTGAGTTTGGGGGTTCCCTTAGCATGAAAATGGGCCCTTGGACCCTACCTAATAGGTAGGGGGGCCTATTTCCAAGGTTTGGAGGGAGTTTCCCTCCCATTTTTCCCTCTTTAGTCACCATCCATGTAAGATGGTTGGGTTGTGTGAAATTGTTAAAAGTTGCTCCACTTTTTTTTATTTTAGTTTTTGGTATTTTGGGTGAAAAGGGATAAAAGGTGAGTTTACTCTTACTTATTTAGTTTTTGGAATCTTTGACTCTTGAGAGGAGAGGGGGTGACACTTGTCACTTTCCCATTGGTGAGGAAACTTTTGAGTTCCTCTTCTTATTCTTCCTCATGTGGAAGGAATGGGTCTTCTTGGTTCATTTTTTTTGGAGCACTTGGAGAATTTTTGGGAGCTTGGAGGTGAGCTTGGACAAGGGGAAAAGCTTAGACTCTTGGAAAGAATTATAGAGGTAGGATACTTAACCTTCTTCTTCTTAGTTGTGCTTATCTTGTAAGTATGCTTGATCAATGAAATAATGTGTGTGAAATGATGTATTGTGAAGTGTATGATGAATGTAGTTGTTGTTTGTTCTTGTTGTTTTCTTTGTTTTCTCTCCACCATCATTTGGATTGATGGTTTTTGGAGAATGTAGGGGAAGAGAGAGGGATTTCCCTCTCAAACCTCATGGTTGTTTGTCAAGCCATGAAGGTCCCTTCTCATCTCCTCATATGGTTTGAGGTGGGAGAAAGGTTCATATGGCTTGAACCTTTCCCCATTCTTGGTGAGGAAACCCTCTTGGGTTTGAAAATCCTCCCAAGAAGGATTTCTATAGCATTAAGGAGGAATAAGGAGGATGAATGATTAGGAGGTATAAGGAGTATTATATATATGTATTTTTTGGTGCTCCTATGGTTGGACACCTTGATTTGGGCATCCTACTTCCTCTCTTCCCCCTTGTGAGGTTGACCTTGTTCTAGACATGTTGTTGTTTTCATTGTATAGTAGGTCTAAGTGGTTAAATGGTCTTATATTTTTTCTTGTTGTGTGTTTAATCCCCATTATACTTGTGCACATTGTGGAAGCTAGTTCCTCTCTCCCATGGGCTTGGGGCAGGCTAGCATGACTTCCAACCATGGAAAGACATGTGATGATGCCTATTGGTTGGGTGGTAAACAAGCCATGTTCTCTTGGAGTTGGATTCTTGTAGGAGTATTGAAGTTTGGAGCTCAAGTTGGAGATAGTAGAGCCTCTTGCCATCTTGGTCTTTCTCATCTTTGGAGGACATTGCCTTCACCTTGTAAATAAATGTGGCTTGTCAAGTCTATACACTCTTGTAAATAACCATTATTGTACTTATTGTTTCTTGTAAATTTTGGTCTTTACCAAGAAAGTTTTTTATTTTATTGTGGCTAAAATATTGTAATATTATCATTTGAGATCAAAATAAAACCATGAAATTTTTACTTCAATGTCTCTTGTTTGAAGGTGTTGTTTGTTTAAAAATCTGCACAATATATAGTTATGCAATATACACTTGAAAACTTGAAATATTTAGTTGTGCATTACATATAAAATCTAAAAATTTAGTGTCCTTGCATTTAAAAAAAATTTATGGCATTACATTTTGGTATCAGAGCATGGTTCAAACACACGGACTCTTTGGGTAATTTCTGTTTTAGTCATCTTATTGCCTTTTTTCAATTTTTTTTTTTATGTCTTTTTTTGTTGTTGGATTCCCCCTTGTAGAAATCTGCATTAATTATTGAGTCATTTCGTTGAAGGAGACATAGTGTACCTAAAGCTTGAGGGTTAATTTCACATCAATATAAATTACCATCCTTTTAGTAGGTCCTTCTTGCAAATTTTGGTAGCTTTCTATAATGAAAAGAAATTAGTCATCTCTTACTACTTTTCTTGAGAAAACTCAATAATTTATCTTATTACTAAAAAAAATGTGAGTTGGCTTTTGCGTTTCAATATTGTAAACATATTCCTAACCTCCATCCTAATTGGAACTATTCTACTACATTCTTATTTTATCACTTAAATGAGAAAATCATTTTAATATAGATTGTTTAGTTATGTATTTTATTTGTGATAAAAAGGGGAGAAATTTAATGTGTGTGTGTGTGTGTAGTGTGTGTGTAAAATGTGTGTGTGTGTGTGTGTGTGTGTGTGTAATGTGTGTGTGTGTGTGTGTGTGTATAATAAAGTGTTACAATAGAAAATAATAATAAATAAAAATTAATATATTATATATATATACATATGAGATATACTATATATATTTTATAATATGTAGTATATTACAGTTATATATAATATATATTTAATGTGTTTATATATATATATATATTATAAAAACAATAAAAATAATAATAATAATAATGTGTGTGTGTGTGTGTGTGTGTAAGGTGTGTCTGTACGTATTTTTTTAAAATATATATATATACTAAAAATAAATTAAATTAAATTAAAAAAAAAACAGAAGACTGCTGTGGGGGGGGGGGGGGGGTGAACCCCCCACGCAGCCCCAAATTAAAAAAAAAACACACAAAACTGTCCCTCCCGCCTCCCTACCCCCTAACGGACCCCCCGGACCACTCTACCCTATGCCCCCCTGCAAACCCTGTCCCACCCCAAACCCCCGCAAACCCTATTCCTGTCCTCCCCCAGACTCCCCGTGGCCCTGCCCTCCCCCCGCGCCCCTCCGGATCTCTATCCCCCCGCCCCCCTTTGGATTCCTCCCCCCTGCCACGGACCCCCCACACCCCCTAACGCGTCTCCCCCACCCCTAGCGCACTATCCACGCCCCTGTCCCTACCCACACACCCTACCCTTCATCCTACGCCTCCCATGCGAGCCGTCCCCTTGCTCAACAACACAAAAATATATATTAAATATTAATGAAACAAAAAAAGAAAAAAGGGAACGGCTAGCAATACAGACCTGCAAAAAAATAAAATAATATATATATATATATATATATATACATATCCATATATAAAACAAAGATATATATATATATATATATATATATATATATATATATATATCAAAACTTGGGTTTTCTTTAACAATTTTCAAAAGAAATATATGGATTTCACAAAAAAAAGGAGAGAAGAACATACATGGAGGTATGGATTTCAAATATATATATATATATATATACACACACACACATACATAAGATTTAACAAGTTTCATAGTTTCTTCTCAACAAATGAGAGATTCCATGAATTCACCTCTCCCTTAGCTTCTCCACAACCTGCACATTCAAATGAGAAAACAAAACAAAATGAGAAGAGGAAATAGAAAAGAGGGGAAAACATAGAGATATTTAGGGCACGTTTAGGGTAGATTCAAAATTAATGGCCAAGATTAAAATGGATCCTAGGGTCCTCCTTCAATCCTACCTTGCTTTAAATCATGACATTTTAATGAGAATGTACATTAATCTTTGGAGGAATGTGGGTGAAATTAATAAAAAGGGGGGAAGACTATTTACTTGCTAGGAGTGTATATTTTAATCATGACCTTAGGAAGTTTGATACGGTAAAACAAATTAAATTATTATTTGGCTAGTGTTTATTGGTTCTGGGTAAATTAATGATTAATATAAATTAATTATTAATGTGAGAGGCTTAAGCAAAGCATTAGAAATTATCGATCACTTTAAAATAAATAAATAAACTATAAATTATTTATTTATTTTTACCTCGGGTTCAAGATGGCACCCAAGAGGGGACGATCAACTCGAGGTTCGGGACGTAGTGCACCTACGCGAGAGCCGTTGGCCCCTGATTTTGGGCCTCAGATATTAGAGACCCTGCAGCAGCTAATAGGTGTCGTACATGAGCATCTTCCACCACCGTAGGTGCCGAGAGAGGAGGACATTCAGTTGGGGGACGAGGAGTTGATTAGCGAGGATGCACATCCAGAGCCACCCAAGCATGACATTTTGAGACGAGAGAGGTCACGCAGCCCTTCCATCATTGGCGAGAGGGTGGCCTTGTTTCATCACAGCCGATCGCAAAACTTTGAGGGACCATTTGGAGATGGGTGACCTCTTTCACTTGTTAGACCATATCGCCAGGATCGAGACACAGGCAGTGTGATTCGAGACCTTCTTCACCTTCAGCCGCCTATGTTTACTGGTTCAACAGATGGCTTTGGGGTAGAGTCCTGGCTCCTTAGCTTGGATAGCTTCTTTGGTTTGCACTCTCATGAGAGCAATGTCAAAGCCATGTTCGCCATACACCTCTTTCGAGACACAACAGGCGTTTGGCAGAGGAATGAGGAGCGGAAGCTCCATTTGACTCGGGATACAGTGACCTGGGAGTTGTTTGAGGAGTGATTCAGGGCCCAGTATATGTCAGAGAATTTTGTGCAGAAGAGGATCGATGAGTTTCATAACTTACGACAGGGTTAAGGCTCAGTGGCACAGTATGAGAGCAGGTTCTTGGATCTCTTGCAGTATGTAGACTACCTGCAAGACGAGAAATTATAGGTAAACAGGTTCATTCGGGGCCTAAATGTAGATATAGCAGGAGCTATTAGGATGTTATCTCTTCCCACACTCGAGAAGGCCATTGAGAAGGCCTACTTGGCTGAGGAGAATAGGACCAAGGCTCAGGAGCACAGAGATAGAAACAAGAGTAAGTTCCAGGACAGGATTCAGGCATTCCAGAGTCAGAGAGCACGGGGAGCAGTACCACCCCCTAGAGGAGGATTCTGGTCTTTTCCAACAGTATCGAGAGCTCCTCCACACCCATCACAACAGACACAACATCAGGGACACCAACATCAGAGGGGTAGATAGACTCAAAGTTTTCAGCGAGGTGGTTCTAGAGGTGGTTTTGGTGGATCTAGAGATAGGAGGCTGGGTACTCATCACTGACAGCTAGCCCACTCGCAGCAGTCTGCTAGGGTTGGACCGGCAGGTTAAGTTCGCTAGAGCACAGGAGGGACCCCATCTCAGAGGGGTGTAGGAGGATGTTTTATTTATGGGGCTCCAAACCATTATGTGTGTATGTGTCTGCACAAGCCCTCTATTACAGATATGCAGAGAGCTCCTAGATCTGAGCAGATGGTGGGTGACGTGGGACGTGCCCATCGTGTGTATGCAGTAGTTGACAACCGCCAGGCTGAGCATCAGGCCATAGTCATTGAGACGACATGTACTATCAGGGGTATTTCTATCTCAGTACTTTTTGATTCAGGTGCTTCTGATTCTTTTATATCTCCTTCTGTTGTAGACCAGTGTGGGCTATTGGTGGCTAGGTAGCCAGATAGTTGGCAGGTTGAGTTGGCCTCTGGGGCTAAACTCACCATGGACTCGTATGTGGAGAGTTGTGTACTTGACTTGGGAGTCTTCTCCACTACGCTTGACCTCTGAGTTATTCCTTTAGGATCCTATCAGGTAGTGTTGGGTATGGGTTGGCTCGAGGCTCATTGAGCTAAGGTGGATTGTAGAGAGAAGGTCATTGAGTGTCTAGATGATTTGGCTAGTGTATTTGTGATTTCAGGGATGCAGAGACCCATTTCCTTGCGTATGATCTTGGCTAAGCAACTCAAGCAGAGCATGCGTAAAGGTTTCCAGTTGTTTGCTATCACTATCAGTGATCATTCAGACAGCACTCTAGAGCATTCACCCCTTGATGATCACACAGAGGGAGTATGCAGATGTGTTTCCAGGGG
Organism: Taxus chinensis; assembly: GCA_019776745.2. Lineage (NCBI taxonomy): Eukaryota > Viridiplantae > Streptophyta > Pinopsida > Cupressales > Taxaceae > Taxus > Taxus chinensis. The sequence continues at coordinate 745,435,256 of CM034147.1, read as the reverse complement.
AGCTTCCTAGTTTACCACCTAGTAGGGAGGTGGACTTCACCATTGACTTAGTGCTTGGATCCACACCAGTTTCTTGGGCACCCTATCGGATGATGACTTCAGAGCTTCATGAGCTCAAGATTTAGTTAGAGGAGTTGTTAGAGAAGGGTCTCATTCGCCCTAGTGTATCTCCTTGGGGAGCGCCAGTCATATTTGTGAAGAAGAAGCATGGTTCTCTCAGGATTTGTGTAGACTTCAGGCAGCTTACTAAGGTCACAATAAAGAACCATTATCTGCTCCCTAGGATTGATGACTTTTTTGATCAGATGCGGGGAGCTAGAGTTTTCTCCAAAATCAATCTCAAGTCAGGGTATCATCAGTTGCGCATTTTAGATGCAGACATTCATAAGACAGCATTTCACACGCGTTACGGGCATTATGTGTTCATAGTGGTTCCATTTGGTATGACCAATGCCCCAGTTGTCTTCATGAGCCTCATGAATGGAGTATTCAGGACATTTCTGGATCGCTTTGTTTTAGTGTTCCTTGATGACATATTGATTTATTCTCGTTCCGAGAAGGAACATGAGGAGCATTTGAGGCAGGTACTTCAGGTTTTGAGAGAGCAGAAGTTGTATGGGAACTTGGAAAAATGCAGCTTCTTTCAGACAGTGATTCAGTACTTGGGTCATATCATATCAGGCGAGGGTATCTCCGTAGATCCCTCTAAGATTTAGGCTATCTTGCATTGGCCAGCACCCACATCAGTCACTGAGGTGAGGAGCTTCATGGGTTTAGCAGGGTATTACCGCAGGTTTGTACAGGACTTTTCTAGGATTACTCACCCTATTACTTCTCTTCAGAGGAAAGGAAATAAGTTTGATTGGTTAGAAAAATGTGAGCAGGACTTTCAGTTGCTTAAGGAAAGGCTAACCATGGTGCCCATCGTAGAAGTTCCAGACCCAACAGAGGATTTTGTTCTTTGCACTGATGCATCACTAGAGGGTTTGGGAGCAGTTCTTATGCAGGAGCGTCGAGTGATTACTTTTGAGTCTCGTAAGCTCAAGGACTACGAGCTTAACTATCCTACTCATGATTTAGAGCTTGCAGCAGTTGTTCATGCACTTGTGCGTTGGCAACATTTCCTTTTGGGTAGACCTTTCATCTTGAGGACAGATCATTGTAGCTTACAACATATCTTCTCTCAGCCAAACCTCAACACTCGTCAATGGCGTTGGATGGAGTTCCTATGTGAGTATGACATGGAGGTGCAGTATATCAAGGGAAAGGAAAATGTTGTTGCAGATGCACTTAGTAGACGACGGCATGTGCTTGCTTCTTTAACACTGTAGTCAGATTTGAGAGGCAGGATACTTGAGCATCTTCTAGAGGACAGGTTTTATTAGGGTGCTAGGCAGATGTTGGATTCTCAGGGTTCTTTTGAGGGTAGACATTCAGGATGCATGTTAGAGTCAGATGGTTTTCTTCGGTTCCATAGGCACATTTATGTGCCTAAGGCAGGTGATCTGCGTAGTTTCATCCTTACTGAGGCTCATCGAGCCCCATACGTAGCACATCTAGGAGTGAAGAAGATGCATGCTGATTTGAGAGAGTTATATTATTGGCCGGGTCTTCATCGAGACATAGCAGATTTTGTAGCACGTTGTCTTGAGTGTTAGAGAGTCAAGGCAGAGCATTCTCATCCCACAGGACTCTTATACCCTCATGATATTCCCAAGTGGAAATGGGATGTGATCTCCATTGATTTCATAGTAGGACTTCCTATGTCCTCTTATCGTCATGATGCCATTATGGTCATGGTGGATAAGTTGACCAAGGTTGCGCGTTTCTCACCAACCAAGGTTACCTATAATGCACAGGACATCACCAAAGTGTTTATGGAGGATATTGTTAGATTGCATGGGATTCCGAAGACGATCATCAATGATAGAGACACCATCTACGCATAAGTTTTCTGGACTTCTTTTCAGGAGGCCTTGGGTACACAGATTAATTTCAGTTCGGCATATCATCTAGAGACAGATGGGCAGACAAAGAGGGTTAATCAGGTTCTTGAGTACATGTTGAGGATGTATGTGATGGACCAGCAGAAGAAGTGGGAGGAATATTTACATTTAGTTGAGTTTGCCTACAATAACAGTTATCATAGCTCCATTGGCATGGCTCCCTATCAGGATTTGTATGGATGACCTTGCAGAACACCTTTGAGCTGGGACAGACTAGATGATAGGATTATTTTGGGACTAGCTTATCTTCAGGAATTAGAGCAGCGGGTTGTTCTTATTAGACAACGTCTTGAGAAAGCTAGAGCACGCCACAAGGCGTATGTGGACACCAAGAGGATCGATCGTCACTTCTCAGTGGGTGACAAAGTCTTCTTGAGGGTTCATCCTCATAAGAGTCTGATCTATTATAGAAAGGGTTCTAAGCTATCGCCTCGTTTTATGGGGCCTTTTGATATTCTTAAGGTCATTGGTCCAGTTGCCTATCGTCTAGCTTTGCCACCACGCCTTGCACGGGCCCACGATGTTTTTCATGTTTCTGTACTACGTAGATATGTACCAGATGTTTCTCATGTTTTGGATTGCTCGGCATTATAGGTAGAGGACGGAGGGTAGTGGAGATTGGAGCCCATACACATACTGGAGCACCAGAGGTTGGCCTTTCGGGGTCGAGATTTGGACCAGGTTAGAGTTTAGTGGGACCAATATGATGAGTCATCAGCTACCTGGGAGGATGCTACACCACTGAGGGCTAGATATCCCTATCTCTTCGAATGACTTCCAGGAGGAAGTCTAATTCTAGGAGAGGGGGATGTAGTGCCCACATTTTTATAGCTCCAGTTATCTGTTGGTTCCTTTATTCCTAGACATGTTTTGATTGAGACTCTGATAGACTTTGGATATTTCACTATGATATTTTATCTTCATGGACGCTATGGTATTTTGGGCGCATAGCGCCAATTGGACTAGATTCGTATACTAATATATTTCTTATGATGTGCATGACACTAACAGGGTTATATGATATACTTATTGGTTAGATGTTAGTCTCTTGTGGTTGATTTGATTAATGATATAGTGTTTTGGATTTAATGATGGTATTTTTCATGCTAACCTAAGTGTATGTCGTTGCAATTTTATTTGTGGATGATTCATGGAAAACTATGTGGGTAATTGTATGCATTGCACTATCAATTGTAAATTATGTTCATACATTATAAGTTTGATTGATATTGTGATGTATAGATGATGTTTATTATATTAGACAGATGCGGTTAATGTGTGCAATGAGTGTGCAGGTGACAGGTATAGGAGAGCATGGGTGTCAGGGCAGCTACGCAATTGTGCACAAGCGGCCCACTGGCTGAGTCCTAACCATGCTAAATGTTTGAGGCCTTAGGATAGATGTATTTAATTGGGCACCATGGGTGAACCCATCAATTGTAATGTAATATTGTTTTCTAAAATTAATTAGGTTTAGGGTGTGTTTTATTAAGTAAACTAGCTTAGGGGTTTAATGATCTTATCTTAAGTTAAGTGTTGGTTTTGGGAAAGTGTGTGTGTGTTGGTAGAAAGGAATGGGGACCACATGTGAACCTTGGGTGGACCCCACACCCTCTACCCTTGTGCTCAAGCATGCCAAACCCGAAATTGGGTTATTTTGGGCATTTTTAGGGACCCCTTTTGAGTTTGTGGGTTCCCTTAGCATGAAAATGGGCCCTTGGACCCTACCTAATAGGTAGGGGGACCTATTTCCAAGGTTTGGAGGGAGTTTCCCTCCAATTTTTCCCTCTTTAGTCACCATCCATGTAAGATGGTTGGGTTGTGTGAAATTGTTAAAAGTTGCTCCACTTTGTTTTATTTTAGTTTTTAGTATTTTGGGTGATATGGGATAAAAGGTGAGTTTACTCTTACTTATTTGGTTTTTTGGAATCTTTGACTCTTGAGAGGAGAAGAGGTGACACTTGTCACTTTCCCATTGGTGAGGAAACTTTTGAGCTCCTCTTCTTATTCTTCCTCATGTGGAAGGAATGGGTCTTCTTAGTTCATTTTTTTGGAGCACTTGGAGAATTTTTTGAAGCTTAGAGTCTTGGAAAGCATTATAGAGGTAGGATACTTAGCCTTCTTCTTCTTAGTTGTGCTTATCTTGTAAGTATGCTTGATCAATGAAATAATGTGTGTGAAATAATGTGTTGAGAAGTGTATGATGAATGAAGTTGTTTTTTGTTGTTGTTGTTTTCTTTGTTTTCTCTCCACCATCATTTGGATTGATAGTTTTTGAAGAATGTAGGGGAAGAGAGAGGGATTTCCCTCTCAAACCTCATGGTTGTTGGTCAAGCCATGAAGGTCCCTTCTCATCCCCTCATATGATTTGAGGTGGGAGAAAGGTTCATATGGCTTACACCTTTCCCCATTCTTGGTGAGGAAACCCTCTTGGGTTTGAAAATCCTCCCAAAAAGGATTTCTATAGCATAAAGGAGGAATAAGGAGTATTGTATATATGTATTTTTTGGTGCTCCTATGGTTGGAAACCTTTATTTTGGCATCCTACTTCCTCTCTCCCCCCTTGTGAGGTTGACCTTGTTCTCCTCATGTTGTTGTTTTCATTGTATAGTAGGTCTAAGTGGTTGAATGGTCTTTTTTTTTTTTCTTGTTGTGTGTTTAATCCCCATTATACTTGTGCAAATTGTGGAAGCTAGTTCCTCTCTCCTATGGGCTTGGGGGAGGCTAGCATGACTTCCAACTATGGAAAGGCATGTGATGATGCCTATTGGTTGGGTGGTAAACAAACCATGTTCTCTTGGAGTTAGATTCTTGTAGGAGTATTGGAGTTTGGAGCTCAAGTTGGAGATAGTAGAGCCTCTTGCCATCTTGGTCTTTCTCATCTTTGGAGGACATTGCCTTGACCTTGTAAATAAATGTGGCTTGTCAAGTCTATACACTCTTGTAAATAACCATTATTGTACTTATTGTTTCTTGTAAATTTTGGTCTTTACCAATAATTTTATTTTATTTTATTGTGGCTAAAATCTTGTAATATTATCATTTGAGATCAAAATAAAACCATGAAATTTTTACTTCAATGTCTCTTATTGGAAGGTGTTGTTTGTCTAAAAATCTACACAATATATAGTCATGCAATATACACTTGAAAACTTGAAATATTTAGTTGTGCATTACATATAAAATCTAAAAATTTAGTGTGCTTGCATTTAAAAAAAATTATGGCATTACATGGACCATCAATCTAGGTGGGAGGAGTATTTGTACCTAGTGGAGTTTTCTTATAATAACAGCTTTAAGAGTTCTCATCGTATGGCTCTATTTCAGGCACTTTATGGTAGGGAGTGCACGACACCACTGAGTTTGGATAGGTTGGAGGACATGGTATCTCTTAGGCCATCCTTGTTGCAGGACATGGATCAGTAGGTTATTTTAATCAGACAGTGGCTTCATGAGGCATAGGATAGACATAAGAAATATCTATATCAGAACATATTTGACCATAGCTATGAGGTGGGCACGAAGGTGTTTCTTGATTTTAGACCTCATAAGAGCCCTATCCATTATGGAAAATGATCTTAGTTAGCTCTTAGATTCATGGGTCCATTCAAGATTTTGGAATAGATCAGTCCCTTAGCTTATTGTCTAGCCTTGCCACCCAACTTGTCTCACGTGCAAAATGTATTTCATATTTATGTTCTTAGGAGATATATTCCAGATCTATCTCATGTATTGAATTGGACCGCATTGTAGGTGCAGAAGTAGGGGCATATTACTATGGATCCCGAGCACATCATAGAGCGTAGGTCCCTGGGCCTTCGAGGCTATGAGATTGACCAGGTGTGAATCTAGTGGGATAGGTATGATGATAGTGAAGCCACATGAGAGGATTCTACTTTGTTACAGACCCAGTTTCCACACCTATTTTAGTGACTTCAAGGAGGAAGTTGAGTCTAAGGGGAGGGGGATGTAGTGCCTACTCCTCTTCGACACTATTTTCATTATATTGACATTACTGATGGATTAATACTTAAACATTTTGATTATTATATTTTGAGATGTAGATGATAGACTATGCAAATATTTAAACTATTGACATGTTATTATTCACATTTTGATTATGATACACTAAATGAAATTGGTAGACTGTTCGATATATGTTGATTTTCATTATTTAGATTTTATATTGACATGTTATAATTTTGATGTTCTGAGTAGAGTAATGATCTCATGGATCCTAGAATCAAATTATTTGATATGTTGATAGATGGTAGAATTACTTAACTTTGGATGATGATTATTGATTTTTATGTATATATTATTTCTTGATGTTGTTGATGCATCCGTGAGGCCAGAGAGGTATTTTGTTTGTGTTTTAGGGATATTTTACCACATACATTGAAAGAGGATAAGGGACCAACCGCGGAAGGACATCGGTTGTTTAGCGACATGGCCAAATTTGACAACTTGTGTCTAATGTTTACATGGTTTTATTGCATGCCTAGTTAGGAGGTTTCCTGTAGGGGGTGACCTCACATGTGTGGCCATGGGGTGTAATTTTTTCCCTTTCTTTTAATTTTGTGTGTGCTTTATTTTGTATTATATGTATTTAATTATTGGAAATTGTTGTCACTTTATTATCAATTATTAATGTGTCTTAATTAACTAATCCAAATTAATTTTCTAACTAAAATAAGGAAGTTGCACTTGGATAGTTATGAGAGTAGATGATCCTTGAAATTTTGTGGATGTAAGTGAGATTTATTTTTGTTTTTTTGTGGGTGTACTCTTCAGCAACTTCAAAATTCGGATTTTGACTTGGGAGGAGTTTTTGGAGGCTTGTGGGACAAGCTAAGCTTGTCCTATGCCTTTTAAATTCACCCAAAAACCATACCTATGGTATGGGGAGCTAATTTTAGGCTTATTTATGCATTTTGGAGTGTAAAAAGTGAAAATAATTATATTTTCCTAGTTACAACAATTAATTTATCCTTGGTAGGCTTGGTGTGCAAGTTTGAGTGTCATGTGGGCTTGTCGTAAGTCTTACATGTTCATTTTTTATCTTGGGCATGGTGTTGAATTGTTTGTTGGAATGGAGGAGTGATGAAGTGGCATCCTATATTGAGCCACCTCATCATCCTCACATCTCATTACTGTTTATTGATTGAATTTGATGGATTTGAGGCTACTTATTCATTTTCCTTCTTTTGCACTTTTAGAATTGGAATCTTGTTGGAGTTGTTTTTGGAGCGTGCTTGGATTTAAGGTGTCACAAAGTTTGTAGAGTGAAGACTCTTGGAAGCTTGATGGAGATGTAGTATCTCCACCTTTGTTTTTTTATTATTTGTCTTTTTAGATGTGAAAATTGTGCTTGTTAAATATTGTTTGAATATTGTTAATGTGTTTTTACATGGTTGGGTAAATTTCCTTAAGAAGGGAGTGGGAGATGGAATTATGGGACCATTGGGGAGGAGAAAGGGACTTGTGAGGCATGCATTTTAGAGGTGGTGTGATTGGGAGTTTCACCTATGGGGAGTGAAAAGGAAAACATGGAAATATTTATGCATACTTGCAAGGGGAGAGATAAGGATGTTTTGTTGGTTGTATTGTGCACATGGAGAATTCAGGTGAAACTCCTACTTCACTTGGGAGGCAAAAAGAGGTGGTTCCCATATTCCTTGCTCCTTTTGGTTTGATATAAAACCTATTTGTTGTTTGAGAAAGTTAAAAATTTTGTTGAGTATGTCCATTTAGATGTGTTGAATGTTTTGGATTGTATGTTTTTGTAGAAGCCATTTTTGTAAAAAGTTGTCAAATGTTTCTCAAGATCCCTCGTTGTTCTTTGGTTTGGGCTTGGGGGCCAATAAGGGGATGGATTATCCTCTTATTGGATAAAAGGTTGGGTGGAGAGCGTCACCTATTCCCCCTTTTCTTTGTATTGTGACCCAAGTTCTTGAAAAATTGAAGAATGCAAGATTGAAGCTACATGTTGGAAGAAGACATGAAATGAACACTTGTGTTTTGGCCTTGTTGAAAGCCTCTTTGTTCTAACTTGATCATTCTATTATTCCCACTTTGAGTGGAAGATTGTAACATTGTATACTTGAAATAAAGTTGTCATATTTCATTTATTCCAAGTTGAAGTTATTTAGTAAGTGTAGAAATAACTCTTGGTTGCTTACCTTATTGGAAAGGATTAGTCTTAGTGAAAGAAATGTATTTGAATTCCTTGCATTATAAAATAATGATATGGTAACTTGTAGTTTTTTATTTGTATTGTAATGTTATAGTGAAAGAGAATCTTAAGTTGTTTATTTGTCTTGAAATGATACTCTCCTAAAGTTATATGAATTTAAAGTTGTAATATATATATATATATATATATATATATATATATATATATATATATATATATGGAAAAGAAAAGATGTATTGATAGGAAATGTGTTGAGTTCTTTTTGGTTTTGTTGGCAAATTGAATATATGAAAAGAATGAATTTTAGTAATGTTATACTCAATTTTACATTTTATTGCAAAGGAAAGAATAGAGAAGGAGTTGATGTTATGTAGTTGAGTGTAAAATTAGAAATGTTATCAATTTACCAACCAATGAATGGAAGGAACCCTCATTAAACTTAATATTGCATTATAAAAATAAACTTAGGAGGAAAAAAAGTTTTAAAAAAATGCATTGTTAAAGGATTTGTTTTCATATAACAGAATCGCCGCATTGTGCAGAGCACCAATTTCAAAACCATAGCATAGCACAAAGTCGCGGTTGATGAACCGCTCCCCAAGAAGGGCGGAGGTTAGAGGATTATCGGCCTACGTAGGGTGGTAGTTTTGTCACTTTTGACAAAAATAAAATAAAATCCATCTGTAAAAGAACCTTAATTTAAAATTAAGTAAAATCTAAGCTTAAAACCACAACAAGGAATCTTCTAGCAACTAGAAATGAATTTATTTTTATTGTTAAAGCTCTCCAATCTCTTTTATGGCACCCAAATGTGTAAAAATAATATATTTAAATAAAATGGGGTTTTCCCCAATTGTTTAACTCAAAAATAAAAAAGCTTTCATTAAATCGCAAAATAGATCCATGGAAGGATCCCTATATTATACAAATGAGAAATCTACAATAGTAAAATCTTTATAATTAAACCCAAGAAAATTTTTCCATGGTTGCTCTTCTTTCTCTCTGGACTCTTCCTCCTCCTCCTCTTTGAAAACCTGCAAATCAAAATGAGCAAAGGAGGTTGTTTTGGGGAAAATAGAATTACAAAGAGAACCATAAAGAAATTTAGGGAAAACTAGACCTAAGGGCTAGGATATATTCAATACAATAGCCCAAATTAAACCATACCTCACTTAAGTAGGAAGACATTTTGTGGGTGTGTGATTTCAAAAAAAAGAATGTGGGTAATGGGGTGAATGAAGCCACTTTGTGGCTAGGAAAAACAATTAAACCTTTGAGTTAAAAATAATGTAACATTGGTGTTTGATAACTAATTTAACTAATGGAGCTTAGTAGATGATTTAGACTCTAAAAATAGCTTAGGAAATAAATTAAAAATATTTAATTATCAATTTAATTCCATTATTCACAATCTTGTGTAGAAATTCTTTAATCAAGAAATTTATTAATAGTGAAAATGCCTAACCTTGCAAACACTTTAAAAAAAATTACTATTGTAAACTTGACTATTAATTTATTATTTCTTGTTGTTTTGACGGAAGATCCTTTAGAAGCTATGTATCATATGTTTTTTTTCTTGTAAATGATTGAGTAACGTCCCTCTTGTAGGATATATAATGATTGTTTTCGGTATTGTCAAGTTTGTTCTTTTCTTAAGGCATTCTCTTGGATTAGAGGCAGGGTTTTTTTTTTATAGTAGGGTTGTTAGGACAATATGTGGCCCATGTTGGGTCATTTGTGCTTTTCATGAATTTTATTTGTGCTAATATAAAATGAATTATTATAGGGACAACATCCTATTTATTATGAAGTCTTTGTGCTTTTAGATCATTTCATTTTGATTGATTGATTGGGAACTGATTGAGATATAGTGAATCTTTGGCTTGGTTAATTAACTTGAACTAATGGGGATAAATCGTGATTTGAACTAAATATTTTCTTGTAACTAGTTGCTTTTGGAAATGTTATCATGTTGAAATGATTGTCATTATTGTGATATAGATGGAATTAAATTATGATAATTTATTTAACTTCTTATATGAGCAAATGATACTCAAATAGAGTTAGTGCCTTCCTTTCTAATTATGACATTATAGCCTCTTGGGTAGCCTATTAATTACTCTTGTTTTGGAAACTTGAAATATTCTCGTAAAAAGTAGTGTGTTATGTTTGTGGAGCCTGTTTTCTTGTTAGAGTTTGGTACACCTTCCATGCGTTACACTCGGATATTTTTATGGAGGTCTTGCTCGCCGGTGAGCGGGTCAAGGGGGTTCGGGGGCGAAGCCCCTGAAGTAAATTTTCATGTGTGGTTTATTAACCCATGGGTAATGGGTAACAGTTATGGGCTGGTTTTGGGCCCATGGCTTTTCGGTACCCATTGTTTTGTAAAACCGCCTCTTCGGCTACTTATTAATGTATTTATATATAGATGGACATACAATAGGATTGAGATGATAGTTTTTGTGAAGGTGAATAGTATGTGTGAATTCAAGTGTGAATTCGGGAGGGTTTGTTGAGCGCAGCTCCAAACAAGATCTGGTTATTGTAATTGTGAAGACTGTTGGCTTGTAATAAAATCTGAGCAAGTGTTCTTGGTGGATGTAGCCCACATTGGGTGAACCACATTAAATATTGTCTTCGTATTTTACATATTTCATTTCTGTACTTTCTATTCATACTTCTTATTATTGCGATTATGAGGAATTATTCCGCATTAGATTCTAATAATTCCTAACACAATGTTCTTCTTTTTGAAACATTTAGATAGCCACACAATGTCTTAATGTTATAGTGTTTATCATGCTCAGTTCTCACGAACCGACTCAGGTTATTAATTGTTGCAGATGGCTTATGCGAGTAGATGAGGAAAATTCTTGTAGGATATTTCATCAAACTTGGTTGTGAAGATCTTTTGTAAGAATGCTTTTCTATTGTAAAACTCTAGAATGGGTTATGTGGGAAATTTAGAAAAAAACTAGTTCTTTAGTATTATGTCTTGTGGAACTTATTGTTGTCGTAACTATTGAAACTTTAGGTTGTTTTGTTACGGTGGAAAATATAAAAGTTGATTACTGCATGGTTATGGGAGATTCTAATGTATTATAGAAATTCTAATAATAGTATAGTGTGGCGTGACCAATGTTATTATCTCTTGTTCCCTAGTCATGGTTCCATAGAGTTGATTGTCCCTTTGGGTTGTGTGTCGTTTTGGAAAAAAATGATGTAACCATGTTTAGTGTTCACAAATGAGTAATGGTAAAATTTTCTGTTGAGATAAAATGTTGAGTTGTAAACCCTTCTAAGATATAGTAACAATGTATTTCTAAGCATAATAAAATGGTTGGATGGTCCCTATAAAACCTATAAAGGCAATATATATATATATATATATATATATATATATATATATATATATATGAATGAATGTAGATGTGACCTTCTTGATATCATTTGAGCCCCTAAGTGATCAAAGAGGAAACTATAGTTGGTAATATATATATATATATATATATATATATATATATATATATATATATATATATATATATATATATATATATATATATACCTTGTTTTTCCCAAAGCTAAACTAATCAACATTATCTTTTTATGGTGAATTCTTAAATGATCTTATAGTGAAATCAATAAGTATTTTTTGGAAGATAATAAGGTTGTACAAGTAGGATGGAAATTTATTAAGAAACCCTTCAATCTCTCTTGATGGTTTGAAATGTAAATTGTTTTCCTTCATCAAAATTAATCAAGCAAAATCTAAATGAAACTTTTAACCAATATTGATAAATTCTTAACCTCAATAAAAGGTTGGTTAATAAGCAATGAGACCCTAAAGCTAAATTCTTTTTGACCTGTTCCCTTAACCCTTGCCTTGGCTCATTGTGATATTTCTTAAGTAATGTTAAATTTTTTATCCTTAAACAAAAAAGATTATTGTTCCAAACCTAAAATGGAACTTTCCCTCAATCGGAGCTTGTTCTTATCATCTATGTAATAGAGGTGTGCAACAAGTTTCAGTGGCTTTAGTAAGATTAATTAGCCTCGTGAGACATGGAAAATGTTCTTAAATCAACGAATTAAGCAAGTTATTGACATATTATAGAATGATTCACCTTCAGAAAACTTGGTCTTAAGCTGATTTGTCAATAGTATAAAAGAAAGAAGTTCACCTTTTTAAAAGAATGGTGCGAATCAGAACATGAATCTTCTAGATCGTAAAGTCAAGTTTGAAAGATATTTTTGTAAATACATAACCTTAAAAGATTTTACACCGTGGGATGGCCTTAACTGTAACTGTGTAATGTGTTTAGACTGTTACATTGTGCCTTGTCGAAGAGAAAATTGAATTGCTCATGTTGGATGTTGTATGTTTCCTTGTTGCCTATGTGGTCAATGTTGCGTCAAGCTTGTTGAGAGTTGGTCGTTGCCCCTTTTGGTCACCTGTGTTAATGTGTAAACTCCAAGTAAGTCAAAAAACAAATATCCTATATTTTAGTGTGTTGTCTTGTGTGTGTGATATTGTGGTCGTTACAACATGAGACAAAGTAGTTATGAATACCTTTATATTTGTCAAAATATTGTTTTTCTAACTTAAAATTTCTAGAAAATTTTAAAGGAATAAAGTGTTAAATTTGTCAAATCATTATCAAAGATCAATTAAAAGGTAAAAAATTCATATTTTATTATTATTTAATTAGAAAATATAATATATACATATTAACATTATACCTAATAATATAAGGAGAATTACTATAATTATTTTCTATGGAAAAAATTAAAAAAAAGATATAATAAATAATTAGTAAAAAATAATATTGTTTTTGTGTTTTTGAAGGGCATTATTGAAAAATTACCGTCAGTCGAAAATTGTTTGACAGGTAGTGGTGGCCGTCAAATTTAACCCCTGAAATGTAGGCCCGGGTGCAATAATTTAGAAGTGACCTCGTTCAATACGGTCATGTTGAAAAATGTTAATTGCGTACCGACACTGTTGATATGGCGGGCCGGGTGCAATAATTTAAAAGAAATGTCCGTAATGAAAATGACCTCATTCAATAAATTACGGAGCGGGTGGAGAAAGGGATTTCCGAGTAGGAATTTGTGTATATAAAGCGTGTGGAAATTTGTAGAATGCCATTTATTAGATATTGAAGAAAGGCACGGCATGAGTATCGCAATAACAATGGAAGCTATTGCCTGCAGAAAACAAGTAAGCGCTGTGACTCTCTTCCTCTTTTGCCTCCTCAGACGGTTGGCTAATGCTCAACCAGGTGAATATTTATTTCGTAACTCACTTTGGTTTCTTTCATTGTTTGTGAAATGTGACGGGAAAGAAAAACAACTCATCTGCGTATGCAATTACAGGGTTTTTGAGTATTGATTGTGGTGCACAAGGAAATCTAATCGACAGTGAAACCAATATTACATGGGTTGCCGATGATAATTTCATAGACGTCGGTGACAAAGAAAAATTCACGAAGTCGGAGGGCATGGGTTACGAATTTTACCTGCAAAGCTACCGAGTGTTCCCCAAACCTCTCAACAAGTCTTGCTATCAATTGCCTGTTAAATCGGAAGTAACCCATCTGTTGAGACTGTCGTTTGTTGCGGGTATCTTGACTGGGCCTAATGGTTTCAACTACTCCGTTGAGGCACAGGATATGTTATATATGCGAAACTTGATGTTTAACACTGGACAGCGGATGTTAGTACGTGGGATGATTTTGGTTACTTCTGATGATCTAGTGCACATTTGCTTGATTCGAACCTCAGAGTTGTATGATCCATTTATCTCCGCTATCGAGTTGAGATCCCTTCGACCGGGCATGTATACTATGGCTAAACCGGGAACACTGTTGGAGAATTACATAAGATGGGATCTGGGTGCAAAAACCCAAACCAGGTAACCTTTCTCACATTTAGTTATTAATGTTAACCTTGGATTTTTATAGTTCCGAACGTTGTTTTAATTTTTTTTCATGGTTTTATGAATGTTTACTGTTTAGGTACCCTCAAGACCCATTCGACCGCCTGTGGGAACCTCGATCGTACTCGAGCGGGATGATCGTAAATTCCGAAGAAGAAATTTCAATAACACGCACTGGAAATTTTCCTCCACCTGTTGTGATGCAAACGGCAATGGGCTTGCGTTCGGGAGAGGAAAATGTTTCTTTGGCTCTAGGCGTATCCACCACGAACACCTCTCTTGTGATCATGTATTTCGCTAAGTTGGATACATCGGAAACCGGATACAGGCACTTCAACGTCGGAATAGGCAACACGTTCTCAGAAACAAGCATGCAAATAAATTTGACTGCAAGTTTTTCTGCCGTAGAGTTAGCCTTCCCATATAGTGCAACGAAAGAGGTAGTTTTGAATCTGTACGAGGGATCCATACTCAATGCTGTTGAGTTCTTTGGCCTCGTTCCCACCGAACACTTGACGTCTTCCAACGACGGTTGGATCCCAATTTCTTTTCCATTTTCTTGTTTGCCCTTATACAACTAAAAAGTACTGAAGCATAATAAATGACTTTAACATGATTTTCCATCTGCGTTATCTGCAGTTGAAACTCTTAATGCCGTGAAAAGCAAGTTTTTCTTGAAAAGTTGGACGTCAGACCCTTGCTTTCCCTTTCCGTGGGAAGGAATCCAATGTAGTGAGAGCTTCAACAACACTGTAAAGGTGTCGGAAATGTAAGTTCGTTCTTATATATATATGTGTACTTTTTCAATGTTAAATGAAACTAGAAAAGGTGATTACCTAGAGAACTAAGAAATTACAAAATGGGTTTTATTTATTTTACTGATTGTGTGCATTGATTCAGAAACTTGTCAGGAAGGAATTTGAGTGGAAACGTGCCTCCAATTTTCGGCCAATTAACCGAACTCGTTTACATGTAAGTCTCGAACTCTATATTTAATTTCCTATTTTTGAGTCTACAATTTAAAATATGTCTCCTGCATTATTAATTCTTGTATGGTGGTTTTCACCCTATTTAAATTATAAAAAAAATTAAATTATGTATGGGAGAGAGGAGTCAATGAATGACCTTGAATCACACAATTATGATATAATTGTATATAAATAAAATTTTATATTAATATATTGATTTTTTTGGCATTTAAAGTATGTTGAAAGTATATTTCAATGGATATTTAATTTAAGTAGTTTAATCTTTAGATTTCTAATATAAAATAAGGTTCACTACTTTTTATTCAAGTTTTAAATGTGAAAATAATATATGCTAATCTTATTTTTTTAAATAATTAACTGCCTTATTTCACATATACATTCATAGTTATAGGCTCATAAAGAATTATTTGCCTATCTCCTTCATGTTATAATTTAATTTTATAATGTTCAAATAAATTTATCTTAAATACATCAAATAACAATTATATTATAATTTTCATTAATATTTTTGAGAGTGAAAAGTAAAGCCCATTTTTAACAGTACAATAATTGATATAATTTTCAAAATTCACTTACATTTTTAATAAATGCAATAACATACACAACATTTTATTTAAAACGAAATTCATATTTTATGGAAACTTTGATTCAGTGAAATTTGATATATTAAATAATGTGAGTAATAGATTACAAAAAAATATGTTATTAATATTTTTATCAATTAATTAAATGGTAGTGAAGTGATGTTTAATTTGATATCTATTTAACTAAGTATTTTTTTTAAATTAAATTAAAAATTATAATATCTTTAAGGTGAATTTGGTGCCTTCTTCTCTCTCCATAAATAGTAGTCATACACATTAATATAACTTCGAATCTAAAATTAAGACCTTCATATTAATTTCTTTAAGGTTTTTCTCTACTATTTATTTTATAATTAAAATATTTAGCTCTTAAATTGTTAGCTTTACTTTCCCTGAAAATTTTAAAGATTTCTTTGCAAATTTCTTTTTGATCTTTTATAAATGTTTGTCAAAAAAAAATTATTATAAAAAATATAACGGAAATACATATTAAATAATGGATGACTGAAAAACCTCATACGTCAATTATACCTTTTTGTTGCTGGCTTCCTTTTGGCTTAATCAATTCAACCATTACATTGTCTCCTCCCATATATATATAGTAGAAATAGACCATGCAAAGCTTTGCAAACAGGCTTTATTAGTTTTATTAGATTTTCTTAAATTTATGAATTGAAGGACTATAGTGTTTTTCCTAATAATAGAGGGGGGAAATTATCTCATTTTCTAACAGCATTAATATGTTTTTGTTTCCATATGTGGCATCCCAATCAGGTCCTTAGATAACAACGCTCTCACAGGAACCTTGCCAAATATGTCTAGTTTGTCCAAGTTAGAAAGACTGTGAGTACAGTGACGTAACCTTCAATTTGAGATCATTTCAGTCCCTATAATAGTTCACTGTATCTTTATAGCAATAATATTAATGAGATATATCGGAGTACAGTGCCGTAAACACGAGGGTTTTCAATTTTAGTGCCCCCCCATGAGTATCTTATTCAAAACAGTAGCAATTACCAGGATGGATGGATGGATTTATGTGCAGGCATCTGCAAAACAACAGTTTTAACGGTACAGTTCCACAGTGGCTAACTAAACTCCCTAATCTTAAAGAGTTGTAAGTCTCTATCCTACTGCTCCCTTTTATTTTCATGCTCTATTGTTCAAATTGTAACATGTGCTATAAATTTTTATATTGTATGTTCGTTTTGGAATTATGGCAGATTTATAGAATACAATAATTTCAGCGGCGTGATTCCCCAACAACTACTCGATAATAAACTCCTAACAATCAAGTAATCACATGTTTTATTTTGTATTCTTTATGTCCACTGTAAATTTCCTATTCGTTGTATAAATATTTGACTGGTTCAATCTGTTTGATTTCATGCAGATACGGGAACAACAAATACCTTTGTGCTAATAAGAAGAGTTGCCTTCCGTCTTTCAATTCAACCTCCTCCCCCTCGAAGAGGCACATCTTAGGTCTTGCACTTGGACTTACAGGAGGCGGCGCAACCGTAACAACCATTTTAGTGGGTATCTTCCTGTATCGAATGAAATTCAAAACCGCACATACTTGACACAGCGATGGTATGTTAATACACTGCAATAAGACATGAATTTCCTGGCTTCTTACAATATAAGAAGGGAATTGTCTGATATATGATAACAAAGTTAAATGTTAGATTCTTTTGTAGTGCGGCTTGTAGCTCATTTCCTGAAGGTGGGTGTAGAGGGCAACGTCCCCCACTATTGCTGTAGGGGTTCATGGGGCAGAAAAATATAATACAACAATCCTTGGTGAGGTTGGAGGGTAGAGCCCCTAAAATTCCACCAAATTAAAATCATAATGGTGTTTTTTCACTCTATTTAGACAAATTTGCCAATAATTTTGAGTTAATAAAAGTTTGATATCTTATATTCTAAATATTCCCTAAAACACTCAGCTAAAATTTTACCTCTTAAAATAGTGTTTGGGTAATCTATAAATTAATTTTATCTCTTTCTATTGTTTTGTTATTCAACTTTCTGGGTATTGATTGCTGCAAAGAATTTGATTTCCAAACAGAATTTAAATCGTACACAGGTAACTTCATCAATTATGTTAAATAAACAAAATGCAGATTTTTCAATGGTGTTGGTACCAAAATCGTCAAAATCCCGTGTGTTTACTTTGGAGGAGATGAAAACAGCTACAGAAAATTTTAGGCATACAATTGGACACGGAGGCTTTGGACATGTTTACCTAGGAAAATTGCAGGAGGGGAAGCAAATCGCCGTGAAAGTGCTGTCCACGTTCTCCAAGCACGGAATTGCACAGTTCCTCAACGAGGTAGAAATCCACATATTTCTTAGAAAGCGCCCGCTGTGCATTTCTAATTATGCCTTCAAACTGATGAACAGATTGATCTTCTGTCGAGAATAACTCATAAGAAGCTGGTTTCGTTACTTGGTTATTGTAATGAATCCAAAGACCTCATGCTCGTCTACGAGTACATGCCTGGAGGCTCCCTAAGTGACAACCTTCACGGTAAGTGCCCGACTTAAAATAACTTCCTGGAATTTGATTACAGGGAATAAAAAATGGTACCTTTCTGTTTTCAGATCCTGCACAACCGTCGAAATATCCCCATCTCGATTGGAAAACCAGGCTTAAAATAGCTTTGGATGCAGCACAAGGTTAATTTTTTCGAGAATTTTAAGAGTTTAGAGTTACAGTGATTGTGTTCAACTTTTTTGTTATAATCAAAGTGTTTTTCTTTTTCAAAAGGCCTAGAATACCTGCACGTTGGTTGCACTACAAAAATAATTCACAGAGATGTTAAGACGGCCAACATTCTTCTAGATAGTGAGTTGAATGGCAAACTCGCGGACTTTGGCCTTTCCAGAATGAATATCAACGGGGAAACTTCTCAAATCAACACCACTATAAAAGGAACTCCAGGATACTTAGATCCGAAGTAATTCATTTTATTTTCTTTTAAGTACCTTCTAGTTCAATATCTCTTTCATTATTTTTAATGTTAAATACGTTTGTAATTATTCTTGACAGGTACTATCAAACCCATATCTTAACGGAAAAGAGTGACGTGTATAGTTTCGGAGTCGTTTTATTAGAACTGATATGTGGCAGGAGACCTCTAGATACTAATCGTTCGCCAGAGAAAATTCTTCTGATCGACTGGGTAAGCAATCCTGTGTTATGTTTCGATAATTTCTATCAAGTACAGAATGTAACAGGAACTTTGCGTTTGGATCAAGTACAGGTCTTACCATATGTGGGAGTAGATAAAGATCCGAGTGCAGTTGCAGAAATAGTAGACGAAAGGTTGGCGAATGAATACAACAGAAAATCCATAAGTCATGTGGGCGATTTGGCTTGTAGATGCATTGCAAGTGAGCCATCGTGTAGACCGAGCATGAGTGAAGTTGTGGTGGAGATCCAAAAAGTCATTGCATATGAGGATGAGGATTCTTAAATTATAAACGTTAATAGTTTTTAGTTCCTGGGATTTTTATAGGGGAGAGGGGCTAGTAGTGGTGTATTCTAAGTTCAAGGTCCACGATATTAATTAGTGTTATGGAGTATAGCAAATTTGTTATGTGTAGCTCTAGTTTGGTTTACCTTGTATATTTTCTTTGAAATGTTTAATTGGAGGGAAAGACATATTTTGAATTTGATTGAAATAAACAAATTTGAGTTACACTAAAACTATCACCATCAATTGTTGTAGTATTACAATCATAAGGTTGACATATATAAGATGAAGACTCAAATGGTGTGATCTTGCATATTAATTATTTTTTTAGAAGAGTATTAAGTATAACTTTATCAAAGGTACATAAATTTAATACATAAAGTTTAAATTTGATGGTTATTTACATAATTTTTGTGTTTTTAGCAATAAAAGTATTTACAAATATACACATAAATACTATTAATAAAACATTATAAAATTGGTTAAATGTTTCTAAATGCCTAAATAAAATGAAAAATACAAAATAGTTTAATATCCATTAAAATGTACCATACATGTCACTTAAAATGTCAAATAAGGAATTATTTTATTTCATACCCGGGAAAAATTGTAATAAACTATCAAATGGATTATGCCGTAGCAGCGCGAATGATTGTCTAAAAGGTCTTGCCTAGCCATCCACCAAAGTTCCACTCCGAGGAAATACACATATAAACAAAGAATGATATTTTTGTATTCCATATTCATTATGTTCCTTGATATGTATTTATTAATATTTTTTCTTTTCAATATATCTATTTTGGTTACATTTATAGTTTCATTTTGGTGTAATTTAGATATAATTTTCTTGGATTTGTATTCTATTATTTTTTGTTGAATAAATTGTTTATACTCATCAGAATAATTACAATTGTTGATAAAAATTATTTATTATGCTGAGAGGCAATATATCTTTGATGTGAAAAAGTCTAATGTCGTGCCCGTAAAATTCTAATTTGTGCCCGTAAAATAAAAATAAAAATATGGAAAAAAGAAAGTTACACAACTGCCAGCCATTTTACCTTTGCACATACTTCACCAGACAGCAAGTATTTTACATTTGCATATATTCGAACCACAATATTGGTTGATTAAAAGGAAATCTTTCAATAGCCAATACAATGAACAGTACATTAATGGTGTGACTCTTTATACCTCCTGGCTATTTTTTTCACTGTAATATTGGTTGATTAAAAGGAAATCTTTCATCAGCAAATACAGTTAACAATACATTAATGGTGTGACTCTTTAAATCTCTTGCTATTTTTTTCAGTTATTAAATTTTTGTATGTTGATCTTAAGATGTCTCTGATGCGTGGATGAATGTCCCATTGAACTGTTTGTTTAACAGGATGAGAGGTTCATTTGGCCACTGCAGTAATCTCCTCTCTATCACCATAGACCCCTCGGTCCTGCTCGAACTACAATAAACCATATTCGTCTTATATCTATCGATTTTCATTGTCTTAAAGGAAGCTATTTGTTGCAAGGAAAACAAAATTATTATATGCGATCATGTCTGTGCTACCATAATAATGTAAAATGTAATAAAAAAAATGTCTACATGTATTGAGTTTAGGCTTCTCTCTTCCCCTTCATTTCCATTGTGTTCTGTAGAAGCCCCTTGCAGCCATTAAATTTTATACAGCTATATTTTTAACTGTAAATATAAATTATTTTAGGGATACCAGAGACATATATAAAGACTGTGATACAAGGAAATATAGAATGAAAATATGTAAGCGAGACATTGCTTAAGCAACCCACCAGGTTTAAAATTGTAACATTCAATAAAAAGAAATTTGTAGCCCACTGGGATTGAATCTATGCCTTTAAATGGTGGTATCTTTGTCGTATTTCAATAACCAAATACCTATTAATTTTCTTTAAAATGTGAGCACTTCCAAAAATAACAGTAATCGATAATAAATAATTACTTACCCCTAACACTAAAAATTCTTCAATTGCTCTCTCTCGAATCCATCATGCACTCACAATTTATAGAAACTTAATAGGTTTCAAAGCAATTTAAGAGCAAAAATCTACAGTTTTTAATATGCCCAGTCACTCAATGTAGTAATTTGTGCTTGACTTAAGTCATAGATAATGGCTACAAGAGTTGAAAATGAACAATTAAATTGAGCAAAAACATTCATAAAGTGTCAATGTGCCATTTTTCTTATAATATAAACACATCATTATTATTTTTATTAAATTTTATTCTGAAAAAATTATATTGCATTTATATATTGTAACACCCCACAATTTGCACACATGAATCCAATAGTAAAAATGCCGGAATAACTTTTTTTTACTTGCTTGAATTATATAGAACACCGCAAGTGGTCTTAAAGGACTACACATAACTCATGATATGCTTTACACAACATTGACCGACATAGGCAACAAGAAAATATGTGACACACATCAAGACCAATTCTCTCTTTTTTTAACTAGGAACAACATAACAACCGAGCTACAGTACACACTTATAGGTAGGGTCTTTCGACCGTAAAATCTTTTAGGATTACATATTTTCTATAATCATATCTCAGTTCTTAACTTAAAGTTATAGAAAACTCATGTTATGTGATTCATACATTCCGTCTCATGTTGCTAGATTTCCTTTTATACTATTGAACATTTAACTTGTGATATAACTCACTGACTAACGATAATATAAATTATGTCAATACTTGTTTAATTCATTTGTTAATAAAGGAATATTAAATTACCCACAAGGGTATTTACATACCCTCAAGGCTACTTGTTATTATCCCTAGGATTCTCTCCTAAGGGCATGCATCTTAATCCTATATCATACCTCCACTATGCAACATGAAAAGGGTAAATCTAGAGGAGGTGATGCTCACATTTTTTTTAAGGTTTTAGGGTCATGTCTCCTTTGCTCACTTATAGATTGATATAGTATGAAATAATTATTAAGTACGTAATACGATCTTTATCCACATCAAGAGCGTTTAATCACATAATAAGGAAGATCATGTTAAATTTACTTTAGAGTTAACATCTCATGATTACACTCCCCAAGGTCAAGCGTCACTAAAAGGTTACTATGACTACGCTTGAACAATCAGTTAAGGAAACAGAGGCTCAAAACATGACAACATACTTCTTTATTATCTTGTTTCTAGATTGGGTTTCAAGAGTGTCGCTTTTAGTCTTAACAGGTTTAATTCTTCCCTAACTAGGTTCATAAAAAATTTGTAAATATTTGTGTACCCTGGTTGATAACATGCATTTGTATCCTCAAGAGACCACTAGACCAAACCTTAGGGGATTTATCTCTATAAATAAGATTTTAGTCTCACATCATACATCCATTACATAGAAGGACAAGTAGGAAGGCAATATGGAGTAGTCCATCATTTAAAGGGTTAAGGTTCACATTAGAGTTTGCACAACATGGGTCCTTTTTTTACTCAACACAAGATGGTTTAAACATTATAAAATGAAAACCTAGAAAACACTCTTCTCCTAGCACACAAAATAAGGATACATTCCTACAAACTAATCATCATTTTAAAAAAAATTATGGTTCACAAGTATCTCTTAGAATTGATCCACATAATCCAAATGATAAATAAATTGGGTATTGGTTTTATTAATGATCCCAACTCTTAAGGTGACATTCAAGGTTAGTTGACGGTCTTCACCAATCATCAGGTGATTGATTCAAGAGGGTTTTTACATTATGATTGAAGTAGTTTTTCTATGAAACACTAACCAAGGAGAAGACATTCTCCGTAATGCACACCCAAAAATCAAATATAAGTGGGAACAACATATGCCAGGATAAGCTAAAACTATGTTATTCTTGATTGTTGGGTTTACGAAAAAATTACTAAGCATACCGACTAGGACAAAAACCTGAACTTGGGCTCTTATAGATTTAATCTTGGAGATGTTATTAAGCGTAAGGATTTAAATTCATTAAAAGAGTACAACTTAGAATTTATAATTGATAAGTTAGATTAAAAAAATTCTTGATCCTTTATCCCATTAGCATGACCTTGTTAACATGACAAGAAGATAGTTTCCTTTTTCTCACTTAAGGACTCTTTACTTCATCTATATGTTTTCAACAATCATATATATGAGAGAGAGAGAGAGAAGAGAGGAGGAGTATCATATAGGGGTTATATATATATACATAGATATATATAGTAGATAGATCATATAAATATATTATATGTATATATGTTATATATAGTATACATCTTATTAAATATAGATTACATACATATATAATATATGTTTAGATATATATATATAATATATATATATACACATACATATACATAAGAATATATATATACAAATACATATAATAATAGATAGTTATACACATACATATACATATATATAACATACATTATACATAGATCGAGATAGACACACAGAGACAGATCAGACATACAGAGAGATAGGATATGATGATAGTATATATATGATCGAATATATATATATATATATATAATATATGGATGTATGTATATATATATGTATGATTATACTGTGTACTACCCACGATATATATATATTATATATGATTAATATAAGGTATGTATATGCTGGAATGGTATATATATATATATATATATATATAGATATATATATATACAACACAAGATACACAGATAACATACCTATATATATTAAGAGACACCCACACAGATAACAGATACATAAATAGAGAGATATATATATATATATATGCATAGAGACAGCACACACACATATACATACAACACACACACACATATATAATATGATAGTTATATATGTTGGGTGTGTGTATGTATATGTGGTGGGGGTGTGTGTATAGATATAGTATAATGATATATATATATAGATATAGGGAGTAGAGGCATATATATATATATGTATAGATATATATTATAATATATATATGTGGGGTGCGATAATACATACCTACATAGTAGATATATATATATATATATACACATATACATTACTATAATATACAAGATATATATATATATATATGTATATATAATGTGTATACATACTATATTATGGATATATATATATAATATATAGAGGAGAGGATTTACTATCTCATAGCCATAGATCTATAATACATATATCTATATACATACATATACATACATATATATATAATAGTATATATATATATATACCACACACAACACACACACATATATATATCTATATGTATACACACACACCACACACAACACACACACACATTTTGTTATACCTAGCATTATAATATTATTGTCAAAATCTAGGAAGGTTTACTAACTCAAAGTTAAAACCCAGTTGCACCATTATCCTTTTTGATAACAAGTCATGGATACAATCCAACACTATCCAACACTCCACACGCACACAATCCAAAGGTGGCTAAAATTTCTAATGTAGTTTGACTTGGAATCAAGTAGGTAAAATAATATTGCTCGTATCAAGGCTAAACTATCTTTCAAATTTGAAATTTTACAATAAGATACTCATAACAAAACAATGATCATTTTATATCATTCACAATAATATTTTACAAGTTTTAGTTTCATTTAGTCAATTACGACAACACTACTCCTCAATTCCAAAATACTAAGGCATCGTGCCCTTCTAAATTTTCCATCAAATACTATTCTAGATCCTTTCAACACATTTAAGCATTTGAGCAAAAAAAAAAAAACTTCATTAGCAAAACTGGTGCAACTTTCTAACAATCCTTCCTTTTCTCTACTCACGAAAACCATCTGCACAATATTAGTCTAAGTCGGTTCACGAAAACTAAGCATGATAAGATCTACACATTAAAATAATATGCTATTATTTAACAATATCATGAAAGGAAATATTCTATTTAATAAAATGGTTCTAATATGTAGTGCCTACCGAAAAAAAAAAATTAGAAAAAAATTAAAAAAAGGTTATATTGTTAAGGCGGTCGAATAGGAGTGGTTGGAGAAGTTTATGGTGAGCAGGTGGAGGTGTGTGGGGGAGGGAATTTGCATGTAACAAGATGGAGTAGGTGATGCCCCTATGTGAAGGAACATGGGCCTTATCAACTCCAGTAAGACATGTCATTTCATTGCAATAATATGAGCATTTGTTTTGAGATCCAGAGACTTTGAGCATGTTGCACCCAAGGAAACGTTGTAAATCCAGTAGTAAGTTGATAGTTGCAGGTGAAGACAACTTATTACACGTCCTCCAGTAGGGAATACATCTCAATGCTGTGTGATTGAGATTGGTGGTTGATGGCATTAGCTTGGGCATTTTTGTAGTGTTTGGCCAAATGAAGGATTGAGGTAGCTTCTCATAGGAATTCATTTTGGGAAGGGTTCAGAAGAAACGGGGTTCCTTATGAGCCAATCACATTGTTTCATCCATACAAAAAGAAAAATTCAAACCTAATCAACTTACCCTTGCCACATATTCTTAGCCAATGCAAAAATTTGAGCTCTATAATAGGCTATGGACACTCAACAAGGAGTTCTTTTCAAGTCCTGTAGTTGGAAGTGCTTTGGTGGATAAGTATGCAAATTGTGGAAACACTGACAAGCACACGATCTATTTGATAAAATGTCTTGAACATAAGCATGGTTTTATAGACAACATATACTGCAAGATATACATAAAATATGTTTGTTGAAAAGGCTATAGAACTTGTGGGAAAATGTAATTGGCATATTTAAAGCTAGATTCTATAACCTTTGCTAGTGTCTCCCATCCTGTGCCATATGCGAGCTGTGGAATAGAGTATGGATATCCATCAAAGCATAGAAGATAGAGGAATAGTGTCAGATGTTGTATTTTCAATTTACTTGTAGACATGCATGCTAATGTGAAAACCTGAGTGGTATATAACCTGTCCTAGGAAAAACATGGTGTATTGGTTTCAAACTTCTCTCTATGCTCTTTTGGTTCATTTTAAAGACCCAAGAGACTTTGGCGCTACTTTCTTTGGTGGTTGTGGAGGTAACCTCTCAGCTCCCCTACATATTCTTCTCACATTCCAAATTGGGGATATGTGGAAGGATTGTTGGTTGTTTCATTTATTTAGGACACTATAGACAAGATAAACATGCCTATGTAAGGTTGTTAGCTATTTGTTTTAATGCTTGAAAGGGAGTTCATCATTCTTATCTTGTCATTTTGGTTCAACATATTGGTAAACTAGGAGGACATACAACTACAATCTTCCTTTTATTATAGATTTTGTTTTAGCCTCAACAAATTCATAGGAGTGTTTAGAGGCATTAAAAGACTTTTGGATCCATAAAACCTTGTCAACATTCTTTTGGCTCGTGTTCAGTATGGAGCCTTGAGTAGGCCTTAGAAAATCATCAAAACATAACGGGAAAGTTATTATATTTGAAATTTTCAAGGGATCGAGAAGATTTGTGTGTCATCGTGGAGGATAGGTCAATGCACATGAACTGTTTGACAAAATTCCCAAGTGAGATGCTAAACTGAATCCCGTGGGTTTGACCCACTTTGTTCCTCCAGGCATGGTTCATCTCTCCTTGTCTTTCGTAATTCTCATAATTTAGTTTCTCTTTTGAGATGAAATATAATTTTAAAATCTTAGAATTATCATACATTTAATTGTTTATATTAACTTGTTGCAAAAGAAAAAAAAGTCCTAATGTAACTCACGTAATCAAAATAACCATTTTTGTTGTCAACCATGAACTTCAACACTCATTCTGAGGTGATTTAGAAAACTTCATGACCCAAAATAGATCACTACAATATTGTTTTATCGACAAGATGAAGTTGACTTACTGGTAAATATGTTGACCATTTCCTTATTTAAATTGATAACTTTACATTTTTTGGAGACTCGTATAGTAACCTTTGTAACTCTGAAAATGGGATGTTAAACTTCATACATATACCTTGTTATGTGAGGACTCACCTTACCCCTTGGTTTGATCCCGAATGATCAATTTTGATCTTCTTGACGCCCTACTGGGAGTAATGTTACATCATTTTGCAGTTGTAAGAAGCTACTAAAACTAAAAATTTGGCTTTCGTTTTGAACCACCATTTGAATCGTGAACAAAAAAATGCATATCCATCTTCGCAAACCTCTTTTATTTTTTACTAGACAGTTACCTAGAAATTTCAGCCTGAGGAAAAACACTTTTCCTGATAGTTTGGCAAAGTAATTTTCTAGGCTCCCGGTCGTAGTTTGACTAGGTCAAACTAGACCAATTACAATCAGAGGCTCCAGAAAGCATGTCACCATTTCTAAACCGTTCTCCAGTTCTGAATTCCGTCATTTCCTGTGAATTCTTTGTGTATAGGAGGACATGTAGAAACTTATCCGGAGTGTGTTTTCTCATGAGAGGACAACATTTGAAGTTGGTTTCTTTTCCTCCGAGCGTTAATTGAACATTTTTACAGCTAGCAAGGAAACATAAGAAGGAAGTTTTATGACCCATGTTGGGTTTCCCAACCATCGTGGAAAGTTGTTGACACTTGTAAATAACTATTTGAAACTTTATTGTGTGGCTTGTTGTGTGAAATTGAACTTTTGGTGAAATAGTGTTTATCTATCTTCCTTATTTCTTTCTCTCGAGCCTTGGTTAGGAAATGAAGTGAACTAAAATGAAATAAATGTATCTCTAACCTTTTTATTTCAAATGCAAAATTATTAATGTTATTATGTAAATGAGAAACTAAAAATGTTAATTTTGCTAGATTAGGGTGGATGTCATGCTAGCAATTTATCATTGATTTCATGCTCACATGGTTTTGCAGGATGGAAGTGAGATGGAGAAAAGTCCTGTGTAAATCATAGTTTTTTATTTCTTTAATTATATATATGTTACTAGAAAATGTTATATATCACACCACAACACACACACACACCACCACACCAAGTCATATATGTATAGATTAATATAATAATATATATATACTATATTAGTATATATATATATATATATAGGGCATATGATATATGTATATAGGGAGATAGAGGAGATATAGTACAGAGAATATAGGTATATATAGTATGGGATATAGGATCATCTCCTCTCTCTCTGTGCTGGTCACCCCCCCCCCTCTCTCTCTCTCGCTCTCTCTCCTCTCTCTCTCTCGCTCTCCCTCTGTCTGTATGTCTCTCCTCTACTCTCATCTCCTCTGTTGTCTTCTCTCTACGCTCTCTCTCTCTCTCCTCTCTCTCTCTACTACTCTCTCTCTGTCTCCTCTCTCTCTCTCGTCCCTCTCTCTCTCTCTCCCTCTCTCTCTCTTTGTGTGTGTGTGTGTTTGTTGGTATATATATATTATTTTATATATATATCTATTATATATATACATAATATATATATATTTTTTACCTATTTATAATTACGTATGGCAAAGAATATATATATTATATATATAATATATTATATTATATATATATATATATATATATATATCACTATGGCTATAGGGTAGCGACCACTAAGCTATGCAAAGAGTTGTTTACAATGACAAAATCTAATGGACTTTGCTTGTATATTAAAATTTACCATGATCTAGCCAAGGTTACTTAGCGACTGCCAAGCTTTAAATATCCTTTTGATGTATGACCAATTTTGCTAGCGACTGCTAAGCTATACATATCTCCATTTTTTTCACAAAAAAATCACATTTTTAGAATTTTTTTTGTTTAGTGAAATTGAATTATTAATCCTTTTGATTAATCCAAGAGAAATATGGCTAGATATCACTATGATTGGAGCCTAGCGGCCGCTAAGCTATGCAAATAGTTGTTTACAATGAAAAAATCTAATGTACTTTACTCGTGTCTTAAAATTTACCCTGGTCTAGCCACAATAGTTAACCCTAGCGACCGCTAAGCTTCATAAATAACTTATCTGAATGCATGATCCAATCTTAACATAATGACCACTAACCTGTAAACCATCTGCATCATCACTTGTCACATGATTTGATATATTGGATGGAACCTCCTAGCTTAGGTAAATAATGATATACGTTATGTTTGAGTTTAACATCATTTAAAACCAATATGTCCCAGAGCCCATCGATCGCTAAACCCAATGTTTAGCAAGCTAAAGATTTTATCAAACCATTTACAAATTGAAATGAGAGTGGTTGACGACCATTCCTTAGGATCCTACACAACTTCCTTCTTCTTCACGAATTTAGATCTAAAATATTACACATACTATTTATCAAAATGAATTCCTTATAGGTTCCAGAGGTTTTTTTGGAGCTAGTGTAAATAGTTGTGCCATGCCTAAAACTCTGATGGGTTGGAATGCCCTCGGAAGGGCTGTCGATAGGTATAATATGTTGAACACTTCTCCCAATATATAGGAGGAATCATAAAACTTTGGTCTTTCATGAACGTTGTTTAGCTTACATACATACCCTCATCCTATACAAGTCATTTGATACTTGGGGTGCCCAGATCTTTCAGATGAGCACTTGGGTTTTTCATCATTAGGTCAAATTTAGTTGATTTAGGAGACTTAACTTATGGGTCCTAAAATTCCATCACTTTGCAAAAAAATTTTCAGATTTTATCCACCAATGTGAAGATTTAAGAGAAATTATCAAATCTAAATACTTGGTCTCGTAATCCCTTAGTATGACATTGTTATGTCAACAAGACACAAAATATAATTTCACATGTAGAATCGTGAAATGCGGTAACATGGGAGTCCTTACCTTGAACAAAAATCACTTGTGGTTCGTGTGTATTCATAATGCTTCCTATTAGGTACTTACATTCATATAGGTCATGCACTATGTACTTCCTCTTAAAATATCCTTATGCTCTATATTGTGATGCTCTTTCTGCCTCTATGATACGTTTGCATATGTAGTGTATCATGTACAATAATTTGTTCAAGAGCATTCGTCATAATGGTATTAAAGGAATCCAAACTCTCCTTCCTATGTGAAGTCCCTTATAATCTTTGGAAGTATTAAGCTAATGAATTAATTTTGTGAATATTAAGATATAATATGATGTATAAGTGTCACATCATATGTACTAGGCATTTGAATGCTCAAATTTTAGAGTCCACTAGAAGGTGGGAAATCAATAAATTATGTCATATAAATGCTTAATTGAACCTCAAATTATTTAATTTGGATACTAAAACAATTCCATCCATTATGAGAACAATTTGGGTAGGCCAATCTATTGGAATTAATTTTATAGGAAAGTGTGAAACTTGAACCTTTAACTAAATTGATGTGCACTATTTTCCCTAGAAAATGATAGGGTTGAGAGCCCTTACCTAATGGGAGAAAGAAATGTACACCATGTGAACTCAAGCATATTTAGAGAAACAAACCTTTTTGGATGGGAATGAAAACATAGTAGGACAACTTAGTATGTACTATGAAATATGGAAAATAGATTATGTAAAATAATAGGTGAGTAATCCTAAGGGATAATTCCAGGAAACATAGAATGGTCAAAGAATGAATTCCTTTCATGGATGTCAAACCAATTTTAAACAATCAAGATAAATGTGATAAACATTGGAATTACAGCTGACTAGATTTGATAATATTATGGATATCCTAGACTACTAATATGCAATTATTTGGGACTGTTATTACGGTATTCGATTATGGGATGAGGTGGATTACAGTGATTTATTCCAATAAAGGTTGACCTCATCTTGTTGTCTGGGTCATTGCCAGAACTCGATTCCAAGTTGTTCAGGAATGTGTGTCATCGGAAATAGGCATAAGGATGATTTCACATATACTCAACTGAATTGATTGAATTATAAAATTGTTGTCCCATGCATTGTCAAGTTTCGATGGAATATGGGGAGCCCTTGCAGTAGATGTGAAGTGAGGCAATCGTAAACTACTCTTAGAATGTACCATGGTCATTTAACAGAGAGCCATTTGCTGTGCGCACAAATGAGAATATTAGTCGTGATCTCCAAACACTGAACAGGAAATACATATAATCATGCTATTATTATACACAATTTATGCAATTTAAGACAGGAAGTCATATGTCGACCGTGATTATTGATCATTGATCTGTATGATTGATGTCAATTTTTGTGTTAGCCACGATCATGTCAAGTTGGGGCCATTGACATTATAATCCTGAAACAATGTGTCAACAGTCGATTGTAGATGTCAATCATGTAATGATATAGATTATATTATTGAAATCCAATACTCAAAAACCATCGAACCAATAATCTCCTTATCTCAAAACATACTTCAGACCTGTTACCAGCTGGAGGAAGTGTAATACGTTTTGCTATTCACCTACAACTATCAACGTACGTACTAGATTTACAAAGTAACTTGGGTTTCTTGGGTATACCATGCGTAGCCTTTCATTATTGTGCAAGGAAAGGATGACAACAAGACTTATAAGTTGCAAAGGGGGGGGGGGCATCAAATGTATCCATATCATGCAATACGTAAATCCTCCTGGAATCATTTCAAACCTAGCACCCAAGATCGTCTTTGCAGATAATTCTAAACCATGATTAGTCCATCCACTCGATCAATATTAACCGATCTGCACAATAGTCCATTGGTCCAACCACCAAATTATGCAACTTCCAAAAGTATGAAAACTCCTTGAATTTTTATTAAGTCCAAAATGAGGAATAATTTACATTGTTTTAACTGAGAATTTACCCTACTTTTTTATTCAGCTCATTTTATTCATGACCAAGTTGGCCATAGTATCCAAAAGGTAGTCACGCACTACAATCAATCCATTAAACAAACAAACAACCCAAAAAAAATGCAAAAATCTTTTTTTTTTAAAAGGGGGGGGGGGGGTGTGCCCGCATACAGGCTTGAACTACAATAGTCACGATAAAGCTTCATGAACAAAGATGTTTAATTTAACCTCATTCGACGTTTCACCAACGAAGAGGAGGGTCGTTATTCGAATTGATTAGACCAATGTCTGATAATGTCGTAATAACAACATTTCTGAAAGTTGACTCCAGAGTATGATATAATTTATTTTGAAGTGAATACACTAACCATTCAATTTTTATAATACTTCGCACTATTAAACTGAGCTGACTAAATTTGTTATTGGCCAATTCAATTGGACTACCTGCTTCACTGATTTGTTATTGGGAAAGTTCATTGTAGTGGGTGAGTTGTTAAATATGTGCCTCGGCGAGCGCTCTATTCAACTTGGCCGGACAGAGTCATGGACCTTGGCTTTCATACATATATGTCACCGCCCACGTCTTATTTAACTCCGTCTTTAATCATCAACAGTAGCACGGTCGATAATGGTTATGCTCCCACCATGGTGGTAAAAATTTGGGCACCTCGCTATAAAGCTCGACCACTATACCACGTGGTAGCAGGAGGGAGTTGGTGTAGTAATGCCACTATTATGCTACATAGAATTTTATACTAGCTTTCTCCATACTTTGAAGTATGAGCTATATCAATAGGGACAGATTTGTTTCAATTGATTGTAGTGACATAAAAACATTTTACAAATAAAACAAAATAAAAAAAAACATTTTAGAGTGATGATTGTGAAGGTGGGTGCGGCACTCTAGGATTTGAATTTGAGTTCAAAAGAAAACTTGGGGTGGGTGGCTTTAATAGCCACCTGCCATACATTTCAAACCCCCTCCATGCGTGCAAGTCACTTTCCTCAGCCGCATATCATTTACTTGTTAGATTTTGCAAATCCTTTTACTTGCTACGTCGGCCTGTCGTTGGATACTGCCCCAGGCTACACAATTTAATATGGTGGTTAAGAATGAATCCATAGACAGAGTAGCAGGTGAAAACGCCATTCAGTCACCCAGACCACGTGGAAGACAACATGGGAAAATTACAGGTGAGTTTAGCAGCTGTTCGACTGGATTTATTTTTCTTTCTTTTATTTTTTTGTTGTCCCTGGTGCGTGAGGAGGTGAGCTACCTCAACTTTCATTGGGTGTAGCAAGGTGTAAGCATGGCGGGGTTCCATAGGGGCGTCTGCACAAAGGGACAGGCAATGGGGTGCATCCAGACCAGCGGTCGTTCCAACTATGTTGCTATCTGTTCAGTATCGGATGTATCCTCAAAGAAAACGGGGTCCACCTCCAAAAACCCATAACAAAATCACTTAAGGGACAGTGAAGGCGTCTCCAAGAATCGATCGGGGCAGTGAATGTGTTACCCGGGGACCCGAAGAGATTAATTGCGCTGATTCTCTAATGCATCCATACCAGTTCCAAAACATAGCCTGTGGCAACAGTGTCACGTAGAGGTGGGTCTGTCACAGATGGGAATGGCTCGTGGAGGAAGTTTTTTTTGAAGTGGATCTGTTTCATATCAAAATATACAAGAAGCGCAATTCGTTTTGCTATTACAAGAGCATTTAAGCGTGTATTACTTTTATTACTGTCATAATATACACTGATTATACAGGGACCTGTGAGTATTTTAATTGTTTTATATATAACCCGAACGTATGTTTTGTTTTTTAAGTGTTTTTTTAGCTTTCTCCTTTCTGTTATTCTATGAGCGCCTCCTACGTAGAGGTTAGCCTATTTCATGGCAGAATATTCATGAAGCCAACTGCTAAACAAAAAAAAGAAAAATGCAACAAAAAAGAATATACGCCTGTACCAACAGCGACTATTTAGTTTCATCTTACTTTGCGAATGTTTATCTTATTATGCTCCTATCAATATAAAGGAAAGATTGATAATATATTGATCGTAATAAGACTTGATAATGACTTCAAAATTTTAGCATTGATTTAATAGGAGTAGTATTTAAACATTCATTTCCTCTTTAAACGTTGAGGGCATGTGTGGATGATCTTGATAATTTTTTAAGTATTTGTATCAACATTTGTTTCTGTCCATCTTAATAGACATTGCATGGGGTTTTAAGTACATTGATTTCGTTTCCTTCTATACTTGTCAAAATTTTTACAATGGATACCTAAACGAAGGTAAACATAATAGATCTAGAACATGATGCACTTTATTGGCACAATGGAAATTCAATAAAACTTAACTCTATCCATCCATACTACAAGAAGAAGATAGACACTAATATTCTCACTTTTCAATACCCTTTTTTTTGTAACAAAATGAGATCTAGTATGTATGTATATTTTTTTTTCTTTGTAAATATCCTAACATTCAACATAAGAGTCCAACAATATTTTTATTAAGATTTAAACAAGATCTATCAACATTTCAACCATGTGAACTTTTGGGGCAAATATAGATTACAGTGTCCCTTTTTTTTGAAATGAAAACAAGATGATACAACTTTCTTTCACATACAAATTTTACAACCAAATAATACATACAAAGGAAAAAGGAAGAAGTCTTCCCAAGCTCCAAGGTGTTCTTCATCCATGCTCCAAGTTCCAAGTATTTCAAATCACAACCAAGATAGGGGGAGAGGCAACACTCTCCTCCCAACCAAAACTCAATGGAGAAGAGAAGCAATCTCCTCCATTGACCCCCGAGTCCCAAACACAACACAATGAAGGGTGGTCTCCAACTCAAGGCAACCATACTTGCTTCCACAATACAATTTTCTTCACAACATTCAAGGTTTAAAAGAAGAAACAAAAGGGAAACACAAATAACACAATACTTTTCACAACAAGGCTTTCATCCAAGCCAAGAAGAGAAGGAACTATGGGAAGGTTTTCCTTATGCCTCCCCATTGAGATGAGATGCCCATCCAAACCCTCCACAATAAAACTCAAGCCCCTATGAATCTTATTCCTCCCTCAAGTACCCCTTTTTCCTCCCATACTCTTATGCCTCCCTCCTCTTATGGCTCCCTCAAAGACAAGGTAAGAATGTGAACCTTCTTACCCAAGATGGGCATCCCTCTCAAACTCCCTCCACAATTTCCTAATTCTACTCTTATGCCTCCCTCATGAGTTTTCCCATAGACCTCTCCTACACTACACATTAAGCATTCTATCCATTTTTTCACAATACACAAAAGTAAACATACATTTTCCACAAATTTAAGCATAGAAACAACAACAATAAGAAAGCAAAAAAGGGAGAAGGTTTCCTACCTCTCCATTGGAGAAGCCTAAACCAAGAACTTTGTCCAAGCTCCCTCCAAAACAATCCCAAGCATGCAAGTCCAAGCTCCTTCTTTTTCTTTCCCCCCAATCTTTTCTCTCCCCAAAATAACAAAAAGAACTCCCAACAAAAATCTCCAACCCCCTCAACAAGAGAGGAAGTTTCCATAAATAGACAAAAGGGAAGAGTGAGGGTGATGTGGCTCCATGTAGGATGCCACATCACACATCCTCAAGACCACCTCCCATAGTCAACTCAACTCCCAAAACACAATAAATGGGTGGTTGGGTTGAATGACATCTCTTTCCACATCCATCCCTTCCCATGTGTCTTAAGGCACAATTAAAAGCAAAAATGAAGACAAGTGCACTCCAAAGTCACATTTCCCTTCCCAAAACAATAAATAATCCCCTTTTTGGATTCCCAACCCATAGATATGGTTGGTAAGGGGTTTTGGGAAGTGTGGGACAAGTTCAACTTGTCCCACAAGTCCCCCAAAATTGCCCTAAATCTCAAATTCGAGATTCAAAGGATTTGGAGTGGTCAACACTCAAAACAAGCATTCAATACAAGAGGAAAACACAAGGCTCAAGGAGCCAACCATCAAAATTAATTACACCCACTAGACTTCCCTCCAAAATTAAAAAAAATTAAACAAGATGTTACATTAATCTAAACATACTTAGTCAAAGTAACAAAAAGACATCACAAATGAAATCATGTACTAAAGTAAGTTAAAACAAGTAAATAAAATTCTTAACCCCTTGGTCACATTAGAAAATTTCCCCCTCATGGAAATTTTTTCTAACAACATAAAAAAAAAAACAAAAGTAACACAATACAATTCACTAGTTGCCTTGACGACCAAATGTTGTAACCACCCGACATCCTATTGTGTTTGGTTCCCAATCCCCCTCATGGTTGTGATCATGTCGTGTTTCCTGCAAAATACAAAATACCTCCTTCGACCTTGCGGCCACGTCAAAATATCCAAAATAACCATATGCATGAAATTTATTAACATCTATACGTAATTCAATCAATCATTATTTCTAGGTCTAAATCGCAACTTAATTATGCATTCCATCATTATCCAAAGTTATAGTAATGTAAATTCAACAACTACATTCTACTTATCATGGCGAAGAAATCCAATGTTAGAACACATGCAATATATCCATATGAAAATAATATTAGTATCCAATAGTCTGTCCATGAGCTAGTGTAGATCATACTGAAACAAAATCTAACCATAACCCAAATGCATCTACTCACAAAACATCATGCTAATCAACGTAAGTATCAGTCATGTCCATATCTAGAAGTTTGCATAACTCAAAATTATAATCAACTAAGTGTCATAGGGAAGTGGGCATTACATCCCCCTCCCCTTAGACTAGACTTCCTCCTGGAAGTCATTGAAATAAGTGTGGAAACTGAGCTCGCAATGATGTAGCATCCTCCCAAGTAGCAGCAGTCTCATCGTACCTATCCCATTGGACCCAAACCTGATCAATCTCTCTGCTGCGAACGCCTAGGGTCTTACGATCTAAAATGCGCACGGGCTCCACCATCACCTGCCCCTGATCCTACACCTGCAATGCAGTCGAATCTAGCACATGAGAAGGATCAGAAATATATCTCCTAAGCACAGAAACATGAAATACATCATGGACACGCGATAAGCTAGGTGGTAATGCTAGACGATAGGCCAAGGGACCAAGGCGCTCCAAGATCTCAAAGGGACCCACAAACCTAGGAGCAAGCTTAGAACCTTTTCCATAACGGATAGGGCTCTTATGCAGTTTGACACGAAGAAACACCTTCGTGCCTACCTCAAAACTGCGATATGTCCTATGCTAGTCTGCATACTTCTTCTGTCTATCCTGCACCTCCAGCAATCTCTGTCTGATCAAGGTAACCTGCTGGTCCATGTCCTGTAATAATGCTGGCCCAAGAGAAACCCTGTCCTCAATCCTATCCCAGCTAAGAGGTGTCCTGCACTCTCTACCATATAAGGCCTTAAAAGGAGCCATGCCTATAAAACTCTGAAAACTATTATTGTAGGCAAACTCCACCAAATACAGATACTCCTCCCATCTCGACTGATGATCCATCACGTACATCCTGAGCATATCCTCCAAAATCTAATTCACCCTCTCTGTCTGTCCATTTGTCTCTGGGTGATAAGCTGTGCTGAAATTAATCCTCGTCCCGAGGGCATACTGCACGGTGGTCCAGAAATGGGAGGTGTACAAAGGGTCACGATCGTAAATGATCTTCTGCGGAATCCCATGTAATCTGACAATCTCATCTAGGTATACTTGTGCTACCACACTCACTGTATAGGTGGTCTTTACTGGAGAAAAATGAGCTACCTTCATCAATTTATCCACCGTGACCATGATGGCGTCGTGATGGTATCTCGACGTAGGTAACCAAAGGATGAAGTCCATGGAAATGGTGTCCCACTTCCACTTCGGTACGGCGTAAGGATCGAGGAGGCCAGCTAGATGTTGGTGTTCGGCCTTTACCCTCTGGAACTCTAAATAGCTGGATACAAATGAAGCTATGTCTCTCCGAAGTCCTCTCCAAAAGTACAACTGTCTCAGGGTGGCGTGCATCTTCTTCACCCCGGGATGGGATGAGTAAGGTGCATGATGGGCCTCTGTCAAAATATCATGCCTCAAGCCTCCATCTCTAGGAACATAAATTTGGCCTCTGTGTCTGAGAAGACCATCTGCCTCTAATGAAAATCCATCAAATCTCCCCTCAAGGGGTCTCTGAGACTCAATCTCTGCTCTGGCTACAAGGTAGAAACTATCCTGAGGAAGCTGTTGCAAGATCCTACTCCGTAAATCTGTGCCCACTGAGGTGGCCATAGCCACATGTCTCCGTCTACTCAAGGCATCTACAACCACATTATCCTTCCCTTTCACATGCTCTATCTCCATGTCATACTCACAGAGTAACTCCATCCAACATCGCTAACGAGCATTGCGATTGGTCTGCGTGAAGAGGTGGCGAAGACTCAAGTGATCAGTCCTGAGTGTAAATCTCCGGCCAAGAAGAAAATGTCTCCACCGCACTAAGGCATGTACCACTGCTGCAATCTCAAGGTCATGGGTCAGATAATTGAGCTCATAATCTTTGAGTTTGCAGGAATCAAAGGCAACTACTCTACCCTCCTGCATTAACACACCTCCAAGTCCTACCAAGGAAGCATCTGTGCAAACGTAGAACTCACCCTGAGGATCTGGCACTGCAAGAATAGGTGCTCTTGTAAGGCATTCCTTCAGTGTACTGAAGGCCTACTCACATCTATCTGACCATAAAAAACTTCTTCCCTTTCTGCTGAAGAGAAGTGATAGGGTGCGCAATCCGAGAAAAGTCTTGAACAAACCTCATGTAGTACCCTGCTAGACCCATGAAACTACGCACCTCGGTCACACTAGTGGGTGCTGGCCAATCCATGATGGCTCGAATCTTGGAAGGATCGACTGCGATACCTTCCCCTGAAATGATGTGACCCAAATACTGCACCTCAGAATGAAAGAACACACACTTCTCCAAGTTCCCGCAAAGGTGCTACTCGCGAAGACACTGAAGAACCTGGCGAAGGTGCTCCTCATGCTCCTCACGTGTGCGTGAGTAAATCAGAATGTCATCAAGGAAGATGAGCACAAAGTGATCAAGGAAGGTCCTAAATACCCCATTCATCAAACTCATAAACACTGCGGGGGCATTCGTCAAACCGAAAGGTACCACTGTGAACTCGTAGTGGCCATATCTCGTACGGAAAGCTGTCTTGTGAATATCTGTCTTTGCAATCCTGAGCTGATGGTACCCTGACTTAAGATCTATCTTAGAGAAAACTGTAGCCCCCTTCATTTGATCAAATAAATCATCAATGCGTGGAAGGGGGTAACGATTCTTGATCGTTACTTTATTCAGCTGACAGTAGTCAATACACAACCGAAGAGATCCATCCTTCTTCTTCACGAAGATAACTAGTGCACCCCAAGGGGATACACTAGGATAGATTAGTCCTTTCTCCAGAAGGTCCTCAAGCTACAACTTGAGCTCACATAACTCAGGAGTAGTCATCCGATAGGGTGCTCGTGAGATAGGCTCTGCACCTGGAACTAGATCTATATGGAAGTCGATCTCACGTGGGGGAGGTAATCCTGGTAGCTCCCCTGGGAACACATCGGCAAACTCTGATAAGATGGGATGATCATCGAGGGAAGGTCCTCTGGACTCATCCTCTGATCTGTCATTGACCGTAATAACAAATAACTGACAACACTGTCGCGCACACCGCTTAAGCTGCATAGCGGAGATGGTGCGAATGGATACAACCCTCCTAACTCCTGATATCACTGACTCTACTCCAAGATCATCTATGCAAGCAATATTCTTATGGTAACAATCCACTCTAGCTCTATGAGCGGACAACCAATCCATGCCCAAAATGATGCCATAAGATCCTAATGGAAGGATCCGAAGATCAGAAGTAGTGGTGAAGGGTCCCAAATTCACTACACACTCCTTGACTAAGGAGTCTACCGAAATCTTGGCTCCAGAAGCCATCTCAACATCCCAACTATGGCCCTACCTAACTACCACCAGCCTACAATGCTCTACTAAGGATGGTGTAATAAAAGAATCAGAAGAACCAGAATCAAATAATATAGAGGTGGAAATGCCACCAATACTACCTGTCGTCTCAATCACAGTACTCTGATGCTCAGCCTAGTGGTTCTCAACCACTGCGTAGATCCGATGACTCCATGCCATATCTCCAACAGTAGGCTCTGAGCTCTGTGTCTTACCCTTGGTAGGGTTATGTGGGAAATCTCTCCAAAGATGTCCAACAACACCGCAACCATAACAGCTGCCTGGTCCTCTCCAGTGGGAAGCAGCTCTAGCTGGTACTCTAGATGACTGAGATACGGATCCTGACAATCTAGCTATGGACTGCTGAGGTCTCTGCTGACGAGCTCCTACTGACTGAGCCCTCGGTGCACCCTGTCTCCTGATGGGACCCCTAGGAGGAGGCCCCATACTACGTCCTCTCTGTGCATCGAATCTCTGTGGAGGTCGGTAAGGTGGGTGGGTCTGCTGCTGCTGCTGCTACGGTGGTGGCCTGAATGAAGCTTTCCCTGAACTCTTTCCACCCCGTGGAGGAGGATCTAACCCCTTCAACCTACTATCCTGCATCTGCTGGATACGGCTCCGAACTCTGTCTCTAGCCTACTGTGTCTTCCCCCGTGTCTCCTCTGCAATATAGGCCTTTTCCACGGCCTCTGCTAATGTCTGTGGGCAGTGAATGCACATTGTGCCACCCAAATCCAAGTTCAGGCCCCAGATGAACCTGTGAATCCGTACCTGCTCATCCTGCATATAGTCGACGTACTGGAGTAGGTCCGAAAATTGACTCTCATACTCAGCTACTATCATCGATGTCTGACGGAGGTCATGAAACTCGTCTATGCGCTGCTGTATAAATCTCCTGGGTAAATACCTGCTCCTGAAACACTCCTCAAACAGCTCCCAGGTAATCGTCTCTGAATCAACATGGAGCTTCTGTTCCTCAGTCCTCCACTAGACTCCTGCTCCATTCTTCAGAAGATGGATCGCAACACGAGCTTTCGTGTTGCTACTACAAGGACAGAGCTTGAAGCATCTGCTCAAGCTCACCAACCAGGCCTCTACCTAAAAACCGCATGTATCACCTGAATAGTGGGATGGTCGTAGCTTCAAGATCTCCCTGATATGGTCTGCATCTGACGTATGACAAATCCTAGATCTCTCTGTATGCTCCTCCCTCTGTCTAGGGCTCCGAGAATTGTCCCTATGTCCTGAGATCCTATCCCCATGTCCTCTCTGTGGTGACTCTACCCGAGCCGACTATGCATGGAAATTCTCTGCTCTATGCTCCTCACTGTGTCGAGGGGATGCCTGGGAATCTACTGATGGCTCCAAACTATGTCTAGCAAGTCGTCCTTTCAAGGGCTCTCCGCGTATAGCGGTATTGACATCTTGGAGTGTCTGCAAGATCTGAGGCAGAAGGGCTGCTACGGCCTGCTCTGGCGGTGGTATGTCTAGGTCTATATGAAGAGACCCCTCACCCAATCTGCGCCTCCTGCACAGATCAAGGCGAGAGTTAGTTCATTGTTCAAAGTCTTGAGTCAGTTTTCTAAATTTGCTGTTTACTATAATTATCAACATTATGGCTTTATATTTTAAAAGTGTCAGCTCTGTACTAAGTTGAATGTTCCTGTTCTGCGTTTTCCTGCGTGTGCCCAAGGGTCCTAGCTTTGAACCCATGGCTCCGATACCAAACTGTAGCGCCGCAAAAAGACACCGCTCCCGTTGCCGCGCCACAAACAAACAACCCAAAAAAAATGCAAAAATATTTTTTTTTTAAAAGGGGGGTGTGCCCGCATACAGGCTTGAACTACAACAGTCACGATAAAGCTTCGTGAACAAAGATGTTTAATTTAACCTCATTTGACGTTTCGCCAATGAAGAGGAGCGTCGTTATTCGAATTGATTAGACCAATGTCTGATAATGTCATAATAACAACATTTCTGAAAGTTGACTCCAGAGTATGATATAATTTATTTTGAAGTGAATACACTAACCATTCAATTTTTATAATACTTCACACTATTAAACCGAGCTGACTAAATTTGTTATTGGCCAATTCAATTGGACTACCTGCTTCACTGATTTGTTATTGGGCAAGTCCATTGTAGTGGGTGAGTTGTTAAATATGTGCCTCGGCGAGCGCTCTATTCAACTTGGCTGGACAGAGTCATGGACCTTGGCTTTCATACATATATGTCACCGCCCACATCTTGTTTAACTCTGTCTTTAATCATCAATAGTAGCACGGTCGATAACGGTTATGCTCCCACCGTGGTGGTAAAAATTTGGGCACCTCGCTATAAAGCTCGACCACTATACCACGTGGTAACAAGAGGGAGTTGGTGTAGTAATGCCGCTATTATGCTACATAGAATTTTATACTAGCTTTCTCCATACTTTGAAGTATGAGCTATATCAATAGGGACAGATTTGTTTCAATTGATTGTAGTGACATAAAAACATTTTACAAATAAAACAAAATTAAAAAAAAACGTTTTAGAGTGATGATTGTGAAGGTGGGTGCGGCACTCTAGGATTTGAATTTGAGTTCAAAAGAAAACTTGGGGTGGGTGGCTTTAATAGCCACCTGCCATATATTTCAAACCCCCTCCATGTGTGCAAGTCACTTTCCTCAGCCGCATATCATTTACTTGTTAGATTTTGCAAATCCTTTTACTTGCTACGTCAGCCTGTCGTTGGATACTGCCCCGGCCGCACAATTTAATATGGTGGTTAAGAATGAATCCATGGACAGAGTAGCAGGTGAAA
Source organism: Taxus chinensis (assembly GCA_019776745.2). Lineage (NCBI taxonomy): Eukaryota > Viridiplantae > Streptophyta > Pinopsida > Cupressales > Taxaceae > Taxus > Taxus chinensis. The sequence goes on along the minus strand of CM034147.1, from coordinate 745,392,521 downwards.
ATGCCATTCACTCACCCAGACCGCATGGAAGACAACGTGGGAAAATTACAGGTGAGTTTAGCAGTGGTTCGACGGGATTTATTTTTCTTACTTTTATTTTTTTGTTGTCCCTGGCGCGTGAGGAGGCGAGCTACCTCAACTTTCATTGGGTGCAGCAAGGTGTAAGCATGGCGGGGTTCAACAGGGGCATCTGCACAGAGGGACAGGTAGTGGGCACGTCCAGACCAGCGTCCATTCCAACTATGCTGCTATCTGTTTAGTATCGGATGCATCCTCAAAGAAAACGGGGTCCACCTCCAAAAACCCATAACAAAATCACTTAAGGGATAGTGAAGGCATCTCCAAGAATCGATTGGGGCAGTGAATGTGTTACCCGGGGACCCGAAGATATTAATTGCGTTGATTCTCTAATGCATCCATACCAGTTCCAAAATACAGCCCGTGGCAACAGTGTCACATAGAGGTGGGTCTGTCATAGATGGGAATGGCTCGTGGAGGAAGTTTTTTTTGAAGTGGATATGTTTCATATCAAAATATACAAGAAGCACAATTCGTTTTTCTATTACAAGAGCATTTAAGCGTGTATTACTTTTATTACTGTCATAATATACACTTATTATACAGGGACCTGCGAGTATTTTAGTTGTTTTATATATAACCCAAACGTATGTTTTGTTTTTTTAAGTGTTTTTTTAGCTTGCTCCTTTCTGCTATTCTATGGGCGCCTCCTACGTAGAGGTTAGCCTGTTTCATGGCAGAATATTCATGAAGCCAACTGCTAAACAAAACAAAGAAAAATGTAACAAAAAAGAATATACGCCTGTACCAACAGTGACTATTCAGTTTCATCTTACTTGGCGAATGTTTATCTTAATATGCTCCTATCAATATAAAGGAAAAATTGATAATATATTGATCGTAATAAGACTTGATAATGACTTCAAAATTTTAGCATTGATTTAATAGGAGTAGTATTTAAACATTCGTTTCCTCTTTCACCGTTGAGGGCATGTGTGGATGATATTGATAAGTTTTTAAGCATTTTTATCAACATTTGTTTCTGTCCATCTTAATAGACATTGCATGGGGTTTTAAGTACATTGATTTCGTTTCCTTCTATGCTTGTCAAAATTTTTACAATGGATACCTAAAAGAAGGTAAACATAATAGATCTAGAACATGCTTCACTTTATTGGCACAATGGAAATTGAGTAAAACTTAACTCTATCCATCCATACTACAAGAAGAAGATAGAGACTAATATTCTCACTTTTCAATACCCTTTTTTTTGTAACAAAATGAGATCTAGTATGTATGAATATTTTTATTTTTTTTGTAAATATCCTAACATTCAACATAAGAGTCCAACAATATTTTTATTAAGATTTAAACAAGATCTATCAACATTTCAACCATGTGAACTTTTGGGGAAAATATAAATTACAATGTCCCTTTTTTTTGAAATGAAAACAAGATGATACAACTTTCTTTCACATACAAATTTTACAACCAAATAATACATACAAAGGAAAAAGGAAGAAGTCTTCCCAAGCTCCAAGGTGTTCTTCATCCATGCTCCACATTCCAAGTATTTCAAATCACAACCAAGATAGGGGGAGAGGAAACACTCTCCTCCCAACCAAAACTCAATGGAGAAGAGAAGCAATCTCCTCCATTGACCCCCGAGCCCCAAACACAACACAATGAAGGGTGGTCTCCAACTCAAGGCAACCATACTTGCTTCCACAATACAATTTTCTTCACAACATTCAAGGTTTAAAAGAAGAAACAAAAGGGAAACACAAATAACACAATACTTTTCACAACAAGGCTTTCATCCAAGCCAAGAAGAGAAGGAACTATGGGAAGGTTTTCCTTATGCCTCCCCATTGAGATGAGATGCCCATCCAAACCCTCCACAATAAAACTCAAGCCCCTATGACTCTTATGCCTCCCTCAAGTACCCGTTTTTCCTCCCATACTCTTATGCCTCCCTCCTCTTATGGCTCCCTCAAAGACAAGGTAAGAATGTGAACCTTCTTACCCAAGATGGGCATCCCTCTCAAACTCCCTCCACAATTTCCTAATTCTACTCTTATGCCTCCCTCATGAGTTTTCCCATAGACCTCTCCTACACTACACATTAAGCATTCTATCCATTTTTTCATAATACACAAAAGTAAACATACATTTTCCACAAATTTAAGAATAGAAACAACAACAATAAGAAAGCACAAAAGGGAGAAGGTTTCCTACCTCTGCATTGAAGAAGCCTAAACTAAGAACTTTGTCCAAGCTCCCTCCAAAACAATCCCAAGCATGCAAGTCCAAGCTCCTTCTTTTTCTTTCCCCCCAATCTTTTCTCTCCCCAAAATAACAAAAAGAACTCCCAACAAAAATCTCCAACCCCCTCCACAAGAGAGGAAGTTTTCATAAATAGACAAAAGGGAAGAGTGAGGGTGATGTGGCTCCATGTAGGATGCCACATCACACATCCTCAATACCACCTCCCATAGTCAACTCAACTCCCAAAACACAATAAATGGGTGGTTGGGTTGAATGACATCCCCCATCCACATCCATCCCTTCCCATGTATTTTAAGGCACAATTAAAAGCAAAAATGAAGACAAGTGCACTCCAAAATCACATTTCGCTTCCCAAAACAATAAATAATCCCCTTTTTGGATTCCCAACCCATAGATATGGTTGGTAAGGGGTTTTGGGAAGTGTGGGACAAGTTCAACTTGTCCCACAAGTCCCCCAAAATTGCCCTAAATCTCAAATTCGAGATTCAAAGGATTTGGAGTGGACAACACTCAAAAAAAGCATTCAATACAAGAGGAAAACACAAGGCTCAAGGAGCCAACCATCAAAATTAATTACATCCACTAGACTTCCCTCCAAAATTAAAAAAAATTAAGACAAGATGTTACATTAATCTAAACATACTTAGTCAAAGTAACAAAAAGACATCACAAATGAAATCATCTACTAAAGTAAGTTAAAACAAGTAAATAAAATTCTTAACCCCTTGGTCACATTAGAAAATTTCCCCCTGATGGAAACTTTTCCTAATAACATTAAAAAAAAAAAACAAAAGTAACACAATACAATTCACTAGTTGCCTTGACGACCAAACGTTGTAACCACCCGACATCCTGTTGTGTTTGGTTCCCAATCCCCCTCATGGTTGTGATCATGTCGTGTTTCCTGCAAAATACAAAATACCTCCTTCGGCCTTGCGGCCACGTCAAAATATCCAAAATAACCATATGCATGAAATTTATTAACATCTATACCTAATTCAATCAATCATTATTTCTAGGTCTAAATCACAACTTAATTGTGCATTCCATCATTATCCAAAGTTATAGTAATGTAAATTCAACAACTACATTCTACTTATCATGGCGAAGAAATCCAATGTTAGAACACATGCAATATATCCATATGAAAATAATATCAATATCCAATAGTCTGTCCATGAGCCAGTGTAGATCATACTGAAACAAAATCTAATCATAACCCAAATGCATCTACTCACAAAACATCATGCTAATCAATGTAAGTGTCCATATCCAAAAGTCTGCATAACTCAAAATGATAATCAACTAAGTGTCATAGGGAAGTGGGCATAATTATTATGTATTTTGAACAATATTTAGTAAGGTATTTGTGACCAGAATGAATTAGGGTCTCTAACCTTTCAACAAAAAAAGTTTATAAAAAAGCCAATATTTTGCTTTAACAAATCAATGCCAAAAATGAGATAAACGAAACCAATTTCCTCATAAGAGACCATGATGCCATTTTTTCATAAAGATTAGAATTATCAACAACAAAACACCCAGATCATTATTTCGTAAGGGTACTAATATTATATCTTGTATCTTCTAATCTTAACACCAAAGGAGACACATGTAACCAATGGTTTTCAGACAATAAACAAGAATAAGTGAAATACCATGAGAAAAACCATATGCAAATCCATATTTTGAAAGAAAAGTCATTTAGAACCAGATAATTATGGAATAATAGAAGAACAACCAATAAGATAAAAAATGATTGTATAACAACCACAAACTCTACATAAAATGCCATTGCAGAAAATGAGAATAATTCATTTCATGAGATTGTTAAAGTTGGCATAATATCAAAATGGGTAGTTCTTCTCATGCCTAATTTTACCTCTTGAACTTACATAAACATCTACCAAACCCTTGTAATAGCAACCTTTGACAACCTTCCTCTTTTTTCTTTCTAGACATCTAAGATTGCTCCATATTTTTGACTTGACGCAGGCTTGGTAAGGGAAAAATCGTGGAGGTTATCCACTAGTGAATGGCCATTACATGAAAGATTCAAATCCTTTTCAAAGAAACTTGATTCGGGAAGAATTCCTAATCTAAACAGTCCACGTGACTAAGGCTTATTTTGGCTCTTCATTCTAACAACACATGTTAAATTCATGCCTCCATTAAGGCATTTACGAATTGACATGTGCCCAACAACCCACAACTCACCAACAAGAAACCAAAATCTAGTCATTATGTAACAAACTTAAGCCAACACGCCAAGCATTAATTTTATCAGGTGAATATGATGTACTCAGGCTAGTTTGTTGCCAAGGCTAGTAAACCTTGTGGTTATAAGCATTAAACTCAACACTAGACTAGCAGTCACCCTCCTAAGCATTAGCGCCACCAAAAGGACAAACTCCTTCTTCCCACACAAATCAAGGTTTATCTAAGAAGGAAGATGGTAGTGCCCACTTCCCTTCGACACTTATTTCTATCAATTTTGATACTATTGAATATGCTTATGGACATTTTGTATTATTCTAACTTAGCATGATGTTAGATGTTAGAAATAATGGATTGTTGTTTATTTTGATTCTTAGTATGGTGTGTGTGGAATTTTAGAGACATTTTGATATGGATGATGATATGTTGTTGACATGGTTATATATATTTCTAACATGCGATATTTTCGTCACACTGAGTAGGCCTTGATAATTGAACTAATGCTTTGATCATTTTGACATGGATGAAATGTAGAATAGAGACGGTGTTTGAAATTGTAAATGATATCGTAATTTCCTAGATGATGACTTGTTTCACATGTATATGATTGTGGATTTAAATTTAATATTTTATCCTAGATGTTTTGATGCAGCCATGAGGCCGAAGTAGGTATTATGTGTTTTACAGGTAAATATATTCACAACAAACAGCGAGGGGGGGATTAGAGACCAACCACATTGGAATGCTAGGTGAATTCAACAAGGGTCACCATGGCAACATGTATTTTGTGTGTGTGTGTGTGTGTGTGTGTGTGTGTGTGTGTGTGTGTGTGTGTGTGTGTGTGTGTGGTGTTTGAATTATTGTTAGGAGGTTCCCATTGGGGTATTACCTCTAATTATGACCAAGGGGTTTATGTGTTTTCTTTTATTTACTATCCCTTATTTAATTTTAGTATATGAATTTTAGTGATGTAATTTCCTTGTATTAATTATTTAGGTTTTGGTGTATACTCCCTTTTGTCTTTAATGAGTTTAGGTGTCTTATTTAAGTTAATTAATATTTTTCTAAACTAAATTATGAGTGGGTCAAAATTCTTCATTTATTAAACTAGATGGCTCTTGGGTTTTGTGTTGTAAGTTGAGTTCTTGGGATCTTGATTGTTGTACACTCTACCCCTTCATGGAAATTCGAATTTGGCCTTAAGGGCCAATTTTGAAGGCTTGTGGGACAAGTTAAAATTATTCCACACCTCTTAAATTGATATACCAACCCTACATTTGGGTTGGGGGGTCAAAAATAGACCCCATTATGTGTTTTGGGAAGACAAAAAGGAAAAATATTATTGCACTTTCTTTGATGTAATTAATTTTTTCCATAGGGGATGTGGACTTGGTTTGTGTGTGTAAGTAATTTTTCATTTCACTCACCCACCAATTTATTGTGCACTGGGGTTGAGGTTTGACTTGTGAGATGGAGTTGAGGATGAGTGATCTGGCATCCTACATGGAGCCACCTCACCCTCCTCTCTCCCTTTTCTATTTATTCAAGTTCTTTTGCTTGTTTGGGGGTTACTTCATTCTTTTGTGCTCTTGCATTTTTGGGAGTTAGAGGATTTTCTAGAGCTTGTGGTCTTTATTGGAGCTTATTTGTGATTACTTGGGTTGAAGAAGATTGGATATTGACTCTTGGAAAAAGATAAACCATGGAAAGGTAGGAGATTTACTCTTGCTTAATGTTTTTCTTTTATTTTGTGTATATGTGCTTTTTTTCTTTGAGTGTTTTAGAATGCTTGTTGGGTTCTTGGGTAGATTTAATAAGTTTGGTGTAGGAGGGAACTATGGGGAGAATTCATGTAGGGAGGCTTAAGATTTTATTTTATGTTTTGGAGGGAGTTTGGGTTGGGTTCCCCACCTTTGACAAGAAATGCCTGTATTTCTTACTTGTCTGTTTCATGAGGGAGGCATAAGAGTATGTGTGAGGCATAAGAGGTACTTGAGGGAGGCATAAGAGTGTGTAGGGGTTTTAAGATATGTATTGGAGGTTTTAAGGTTGGCACCCATTTTCCATTGGGAGGCATAAGTTGCCTCCCTATAGGTTCTTGCTCCTTTGGCTCTTCATTTAGAAGCCTTGTATATTTTGTTGTTGTTCCTCCTTGTGTTTGTAGTTTGAGTTGGTTTTGTTTTAGAATGGTTGTGAAATACTTGGTTTTTTATTGTGGAATCTTGTTTGTTTCCATGGGTTGTATCCACCTTTCATTGAAATATGGTTAGGACTTGGAGGCCAATGAGGAGGACCGATTCTCCTCCTCATTGGATATTTTGGTTGGGTGGAGAGTGTTTCCTCTCTCCCCATTTTTTGTTGTGGATCAAGAAAATTATGAAGGACCTATCTTGTTGGTGATGTGAAGCTTGGAGCTTTTGTTGGAGTCCTTAAAAAAATCCTTCTTGTGTGAAGCCTTATTGTTGTTCCCACTTCGGGTGGAGGAAATTGTAATATTGAATTTATATTTTAGCTTAAATTCTTGTATTATTTGCAACTTTAAGTGTGTTGGGTTTTGAAATGATACTTTAACAAACCACAGTCAAGGGACATCAAGTCCCTCCTCTTTAATGGGAGATGTTCCCTTATTGAAAGAAAGTATAAAAGCGTATATACAAATGTACAAGTTTCAAAGTGTGTATTCCTGATATTTTGAAGTGTTTTATGCCCAAAATATTATCAATATGAAAGAATAAAAGAGATAAGGAGATGAGAGAGGAAGAACATAACAATACTTTCAGGAAAATATAGATAGAAAAGTAAAACCTTAAACATATTGAGCCAGGGAGATGCAAAATAGAATCATTCACTTTCAATATAGATATAATTACACAGATGTAAAGTTCCAGAAATCATATAAACAAGAACACAAAGTTTCTTATCATAAAATATTAATGAATCGTAAATTTCAGACAAGGAAAAAAGGAATAGTAGAGGAAGAAAGGGAAAAAGTTCTATATTGATTAGTTTCGAATCTATTACATCTAAAGAGTACTAGGATCCAACCCTGAACAATGGTGTAGAGAACTTGATAAATAGCTTCCAAAAATGGTTACATCCGGTTACAAAAAATGATGAAACTGATTCAAGAAAATGACGTCTGAACTTCTCTAATGCCTCAAATGTTTCCATGCCTGGAAAAAAAACTAGATGTGTCATATCACAACCGTTAACCCACTTTTATAACTTTGAATTTGAGTCGTCGACGTGCAAGAGATTTGTTGAAGCAGGCCTGGGGGAGCCTTTTACATTTTATGATTTTTATAGAGATTGTGAATTTTAGACATTCTGGTCTTCCCATCCACTTCTGATATAGGCCTGACACATGACTTTACTTGAGTGGCAGCGGAGTCATGACTCACTTTTACAATTTTAAATCTTTTCAAAGAAAATATAAAAAACTCAAAGTTCTCCACCGACCCACCTCCCCGCTTTGACTTTCGATGCGGGCTCAACATTTGACTTTATCCCTTGGCATGAGCCAGGCTGCAGGTCACTTTATAACTTTACGCACTTTATGGAAATAAAGCCAAAATTCCCAAATTATGCTGACGACCCACCTTAGCACTTTGAATTTTCAACGGCAGAATCGTGGCTTACTTTATACTTTTTAGTTTTTTCAAACAAAGCCAAAATCTTCAAATTGCTCTAACGACCCGCCTTCCCACTTTGACCCTAAAATGGCCACGTGTCCCTTTGTGGTCTTGTTCTATATTTTATGTTTTGATTAAGTCCCTCTATTTGGAAAAGGCTTTATGTCAGACCCGGGACACATGGAGGCTTCCCACTCATTTGGAGACTCTGTTCGGACCTGACCTTCGAAGATGCACTGATTGGACATGTGGAGAGCTAGCGGACATTTGGGACTTACTTTTAGATTTTACCCCTAAATTAACGCTGAAGAGAAACGTGGGGATTTCCGCTGGTTCTCATTTCCTTAGCCAATTCAACGGTCAGTTCTGCCCCTTTTTACTTCTTTAGGACCCTAGACACGTGGATACATAGTGCTTGTTTGGGGAACCAGCTTTGGATTCGACCCTTGAAGGTGCACCGATAAGACATGTGGCGCTCTCCACTGGCCATACATTTTTCAATGACCGATTTAACTTGTTGAGGCTCTAACCACATGGAGGGCTGGCGCTCATTTGGGGTTTGTCCCTTGGGTCTTAGTTCTGAAGTTGCACCAATGAGGCATGTGGAGGCTTCCGCCGACCCTCTTATACTTATTCGATTTAACGGCTGACTCTTTCGCTTCATTGTTGGATTTAGAATGTGGGCTTGCATGGTTGAACCACCCCTTCCAATTTTTTGTTGTGCGGGGTCGTGTTTTATTAATTTTACCCAGGGGAAAAATTGGGATAACAGGAACCAACTCAAATTTTTTGAAACTTGACTTGAAAAATGAGGGAAATTTCAAGGGTGACAATAGTTAGCTCTTTCTGGGGATGACTTGGCTGGGATAGAGGAATGAGAAAAGATCAAGAACCATAGAAAAACTATGGGAAAGTAGACCAGTGCCTTATCCATTGGGAAAATAAAGTCAAAGGAAAAACCAATATGGAAGATAACACACAAGAAATCGGAAAAGAAAGAAACCAAAAAGGAAAGACCAAAAACAAAACACAAGGAACGACTAAAAACCAAAACATTGTACACAATATACAAAAGGAATTCCTAATCATGTATGACTTGAAAAACTTCAAATATTGCCCACTATAAGTAAGTGGGAGAGGATATTGATCCATATAATCCAAATAGAAAGAATTTCTCTAGCAAAGTGCCTAATTTTGAAAGGAGCAAGCCAAAGAGAATCAAACTTACCATGGCTTCCTCAAGGTACATGTATTTTGTTCCACAATAGAACAATGTCTCCCACTTGAAAATCCTTGGGTATAGCTTTCTTGTCAAACAAAGCTTTCACCTTTAGTTGATGAGCTAAGAGTCTATTAAAAACTTGTATCCTGTCTTCATCGAGCTTCTGAAGATACTTGATTTTCTTGTCTAGGGAACTAATAAAGCTTGAATTTTCAATAGCCGTCATTAAGTGCAAGGCTAGTAATTCCACTGTTACTGGTAGCTGAGCTTCAACATCATAAACCAATTGAAATGGAGACATCCCAATTGCTCTCTTCAGTGTAATTCTATCTTCCCAGAGAGCATCATAGAGCTTCATGTGTCAATTCCTTTGAGAGTCATTTCCAAGCTTCCGAACGATGGTTACCAAATTATTATTTGTTGATTCTTCTTATCCATTCCCTTGAGGATAATAATCTGAAGAATGAGAAAGGGAGATTCCATAACCATAGGAAAAATCCATCATGTCAGAAGAAGAAAAATTTGAAGCATTATCAGTCACAATCTTGTTTGGTACCCCAAACCTTATCAAGATATTCTCTTTGATGAAATTACACAAAACCTCAAAAGTAGTGCTTTTGACTGGAATATCCTCTACCCACTTTGTGAAGTAATTTGTAGCAGTTAGCAAGTGATTATTTCCAACACTAGAAGGTGGGTTAGGAGTTCCAATGAAATATAATCCCCACTGTTGAAAAGACTCATCAATCACTACTGGTTTTAGTGGTAAAGAAGCAAACTTAGGTCTCCCAACAAAATTCTTATAGGATTCACACTTACCTACCCATTTTGATGCATCTCTGAACAATGTAGGAAAATAGTACCCTTCACAAAGGATCATATGGGTAGTGACAAAAAAAGAGAAATTTCCTCCACAAGCCTGATCATGAAAATATGAAAAAAACTTCTTTTTTTGCTCTTTGTCCACACACTTCAAGAATCTTTCATCTATGCCTTTCTTGAACAAAGAATTCTCCCATAATACATATTTTCCACACCTTAGCTTAATATCTCTCTTTTCCTTGGCACTCAAGTGGGATGGGCACTCTCCATAAGTAAGAAAATGTGTAATACCAACATACCATTCATCTTTTGAACTGAGGAAGAGGACAACATGAACATCAACTGCTTCTTTGGATAATTTTACATAAACTCCTTTAGAAATAAGCTCACATAATCCTTTACCCCAGACTAGCTTAGTTGGCTTGATATCAAGATCATATTCTTGGACTTTTTCTACCCAATTTCTTCTCTTAGTTCCAAACTCATGCTATGTAAGAATAGACTTGATGGTTGTATCATGTACAAGCACAAAAAAAGGGAGAATTAAGAATATAAAAAATGAAACTGCTTGACATCTTTGACTACTGCAAAAGCATGTTTCTCCATCATAGTATATTTAAATTCATGATATTGGAAGTTCATGATCCTCATAATTTCTCTGAGTTAGCACAACAGCCAAGGTACTCTTTGTAACATAGAAATAAATGATAAAATCCTTGCTGAAATCAGGACATGCTAAGATGGTAATTTTAGCAATGGCTTTATTGATAACTTCAAATGATTCTTTACCTTCGGAAGACCAACCAAAGTTTTTCTTTCCTTTCATCATGTTAGCAATGCACATAGTAATTTTTGTAAAATCAGGAATGAATCTTCTCAGGAAGTTTATCTTACCAAAGAATGAGTGAACACCCTTTTTGCTTGTGGGAAGAGGAATCTTCTGAATTGCTTGAACTCTTTCTAGATCTATCTTGACTCCTTCTTTGGAGATAATATGCCCCAGAAACTTGCCTTACGTAACACAAAAGACATAATTCTTAGGATTGAGAGAAACTCCATGTTCTCTACATTTCTAGAGGACTGCTTCAAGATGCTAAAAGTGATCTACCCTTTTTTTGGAGAAAAAATTCAAATCATCAAGGAACACAACAATACACTTTCCCTTTAGACTGCCAAAAGCCAAGTCCATTTTCGTCTGAAAGGTGGCACTAGTATTTATAAGACCAAAAGGCATTCTCTTGTAGGAAAAGGTTCCCCAAGGAGTAGTAAAAGTAGTTTTGTGTTGATCTGGTGTACTGACTTCTACTTGATTGTATCCATAGAATCCATCAAGCATAGACAACATATCAGAGCCTGTAACAACTTGAAAAAATTGATCCATCATGGGGAGAGGATAGTTATCTTTCAGAGAGGCCAGATTTGAAATCCTAAAATCCACACAGATGTGAATCTCACCATTCTTCTTCCTGATAGGCACAATGTTGGCAATCCATGTTGAATGATGCATAGAGAAAATAATCTTTTCCTTTAGTAACTTCTAGATCTCTTGAAAGATAGTATCAGCAACCTTGGGATTGTATTGCCTTTTCTTCTTCTTGAAATGTTTTATCCTAGGTTTCAGAGGGATAAAGTGTTACATTTCCTTTGGTTGAAAAGCCTTGTGATCATCATATGAATATGCAAGAACATCAACATAATTTTTTAATAGATTTACTACTTTCTTCCTCTCTTCTTGAGTGCAACATTTTCCAATGTTCACCATCTTTGGTTCCTCATGAATTCCAATGTTAACCTTTTCACATTTAGTAAACTGCCGAGCTCCTTGGGAAGGTTTATACTTAATGTACCTATCATGCTTATCAAATAGATCTTCCAAAATCATCTACCCTTTAGGGATCTTGTTACCTTTCAATTTGATACAACCATCTTGATCCATCGCTTCCTTGATATCTTCTTCATTAGAGGGAACATACTCTCTAGGAAAAGTCTCACTTCCTTAAAAATATAATTGGTTGAAGTTGTCCTCAAGCTTTAATAATGAGAGAAAGTGTTGATCATTATTGAAAACTTGTGAATTTCTTGCATTATCTGGTACATTGGGCCTATGAATCATTTCAATGGTAAATTTCTCCTGAGATAAATATGGGTGAGGAATCAGCAAAAATCATGAGATAGCTAGAGAATCAGGTCTAGTGTTCCTTTCTCTTGGCACAACTTTAATGGAGAAATCATCAAGAAACTCAATGGAATCCTAGACAAGATTTCTATAATGCTTCAATCTCATGTTCTTCAATTGAAAAATATCTCCGACTTGTTTCACAATCAGCTCTACATCACCACAAGCACAAAGATTCTTCACTCCCATTTCTTTTTCCATGTTCAATCCAAGTATGAGTGCCTCATATTCAGCTGTATTTTTTGTATTTTCTAAACAAATCCTTAATGAAAAAGGATGAAACTTCCCTTCTAAAGAGGTTAGCACCGTACCAGCCTCAGAACTAGCTAAAGAGTAGCTTCCATCAAACTCCAAAGCCCAAATTCCATTGAGATCAAGAATCACTCCCTTAGGAAGATTTTCCTCATCTTCTGACATGATTATATAGTTACCATCCCCTATATCTTCATAGATTATTTGTTCTTTTGGATCATTAGTATTTTGCACAATGTATCAATTATGTTTCTTAGGTAGCATCTTCTTCATTTTTCCATTGATTGAGATCAAAGAATGTGACCAATCCATCTGAATTTCACCTCCTACTTCCTTACAGAAATTTCTACTCAGCAACATCCCCTATGAGGGAGGACTATCAACTACCAAAATAGTGGCTAAAACCCTTTTCTCTGGAAAAGCATTAAAAAATACTTGTGCATCATTAATTATTCCAACTAAAGGCACTTTTATACTCTCCATGGAATAGGAGAAACCAAAGGTACGTGTTAGAGTTAGGCCCAAAGCATGAGCTACTTTTGTAGGCATTACATTTTTTGATGCTCTTGAGTCTATGACACAGTTACTACATTTATTTCCAGCAATGAGGAGAGTCACATAGAATGGTTCAATTTTATCATTAGGGGAAGTGATTGTAGGCACAAGGCTTGGTTGAGGTGAGGAAGAGGGAGTGTGAAAAATACCTTTAGAAGTATTGGATGAGAATTTGGATTTGGAATTGACAAATTTTAGCTTTTAGAAAAGGTGTTTGGATGGGTTTGGTAAAAATATGCCTCTGAAATTTGGATTTTGGTCTGTTTGAGATGATCAATGATATCAAAAGATCCAGAGATGGATGGGGAATCATTGCTAGGAACTTGATAGACTTTTGATCAATCAGATTTAGGATTTGAAGGACAAGAACTTTTGTAAACAAACATAGAAGAAGGAGGATTAAAATTACTCACCTTTTGTGTGGATGTAGTGGGAATAATAACTCATCTTCTTGCAACCACTGGAATAGTTATACGAAACTCCTTGGATTTCTTAGCAGGATGCACCACTTTTTCTTTTTTGTTCATTTTCTCCCGAGTTGTAACAACATATGAGTCACTATTCATCTCTGTCACTCTTTCATCATATTCATCTTCATCATCCATACCTAATGTGGTGAGGAAATGAACTTGAGATCCACCAAGGTCCTTTATTTCTTCATCAACCTCTTCTTCTGGTTCTTCATAGAGTTCATTAAACTCTTCATCATTAGGTTCTTGAACTTCACAAGTAGCATTGACTGGAACCTTGATGGGTGGGCCTTCAATAGATAATCTAGTCTGAGAAGAAGGCAAATGGTTCCTGTGCTAAAAATTCTTCCTTGGAATATCTTGGTAAGGACTATGTTGAACCAATTGTTTCTTGATAGCAATGAGAACATTTGCAAGCTTCTGTACTAACTGATCAAAATTGGCTCTAGGGGAAGAGGAAGAAGAAGCCTTAGACTTGGAAGGTTCTCTTTTCATTTTACTAGACATGATTAAATCATCCTCACCACTAATAGCCAAATGTTGATCAACATCCAGATTTGCAAGGTTAGCTCTCCTTAGTGCATAGCTTACTTCAAGTAACTGAGCATTGAGGAAGAATCATTTTTGGATTTGATCTACGTGATGAGTGTTCTATGGAATTTTATGAATTAGCTTGTTGAATTTTTCCACAAACTCCCTCATGGGCTCGAATGGTTCCTTCTTGATATGAGATATTTGAGATAACAGAGCATGCACATCTTCAGCGGGTTTGAAACACTGCTCAAATTGAGTTGTCATGGTGTCCTAAATACTGATTGACCCAACAAGAAGATGATAGAACCAATCAACAACATTGTCCTACAATGTCTCCACAAAAAGCCTAATAGAGACATCTTCATGTTCAACCACAAGAATCCCACATGCAACAATTAAGTCTACAATGTGTTTGTCTAGATGTACTTTCCCATCACCTCGGAATTGAGGAAAAATTTTCATGTTTCCCCTAGGTAACTCATGCAATGGATAAGGAAGAGAAAGAGGTGCAACTCGTTGTCCCCAAGGTAAAGGGGCTGCCATCTTTTGAAAAATTGACTGAAGGGGAACTGAAACACCAGCATGTATCAAAGCACAAAGATTAGGACTGAGTTATTCTTGAGGAATGATATTCTTGGAATTTTTGTCTTTATCGAGAGGTGTGCTTGTAGAATGACTTCTTCTATTCCTTCATACTGGAAGAAGCGAGAAGTTTTGTTACTCCAGAATTTGAAAATGGGAATCTTCTACCCCAAGAGATTTCTTACCATGAGTATAACGTAGAGTCACCAGACCAAAAAATGATCTTGAAGTTGTTCTTTTAGAAAGGGATATGTTTGAAAAAAAATCCCCAGCGGAGTTGCCAAAAACTATTGGGTTTTAAAATGATACTTTAACAAACCACAGTCAGGGGACAATGAGTCCCTCCTCTTTAATGGGAGAGGTTCCCTTATTGAAATCAAGCAACAACACTTATATACAAATGTACAAATTTCAAAGTGTGGATTCCTAAAGAGGGAAAAACAAAAATCGATGTCGAAAACAATGCACCATAACCCAGTTGCACTCCGATGGTAATGTTAAGCTCCAACGCAATAAGTAAGATTCAAAACAATGGAATGAAAATGTAAGTAAGAAAACAGATCTGCTCATTCTCATAGATTGAAAAAAGGAAGTACAAGTAGGGGTGCTGTGTAACCCCCATGCCTAAACAAGGAAAGAGAATCAATGACGCCACTGATGCATATGACATGAATGATGCATATGATGCCACTAAAGGAGGAGTTATAATTCCAAATAAGGAATGTAACTCCTATGACGCACTGACGTAAATGGCAATGACAGATTCTATGACACAATCTGCCACTTGTCGTTTGACTTCCTAAGACCTATGACTCTCACAAGCTGAGATGACTCACGAAGTGATGTGGATGATGACTAGGCATTTCACACACACCAACACCCCCCCTTGATCGAAGTCGGGGAAGAGGTAATGGTAAGCCAGAATAGAAAAGAAGAATCCCCAATTAAAGGCCTGATAAGGTGCCCATATACAAACAATATCTTCCTAGAAGAAGGAGAAGAAGAAGAAGAAGAGAAATGGGTCCCAACATAAATCCTAATGAGGTACCCATGCACAAAAAGAAGTCCCAAACAGTGAAGGAAAACCTAGTGGGAAAAACATCCATCATAAGAGAACAAAATACTCTCGAATCTAAGAAAGATGCCAAGGATGGGTCCTGGCCATAAACTAGCCTGTAAAGGTACCCATGAACAAAAGGGAAATCTCTCATAAAAATGAAAAAGAGAGGAGATGAGGGAGATGAGATGGATGCGGAAGATGCCATGGATGGATTTGAACTCTGCAACTCTAAGAAGTCTCCTAGAAGAATGGCGATGATGAGATCCTCTACCTCTAAACTAAAGAAGAGCCATCCACACCAAATTGTGTGCCTGCCCTTAGGAAGGACATAAAGGACGTGCTGGAATTATTCCCACTCCATGAAGGAAACTAAAGGTAGCAACATAAAGAGCTTTGACTCTGGTCCACAAAAGTGTGACATAGGTCGAGCAAGTGAGTGTAAAGGAACTGTAGGTAATGTCACAAGCGTAGAACTGTCAGAGTATGAAGGGTGAACACCAGTAGAAATGATGTCCAATTGAAGTGAAGGTAACAAAACATCCCCCACAATAGAAAATGGATCCACAAGCAAGGGTGGATCATTGAAGGTTTCCAAAAAATTGGAAGTGGTAAGAGTCCCAGAAGGGGCACTCCCAACAACAGAGATGATGAACTCCTCTGAAATACCTGTAGATGGATGAGGAACCTGTCATACATCACAAGTGTACTCTGTGAATAGATGACTAAGGTCAGGTAGATACTCATCTCAATGAGGGTGCTCAATAAATAGAAGAGCGATGTCAGATAGGTATGAGTCATCCATTGAAGGTGGAGGAGTGAAAGGGGCCTCAAACACTGAAGGTGAAAAAGAGGTGTGTGTGATGATTATATGAGGATGAGTAGGAGACTGTTCAATATCTAATGAGATGTGGGATGTGTCAACACTCTCTAGAATAGTGATAGAAAGAGGAGAAGAGTGCTCTGAAGTACACTTGACATTAGAACTGGGTGCACAATCCTAGTCATCAGAAGTAGAACCAAGTGAGTTTGTGTTAGTGGAACTGTCATCACACGAAGAAGAGGAGACAACTGAATCAGCAACAACAATAATGGCAGTAGTATGTTAAGGATCTCCATAGAGGGACTGAAGAATGCTCCAGACACGGTGAGGTGGATTTGAGTATGCCATGTGAAACCATAGAGATGGAGAGACATGCATCATCATGTGACCAAAAACATGGTCACAAGTGTTGAGAAATTCATTAAGATGATGATGATTAGTGGGTGTAGGAACGGGCCTGAGCAAGAAGTTTGAAAGACCCTCATAGGCGAAGTAACGTTCCATAGAAGCATGCCAAACTGAATAGTTCCCTCTCCCAAGATGAAGTGGTGGAGGCTATAAAGTGATCCTATGATGCTCAAGTCTAGAAAGATCACTCTCCATGATGTAGAATCAAAAGGGAAAAGTGCACAAAAGCAAGACGTCAGACTCGGCCAATAATGCATCTACGTGTGAAAGCCCAAGAGTACTAGTCAACCCCCTAGAATACAGCACTTTAAAAAGTAGCGTGTTTACAAAAATGATAATTTCATCACATAATGTGTGAAAAATCATGCAAATTTGACTAAAGAAGTGCCCAAAAATGAGAAGTGAGTCAAAAGTTATAGTATAAATACGATTCCCGCAACTGATGGAAAATGCCTGAAATGGGTGCAAAGGGTGTCGTGTGGGTACTTATTGGAAATGGCGTCAAATTTCAGGTAGGGTTTTTTTTACTTGTGAGGGGGGGGGAGGGTTAGCCTCCTGCTAACCCCGGACCTCGCCCTCCGTCTTCGACACGCGTAGGAAGGGGTTTAATTACAAGCAAAATAGAGCCCAAAATGCCATAAATAATGTTTTTTCCTCAAAACATAAAAAAATAGGGATTGTTTTTACCTTCAAACAATTCTAAAAGGGATGATGGGGCCCACGTTGTCAAGCCATGTGGTTGTTGACCAAGTTGAGTTTAAACGTTGAAGGAGAGGTTGAAACCGCTGATGGAGTCCACAAAGTAAATGTGTAGGTCTACTGTAGGGCCACATGGATGGTCAAAACAGAGATTTCATGCAGAGAGAGGTAGGTGAAAGCCTGGTGAGAAGAGTGCTCTGAAGTACACTTGACATTAGAACTGGGTGCACAATCCTAGTCATCAGAAGTAGAACCAAGTGAGTTTGTGTTAGTGGAACTGTCATCACACGAAGAAGAGGAGACAACTGAATCAGTAACAACAATAATGGCAGTAGTATGTGAAGGATCTCCATAGAGGGACTGAAGAATGCTCCAGACACGGTGAGGTGGATTTGAGTATGCCATGTGAAACCATAGAGATGGAGAGACATGCATCATCATGTGACCAAAAACATGGTCACAAGTGTTGAGAAATTCATTAAGATGATGATGATTAGTGGGTGTAGGAACGGGCCTGAGCAAGAAGTTTGAAAGACCCTCATAGGCGAAGTAACGTTCCATAGAAGCATGCCAAACTGAATAGTTCCCTCTCCCAAGATGAAGTGGTGGAGGCTATAAAGTGATCCTACGATGCTCAAGTCTAGAAAGATCACTCTCCATGATGTAGAATCAAAAGGGAAAAGTGCACAAAAGCAAGACGTCAGACTCGGCCAATAATGCATCTACATGTGAAAGCCCAAGAGTACTAGTCAACCCCCTAGAATACAGCACTTTAAAAAGTAGCGTGTTTACAAAAATGATAATTTCATCACATAATGTGTGAAAAATCATGCAACTTTGACTAAAGAAGTGCCCAAAAATGAGAAGTGAGTCAAAAGTTATAGTATAAATACGATTCCCGCAACTGATGGAAAATGCCTGAAATGGGTGCAAAGGGTGTCGTGTGGGTACTTATTGGAAATGGCGTCAAATTTCAGGTAGGGTTTTTTTTACTTGTGAAGGGGGGGGGGAGGGTTAGCCTCCTGCCAACCCCGGACCTCGCCCTCCGTCTTCGACACGCGTAGGAAGGGGTTTAATTACAAGCAAAATAGAGCCCAAAATGCCATAAATAATGTTTTTTCCTCAAAACATAAAAAAATAGGGATTGTTTTTACCTTCAAACAATTCTAAAAGGGATGATGGGGCCCACGTTGTCAAGCCATGTGGTTGTTGACCAAGTTGAGTTTAAACGTTGAAGGAGAGGTTGAAACCGCTGATGGAGTCCACAAAGTAAATGTGTAGGTCTACTGTAGGGCCACATGGATGGTCAAAACAGAGATTTCATGCAGAGAGAGGTAGGTGAAAGCCTGGTGAGAAGACCAAAAAATGTAATGCCAGAGCAGAGATGTTGTAGATTTCAATGTTGAACACAGTCAAGGAAACAACCATTTTCCTATGAAAAAGAATGGCCAACGTAGGAGAAAATACTTGACGAGAGCTCAGAACAATGTCTAAAAGTTAGAGAAGGATGCCATGGGGCTGTGTGCCTAAACCACCATGAATAGCAATACTCCACAATGAACAGTGCCATGTAAAGCCATATCACCAAACAAACATACAATGGTGAGTAAAAATGTCCATGCATAGGCAGAGTTGAATGCAGCACACGGAGCAGGTAACGAGCTGGTAGACCAATAAAATCCATGAACAAGAAATTCCCTCTAAAAACCCAATATGTGATTGCAAGCCCAAGGTGAGGTAGAGCTCTTACCAGAAATTTATACGTGGAAAGGAAAGGTGCAGCCAATGGAAGTTTAGAGTAGATAGTTTGATGGTAAACTTGATGCACAAACATGGAGTAAGGCTGAGCAAAGGCCAAAAGCAAGCACCGAGTTACAAAAAAAGTCTGAGGAGCTTGAAAAAATGAACCATCGAAAATTCCATAACATAACCTGATGTAGAGCATACAAATAAAAGCATATGCAAGAAAGGAACTGACGAGACGAGAAGACACCAAACTCTGAAAACACCAGAAACTCGAACATGACCAAACAAACCACGATCAAACCCGTGTAAGAGATATGATACCCAAATCAATGCAAGAAGAGCACAATCGGAATATCCATTACGATACATGCAATGAGAACTGTAAATCACGCTAGAAGCCAGAAAACGCATGAGCAATGTCGAAGAGTGCACGGATTCGTAAGATCCGCTTTGATACCATGAAAGAGGGAAAAACAAGAACCGATGTCGAAAACAATGCACCACAATATAGTTGCACTCTGATGGTAACTTTAAGCTCCAATGTAATAAGTAAGATTCAAAACAATGGAATGAAAATGCAAGTAAGAAAACAAGTCTGATCATTCTCATAGATCGAAAAAAACAAGTACAAATAGGGGTGTTGTGTAACCCCCATGACTAAAAAAGGAAAGAGAATCAATGACGCCACTAACACATATGATGTGACTGACGCATATGATGCCACTAAAGGAGAAGTTACAATTCCAAATAAGGAATGTAACTCCTATGACGCACTGACGCAAATGATAATGACAAATTCTGTGACATAATCTACCACTTGTCATTTGACTTCCTAAGACCTATGACTCTCGCAAGGTGAGATGACTCACCAGGTGATGTGGACAATGACTAGGCATGTCATAGACACCAATAGATTCCTGATATTTTGAAGTGTTTTATGCCCAAAATATTATCAATACGAAAGAATAGAAGAACTACGGAGATGAGAGAGCAAGAACATAAAAATACTTTCAGGAAAATATAGATAACTTAATATAACCTTATAAGTATTGAGTCAGGGAGATGTCAAATAGAATCATTCACTTTCATAACAGCTATAATTCCACAGACGTAAAGTTCCAGAAATCATATAAATAAGAACACAAATTTTCTTATCATAAAAGATTAATAATTCACAAATTTTAGACAAGGAAAGAAGGAATAGCAAAGGAAGAAAAATAAAAAATTCTGTATTGATTAATTTCGAGAGGCTATTTAGTCTCTGCTAAATTTTAGCAGACCACTAGATTTGGAGGTCTGTGTGTATGTGGACCTGTATGTGTATGCATTTGTGAAATTTGTGTAATCTCCATCAGGCGGTAGGGGATGTTGACAAATGTATTGGCGCATAAATCCTGTCACTAATAATACCTTGGCTCAAATCTATTCAGCCTTGCATGACAGTTTGCTACAGCAAAGAAGCCGTGGTAGCAGCAGCAGCAGCAGTGCCAACGCTCATACCTATTCAGAAAGAAGAAGTAGATTTATAACAAGCTGAGAAAGTTTAGAAGTCTTAGTTGTGATTGTTACAATAAGCTAAGAAATCCAAGGGTAAGAAAAGAAGAAGATGCGAAGCCCCAGCAAGAGTCGAACAACAGACATGAGAATAGTTTTTGTAGCCACGCACCTACCAAATACTCCACGCAAAAGTGGCTCGACCTGTATAAAAATGGTCGAAGAGTATTATTAAAAAAAGTGGCCAAAGCTCTAGTCGTCCTCCACGTAGACCTGTAGAGCAAAAACGGCTAAAGCAAGGACAAATAAAGCTGCGTGCAAATGAAGTATCAACAAAACATGCATGGAAACCAGAGGAGAGAGGGATCTGACCTGCACATAAGGCGGCGGCCAAAGGAAAATCAAAGCAAAAGGAGATAAAAAGGCATTTTTTGATCCTTTTTTCAAGCAAGAGAAACCCTAAATCGACTTCCTCTCCTTTGCAGACACGTGGAGCATCTACCAGGTCACATTTTTTAAAAAGTAAGTCGATTTTCCCTTTCATTAAATACAATATACTTCATTTCATATCACAAGCGCCCTAAGAAGCCAAGTTGGGTAGTGAATGCGCCTTGGGAGTGAGAGGTGTGGGGGTCGAATCTTGCCCCAACACTCAAAAACTCATTTTAAAAAAATTTGGCAGATTTTTTGGTGAAACTGCTAAATTTAGCAGATTTTTTGAATTTAGTTATAACTAACTAAATTTAGCGGAGGAATCCCTAAGTTAGGGTAAAAAAAAAAATTCTCCCATTTGGTCTATTTTTTCATTTCAGACATTTTTTGCAAAGGGAGACCCATCTAAAAGTTGCATCTTCAACTTCTTTTTTGCAATTTTTAGCATTTTGGGTCGTATTGGGCTCAGGAGGCCACCAGGGCCCGCGAAACAAATTTTTTTTGCCTGCCATTCAAATATTCCAATTTTTTGAATGTAAATTATATACTGCTACATATTGTACTAATTTGCAGGTTGCCATACTCAACTGCAAACTTTGTAACTGCTCAAAAACTGGCAGAATTGTAATAAAAACCAATATAAAAAATTGGTTCTGTAACACTCACGAGATCCTAGATCTCATTCGCAGCGTTCGGTATATACGGTGCCTCTGGGAAGCGCTTACAGGTAAAGCCATCGTGACTACTACTGCACTTAACGCCTAATATAGCTGCAACAATGTCGTCTGGGCATCGTCCCTATAAATCGACAGGGAGTAATAAGGTCACAGTGCACACACTATGAACCATCCCATCCGTCTGTGAACGATTGCAAGACATAATTCCAGACTGAGAAACTATCCGAGTATATAGCAAAGTTACGCGTGCATCTGAGGATATTTCTTTGAGCCAGTGTCAATAATCACACAGACCCCATCAGTACTGTCTTGGTACCACGTATTGAATTATTTCACGTACGTTAATGCCTCTTTCACGTACCTCCAGGTATATAGGAAGGGTGAGATTCTTCCACGTACCGACAGGTATATAGAAAGGGTGAGCTTCTTCCATGTACCGACGGGTATATCGGAAGGGCGCGTATATAGAAAGGTTCGGTATATCGCACTGACGGTATATAGATTGGGAGACCTAATACCTAGAGTGATAAGAGCCAAACCCTGTCAGTGATCTCTGAAAAATGGCCACCAATGCCCCCAAATTTTTTCTTTTGGATTCACAATTGCTCAAAGGAAGCAACTATGCTACATGGAAGATAAAAATAAAGACACAACTTGAGTTTGAAGAAATATGGCCTGTTGTGATTGGTACTCTAACTAGATCACCAACTGATACAACACAACAACGACAGTTTGATAGAGTAGATCAGAAAGCAAAACTCATCATCTTGTTTGGAGTGTCCGACGATGTGCAAGCCCACATTCGAGATGCCACAACAGCAAAAGAAGTGTGGGATAAGCTGAGCACAATATATGAGGCCAAGAACAAGAATGTCATACTAAATTTGCAGAGTCAGTTACATACGTTGAAGTTCAAGCAGAATGAGAAAATTGAAGCTGTCTTAAGAAGAGTTGCAGAGTTGAGGGCTTCACTTTTAGCCCTAGGAGAAGAAGTCAAAGATGAATCTCTTGTTACCATTGTTCTGAGAGCTCTCCCTTCTTCTTATCACATTTTTGTCACAACTCTAAACTTGTCAGATATGACAATTAGTTTTGACAAGCTAGTAAACCTGCTGCAACAAGAGGAAGCAATGCACAATAAGGATGATGAAGAAGAGCAGGCACTTTCTTCACATGAAAAATGGAAAGGAAAAGGTAAAGGAAAACCTAAATCCTATCAGAAGTCCCAACATCAGAATTAGTATCATGGGGACAATCAACAGAAGAAGCAATGTCCAATTTGCAAAAGAGGACATGACTTAAAAGATTGTTGGTATAACACTTATAAGAAAGGTTCATCAAGCAACTCTGGACCACAACAACAACAATCTTACAAGGGACATTCAAACAACTATCATGGGCAGAAAAAGGGGAACTGGAAAAGAAGACCCCACCAGCAAGGTAATATTGCTGAGCAACAAGAACAATCAGACAATGAAGACTTCTTGTTCACTGCTCGATCAAGTGAACCATCCACATCATCTAGTGATTTCTGGTATGTCGATTTGGGAGCCACTCGACACATGACCGGCCACAGAGACTGGTTTATTTCAATGAAGGACACGCCATCAAAAAATCATGTTTCGTTGGGAGATGATTCTTCATATACAGTTTAGGGGATTGGAAACATTTCTCTACCCCTTGGTTCACGCAAATGTAGACTATCAGATGTCCTATATGTCCCTGGGTTGACAAAGAATCTTCTTTCAGTTAGTCAACTCCTAGATCACAGCCTGAAAATTGACTTTGATAGTCAATCCGGTAAGAAAACGTGTTTGATTCGAGATAAATCAAGAGGCTCGAAAATAATTGCAAAAGCCTCAAATGTGGGATGTATGTTTCAACTTGATTTCATTCAGAAAAACAATCAAGCACTTGTGGCTAAAAACTCCACCTCAGCCTAGTTGTGGCATCAGAGATTTGTTCATGTAAGTTTCAAATATCTCAAAACACTTCACCGGTGTAATATGGTACAAGGGCTACCATCTCTTCAGAAGGATACAGACAAGTGTCCTCACTACTTAGCAGGAAAACAACATAGAGTTTCATTCCAGAGGAGTACATTCCGAGCTCATGGTAAACTTGACCTGGTTCATATCGATCTTTGTGGTCCACTGCAGCCAAGTCATTCTGGGTTCTAGTACTTCATGATTTGTGTTGACGACTATTCACGAAAAATGTGGATTTTTTGTCTTCTCAAGAAAAGTGAAGCGTTTGAAACCTTCAAAAAGTTCAAAGTAGCAGTTGAGAAAGAAACTGGTCGTCACATCAGAACTCTCCACTCAGATCGAGGGGGGAATTCACCAGTGATGAGTTCAGAGACTACCTACAAACTCATGGGATTCATCTACAAATGCCTCCTCCACACACACCACAGCAAAATGGTGTTGTTGAGAGAAGAAATCGTACTATCATGGAAATGGTGCGATGCATGATCAATGATTCCAGACTTGCAAAGACATTTTGGGTAGAAGCAACAAAAACAACAGTTTATTTGTTGAACAGAGTGCCCACAACTGCTCTTGATGGAATTACACCACAAGAAGCATGGTAAAAAAGGAAACCATCCATTGCACACCTCAGAGTATTCGGGTGCAAAGCAAGCATGCACATACCCAGATAGAACAGAAAGAAATTGGACATGAAGTCACAAAAACTCATCTTCATTGGGTATAGTGAAGAGACTCTTGGGTATAGATTGATGGATCCTAAGACCAGAAAATTCTACACCAGCAGAGATGTTGAGTTTTTTGAGAAGAAGGAAGCAGAGTCTCCTTCTCCGGAGTCACAAGATGTATATTTTTCACCCATTGTAAAAATTGAAGCTAATGTTCCCTCAGAAGATGAAAGTGATGATGGGGATGATGGTGTTGATCAAATAGAACCACAACCCATGGGAACAGTTTAGCGTATGCCCAAGTGGTGTACTAGCATGTTACGAGATGCAAGATTGGATGCTCCACTGGATACATCCATCCCTGGACCACGGACTCACAGTAAAGCAAGAGAAGAAGTTAACTTTGCTTTAATGAGTAGAGTTATTGAATCAAATGAGCCCTCTATAGTCTAGGAAGCCCTACAGTCAAAAGCTTGGAAAGATGCCATGGATTCTGAATATCAATCAGTGATGAAAAATAACACTTTGCAGCTTGTCGATCTTCCACCAGGGAAGAAACCCATTGGATGCAGATGGATATTCAAAACTAAGTACCAAGTAGATGGGACAGTGGACAAGTACAAAGAAAGACTTGTAGTAAAGGGGTACGCACAAAAAGAAGGCATTGACTATGAGGAGACATTTTCTCCCACAGCTAAGATCAAAATGATCAGGATGATCTTTTCTCTAGCTGCACAGTTTGGTTGGAAAGTCCATCAGATGGACGCAAAAAGTGCCTTCCTAAATGGATATTTACAAGAAGAATTCTACATGAATCAACCTGAGGGATATGTTGTACCTGGTCAAGAAACAAAGGTATGCAGATTCAGGAAATCTTTGTATGGCCTCAAACAGGCACCCTGGGCATGGTACATCAAGATTGATTAGCATCTCGTACAACATGGATTTGTTAGAAATCCATACGATCCCAATCTCTAACTCAAAAAGTAAGGGGGGGAGATGGTGATTGTTGTAGTTTATGTCGATGATCTAGTCATCACTGGCAGTTCAGTGAAGATGATTGATGAAACGAAGAAAGATCTTAAGCGATCATTCGACATGACAGATCTCAGGATTATGCACTACTGTCTTGGACTAAAAGTATGGCAGAAAGAGAAACACATCTTTGTTTCTCATATGAAATATACCAAGACTACACTCAAGAAGTTTAGGATGATGGATTGCACACCAATTGCTACACCTATGGAGAAAAAATTACAGTTATCTCATTCAGATCCATCTCCTGAGGTGCCACTCTCTATCGTCAGCTGATTGGGAGTCTCATTTACCTGACCTACACTAGACCAGATATTAGCTTTGCAGTGAACTATCTATCCAGGTTCATGCAAGAACCCAAAGTTTGTCATTGGAAAGCAGCAAAGCGCATTTTGAGATATCTCAAAGGATCAGTGGATCTTGGTCTAGAATACAAGAAGAATGAAAACTTCTTCTTGACTGGATATTCGGATTCAGATCATGCAGGTAACATTGATGACAGAAAATCCACTTCCGGATTTGTATTCTTTATGGGATCTGGACCAATATCATGGGGAAGTAAGAAACAACAATTTGTTTCTCGCTCTTCCACAGAAGCCAAGTATCGTTCTGTAGGAGAAGCTGTCTGTGAAGTGATTTGGCTACGTCGCATAATGGAAGGACTTGGAATACCATAGGAAAAACCTACTACCATGTATGTAGACAATGAAGGTGTACTCAAACTTGTTCGTAATCCAGTTTTTCACAAGAGAACAAAGCACATTGAAGTTCAGGTTCATTTCATATGCGAACATGTGTTGAAGCACAACATCCAACTTCAATTTTGTCCAACTGCTGAACAACGAGCAGATATTTTCACAAAGTCACTTGCACGTGATAAGTTTGAGTTGTTCAGAGAGTTTCTCTCCTCATCTCTTCAGACAATGCACAATTAAGGAGGGGAATGTTAGGATAAAATATTATTATCCTAATTAATTATGCATAGTTTAATTATTTAATTAATTTTATTAATTAAATAATAATCGTTATTTTGTTATATGGTTCATAAACCATATTTGTCTTTTATAAATGCTGTTATATTGTTTTGAACAATATATTTGTTTGTATCTAATTGTTGCTTCCCGGATGTTATTGGAAGCCTGTATATTTAGGAACTTGGTTCACCTGTGAAACTTAATCTTTTGTTTGTATTTGGCTGTGCAATATCTATATATATTGCAGCCCATTCTTTGTAAATTTTGGTTGATTGAGATTAATAAAACTAATCAGGCTTCCGTCCCTGTTTCTCAATCTTCAGGAAAGAGGCAAGAAAATTCCATTACAAAGCTAAGAGAGGAGGCTTAAGCTCTACATTCAACCTGAGGGGAGAAAGAGAGATGGGGCAGGAGAGAAACTATGAAGAACCCTTTGAAATATGCCCCTCCTTTACAATATATAGAAGAATGAGAGGAGGGAGGGAAATTTTGAATACTTCTTCAACCACCCCTGCAATGCATTGAATCCACCTACTCTAACCACTCCAGAAATCATTGAAATATTCTTGTAATAATTATGGGATTTACTGAAAGACCCATGCCTCCATGTGTTGTTCCTTGTTTGGAAAGAAAGGAATCTATTATTGATCATGGTGATAGGTGAGAGACTTGATAGCCTTGAAAATGATGGAATGGATCATTAATGGTTGCAGGTGAGTAGCAAGTGTTGAGAGCTTTCCAAAACGTCTCCTCCCACCTAAATCCAAGATTCCAATCAAAATATATGGCCATTTAAAGGTTCTTTGGGTTTGGGGTCTATTCGCGCAAGGTCAATGTGGCAGCGCCACCCATTTTTAAGATTTAGTCCCCTCCTCTTGCTCTTGTAGTTGCGCTAAATTGACACGTGGCAGATTCCATGACTGGTTCTATCTCTTTTCTTCTTTTCCTGAGCCTCATGTTGGTAGAGACATTGTTCCTGACCCAAGACATCCAGAGGGCTAGTGCACGTTTGGGTACCACTTTTGGATTCACCTCTTAAAAGTACGTCAAAGAGACACGTGGCTCCTTCCACTGCCTCACCTTATGCTTAGCCGATTCAAAGATCGGTTCTTCATTTCTCAGTCCCTGACTATGTGGTGGGATGGCGCTCATTTGGGTACTGACTTTGGATTGCGCCTGTGAAGTTACATGGATGAGGCACGTGGAGACCTCCGTAGGATTTTGGAATTTTTGACGGCTAGCTCTGCCCCTTTTTTGACTATGACCACGTGGCAAACCCGCACTCATTTGGGAGCCCAATATTTATTGTTCCTTTGAAGTTGCACCGAGATGACACATGGAGGGTTCCACTAGTCCTTTGAATTAATCGATTCGGTCCTACTCTGTCCCCCTTTTAGACTCTAGACACATGGCAAGGATGCGCTTGTTTGGGGACCACCTTCAGATTTTAACCTTAAAGATGCGCTGAGATGACACATGGAGGCTTCTGCTAGTCCATCCCAAGCTTGGACTTTTCAATGGTCAGTTTCCCCTTCTCAGACCTCAAACATGTGGACAGTGGAGGGCTGGCGTTAGTTCAGGGTCTCTCTTTGTGGTGTGCCTTTGAAGTTGTGCCGATGAGGCACGTAGAAGCTTCACGATAATTTGGGGTATGCCTCTAGATTTTAACTCTTAAGTTATGCCGATGAGACACATGGAGGCTTCTACTCACTCCTTTATACTTATCTAATTTGGGCCTACTACCCATTTAGGAACAACTGTTTGACGGTAGACATGTGGAGAGTTTGCTCACATTTGGAGACCCTGCTTGTACCTAACCTCTGGAGGTGCACCGTTTGGACACATGGACGCTTCCACTGCCCTGAGAATTTTCAATGGCCAAATCTGTCTCCTTTTTAGACCTGGGACACGTGGAAATATTACACTCATTTAGGGTCTCCAATTCTCTTGCATCTTTTGGAATTGCGCCAAACTGACACATGGCACCTTCCTTGAGTCCGTTGCTTTACCCTAAGTCGACTTGCATGTGAAGTCCGAAAAACTTCAAGCCCTTTATTCTGTCTTCTCCTATGAGCCTTTGGCCTCCTTTGACATTGTTTGATCCTCCATTTTCAAGCCCTCTGCCCCTTAGATTTGGGATTGATTGTGAGCCCGTTGGACTGAAACAACCCTTCCGATTTTCTTATGCAAGGTCATGTTTGACCAATTTTTCTGGGGGAAAAATTTGGGATAATATAAACCTTACTCAGTGACTTTCAATTAATCGACCTCTAAGATAAAGTAAATTAAATATTTTAATAATTTAATGTAGTCTTGGTCTATCTCTTGTAAAGTAAAGATTATTGGTGTAAATTAGTTTAATGTATCCTAGGGGTTAACACCTCTATAACCTTTGTAACCTTCTTATGTAACAAAAAAAAAATTAGTCACACTTTTTGGGTTAAGTGATAGGTTTTAACATGATCCTAGAACGTAGTTTTTAGCAGGTATTACACTTGGTATCAGAGTCATGGGCTCAAAGCTTGGACCCTTGGGCACATCTAGAAAGCATGAGACATGAACATTTTAACCTAGTGTAAACATATTTTTTTGTTGTAGACCTAGAAAACCACATTGCCTGATAATTGTATAATATAGAAAACCTAGAAAACTAAAAGGAAACGTAGGAAGATAAACTAATTCTTGCCTTGTTCTAGGTAGGAAGTGTGGACTAGATGAGGGGTCCTTTTACATAGACCTAGAATTACCACATCCAGAGTAGGCTGTAGCAGCCATTCTGCCTTAGATTTTACAGATGCTTTAGGACGTTAATGCCGCTATACGCAGAGGGTCCTTAGGAGTACGACTTTCTAGACATGATATGAAGCTATCGGTGGAGGCTCATGAATCTCCGTGACTCAGCAAGGAGCATAGGGCAGAGAACTTTTGCATGGAGTTGGCTAGGGTAGAGTCACCATAGAGAGGGCATGGAGATAGGATTTCAGGATATAGGGATATATTGCGGAGCCCTAGGCAGAGGGAGGAGCATGCAGAGAGACCTAAGGGTCATTAGACGTCTACTGCAGAACATATCAAGGAGATCCTGAAGCTAAGACCATCTCATTATTCTAGAGATACAGGTGGTTTTCATGGAGAGGTGTGGTTGGTGAGCTTGAGCGGATGCTTCAAGCATTGTCCTTGTAATAACAACAAGAAATATCGTGTTGCAATTCATAATCTGAGATATGGAGTAGGAGTCTGATGGAAGACTAAGGAGAAGAATATCCATGTTGACTCGGATACAGTTTCCTGAAAGCTATTTGAGGAGAATTTAGGAGTAGGTATTTTCCCATGAGGTTTATTCATTAATGGATAGACAAGTTCCACGACCTCCGTCAGGAATCTATGACTGTAGCTGAGTATGAGAGTTGATTTCTGGACCTAATCCAGTATGTCGACTATATGTAGGATGAGAAGGTATTGATTCACAAGTTCACTAGGGGCCTGAGCTTTGATTTGAGTGGTGCGGTGCACATTCACTACCCACAGACATTAGTAGAGGCTAGGAGAAGGCCTATATTACAGAGGAGACATGGGGGAAGACACAATAGGATAGAGATAGAGTTCATAGCCGCGTCTAATAGATGCAGGATGGTAGATCAAGGAGATTAGTCCCTCCTCCTCATGGTGGATAGAGTTTAGGACAGTCTTCATTTAGGCCACCACAATAGCCACCTCAGCAGCAAACCCACCCAGTTTACAAACCTCCTCAAATATTTGACACACAAAGGGGGTAGAGTATGGGGCCTCCTCCTAGGGGTCCCATCAAGACATAGGGTGCACCTAGAGCTCAGTCAGGAGGATATTGTTAGCAGGGACCTCAGTAGTCTATAACTGGGTTGTCAAGATCCATAACACAGACTTCTAGAGTACCGAATGGAGTTGCATCCCACTGGAGAGGACCGGGAAGCTATTATTGTTGTGGCATTCTTGGACATAATTGGAGATAGTTCCCACATAACCCTAGTAATAAGGGTAAGTGTTATCCAAAATTCACCCCCAAGGTAATTTTGATAACATGCATCAGATTCTTGAGTCCTGAGCAAGTAGATTGATTTAATGCCCAAAATCATGTTTTGGTGCCCCCTTTGGCTTCTCTCTAACTCTCCCATCCAAGGAAAAATCTCAACTGAGTTAGAAAAAAAATTGAAAAAATCTGAAAAATGAAGTTGCAGGATTGTTTTAAAGCATTGCCGGGTCTAGAGGATGCAGATTGTACTAGTGCGGGTCATACCAAGGTTCAGTCGTACCAAGTTTGGGGATGAAATACAAGGAAATTTGGCTAAGTCAGACATTTTTGTCCTAGGCGATCCAGCGGGACAGTTGGGGCATTAGGGATGCGCGGGGACGTGAAAAGCAGAAATGGCCATATGCAGTGAAAATAATTTTTTTTTGTTCTAGCGTGGTTTGGGAAAGCCAGGAAAAAAGTATGCATGGGACATGAATCGACCGATTTGTCACATGTTGGTCTATTGTGGGGGGTGCGAAGATTTTCATCTGGGATAGTCAGGAAAAAAGTACATGCGGGACGCGTGGAACATGAAAGGTCGAAAAGGCCACAGAAGGGGGCAAGGAAGCCTAAATCGACCAATGCAGAAGAATGTGTCTAGGACAGCCGGGACACGCGGACCCAATTTTGCCACAATAACCACAATTCAAAGCAAAAGTAAACGTTTGACTCGTGAACTTCAAATAGCCATAACTTTTGACTTTGAGCTCCGATTTTCACGCAAATTGGACTTTCTTATTCTAATGAGGGTACATATATTTAAATAAAAGAAACATAATCGACTCTAGTCAATTAATGCTCATTCCCGTCAAATGATAGAAACAACTTGCTAGGCCCAAAATAGTTTCTCGCACTCAGAAGGCCATAAATTTTGCATTTCTCAAAGAAATCACACAAAATTTGTATCGTTGGAATTGTGGCTCCGACCCCGACATATAGAAATTAATAAATTATTGATTTGATGAGAAATCAAGGGGATTTTTCATAAAATGTGGCCAAGTTCATGATAGTGTTTTATTTGTTAGTTGGGAGTGCAATTAAGAGGCATGGTCATCATTATTTCTCTGTTGCAAGTCCCTTGGGACAGTATGGGGCTATGCACGTTTTGGGTACCCACTTTTGGGATTCACCTCTTAAAAGTACTCAAAGAGACACGTCTCTTCCCTCACTACTCACTCACTTCAGCCTCACCTTATTCTTAGCCATTCAAAGATAGGTTTCTTCCTTCTCAGTCCCATGACTCTTGTGGTGGGATGGCTCTCATTTGGGTACTGACTTGGATTGCGCCTGTGAAGTTACATGGATGAGGCACGTGGAGACCTCCGTAGGATTTTGGAATTTTTGACGGCTAGCTCTGCCCCTTTTTTGACCTATGACCACGTGGCAAACCCGCACTCATTTGGGAGCCCAATATTTATTGTTCCTTGAAGTTGCACCTGAGATGACACATGGAGGGTTTCCACTAGTCCTTTGAATTAATCGATTCGGTCCTACTCTGTCCCCCTTTTAGACTCTAGACACATGGCAAGGATGCGCTTGTTTGGGGACCACCTTCAGATTTTAACCTTAAAGATGCGCTGAGATGACACATGGAGGCTTCTGCTAGTCCATCCCAAGCTTGGACTTTTCAATGGTCAGTTTCCCCTTCTCAGACCTCAAACATGTGGACAGTGGAGGGCTGGCGTTAGTTCAGGGTCTCTCTTTGTGGTGTGCCTTTGAAGTTGTGCCGATGAGGCACGTAGAAGCTTCACGATAATTTGGGGTATTGCCTCTAGATTTAACTCTTAAGTTATGCCGATGAGACACATGGAGGCTTCTACTCACTCCTTTATACTTATCTAATTTGGGCCTACTACCCATTTAGGAACAACTGTTTGACGGTAGACATGTGGAGAGTTTGCTCACATTTGGAGACCCTGCTTGTACCTAACCTCTGGAGGTGCACCGTTTGGACACATGGACGCTTCCACTGCCCTGAGAATTTTCAATGGCCGAAATCTGTCTCCTTTTTAGACCTGGGACACGTGGAAATATTACACTCATTTAGGGTCTCCATTCTCTTGCATTCTTTTGGAATTGCGCCAAACTAACACATGGCACCTTCCTTGAGTCCATTGCTTTACCCTAAGTTGACTTGCATGTGAAGTCCGAAAAACTTCAAGCCCTTTCTTCTGTCTTCTCCTATGAGCCTTTGGCCTCCTTTGACATTGTTTGATCCTCCATTTTTCAAGCCCTCTGCCCCTTAGATTTGGGATCGATTGTGAGCCCGTTGGACTGAAACAACCCTTCTGATTTTCTTATGCAAGGTCATGTTTGACCAATTTTTCTGGGGGAAAAATTTGGGATAATATAAACCTTACTAAGTGACTTTCAATTAATCGACCTCTAAGATAAAGTAAATTAAATATTTTAATAATTTAATGTATTCTTGGTCCATCTCTTGTAAAGTAAAGATTATTGGTGTAAATTAGTTTAATGTATCCTAGGGGTTAACACCTCTATAACCTTTGTAACCTTCTTACGCAACAAAAAAAAATTTAGTCACACTTTTTGGGTTAAGTGATAGGTTTTAACATGATATTAGAATGTAGTTTTTAGCAGGTATTACACTTGGTATCAGAGTCGTGGGCTCAAAGCTTGGACCCTTGGGCACATCTAGAAAGCATGAGACATGAACATTTTAACCTAGTGTAAACATATTTTTTTGTTGTAGACCTAGAAAACCACATTGCCTGATAATTGTATAATATAGACAACCTAGAAAACTAAAAGGAAATGTAGGAAGATAAAATAATTCTTGCCTTGTTCTAGGTAGGAAGTGTGGACTAGATGAGGGGTCCTTTTACATAGACCTAGAATTACCACATCCAGAGTAGGCTGTAGCAGCCATTCTGCCTTAGATTTTACAGATGCTTTAGGACTTAATGCCGCTATACGCAGAGGGTCCTTAGGAGTATGACTTTCTAGACATGATATGAAGCTATCGGTGGAGGCTCATGAATCTCCGTGACTCAGTAAGGAGCATAGGGCAGAGAACTTCTGCATTGAGTTGGCTAGGGTAGAGTCACCATAGAGAGGGCATGGAGACAAGATTTCAGGATATAGGGATATATTGCGGAGCCCTAGGCAGAGGGAGGACCATGCAGAGAGACCTAAGGGTCATTAGACATCTACTGCAGAACATATCAAGGAGATCCTGAAGCTAAGACTATCTCATTATTCTGGAGATACAGGTGGTTTTCATGGAGAGGTGTGGTTGGTGAGCTTGAGCGGATGCTTCAAGCATTGTCCTTGTAATAACAACAAGAAATATCGTGTTGCAATTCATAATTTGAGATATGGAGTAGGAGTCTGATGGAAGACCAAGGAGAAGAATATCCATGTTGACTCGGATACAGTTTCCTGAAAGCTATTTGAGGAGAATTTCAGGAGTAGGTATTTTCCCATGAGGTTTATTCATCAATGGATAGACAAGTTCCACGACCTCCATCAGGAATCTATGACTGTAGCTGAGTATGAGAGTTGATTTCTGGACCTACTCCAGTATGTCGACTATATGTAGGATGAGAAGGTATTGATTCACAAGTTCACTAGGGGCCTGAGCTTTGATTTAGTGGTGCGGTGCACATTCACTACCCACAGACATTAGTAGAGGCTAGGAGAAGGCCTATATTACAGAGGAGACATGGGGGAAGACACAATAGGATAGAGATAGAGTTCATAGCCAGCGTCTAATAGATGCAGGATGGTAGATCAAGGAGATCTAGTCCCTCCTCCTCATGGTGGATAGAGTTTAGGACAGTCTTCATTTAGGCCACCACAATAGCGACCTCAGCAGCAAACCCACCCAGTTTACAAACCTCCTCAAATATTTGATCACACAAAGGGGGTAGAGTATGGGGCCTCCTCCTAGGGGTCCCATCAAGACTATAGGGTGCACCTAGAGCTCAGTCAGGAGGATATTGTTAGCAGGGACCTCAGTAGTCTATAACTGGGTTGTCAAGATCCATAACACAGACTTCTAGAGTACCGAATGGAGTTGCATCCCACTGGAGAGGACCGGGAAGCTATTATGGTTGTGGCATTCTTGGACATAATTGGAGACATTTCCCACATAACCCTAGTAACAAGGGTAAGTGTTATCCAAAATTCACCCCCAAGGTAATTTTGATAACATGCATCAGATTCTTGAGTCCTGAGCAAGTAGATTGATTTAATGCCCAAAATCATGTTTTGGTGCCCCCTTTGGCTTCTCTCTAACTCTCCCATCCAAGGAAAAATCTCAATGAGTTAGAAAAAATTGAAAAAATCTGAAAAATGAAGTTGCAGGATTGTTTTAAAGCATTGCGGGTCTAGAGGATGCAGATTGTACTAGTGCGGGTCATACCAAGGTTCGTCGTACCAAGTTTGGGGATGAAATACAAGGAAATTTGGCTAAGTCAGACATTTTTGTCCTAGGCGATCCGCGGGACAGTTGGGGCATTGGGACGCGTGGGACGTGAAAAGCCTGAAATGGCCATAGGCAGTGAAAATAATTTTTTTTTGTTCTGCGTGGTTTGGGAAAGCCAGGAAAAAAGTATGCATGGGACATGAATCGACCGATTTGTCACATGTTGGTCTATTGTGGGGGGTGTCGAAGATTTTCATCTAGGGATAGTCAGGAAAAAAGTACGCTGCGGGACGCGTGGAACATGAAAGGTCGAAAAGGCCACAGAAGGGGGCAAGGAAGCCCTGAAATCGACCAATGCAGAAGAATGTGTCCAGGACAGCCGGGACACGCGGACCCAATTTTTCCACAATAACCACAATTCAAAGCAAAAGTCAATGTTTGACTCGTGAAGTTCAAATAGCCATAACTTTTGACTCTGAGCTCTGATTTTCACCGAAATTGGACTTTCTTAATTCTAATGAGGGTACATATATTTAAATAAAAGAAACATAATCGACTCTAGTCAATTAATGCTCATTCCCGTCAAATGATAGAAACAACTTGCTAGGCCCAAAATAGTTTCTCGCACTCAGAAGGCCATAAATTTTGCATTTCTCAAAGAAATCACACAAAATTTGTATCGTTGGAATCGTGGCTCCGACCCCGACATATAGAAATTAATAAATTATTGATTTGATGAGAAATCGAAGGGGATTTTTCATAAAATGTGGCCAAGTTCATGATAGTGTTTTATTTGTTAGTTGGGAGTGCAATTAAGAGGCATGGTCATCATTATTTCTCTGTTGCAGCCCTTGGGACAGTATGGGGAGCATTTTGAAAGTAATATAAAATAATTTTACTCCATTTAATGCCTCTTACAAGTGGTTAAAGGACAGATTTCAGGATTTCCATTTCCCCTTCTCTCTCTCTTCTCATTTTTTCTATAAATTAGAGTGTTGGGCTCATTGTAAGGGGGGAGTTTTCTTGTAGCAAAGCTCTGTCAAAATTGCTTTGTGAAGCCAATGTGCTGCAAGCCCTTGTAGTGGACTCCTTGCATGGTGATCCAGGCCCTTATCTTATAATAGATTGAACTGTGCATATCATGAAGCAATAAAATAAAAGTTTGTGGATGCATCTTCCCCTGCTGTGTTTTCTTGCATTCTTCTTGCTCCTCCAACCTTGATTAAAAGAATATTGTGTCTATGTTTATGTTCTTACAGGGATCCATTATCATTGTATATGTTTGAAATTTTGTTGTGAATGCATTAGGCTAGATTGTGGAGAACTGTCATCGCCATTTCTAGTGTGCACTTTGCTTCTGTATCTCACACATTGGAAGAATACTATCACACTCCCTCCTTTTTTGGTATATCACCACTTTAGTGTAGGCTTTAATTTTTATGCATACTTTCTCCTTGGTCCCTTGGAAACTTAGATTAGGATAGATAGTTTTACCCGCATTAGAGTAGATTGTGGCAAGTAGTTTAGGAGTAAGAACCAACTTTCTCTGGAGTTCGATCTTAAGTAGCAAGTCCCACAACTTGGAGATAGTACCCATGTTATCCAATCACACCATGACCTCAAATATATGCACTTGTGTAAACATAAGGGTGTTGTGATTTGGTGATAAGAGTAAGATGTAGATTTTAGAGCCTACTATTGGCGATATGGGATGGAACCATTAAATCTACGTAGCGGTCGAGAACCACCAGGATGAGCACCAGAGTACCATGATAGAGATGATAGGTAGTATTGGTGGTATTTCCTCCTCTATATTGTTTGATTCTGGTTCGTCTTATTTTTTTATTGCACCATCCATAGTAGAGTGTTGCAGGATGGTGACTATTAGGCAAGTTCATAGTTAGGATGTTGAGATGGCTTCTGGATCCAAAATTTTTATAGACTCCTTAGTTAAGGAGTGTGTAGTGGATTTGCGACCCTTCACCACTACCTCAGATCTTTAGAGCTAGAGTGGACTATTACCATAAGACTATTTCTTGTATAGATGATCTAGGAGTGGAGTCAGTGTATAGTAGGAGTTAGGAGGCCCAGTTCCATTCACATCATCTCTTCTATGCATAAGTGGTGTGTGCGATGAGGTTGTCAGATGTATACTGTTACGGTTAGTGACAGATCTGAGAATGAGTCCAGTGGACCATCCCTTGATGACCATATCATTTTGAGAGAATTTGATGATGTTTTTCTAGGGGATCTACCCAGGGTTACCTCCCCCACATGAGATCAAATTCCACATAGATCTGGTTCCATCCACAGAGACTATCTTCACGAATACCTTATCAGATGACTATCCATGAGCTCTGTGAGCTCAAGTTATAGCTTGACGACCTTCTAGGAGAAAGGCCTAATTCATCCTAGTGTATCCCCTTAGGGTGTACTGGTGATT
The DNA here is from genome assembly GCA_019776745.2 of Taxus chinensis. NCBI lineage: Eukaryota > Viridiplantae > Streptophyta > Pinopsida > Cupressales > Taxaceae > Taxus > Taxus chinensis. The sequence goes on along the minus strand of CM034147.1, from coordinate 745,354,870 downwards.
TTGATGAAGAAGAAGGATGGATCTCTAGTGGCTGTGCATTGATTACCAGCTAGCTGAATAAAGTAACGATCAAGAATCGTTACCCTCTTCCACACATTGCATGATTAATTTTATTATATGAAGGAGGCCACAATTTTCTCCAAGATAGATCTTAAGTCAGGGTATCATCAGATGAGAATCACAGAGGTAGATATTCAGTAAGACCCCCTTCCTTACAAGATATGGCCACTACAAGTTCACAGTGGTACCTTTTCGTCTGACGAATGCCCCCGCAATGTTCATGAGCTTGATGAATGGGGTATTCAAAAAAACATTGGATCACTTTGTGCTCATTTTCCTTGATGAAATTATGATTTATTCATGTAAGCATGAGGAGCACAAGGACCACCTTCACCATGTTCTTCAGTGTCTTCGTGAGTAGCATCTCCTAGAGAACCTAGAGAAGTGTCCATTCTTTCAGACATAGGTGCAATAGTTAGGCCACATCATTTCTGGGGAAAATATCACAGTCAATCCTTCCAATATTTGAGCTATCATGGATTTTCCAACACCCACTAGTGTGACCGAGGTGTACAACTTCATGGGTTTGGTAGGATATTATAGAGATTTTTTCAAGACTTTTCACGATTGTGCACCCCATCACTTCCCTATAGCAGAAAGGGAAGAAGTCTGTATGGTCAGATAGCTGTGAGTAGGATTTCAAGACACTAAAGGAATTCCTCAAAACAACATCTATTCTTGCAGTACCAGACCCTTAGTGTGAGTTCTTTGCTTGTACAGATGCTTCTTTGGAAGGACTTGGAGGTGTGTTGATGCAGCAGGGAAGAGTTGTTACTTTTGAATCTCGCAAACTCAAGGATTATTGTCTCAATTATCTGACTCATGATCTTGAGCTTGCAGTAGTTTTTCACACCTTAACTTATGGTGGAGACACTTCCTTCTTGGCTGCAGATTCATAGTCAGGACTGATCACTTGTGTCTTCACCACCTCTTCACATAGACCAATCTCAATGCTCTTGATCGGGATTTGATGGAGTTGGTTTGTGAGTACGATATGGAGATTTACCATGTGAAAGGGAAGGAGAATGTGGTTTCAAATTCCTTGAGTAGACAGAGGCATGTGGCTATGGCTACTTCAGTGGGTATAAATTTGTGGAGCAAGATTTTACAGGAACTTCCTCATGACAAGTTTTACCTTGCATCCAGAGTAGAGATTGAGTCTCAGAGACCCCTTAAGGTGAGATTTGATGGATTTTACTTAGAGGTAGATGACATTATCAGACAAAGAGGTCAGATATATGTTCCTAGAGATGGAGGCTTGAGATATGAAATTTTGGCTGAGGCTCATCGTGCACCTTATTCAGCCCATCCCTGGATGAAGAAGATGCATGCCACTTTGAGATAGTTAGACCATTAGAGAGGAATTCAGAGAGACATGGCTCAATTTTTGTCACACTTTTTAGAGAGTCAGAGGGTGAAGGGCAAGCATCAGCATCCCACTGGCCTTCTCTTTCCTCATGCCATACTGGAGTGAAAATGGGACACCATTTCCATGGACTTCATAGCTGGGTTACCGACATCGAGATACCACCACGATGCCATCATGGTCACGGTGGATAAATTAACAAAATTTTCCCACTTATCTCTGGTGAAGACCACCTACACAGATAGTGTAGTAACATGAGTATATCTTGATGAGATTTTTAGATTGCATGAGATTCCACGAAAGATCATTTGCGGCTGCTATCCTTTGTACACTTCTCACTTCTATACCACCATGCAGTATGCTCTCGGGACAAGGTTCAATTCAAACACAGTGTATCACCCTGAGACAGATGGATAGACTAAGTGTGTGAATAAGATCTTAGAGGACATGCTTAGGATGTACGTTATGGATCATCAGTCAAGATGGGAGGAGTATTTGTACTTGGTGGAGTTTTTCTACAATAATATTTTCTAGAGTTCGATAGGCATGGCAACTTTTCAGGAACTTTATGCCAGGGAGTGTAGGAAACCTTTGAGTTGGGACAGGTTATAGGAAAGCGTTTCTCTTGGTCCAGCCTTAATGCAGGATATGGAGCAGCAAGTTATTATGATCAGGAAGAGATTCTAGGAGGTGCAAGATAGGTAAAATAATTATGTGGATCGACATAGGAAATATCATAGTTATGAGGTGGGAATGAAGGTTTTTCTAGGTGTCAAACCACATAAGATCCCTATCCATTCTGGAAAAGGTCCTAATCTTGCTCCTAGGTTTGTGGGTCCCTTTGAGATCTTGGAGCACATCATTCCCTTGGCCTATCATCTAGCGTTGCCACATATCTTGTCTCTCTCTAATGATGTGTTTCATGTATCTATGCTTAGGAGATATATTTATGATCCTTCTCACATATTAGATTGGACCGCATTGCAGGTGCAGGATCAGGGGAAGGAGATGGTGGAGCCCGTCTGCATTATAGAGCTTAGGACCCTGAGCCTTTGTGGTAGAGCTATTGACCAGGTTCGGGTCCAGTGGGATAGGTATGACAAGACTGCTACTACATGGGAGGATACTACACTAGTACGAGTTTAGTTTCCATACTTATTGGAGTGAATTCCAGGAGGAAGTTGAGTCACTTCCAAGAGGAAGTTGAGTCTAAGGGGAGGGGGATGTAGTGTCCACTTCCCTTCAACACTTATTTATGTTCATTTCGATACTATTAACTATGCTTATGGAAATTTTGTATTATTCTGACTTAGCATGATGTTAGATGTTAGAGATACTGGACTGTTGTTGATTTCGATTCTTAATACTGGTGTGTCTATGACTTTTAGAGACATTTCGATATGGATGATGATATGTTGTTAACATGGCTATATATATGTCTGACATGCGATATTTTCATCACACTGAGTAGGCCTAGATAAGTGAACTAATGTTGTGATCATTTTGACATGGATGAAATGTAGAATAGAGATGTTGTTAAAAATTGTAAATGATATCGTAATTTCCTAGATGATGACTTATTTCACATGTAGATGATTGTGGATTTAAATTCCATATTTAATCTTAGATGTTTTGATGGGGCCATGAGGCTGAAAGAGGTATTATGTGTTTTACAAGTAATATATTCACAAAAAACATCTCGGGGATTGGAGACCAACCACATTGGAATGCTACAGGGAATTCAACAAGGTTCACCATGACAACTTGTGTGTGTGTGTGTGTGTGTGTGTGTGTGTGTGTGTGTGTGTGTGTGTGTGTGTGTGTTTGAATTATTTTTAGGAGGTTCCCATGGGGGTATTACCTCTAATTTTGACCAAGGGGTTTATGTGTTGTCTTTTATTTAGTATTCCTTATTTAATTTTAGTATGTGTGTTTTAGTGATGTAATTTCCTTGTATTAATTATTTAGATTTTGGTGTATACTCCCTTTTGTCTTTAATGAGTTTAGGTGTCTTATTTAAGTTAATTAATATTAATCTTAACTAACTTATGAATGGTTCAAAAGACTTCATTTATTAGACTAGATGGCTCTTGGGTTTTGTGTTGTAAGTTGAGTGCCTGGAATCTTAAGTGTTGTACACTCTACCCCTTCATGTAAATTACAATTTGGCCTTAAAAGAAAATTTTGAAGGCTTGTGGGACAAGTTAAACTTGTCCCACACCTCTTAAATTGTTATACCAACCCTACCTATGGGTTAGGGGGTAAAAAATAGACCCCATTATGTGTTTTGGGAAGACATAACAGTAAAATAGTATTACACTTTCTTTGATGTAATTAATTTTGTCCTGAGGGGATGTGGGATTGGTGTGTCTATGTAAGTAATTTTTCATTTCACTCACCCACCAATTTATTGTGTATTGGGGTTGAGGTTTAACTTGTGAGGTGGAGTTGAGGATGAGTGATGTGGCATCTTGCATGGAGCCACCTCACCCTCCTCTCTTCTTTTTCTATTTATTCAAGTTCTTTTGTTTGTTTGGGGGTTACTTCATTCTTTTGTGCTCTTGCATGTTTGGGAGTAAGATGATTTTGGAGAGTTTGTTGTCTTTGTTCGAGCTTGTTGGTGATTTCTTGGGTTGACGAATCTTGGTTATTAACTCTTGGAACAAGCTCTACAATGGAAAGGTAGGTTCTTTACTCTTGCTTAATGTTTTTCTTTTATTTTGTGTATATGTGCTTGTTTTTTTTTAGTGTATAAATGTGGTGTAGGAGGGGAATATGGGGAGAATTAATGTAGGGAGTCATATGATTTTATTTTATGTTTTTGAGGGAGTTTTGATTGGGTGCCCCACCTTGGACAAGGAATGCTTGTATTTCTTACTTGTTTGTTTCATGACGGAGGCATAAGAGAATGAGGGAGGCATAAGAATATGTGGGTGGCATAAGAGTGTGTAAGGGTTTTGAGATATGTATTGGAGGTTTTAAGGTGGGCTCTCATTTTCCATTGGGAGGCATAAGATGCCTCCCCATAGGTTCTCGCTCCTTTGGCTATTCATTTAGGAGCCTTGTATATTTTTTGTTGTTCCTCCTTTTGTTTGTAGTTTGAGTTGGTTATTTTTTGGAATGGTTGTGAAATAATTGATTTTGTGTTGTGGAAGTGTCATCACCAATCTGGAACTATGATAATTCTTCACCGGGAACTCCTCGTGCTATGATTATTTACTAATGCACAGCCTTTAGTTTGGTTTATTTAATCTGGAAACACAAAAACAAACATAACACAAGAATACCATAGACTATGATAAAAAGGAATGATGATAAATCTAAAATATCAGAGTAAATTATAATATTAGCATGAAATTGTTACAATCTCACCCATGAGGTACTTCAAGTGTTATTGACTTCACTTGCATTCCACCAATACTATGGGAGAAACTTCACAATTACACCTCTTAATGGCTTGTTCAACACACCTTTAAACTGATGGCTTACTCATACAATATTTCTCACTACTTCCTTCTATGCTAAATGAGGGGTGTGGCCTCTTTATTTATATACTTCTAGGCTTATCCATCTTATCTCTAAGATAGGATAAGAAATCCACTCTGACGAATCATATTCCATACCTTAACTCTTATCTGTACATGTAAGCTTATCTTTTAAGATAAGATAAACCTTATCATTTAACATGGGTTCCACATTTTTAGACTTTTTACAAATAAAATACATAAAATATTTATGACCTCACTCCTTGTCCTTATTACCAATATAATATTTCGAATTCCTAATCATGTAGACCCTACTTCTCTTCTTACCCCAACTTTGATATTTTAACATTACTGGACCACTTACGACAGCTATTTAATTTTTACCACAACATTCCTATTGTACTTTTGACTATTACCGTACTATACATTATTGGCGGCGTCGTACTGGCAGCGCCGTTATCTTCTACGGATGCTACTACTAATTATACTTAACAACATCCTATTCCTAATAAATACATTAATGAAATAGAAATTACAGAGGAAAATTTTAGTGTCGACATCTTCCCCCTTCCTAGCTTCTACTCCGTCTTCAGAGTAGACTCTTCTGGTGCTTGGAAAATCTTCAACTTGTCATGGTTGACCCATTTCGTAATGGGAGTGCCATCCAATTCCTCCAGTCGGTATGTACCATTTTCATGCACAGCTGCTATTTTGTAGGGCCCCATCCATTTTGGAATAAATTTTCTCTGTCTTCTTTTTTGTATCTGGAATCATATACTAGAACCAAGTCATTCACATGAAATGGAGACCACCGGATCTTTTGATCAAAGTATTCCTTCTGCTTCATTTTCTTCTTATAGCTTGTATCCTTAGCTGTTTCCATCATTTTCTCTAACAAATGAAGATGTACCAACCTTTCTTTTACTGAATCACTTTCATCGATTCTTTCATTTTTCATTACTCTAACCGTGGGAATATCAAACTCAATAGGAAGAACTGGATCAATGCCATAAGCCAACTGAAATGGGGAGTATCCTGATGCTAACTTTGATGTTTCCCTATATGCCCACAATGCTGCATGAATCCTTTTATCCCATTTATGTACCTGCAAGGCTGCATCTTTTGCTAGACTTTGACACAACACAAAAAAAATCGTTCCACCTGTCTATTTTTGCTTGGCTTGTATGTTGTTGCCTTCCTGTGCTTAATAGAAAACTTATTGACTAGGGATTCTACCACCTCATTAATGAAGTGGCTTCCTTGATCTGTTACAATTTCTAATGGACAACCAAATCTGGTGACAATGCGTTCATATATGAACCTTGCCACTTCATCCATGGAAGTTGTTTTCAATGGCCTAGCTTCAACCCAATTGGTTAAATAATCTGTGGCAACTACAATATACTTATTTTGGCGTGAGGTAGTTGGAAGTGGACCTACAATGTCTATTCCCCACTTTTCAAAGGGACCAAGTGGAAGAATAGGACATAATGGAGCTGATGAAGTCTTACGGTTACCATGTGTTTGACAAAAATCACATGTCTTACAATAATTATAACAATCTTTAAAAAGAGTGGGCCAGTGATAACCTGCATCCAAGATCCTTCTTGTTATAAGTTGTCCAGAGAAGTTCCCTCCACATGTACCATTGTGGAATTCTTCCAGTAGTTCCTTCCCTTGATCACTTCCAACTGCCCTCTTGTACTGTCCATCAGGTCCTATTCAAAATAATACTCCATGCATAATAGAATATGGACGACTGGCTTGAGTAATCTTTCTCTTAGTCTTTGCATTAGCACCATCAGGAAACTTGAATTCATTCAGATAATTCCAAATATCTATGTATTCACTAGGGATTGTGTCAAGGGATAACAATGTTGCATCGGGAAATCATCATCATCACAAGATGATCCTAAACCATCATAGGCTCGAGAGAGTGCATCTGCATTGACATGCTTCTTTCCTGGCCTATCTATAATATAAAATTCAAATTCTTGTAGCAAAATTATCCATCTTGATATCCTCCCTGATGGGTTAGGCTTATTTACAATATATTTTAGAGCCTGATGATCTGTTACAACTAGAAATTTTTCCCCTAGCAAGTAATTCCTAAACTTCTTTACAGCAAAAATGATAGCCAGAGCCTCTTTTTCAATTACAGTATAATTTACCTCAGCACTGCTCATTTGTCTGCTCCCAAAGTAAATTGGATGTTCATTCCCATTTTCATCCTTTTGGCTCAAAGTACTTCCTAGTGCTGCATCTGAGGCATTAGTGTACACAATGAATGGCTTGCTCCAATCTGGATTCTTTAAAACAGGTGAAGACACCAGGGCTTCCTTCAGTTGTCTAAAAGCTTCATGTGCCTTATTTCCTGGTTCATAAGTAACATCCTTCTTCAAGAACTGGGTTAGTGGCTGTGCAATCTTTGAGAAATTCTTGATGAACCTTCTATAGTACCCCACATGGCCTAAAAATGATCTCAACTTACTTTTATTCATAGGAAATGGTAAATCTTTGATTTTTGAAACTTTATCAGGATCAGTACCAATACCATCTCTGGATACAACATGCCCTAACAAAACACCTTTAGAACATCCAAAGACACACTTTGTAGGGTTTAGTGAGGCTTGTGCTTCATCTAACCTTTGAAATGTTGTCTCCATTTGGTGCAAGTGGTCCAACTTGCTCCCATAGATGCAAAAATCATCCAAAAATACTCTGATGAAGGTCCCAATGTAGGGTTTGAACACCCTATTCATCAAACGTTGGAATGTTTCCGAAGCATTACACAACCCAAAAGGCATAACTCTATAAGCAAACGTTCCCCAAGGAGTGGTGAACGTGGTCTTCAGCTGATCTTTCTCTGCTATACGAACTTGGTTGTAGCTGCTATATCCATCAACAAAACTATAACACTCCTGGCCAGCTACTTCGTCCAAGATCTGATCTGAAAATGGAAGAGAGTAATGATCCTTCTTTGTTGCCTTATTGAGCTTCCTGTAATCAACACAAATGCGTAGCTTCCCATTTTTTTTTATTGAGATCACAATGGTAGAAACCCATTCTGAATTCTCCACATCAAATATGAATCCTGCATCAAGCAACTTATCTATTTCTTCTTTTACAGTCTTGGAAAAATTAGGATTCATTCTATATGGAATTTTCTTTATGGGCTTAGCACCATCTACCAGCTCAATAGAATGTTCTACCCAACTTCCTTGACAGAGTTCCTTGTAATCAAAAGTGAATATGTGTATGTACCTTCGAAAGAGCTGGAGCTAGGATTCCTTCTCACTCTCCATCACAGCATCACCAATCTTTATTTTTTGGAGACGATCATCAACTTCTTCTTCAGATAATTTTATGGGGTCATGAGTTGGTGTGACTGGAAGGATATCCATGACTGAAACATCAACCTCACTTTCTTCATCTTCAGTGTCCACTTCACTGGTACTAGAGTAATCAGAGGATGTCCAATCATCAGTTTCATCAATTGAATCCAAAGGTTCTACCTTATGATGTCAAGGGATCACGTTTATCTTCACCCTCTCTCTACCACGTCCAAATGTCATGAAGCCTTCATTCCAGTAGTTTCTTGCATGAACTCTCCTTAGCCATGGTCTTCCCAGTAGCATTGGGTACGCAACAGTACCATTTTTCATCACCTGAAATTCTACCACACATACAACACCCATAACAGATATTGCCACATTTGAAACTACACCTTCTGGTTTAGTTTTTCCCTTATTTAATGACCTTAACATAAGTGTTGAAGGGCGATCAATTTTTAAACCCAACATATTCATTACAGACTCGGTCATTACATTAACTACAGCACCTCCATCAACTAAGACATCATGAATTGAAATACCATTACATAATACCTCAGCTTGTGGAGCATAGGGATCCGCCTCTGCCTCCAAAACAGGGACCTCAACCTCCTTCCTTCATCGAGCATTGAGTCCACTTCGCAACTCCTGCCTCTTCTCAGAAGACATAGCTAGGAGTTGACCATATGTAATATTTACAGGCCTTTTGGACAGATCTTCCAGGATGGAGTATGGTCCTTGCCCCTGTGAAATCAGAAAATCCTGCACACCCAGCTTTCTTCTCCTATGTTTCTTATTAGTTTCTCCTTTCATCTTCTTAGGATCATTTCCATCTTGATTATCTTTTTCTTTCTTTCTTTTTGTTACAAACACATCTACTTCATTATTTCTGCTCTTATCTACTATGTCAAAAGAATTCACAGGTGCTTTTCCTTTATCATTATCTCCTTTACCAGATGTAGAATCTCTATCTGGACAATTATACTTATAATGACCCTTTTTATAACAACCATAACATACAACTTCAGAAATATTTCTTTTTGGACCTCTATCTCCTCCCTGAGAACTAAATTCTTTTCCTTGAAGAAGATTAATAGTTAACTGACCCATATTTTTGAGCAGATCTTCATACTCAGGAGATGTACTAGGAGAAATATTTGTGCTCACCGGGAGTGGTTGTGGATTCTGGACCAAAGGTGCTGGTGTAGGCTCTACTTTAGCAACAATTTCTTTGGGCTCCTCTTCCATGATTTATTCTTGCCTTCTTACAATCTCCTTTGCTTGTTCAATGGTAGCTGGGCGGTCATACTTCACTCATTGTCTAATCTCTGGCTTCATCCCAAGAATGAATTGCTTACATAGGAGATTATCCATGTCGTTCATCAACCCATCCGCTAATCCTTCCTTCCAGATCTGGGCATCGAGCTTCCTCCTTAGCTCTAGAACACGAGCATGATAATCCCTTATCTTCTCCTTCTCTCCTTGGGATAGCTTTGTGATCTCGATCATGAGATCTGCATATTTCAGTTGTTCACCAAATTCTTCAAGAAAACTTTCAGTTAATAAATCCCATGAATTTTTCACATTTTCACCTAGTGTTTCAAACCACCTAAGTGCTGAACCATCCAAAAAGGTAGGAAAAAATTCAGTCCATTGTTCCCTTCTTATAAGGCCATTACAAATACAAGATCGTTTAAACTCTTGAATGAAAGAGGAAGCATCTTCATTAGATTGAGCTGAAAAAACAGGAATCTTCCCCATTTTCAAAAGTAACCACCGTAAAATACCAACCCACAAGTACAATCAACAAGACTTATGTGCACAAATAATTGGAATCACTATAATAGAAAGTGACTTTACACCTTTCTACAGTAAAATAGAAATGACCATGGTAACTATGGTAAAACTTGACTTACTGCGGTAAAAACTAACTTTACTGTGGTAAACACTATTCATAGGAAAAAGTGAAGTTACTGCGGTAAATACTATTTACGGTAAAAAGTGACTTTACTGTGATAAATACTATTCACAGCAAAAATGACTTTACCATGGTAACTACTATTCACGGTAAAAAATGACTTTACCATGGTAACTACTATGCACAGTAAAAATAATGTTACCCTCCAATTGATTTTTGACTAAGTGGGAATATCTCTCCAGAAAATCCACCAACGAGGAATGGTCCCGGCAACGGAACCAAAATGTCATCACCAATCCGGCACTATGATAATTCTTCACCGAGAACTCCTCGTGCTATTATTATTTACTAATGCACAGCCTTTAGTTTGGTGGATGTAATCTAGAAACACAACAACAAACATAACACAAGAATACCATAGACTATGATAAGAAGGAATGATGATAAATCTGAAATATCATAGTAAATTATAATATTAACATGAAATTGTTACAATCTCACCCATGAGGTACTTCAAGTGTTATTGACTTCACTTGCCTTTCACCAAGACTATGGGAGAAACTTTACAATTACACCTCTTAATGGCTTCGTCAACACACCTTTAAACTGATGGCTTCCTTTGCACATTTCCTACAATATTTCTCACTATTCCTTCTATGCTAAATGAGGGGGGGGGGTGGCCTCTTTATTTATAGAACTTCCAGGCTTATCCATCTTATCTCTAAGATATGATAAGAAATCCACTCTGATGAATCATATTCCATACCTTAACTCTTATCTATACATGTAAACTTATCTTTTAAGATAAGATAAACCTTATCATTTCACATGGGTTACACATTTTTAGAATTTTTACAAATAAAATACAAAAAATATTTATGACCTCACTCCTTGTCCTTATTACCAATATAATATTTCTAATTCCTAATCATGTAGACCCTACTTCTCTTCTTACCCCAACTTTGACATTTTAACATTACTGGACCACTTATGACAACTATTTACTTTTTACCACAACATTCCTATTGTACTTTTGACTATTGCCATACTATACATTATTGGTGGCGTCGTACTGGCAGGGAGCTTTTGTTTGAGTCCTTAAGAAAATCCTTCTTGTGTGAAACCTTTTTATTGTTCCCACTTAGGGTGGAGGAAATTTTAATATTGCATTTCTATTTTACCTTAGATTCTTGCATTATTTCCTACTTTAAGTGGAAGACATTAAAATAATCTTGTGAAGAAAATTTTGATTCAATTATTAGATATGAAATTTTTATTATATATTGAAAAAGATAAAGAAATATTTGTGTTGTAAAGCTAGTCTTGTGAAATAGAAAAGAAAGTTATTATCTTTATTTGAAGTTTTAGTTTGTATTGTGTAAAAAGGAAGTTGTTTGTTTTAAAAGAAATGAAATATGATCAATGGGAAAATAAAGTTTACTTTCATTGTGAAGTCGTATTAATGTAAATGAGAAGGAAGAAATATAGAAGTTGTAGTATGTAAAAAAAATGTATGCATAGTAAACTTGTATATAGAACCAAGTTACTAGTAGTTGTTAGAACTAATAAGTTGTAGTGGAAATGTAAATAAGCCACAAATTTGAAGTACATGGTCATGATAAATGTTAAGTAGATTATTTTGTTAAAATGATTCATTATTGTTGCTATTATTGAAATAATAAATGATTTAAAGTGAGTAATTTTAAATATAAAATGAATAAATGGAATTAAATCTGATAGATGGAAACTCTAGGCATATAAATTCAAGTTTAGAATGTATTTTTAAATATTTAGTAACTTTTGTTTTTGGAAAAAAATTGTTTTTGGAGGTTCTATTCCTAAGGAATAGGATCGCCATATTGTGCAGAGCGGCGGTCTCGTAACTGCCACTCAGGCAAAGCGGTGGTCTTAGAACCACCGCTCCATAAGGCGTTGTTCATGGTTTGTCACCCAGGTAGGGCAGTAGTCCCAGGACCGCCAGCTTGCTCTAGGTGGTAGTTTTGTCACTTTCGATGGAAATCCCTAGATCCGTGACTGTACAAACTTTAACTTGGCCTAATTAAATTTTAATCTTGTAAAATTACCAAGAAGACTTCCAGTAAATCAATAATTACTAAATCTTATTGGTTAAGGAAAATAACCTTCGAATGATAAATTAAAACCACTCCTTTTCATTTATATTAATGGGGGTAGGGTTTGTCCCAAATAGAGATCCCTAAATACAAATGGCTTGAAATAAAACTAGATTGGTAAAGGAAATCCCTTCAATCCTTGAATGAAATAAATTACAATGATAAAACTACAAACTAAACTAATCTAAGCTTGATCTCCTTGTAGACTCCACCATATTTCTTCCTCTCTTACTCCCATGGCTTCCTTGTATCCAACCTGTAAATTTAACAAATGAAAAGTGACCAAATGAGGAGAATAAAATAAAGGAAAGGTTTTAATAAGAATTCATAAGGAATTTTAGGGCTAGTTTGGAACCCTAAGATCTCGTGGCCACAATTGTTTGGGAGTAAGCGGATTTTGGAGGAGTTTTTGTATTGTTGGAGCTTTTTGGTTGATTTTTGTGTGGGACAAATCTTGTTATTAACTCTTGGAACAAGCTCTACAATGGAAACGGTAGGTTCTTTACGCTGCTTAATGTTTTTCTTTTATGTTTTGTATATGTGTTGTGTGTTTCTAGTGTATAAGTGTGGTGTAGGAGGGGATATGGGAGAATTACTGTGGGAGTCATATGATATTATTTTATGTTTTGAGGAGTTTTGATTGGTTGCCCCACCTTGGGACAAGGATGTTGTATTTCTTACTTGTTTGTTTCATGACGGGGGGAGCATAAGAGAATGAGGAGGAATAAGATGGGGGTGGCATTAAGAGGGTTGTAGGGGTTTTTTGAGATTATGTATTGGAGGTTTAAGGTGGGCTCCATTTTCCATTGGGGGCATGAAGATGCCTCCCCATAGGTCTTGCTCCTTGGCCTATCATTTAGGAGCCTGGTCTATTTTTGTTGTTCCTCGTTTGTTTTGTATGTTTGATTGGTTTATTTTTTTGGAATGGTTGTGAAAAATGATTGTGTTGTGGAGGACGTGCATCACCAATCGGAACTATGATAATTCTTCACCGGGAACTCCTCGTGCTATGATTATTACTAAGCACAGCCTTTAGTTTGGTTTATTAATCTGGAAACACAAAAACAAACATAACACAAGAATACCATAGACTATGATAAAAAGGAATGATGATAAATCTAAAATATCAGAGTTAAATTATAATCTTAGCATGAAATTGTTACAATCTCACCCATAAGGTACTTCAAGTGTTATTGAATTCTACTTGCATTAACCAATACTATGGGAGAAAACTTCACAATTACACTCTTAATGGCTTCTTCAACACACCTTTTAAACTGATGGCTTACTCATACAATATTTCTCACTACTTCCTTCTATGCTAAATGAGGGGTGTGGCCCTCTTTATTTATAGACTTATAGGCTTATCCATCTTATCTCTAAGATAGGATAAGAAATCCACTCTGACGAATCATTATTCTATACCTTAACTCTTATCTGTACATGTAAGCTTATCTTTTACGCATACGATATAAACCTTATCATTTTCACATGGGTTCCACATTTTTAGACTTTTTACAAATAAAATATACAAAATATTTATGACCTCACTACTTGTCCTTATATTAACCAAATAATATTTCTAATTCCTAATCATGTAGACCCTACTTCTCTACTACCCCAACTTTTCCATTTTAACAATATTGACACAGCTGTACGACAACTATTTACTTTTTACCCAACAATTTCCTATTGTACTTTTTACTTCTTTGCCGTACTATCTATTATTGGCCGGCGTCGTACTGGCTAGTGCCGTTATCTTCTATTCAGATGCTACTACTAATTATACTTAACAACATTCCCTACTCCTATACATACATTAATGAAATAGACATTTATGAGGAAGGAAAATTTTTAGTGGTCGACATCTTCCCCCTTCCTAGCTCTTTTTTTTTTTTTTTTCTACTCCGTCCTCGGAGTAGTAGACTCTTCTGGTGCTTGGAAACTCTTCAACTGTCGTGGTTGACCCATTTCATAATGGAGTGCCATCCAATTCTCCATTCGTACGTACCATTTTCATGCATAGCTACTATTTGTAGGGCCCCATCCATTTTCGAATAAATTTTCTTCGTCTCTTTTTTTGTATCTGGAATCATATACTAGAACCAAGTCATTCACATGAAATGGAGACCACCAAATATTTTGATCAAGTATTCCTTCTGCCTTCATTTTCTTCTTATAGCTTGTATCCTTAGCTATTTCCCTCATTTCTCTAGCAAATGAAGATTGTACCTAACCTTTCTTTTACTGAATCACTTTCATCCATTCTTTCATTTTTCATTACTCTGACCGTGGGAATATCAAACTCAATAGGAAGAACTAGATCAATCCCATAAGCCAACTGAAATGGGAGTATCGTTGAATGACTTTGATGTTTCCCTATATGCCCACAATGTTGCATGAATCCCTTTATCCCATTTATGTACCTGCAAGGCTGCATCTTTTGCTAGAATTTGACACAACACAAAATTTGTTCATTCCTACCTGTCCATTTGTGCTTGGCTTGTATGTTGTTTCCCTTCCTGTGCCTTAATAGAAAACTTATGACTAGGGCTTCTACCACCTCATTAATGAATTGGCTTCCTTGATCTGTTACAATTTCTAATGGACAACCAAATCTGGTGACAATGCGGTTCATATATGAACCTTGCCACTTCATCCACGGAAGTTGTTTTCAATGGCCTAGCTTCAACCCACTTGGTTAAATAATCTGTGGCAACTACAATATACTTATTTTGGCGTGAGGTAGTTGGAAGTGGACCTACAATGTCTATTCCCCACTTTTCAAAGGGACCAAGTGGAAGAATAGGACATAATGGAGCTGATGAAGTCTTACGGTTACCATGTGTTTGACAAATATCACATGTCTTACAATAATTATAACAATCTTTAAAAAGAGTGGGCCAGTGATAACCTGCATCCAAGATCCTTCTTGTTGTAAGTTGTCCAGAGAAGTGCCCTCCACATGTACCATTGTGGAATTCTTCTAGCAGTTCCTTCCCTTGATCATGTCCAACTGCCCTCTTGTACTGTCCATCAGGTCCTATTCGAAATAATACTCCATGCAGAATAGAATATGGACAAAGGGCTTGAGTAATTTTTCTCTTAGTATTTGCATTGGCACCATCAGGAAACTTGAATTCATTCAGATAATTCCAAATATCTATGTATTCACTAGGGATTGTGTCAAGGGATAACAAAGTTGCATCGGGGAAATCATCATCATCACAAAATGATCCTAAACCATCATAGGCTCGAGAGAGTGCATCTGCATTGACATGCTTCTTCTCTGGCCTATCTATAATATCAAATTCAAATTCTTGTAGCAAAATTATCCATCTTTCTATCCTCCCTGATGGGTTAGGCTTATTTACAATATATTTTAGAGCCTGATGATCTGTTACAACTAGAAATTTTTGCCCTAGCAAGTAATTCCTAAACTTCTTTACAGAAAAAATGATAGCCAGAGCCTCTTTTTCATTTACAGTATAATTTACCTTAGCACTGCTCATTTGTCTGCTCCCAAAGTAAATTGGATGTTCATTCTCATTTTCATCATTTTGGCTCAAAGTACTTCCTAGTGCTTCATCTGAGGCATCAGTGTACACAATGAATGGCTTGCTCCAATCTGTATTCTTTAAAACAGGTGAAGACACCAGGGCTTCCTTCAGTTGTCCAAAAGCTTCATGCACCTTATTTCCTGGTTCATAAGTAACATCCTTCTTCAAGAACTGGGTTAGTGGCTGTGTAATCTTTGAGAAATTCTTGATGAACCTTCTATAGTACCCCACATGGCCTAAAAATGATCTCAACTTACTTCTATTCATAGGAAATGGTAACTCTTTGATTTTTGAAACTTTATCAGGATCAGTACCAATACCATCTCTGGATACAACATGCCCTAACAAAACACCTTTAGAACATCCAAAGACACACTTTGTAGGGTTTAGTGAGGCTTGTGATTCATCTAACCTTTGAAATGATGTCTCCATCTAGTAAAGGTGGTCCAACTTACTCCCATAGATACAAAAATCATCCAGAAATACTCTGATGAAGGTTCCAATGTAGGGTTCGAACACCCTATTCATCAAACGCTGGAATGTTGCCGGAGCATTACACAACCCAAAAGGCATAACTCTATAAGCAAACATTCCCCAAGGAGTGGTGAACATGGTCTTCAACTGATCTTTCTCTGCTATACGAACTTGGTTGTAGCCACTATATCCATCAGCAAAACTATAGCACTCCTAGCCAGCTACTTCGTCCAAGATATGATCTGAAAATGGAAGAGGGTAATGATCCTTCTTTGTTGCCTTATTGAGCTTCTTGTAATAAAAAAAATGTGTAGATTCCCATTCTTTTTTATTGAGATCACAATGGGAGAAACCCATTCTGAATTCTCCATAGCAAATATGAATCTTGCATCAAGCAACTTATCTATTTCTTCTTTTACAATCTTGAAAAAATTAGGATTCATTCTATATGGCATTTGCTTTATGGGCTTAGCACCATCCACCAGCTCAATAGAATGTTCTACCCAACTTACGTGACGGAGTTCCTTGTAATCAAAAGTGAATATGTGTATGTACCTTCGAAAGAGCTGGAGGTAGGATTCCTTCTCACTCTCCATCACAACATCACCAATCTTTATTTTTGGAGACGATCATCAACTTCTTCTTCAGATAATTTTATGGGGTCATGAGTTGGTGTGACTGGAAGGATATCCATGACTGAAACATCAACCTCACTTTCTTCATCTTCAGTGTCCACTTCACTGGTACTAGAGTAATCAGAGGATGTCCAATCATCAGTTTCATCACTTGAATCCATAGGTTCTGCCTTATGATGTCGAGGGATCATGTTTATCTTCACCCTCTCTCTACCACATCCAAGTGTCATGAAGCCTTCATTCCAGTAGTTTCTTGCATGAACTCTCCTTAGCCATGGTCTTCCCAGCAACATTGGGTACGGAACAGTACCATTTTTCATCACCTGAAAGTCTACCACACATACAACACCCATAACAGATATTGCCACATTTGAAACTACACCTTCTGATTTAGTTTTTCCTTTATTTAATGACCTTAACATAAGTGTTGAAGGGCGATCAATTTTTAAACCCAACATATTCATTACAGACTCGGTCATTACATTAACTGTAGCACCTCCATCAACTAAGACATCATGAATTGAAATACCATTACATAATACCTCAGCTTATGGAGCATAGGGATCCGCCTCTGCCTCCAAAACAGGGACCTCAACCTCCTTCCTTCATCGAGCATTGAGTCCACTTCGCAACTCCCGCCTCTTCTCAGAAGACATAGCCAAGAATTGACCATATGTAATATTTGCAAGTCTTTTAGACAGATCTTCCAAGATGGAGTATGGTCCTTGCCCCTGTGAAATCAGAAAATCCTACACACCCAAATTTCTTCTCCTATGTTTCTTACTAGTTTCTCCTTTCATCTTCTTAGGATCATTTTCATCTTAATTATCTTTTCTTTCTTTCTTTTTGTTACAAACACATCTACTTCATTATTTCTGCTCTTATCTACTACATCAAAAGAATTCACAGGTGCTTATCCTTTCTCATTATCTCTTTTACCAGATGTAGAAGCTCTATCTTGACAATTATACTTATAATGACCCTTTTTATAACAACCATAACATACAACTTCAGAAATATTTCTTTTTGGACCTCTATCTCCTCCCTGAAAACTAAATTCTTTTCCTTGAAGAAGATTAATAGTTAACTAACCCATATTTTTGAGCAGATCTTCATACTCAGTAGATGTACTAGGAGAAATATTTGTGCTCACCGAGAGTGGTTGTGGATTCTAGACCAAAGGTGTTGGTGTAGGCTCTACTTTAACAACAATTTCTTTGGGCTCCTCTTCCATGCTTTCTTATTACCTTCTTGCAATCTCCTTTGCTTGTTCAATGGTAGCTGGGCGGTCATACTTTACTCATTGTCTGATCTCTGGCTTCATCCCAAGAATGAAGTGCTTACATAGGAGATTATCCATGCCATTCATCAACCCATTCGCTAATCCTTCCTTCCAGATCTGGGCATCGAGCTTCCTCATTAGCTCTAGAACACGAGCATGATAATCCCTTATCTTCTCCTTCTCTCCTTGGGATAGCTTTGTGATCTCGATAATGAGATCTACATATTTTTGTTGTTCACAAAATTCTTCAAGAAAACTTTCAGTTAATAAATCCCATGAAATTTTCACATTTTCACCTAGTGTTTCAAACCACCTAAGTGCTGAACCATCCAAAAGGTAGGAAAAAATTCAGTCCATTGTTCCCTTCTTATAAGGCCATTACAAATACAAGATCGTTTAAAATCTTGAATTAAAGAGGAAGCATCTTCATTAGATTGGGCTAAAAAAACAGGAATCTTCCCCATTTTCAAAGTAACCACAGTGAAATACCAACCCAAAAGTACAATCAACAAGACTTATGTGCACCAATAATTAAAATCACTATAATAGAAAATAGAAATGACCACGGTAAACTATGGTAAAACTTGACTTACTGAGGTAAAAACTGACTTTACTATGGTAAACACTATTCACAGTAAAAAGTGAAGTTACTGCGGTAAATACTATTCATGGTAAAAAGTGACTTTACTGTGATAAATACTATTCACAGCAAAAATGACTTTACCATGGTAACTACTATTCACAGCAAAAATGACTTTACCATGGTAACTACTATGCATAGTAAAACTAAGGTTACCCTCCAATTGATTTTTGACTAAGTGGGAATATATCTCCAGAAAAATCCACCAACGAGGAATGGTCCCGGCAACGGAACCAAAATGTCATCACCAATCCGACACTATGATAATTATTCACCGGAAACACCTCGTGCTATGATTATTTACTAATTCACAGCCTTTAGTTTGGTGGATGTAATCTGGAAACACAAAAACAAACATAACAAAGAATACTATAGACTATGATAAAAAGAATGATGATAAATATGATAATATTAGCATGAAATTGTTACAATCTCACCCATGAGGTACTTCAAGTGTTATTGACTTCACTTGCATTCCACCAATACTATGGGAGAAACTTCACAATTACACCTCTTAATGGCTTCTTCAACACACCTTTAAACTGATGGATTACTCATACAATATTTCTCACTACTTCCTTCTATGCTAAATGAGGAGGGTGGCCTCTTTATTTATAGACTTCTAGGCTTATCCATCTTATCTCTAAGATAGGATAAGAAATCCACTGCTGACGAATCATATTCCATACCTTAACTCTTATCTGTACATGTAAGCTTATCTTTTAAGATAAGATAAACCTTATCATTTCACATGGGTTCCACATTTTTAGACTTTTTACAAATAAAATATACAAAATATTTATGATCCTCACTCATTGTCCTTATTACCAATATAATATTTCTAATTCCTAATCATGTAGACCCTACTTCTCTACTTACCCCAACTTTGACATTTTAACATTACTGGACCACTTACGACAACTATTTACTTTTTACCACAACATTCGTATTATACTTTTGACTATTGCCGTACTATACATTATTGGTGGCGTCGTACTGGCAGCGCCTTTATCTTCTATCAGATGCTACTATTAATTATACTTAACAACATCCTATTCCTAATACATACATTAATGAAATAGAAATTACGGAGGAAAATTTTAGTGTCGACAAAAGCTTTTTTTTTGCCATGTGTTGGATCCACATTCCATTTCAATATGTTTGGGGCTCGGTGGCCAATGAGGAGGAGGACTTCTCTTCGCCATTTGATATTTTTGTTGGGTGGAGAGTGTTGCCTCTCCCCCCATTTTTTTTGTGGATCAAGCAAATCATGAAGGAGTTATCTTGTTGGTGATATGAAGCTTGGAGCTTTTGTTTGAGTCCTTAAGAAAATCCTTCTTGTGTGAAACCTTTTTATTGTTCCCACTTAGGGTGGAGGAAATTTTAATATTGCATTTCTATTTTAGCCTTAGATTCTTGCATTATTTCCTACTTTAAGTGGAAGACATTAAAATAATCTTGTGAAGAAAATTTTGATTCAATTATTAGATATGAAATTTTTATTATATATTGAAAAAGATAAAGAAATATTTGTGTTGTAAAGCTAGTCTTGTGAAATAGAAAAGAAAGTTATTATCTTTATTTGAAGTTTTAGTTTGTATTGTGTAAAAAGGAAGTTGTTTGTTTTAAAAGAAATGAAATATGATCAATGGGAAAATAAAGTTTACTTTCATTGTGAAGTCGTATTAATGTAAATGAGAAGGAAGAAATATAGAAGTTGTAGTATGTAAAAAAATGTATGCATAGTAAACTTGTATATAGAACCAAGTTACTAGTAGTTGTTAGAACTAATAAGTTGTAGTGGAAATGTAAATAAGCCACAAATTTGAAGTACATGGTCATGATAAATGTTAAGTAGATTATTTTGTTAAAATGATTCATTATTGTTGCTATTATTGAAATAATAAATGATTTAAAGTGAGTAATTTTAAATATAAAATGAATAAATGGAATTAAATCTGATAGATGGAAACTCTAGGCATATAAATTCAAGTTTAGAATGTATTTTTAAATATTTTAGTAACTTTTGTTTTTGGAAAAAAATTGTTTTTGGAGGTTCTATTCCTAAGGAATAGGATCGCCACATTGTGCAGAGCGGCGGTCTCGTAACCGCCACTCAGGAAAAGCGATGGTCTTAGAACTGCCGCTCCATAAGGTGGTTGTTCATGGTTTGTCACCCAGGTAGCGCGGTAGTCCCAGGACCGCCAACTTGCTCTAGGTGGTAGTTTTGTCACTTTCGATGGAAATCCCTAGATCCGTGACTGTACAAACTTTAACTTGGCCTAATTAAAATTTTAATCTTGTAAAATTACCAAGAAGACTTCCAGTAAATCAATAATTACTAAATCTTATTGGTTAAGGAAAATAACCTTCGAATGATAAATTAAAACCACTCCTTTTCATTTATATTAATGGGGGTAGGGTTTGTCCCAAATAGAGATCCCTAAATACAAATGGCTTGAAATAAAACTAGATTGGTAAAGGAAATCCCTTCAATCCTTGAATGAAATAAATTACAATGATAAAACTACAAACTAAACTAATCTAAGCTTGATCTCCTTGTAGACTCCACCATATTTCTTCCTCTCTTACTCCCATGGCTTCCTTGTATCCAACCTGTAAATTTAACAAATGAAAAGTGACCAAATGAGGAGAATAAAATAAAGGAAAGGTTTTAATAAGAATTCATAAGGAATTTTAGGGCTAGTTTGGAACCCTAAGATCTAGTGGCCACAATTGATTTGATGTAAGGGTTGAGGATCAACCCTACATTTGTTTGGTAGGAATATATATTTTATAGATGTTTTAAATTAATCCTTAAGGGTATGTGTAGATGGGTGAATGGGGCCATTTAATTTGCTTGGGGTGCAAGTCTAGTCTAGTTCTTAGTATGTTTTAGGAATTTATTAAAATGGACTTTAAGTTATTAGGATAATGAAACTAAATTGATCAAGAATGAGGTTAACCATATTAGGTTTGAACATTAACTAAAGAGGAGAAAACATTAAACCAAGTAAGTTATATTAGGGCACCTTACTAAGTGACTTTCAATTAATCGACCTTAGAGATAAAGTAAATTAAATATTTTAATCATATACCTTAGTCCTGGTCCATCCCTTGTAAAGTAAAGATTATTGGTGTAAATTAATTTAATGTATCCTAGAGGTTAACAGCCTTGTAACCTTTGTAACCTTCTTACATAACAAAAATAAAATTAGTCACACTTTTTAGGTTAAGTGTTAGGTTTTAACGTGATCCTAGAATGTCATTTTTTGCAGGCGCAACAAAGATCAACAAAATAATTAAAATTAGCTTAAATAATATTAGCCCCCTTTTAAAACATGTCGCAAATTATCCCCTAAAAAATTAGATATTCCTTTAGATATTTTAAAAAATAGCATCATTAAGCAACCATTTAATCGAGAATACAATAAGCCTCTAATAAAAATGTTCGTAAAAGATGTTATGAAACACTTTCAACAACTAATAAGCATTTACAACAACACTAGAAGGTATGAAGGAAGAAAATATGCTAAATTTAGTTCGTAACAAGATCATAATCACCTAACGATGAAAGGGAGCACACACAAACATTCAACGTTATAAACTGTAGTCTTGGAAGTAATAACGTGAGTCAACACCGAAAGGGGAATTACATATACAATTATAAAAATTAATTATTTAATATTAAATGTATATATAAATGTTTTATTTGTCTTTCACCCAACATTCGCGGGTCACATAATTTTCGTTCAAATGACTATATTTATATATCTTTGAATATTTTAAACAAATGAGATTAAGTTTGAGGATGTCATAATAAAATTTTTATAAATAAATTAACAATATAATAATTTTTTATTTGTCAATATCTTCGTTATATTATGTTAATTCATCATGTTAAATTAAATTCTTGTAAGTTAACTGTACGTACCCAAAATTGTAAGGTATTGTACTGCCAGAACAACGTGACACGTGCCCCAATGATAGTCTTTGGTGTAACAGGAGGGAAGCTCCTAGGTTACATCATATCGTCACGAGGAATAGATGTTGACCCGACCAAAATTTGGGCTGTCCTCGAAATAGTTCCACCTTTGGATGAATCTAGAATCAGGTCATTTCTCAGAAAGCTGGGTACAATCCGGCGATTCATCCTGGACTTAAGCTTCGCCATTCATCCAATCAACAATTTACTCAAGAAAGATTCATGTACGTACCCAAAATTATAAGGTACTGAGCTATATTTCATCCAATCCATTGGATTAGAATAGCCTAGGAAGCCATTAAAGTTGCAGGTTTTTCTGTTCAAGCAGGATAGTTTCAGGTTCTGGACGCTTCATGTTGCATGACTCGCAATAAATCCCGCTAGGAAGTGCATAAGCCAAGCTCTGTACTCTTGTGCTATCCCTCTCCTACTCGCATTGTATTTAGTCTGTATTATGAGCTGCTTTTTTCCCAATATCTACTTCTGTTGATGCTAGCATTACATGCTTTTCTGGATCCACGTGAACACGAAGGAATGAGGAGATCACACACACCATCGGATTCACCACTGTTCTGCAGTATCTAGGTTCTAGCTTTCAAAGTTCTAGTTAGAATCATATCAAATAGAGTAGTTAATTACTTTATTTCAGTAAATTCTATTCTCGATATTTCCAGGGACGATTTGGGGATTGATAGTTTCTGAGAAACTATGATTCACTCCTCACTTCTGAGGTAGGATCGAGAATCTTGCAAATAGATTAGATAAGATATTTTATTGTTTAGAATAGATCTACAAATTGCACAGACAAATAGCTACACTCGGTTATTTTGTTTGTTTTAAATTGATTATTTTAGTTGTCATTTCTAGATTTTTTAAATAGCTGCTTTCTTAAATTCATAAAGTTCATCAGAAAACACAAAAAAATAGAGAAATCATATATAGATATATTTGACATAGTTAAGTTTCATTTTACTGTAGTTCGTTTCACTTTGTTGTTTTTGTATGACAATCACGGGACCTAGAGAGCCCAGAGAATACGTATTCGAGCCAATCGTGCCTCAACCCAATCTCATCACAGTGATAACTAATATATATAAAAATCTTAGGATTCAAGTCTTCCGAACAACTGGTAAGCTTGCAAGAAATCAATTCGCAATTGAGTGGGTTAAACGTAGAAGACGACCAAGCACACACGTTTTGGTCAAATCAACCGAACTACAGATTACACTAGACAACATTCATATGACTGTAGAAGGGTTCGAAAGAGAACAAACCTTTGGTTGTGATCCTTTGGTTCCACAGCCAAGCGAAGGAGACACTCTTACAGATATAGATACCAGCCTAAGAATCCAGGTTGCAAGAACACCTGTAAGATATTATGAGAAAATCACACAGTTATTGATCCTAAATATAGAAGCTGAGAAAGCATACGATTATTGGATATTAGGGATTAGGACTTGATTTCACGCATGACCATAATAGGTCCACAACAACTAAGAGTCTACAGTTATGATCTACAAATTCTGTAGCCCAACGAATCCATAGGAGAATTATAAATAGACACTGGCCTACTGCACACTAGTATTCCGGTCTACTCCACTTCCACCTATCATCATCGAACAATTATCCTTGCTAGACACAGCAACTAACAGAGCTAGGGAATTCTAGACTAGGCTAGATAATCGTCCAAAGAATTGGCTATATTTACCATCCACCATATGACCCTGTCCGAAGAAATACACGAAACTATCCCAGGTCATTTTCCACGTATTCCACAACCTATAGATGGAATCACGCCAGAGCTCGATATTGATTGGAGCCTTCGAGTAGTCATCCTTGCTCACCGATCTATCACACCAGTTCAAGTTAGGAGGGCCTTCTTTGCCTTAGATTCGCAAATTCCACTAGTGCGTATTGAAGACATTAGATTGCCTAACTACTTTGTCTGCATCCCATACATATTCCATACCCACCAGCTATCTCGGTACGACCTCGGGAGGTCGGGTGCGAGGAAGAGTCACTTGTAGATTCCCATGCTTGCATGTCACTTTTCCGTCGTACAAAATTGGTGAACCCAATGTGAAACAAACAACTGTTTCACCTTTTGTACCTCATTAGCCTTCACATTAGCTTCACCAAAAAAATTTGTGAACCCAACATGAAACAAACAATTGTTTCACCTTCTATACCTCATTAGCCTTCACATCAGCTTCACCAACAAAATTGGTGAACCCAATGTGAAACAAACAACTGTTTCACCTTTTGTACCTCATTAGCCTTCACAGCAGCTTCACCAACAAAATTGGTGAACCTGACGTGAATAACTTCCTACTTTCTAGTTTGGAGTCATATTATTACGTGTTCTTCCAAGTTAGTTTACTTTTCATCTTTTCTACCTCATTGGCCTTCACCATCACCTTCACTCCTTCCCATTATTCTGCTGGTATTCATATACCCCCCGAATATGTCGGGATTCGATACATATGACAGACCCCTCTTGGGTCTTGAGGCATACTATGCCCAGCAGAATAGACAATCATCAACCTCGCTCTCAGTGTGGGGTGACAACTATTCAACTTATCAGTTGTCAGCACAAACTCCAAGGATCAGATATAGCTCGTCCTTCCAAACAGAGGAGTTGGAACAACTCGCTCAAACGCAACAAACAGAGCCTTCAGGCTCGAACAATATGACGTTCACCAGAGAATCTAGTTCATCTCCTCAGATGCTACTTAGACCACAAATTAGTAGACAATCAGACTCATACCGAGGTTTAGACGATGAATATTCGGTTTGTTATGCCAGGAACGACCAACGTTCTCGAAGTATGTATCCACCTGTAGGACGTTTACAAAAACAACCCGAGGTCTCTTTTCAAGAAAATACCTCTATGCCACTGCATATAGGAAATACCCTTGGAGAAACTTGACAAGATAGTGATCAGTTCATATCAGGGTATCACGTGCCTATACAAAACCATGGTATACAACAAACGCCACTACGGAAAAACACTGTGACTTCACCAAATGAAATCATTTCAATGTTAGTAGAAAAGGTTAGAGGATTAGAACTTGCCCAAGCAAGTCAAAATTCACAATTCATGCAAGCAGGGAGTTCCAATCCTCCACACCATCCTATCTAAGTAGATCTCCTCATAGGATTAGGCATGTTAGGCATGACTCCTCAGTATTCACAACAAATGCCAACTAGACCCACCATCTCTAACACTGTTCCTCCCGGTCTAGCACAAAACAATCCATTCCTAGACGGCACCCCGTCATACTTAAACATATACTCCAAATCACCACAAGGGGATATGTTCTCCTCTCCCAGCATGTTTTCTCAAACACATGAGCTTCCTTATGCCCCTGCCAATGCATATGCTGTGCCATACCAACAACCCATCCCACCACCGCTCCCTCAGTAGACACCGTCATTGGTCGAAACATATGCGATAGGGACGTACTCAAAATATTTGAAAGAGCCCTTGGATTTTAGCACACAAAGTGTCATGCTTCCAAGACCTCTTCCTGATTTTCCCAAATACAAAGGAGAGGTAGATCCAAACGCGCATATCAAAGCTTATGCTACGGCCATTCGAGAACTACTCCCATGGGATGGGGTTGTTGCTAAAATATTCCTATAAAAATTGGAAGGCATCTCTCTCGATTGGTATTATAGAATACTTGAGGCTTCCATACATTCATTCAAACAACTCATGTCAGATTTCATCAAGGCCTTCGACGTGAATAAATTATTAAGAACAGGAATCAGAGAGTTCTTGCACATCAAACAAGAACACAACGAATTTGTCGCCCATTTCATCCAAAGGTGGCGTACAGTTCTTTATTCTTCGGAAAGTGCTCCAAATATGGATCAAATGGAACTATGTGATTTATTCCTTCATTCGCTTAACAGATAAGTGAAGGAAGAAGTCCAGAAGTTCCCATTAAGGACTTACGATGAAGTACTGGAGAGTTCTCTTCGAATAGATCAAGCAACAATTGATAGTGGTCGAAAAACATATGGAGCAAATGGGAGGTTAATTACCCCCAACCAAAACACTACAACTTATCCTACTACTACGAACGTCAATCAAGGACCTAAAATCCTTAACAAACATTGGGGTGTAACACCAGATGGAGTAACCGACCAGCCTAAGAAGGTAAATGTTGTTAATACTCCATCACAAATAAACAACCAACGAAACAACAACTTTACCCCGAAAATCAATGCAGTGGATTTTAATCATCCACAACAACAAAAACAACAACAACAACGGTGAAATCCCATACAGGGTCCAAGCCAAAATTCAACTAGGTACCAAAACCAAAATTCAAACCAAAGACCACAAACACAAAATTTTAATAGACAACGGTTTGATCAAAATTTTGGACCACAATGCACATCAAACCAACAAATTAGGAATTACAATCCTAATTCGTATTGTGGTTTCCACAAAATTCGGGGCCATGACACTAGAACATGCCGTGACTACAATAAATTCATGCAACGCTTGCCAAATGAACAAAAACAACTTTTTATGGATATGTTCTTAGCACATCCTACGTCACCAACGTCAAGTACATTTTCAGGGGAAGTTTCCCCTCAAAATGCACCCCTGAAGATCTTTAATGATCCACTCCCAAATCATGATAACAATAGGCTAAATCTAACTGGGACGAACAAAGGGTGTAATGACAGGAAACAATGATCATGAAGCCTCGACCTCGCTAAATCCATTAGTTGCGCCGCAACTAGGAAGTCAGCCACGACCTAAGGTAGTCGGTTTAGTGGAGTTAGATGCTGAGCTGCCCATCGAAGCTATAACAAGGACGCGAGAGTATTTCTATCAGCCAAGTCCAAGCCACCTGCCAGAGGCAGATGACATCCAACAAATCGTAGTAAAACCTATGGGAGCCTATGATTTGATTAACGACCTAAAAAAAGTAGTGTGTTTACAAAAATAATAATTTCATCACATAATGTGTGAAAAATCATGCAACTTTGACTAAAGAAGCACCCAAAAATGAGAAGTGAGTCAAAAGTTATAGTATAAATACGATTCCCGCAACTGATGGAAAATGCCTGAAATGGGTGCAAAGGGTGTTGTGTGGGTACTTATTGGAAATGGCATCAAATTTCAGGTAGGGTTTTTTTTACTTGTGAGGGGGGGGGGGTTAGGCTCCTACCAACCCCGGACCTCGCCCTCCGTCTTCGACACACGTAGGAAGGGGTTTAATTACAAGCAAAATAGAGCCCAAAATGCCATAAATAATGTTTTTTCCTCAAAACATAAAAAAATAGGGATTGTTTTTACCTTCAAACAATTCTAAAAGGGATGATGGGCCCACGTTGTCAAGCCATGTGGTTGTTGACCAAGTTGAGTTTAAACGTTGAAGGAGAGGTTGAAACCGCCGATGGAGTCCACAAAGTAAATGTGCAGGTCTACTGTAGGGCCACATGGATGGTCAAAACAGAGATTTCATGTAGAGAGAGGCAGGTGAAAGACTGGTGAGAAGACCAAAAAATGTAATGCCAGAGCAGAGATGTTGTAGATTTCAATGTTGAACACAGTCAAGGAAATAACCATTTTCCTATGAAAAAGAATGGCCAACGTAGGAGAAAATACTTGACGAGAGCTCAGAACAACGTCTAAAAGTTAGAGAAGGATGCCATGGGGCTGTGTGCCTGAACCACCATGAATAGCAATACTCCACAGCGAACAGTGCCATGTAAAGCCATATCACCAAACAAACATACAATGGTGAGTAAAAATGTCCATGCATAGGCAGAGTTGAATGCAGCACACGGAGCAGGTAACGAGCTGGTAGACCAATAAAATCCATGAACAAGAAATTCCCTCTAAAAACCCAATATGCGATGCCAAGGCCAAGGTGAGGTAGGGCTCTTACCAGAAATTTATACATGGAAAGGCAAGGTGCAGCCAATGGAAGTTTAGAGTAGATAGTTTGATGGTAAACTTGATGCACAAACATGGAGTAAGGCTGAGCAAAGGCCAAAAGCAAGCACCGA
Organism: Taxus chinensis; assembly: GCA_019776745.2. Classification (NCBI taxonomy): domain Eukaryota; kingdom Viridiplantae; phylum Streptophyta; class Pinopsida; order Cupressales; family Taxaceae; genus Taxus; species Taxus chinensis. Next base: position 745,325,965 of record CM034147.1, on the reverse strand, counting down.
GTTACAAAAAAAGTCTGAGGAGCTTGAAAAAATGAACCATCGAAAATTCCATAACATAACCTGATGTAGAGCATGCAAATAAAAGCATATGCAAGAAAGGAATTGACGAGACGAGAAGACAACAAACTCTGAAAACACCAGAAACTCGAACATGACCAAACAAACCGCGATCAAACCCGTGTAAGAGGTATGATGCCCAAATCAATGCAAGAAGAGCACAATCGGAATATCCATTACGATACATGCAACAAGAACTGTAAATCACGCTAGAAGACAGAAAACGCATGAGCAATGTCGAAGAGTGCACGGATCCGTAAGATCCGCTTTGATACCATGAAAGAGGGAAAAACAAGAACCGACGTCGAAAACAATGCACCACAATATAGTTGCACTCTGATGGTAACTTTAAGCTCCAATGTAATAAGTAAGATTCAAAACAATGGAATGAAAATGCAAGTAAGAAAACAAGTCTGATCATTCTCATAGATCGAAAAAAACAAGTACAAATAGGGGTGTTGTGTAACCCCCATGACTAAAAAAGGAAAGAGAATCAATGACACCACTAACACATATGATGTGACTGACGCATATGATGCCACTAAAGGAGGAGTTACAATTCCAAATAAGGAATGTAACTCCTATGACACACTGACACAAATGATAATGATAGATTCTGTGACATAATCTACCACTTGTCATTTGACTTCCTAAGACCTATGACTCTCGCAAGGTGAGATGACTCACCAGGTGATGTGGACAATGACTAGGCATGTCATAGACACCAATAGATTCCTGATATTTTGAAGTGTTTTATGCCCAAAATATTATCAATACGAAAGAATAGAAGAACTACGGAGATGAGAGAGCAAGAACATAAAAATAATTTCAGGAAAAGATAGATAACTTAATATAACCTTATACATATTGAGTCAGGGAGATGTCGAATAGAATCATTCACTTTCATAACAGCTATAATTCCACAGACGTAAAGTTCCAAAAATCATATAAATAAGAACACAAATTTTCTTATCATAAAAGATTAATAATTCACAAATTTTAGACAAGGAAAGAAGTAATAGCAAAGGAAGAAAAATAAAAAATTCTGTATTGATTAATTTTGAATCTATTACATCTACAGAGTACCAGGATCTAACCGTAAACAATGGCGTAGAGAACTTGCGAAATAGCTTCCAAAAATGGTTACATTCAGTTACAAAAAATGATGAAACATATTCAATAAAATGACGTCTGAAATTCTTTAAGGCCTCGGTCATTTCCATGCCTGGTGGTAAAACAAGATGCATCATATCACAACCATCAACCTGCTTTTACAACTTTGAATTTGAGCCTTGCACGTGGAAGAGATTTGTTGAAGCAGGCCTGGGGGCGCCTTTTGCATTTTATGATTTTTATAGAGATTGTGCATTTTAGACATTTTGGTCCTCCCATCCACTTCTAATATAGGCCTGACACGTGGCTTTATTTGAGTAGTGACGGAGTCATAGCTCACTTTTATAATTTTAACTCTTTTCAAAGAAAAGCTTAAAAACTCAAAGTTCTCTACTGACCTTCCTCCACACTTTGAATTTCGATGCGGGCTCAACATTTGACTTTATCCCTTGCCATGAGCGGGGCCATGGGTCACTTTATAACTTAACAGCCTTTATGGAAACAAAGAAAAAATTCCAAAATTACTCCGATGGCCCACATTTGTGCTTTGAATTTTCAATGGTGGAGTCGTGGCTTACTTTATACTTTATACTTTTTTCAAACAAAACTGAAATATTTAAATTACTCTAACAACCCGCCTTCTCGCTTTGACCTGAAACATGGCCACATGTCCATTTGTGGGCATGTTCTGTATTTTCTAGTTTTGACTAAGTCCCTCTGTTTGGAAAATGCTTTATGTCTGACTTGGGACACATGGAGGCTTCACACTCATTTGGAGACTTTGTTTGGACCTGACATTTGGAGGTGTGCCGATTAGACACATAGAGAGTTGGCGCACGTTTGGGACTTGATTTTGGATTCACCCCCTGAAAGAGTTCCGAAGGGACACATGGGGCTTTCCACTGGTTCTCCTTTCCTTAGCCGATTTAATGGCCGGTTCTACCCCTTTTGACTTCTGTGGGACCTTAGACATGTGGAGAGCTGGCGCTTGTTTGGGGAACTGCCTTTGGCTTCAACCCTTGAAGGTATGCAAATGAGACATGTGGCACCTTCCACTAGCCTTAGACATTTAAATGGCCACTTTAACTTTTTGAGGCTCTGACCACGTGGAGGGAAGGTGCTCATTTGGCATTTGTCCCTTGGGTCTCACTTCTGAAGTTGCGCTAATGAGGCATGTGGAGGCTTCCGTCGACCCTCTTATACTTAGTTAATTCAATGGCCTGATCTGTCCCTTCATTGTTGGATTTGGAATGTGGGCTCACATGAATGAACCATCCCTTATAATTTTCTTTTATGCGGGGTCGTGTTTTATCAATTTTTCTTGGGGAAAAATTTGGATAACAGGCACCAACTCAAAAAATTTTAAACTTGACTTGAAAAATTAGGGAAATTTTAAGGGTGACAAAAAAGTGGAAGACATTGAAATAATCTTGTGAAGAAAATTTTCATTCAATTATTGGATATGAAAGTTGTATTATATATTGAAAAAGAGAGAGAAAGATTTGTGTTGTAAAACTAGTCTTGTGAAATAGAAAAGAAAGTTATTATCTTTATTTGAAGTTTTAGTTTGTATTGTGTAAAAAGGAAGCTCTTTGTTTTAAAATAAATGAGCTATATTCAATGGGAAAATAAAGTTTACTTTCATTGTGAAATTTATTATTGTAAATGAGAAAAAAGAAATATAAAAGTTTTAATATGTAAAAAAATGTATGCATAGTAAACTTGTATGTAAAACCAAGTTGCTAGTTGTTGTTAGAACTAATAAGTTATATTGGAAATGGAAATAAGCCACAAATTTAAAGTACATGGTTATGATAAATGTTAAGTAGATTATTTTGTTAAAATGATTCATTGTTATTGCTATTATTGAAACAAGAAATGCTTTAAAATGAATAATTTTAACTATAAAATGAATAGATGGAATTAAATCTTACAACTGGAAACTCTAGGCATATAAAATCAAGTTCAGAATGTATTTTTAAACATTTTAGTAACTTTTGTTTTTGGGAAAATTTCATTTTTGAAGGTTTTTTTTCTAAGGAATAGGACCGCCACCCTATACAGAGTGGTGGTCTCATAACTGCAACTTAGGTAAGGCAGCGGTCTCAGAACCGCTGCTCCGTAAGGTGGTGGTTCATGGTTTGTCACCCAGGTAGGACGGCAGTCCCAGGACTATTGGCCTACTCTGGTGGCAATTCTGTCACTTTTGACAGAAATTCCAAGATCCACGAGTGTACAAAATTTAACTTGGCCTAATCATAATTTTAAGCTTGTACAATTACAAAGGAGTCTTCCAGCAAATCAATAATGGCTAAATCTTATTGTTTAAGGAAAATAACCTCGAAATGGTAAATTAAAACCACTCCTTTTCATTTATATTAATGGGGGTAGGGTTTACCCCAAATAGAGAACCCTAAATACAAATGGCTTGAAATAAAACTAGATTGGAAAAGGAAATCCCTTCAATCCTTGAATGAAATAAATTACAATGATAAAACTACAAACTAAACTAATCAAATCTTGATCTCCTTGTATAATCCTCCATAGTTCTTCCTCTCTTTCTCCCATGGCTTCCTTATCTCCAACCTGTAAATTTAACAAAGGAAAAGTGACCAAATGAGGAGAATATAATAAAGGAAAGGTTTTAATAAGAATTCATAAGGAATTTTAGAGCTAGTTTTGAACCCTAGGATTGAGTGGCCACAATTGATTTGATATAAGGGTTGAGGATCAACCCTACATTTTTTTGGTAGGAATATATATTTTATAGATGTTTTAAATTAATCCTGAAGGTTATGTGTAGATGGGTGAATGGGGTCATTTAATTGCCTTGGGGTATAAGTCTAGTCTAGTTCTTAGTATGTTTTAGGAATTTATTAGAAAGGACTTTAAGCTATTAGGATAATGAAACTAAATTATTTAAGCATGAGGTTAACCATATTAGGTTTGAACATTAACTAAAGAGGAGAAAACATTAAACCAGGTAAATTATATTAGGGGACTGTTGATACAAAATCACAACACCCCCCGAATGGCCTCAGATCTGAATGGGGCATCTGGTGTGATCTGCATAACATTAGACCATCTCTTAAGCTATGGGACTTGCAAACTTGAGATGGAACTCTGGATAAAGTTGTCTTCTTCTTCCTAATCATAATGCTAAAATACTCTTAATGCCGAAATGATGCCTAAATACACTTATTATAGTAATGCCAAGGAGACAAGGAGAGATAGAGTGCATAAAGAGGGAAATCCTACACTAACAAGGTGATAGCACCAAGAAAATGTGGTGGCTAGTCACAATCTTAGTTGCCTGAAGTGGAGAGAGGTGAGAAATAGAGAGGATAGACAAATGCATCACATACCAAAGATAGAGTTCACACAGAAAACCACTTTAAACTCATTAAACATAGCTCCCAGAACCTGCAATAGACATTAGAAGTATGCATAGTATACCCTGCAATGATGAGAGGTGAGAAGAGATGATAAAAAAGGAACGATGGACAAAATGCATCACAAAATAGATTTTATTGCTCCATGAGTTCACATAGTACATCATCACTAGGAAATGTTAGGATAAATATTATTATCCTAATTAATTATGCATAGTTTAATTATTTAATTAATTTTATTAATTAAATAATAATGGTTATTTTGTTATATGGTTCATAAGCCATATTTGTCTTTTATAAATGTTGTTATATTGTTTTGAACAATATATTTGTTTGTATCTAATTGTTGCTTCCCAGATGTTATTGGAAGCCTGTATATTTAGGAACTTGGTTCACCTGTGCAACTTAATATTTTGTTTGTATTTGGCTGTGTAATATATATAAATATTGCAGCCCATTCTCTGTAAATTTTGGTTGATTAAGATTAATAAAATTAATTAGGCTTCCGTCCCTGTTTCTCAATCTACATTTGGTACTAGAGCGAATTGAAGCTCCTGGCAAGGTTGGAGAAGGTTACAGAAGAAGGAGAATTTGTGGAGAAGAAATCTGTAATAGAAGGAGAGCCAGTGTTGCCTCCTGCAGCTTCCTAGAACCCCCTGCAAACCCACAACCTCCTGTTTAGTTCCAAGTGTTTGGAACACAAATTTATATTTACACTGGTGCAACCAGCACCAGGAAAAATTCACTGTAGGCCTATATATTTTTAAAAAAAGAAGGAAATTCCCCAACCAGGGGTTCTCCCTCTAATTCAGAGGTACATTTAGTGACAGCTACAAGTAGCATGCTATTGTAATTGGAGGTATTTGTGCCAAATTCGGAGGATATCCAAGCTCACCAAGCTAAGGACACTTAGCTTGGTTATATGGATAATGCATAGCTCGACAGAGCTGTTCAACGACCCGTAAGAGACTGTGTGACACAGAAAAGGGTGGAAGAAGTATTAAAAAAAAAGTGGCTAAAGCTTTCGGTGGCTTGGTTTAGGGTTTTGTAGGTGAACATTTCGGTGGTGAATTCCTCTGATCTAGCGTGGAGGAGGCTTGCTAGATGATATGATGCTTACTGCCACTAGTGCTGATACCTGGAGATGGATGGCCCCATTTTAGCCTTTGAGTTCATCCCCAACGACACCCTCACAGAGCACCTCCACCGTGAGCGGCGTGACACCCCACTTGACTAGCGCATAATCACATGTAAAGGTGTTTCAGATCCATTTTTTGAGGCGAATGCACACCCCTAACCACCCTCCTCCAGCTGATTTTGATCTCCACAGCATACCTGCGACCTGCACACAAGAAAGCAAGAAACACACGACTCAACCTGTATAAAAAATGGTGGAAGAAGCGGCCAAAGCAAGAAATACAAAGGAAAACAAAAACAGCGGTGGAGAAATAGCAAAAGGAGATTAAAAGGCATTTTTTTATCCATTTTTCAAGAAAGAGAAACCCTAAGTCAACTTCATCTCCTTTGCAGACATGTGGAGCATCTACCAGGTTGCATTTTTAGAAAGTAAGTCAATTTTCCCTTTCATTAAATACAATATACTTCATTTCATATCACAAGCGCCCTAAGAGGCCAAGTTGGTTAGTGAATGCACCTTGGGAGTGAGAGGTGTGGGGGTCGAATCCTGCCCCAAACACTCAAAATCTCATTTTTTTGAAATTTGGTGGAAATTTTGGTGGAACTGCTAAATTTAGCAGATTTTTTGAATTTAGTTATAACTAACTAAATTTAGCGGAGGAATCCCTAAGTTAGGGAAAAAAAATCTTCTCCCATTTGGTCTGTTTTTTCATTTCAGACATTTTTTTGCAAAGGGGAGACCTATCTAAAAATTGCATCTTCGGCTTCTTTTTTGCAATTTTTTAGCATTTTGGGTCGTATTGGGCTCAGGAGGCCACCAGGACCCACAAAATAGAAATTTTTTGCCTGCCATTCAAATTTTTTAGTTTTTCAAATGTAAATTGTATATTGCTACATATTGTACTAATTTGCAGGTTGCCATAGTCAACTGCAAACTTTGCAACTGCTCAAAAACTGGTAGAATTGTAATAAAAAATAATAAAAAAATTGGTTCTGTAACACTCACGAGATCCTAAATCTCATTCGCAGCGTTCGGTATATACGGTGCCTCTGGGAAGCGCTTATGGGTAAAGCCATCACAACTACTACTACACTTAATGCCTAATATAGCTGCAACAATGTCGTCTGAACATCATCCCTATAAATCAATGGGGAGTAATAAGGTCATAGTGCACACACTATGAACCATCCCATCCATCTGTGAACGATTGCAAGACATAAATCTAGACTGAGAAATTATCCGAGTATATAGCGAAGTTACGCACACGTATGAGGATATTTATTTGAGCTGGTGTCAATAATCACACAGACCCCATCAGTACTGTCTTGGTACCACGTATTGAATTCTTTCAAGTACGTTAATGCCTCTTTCACATACCACCGGGTATATAGAAAGGGAGAGCTTCTTCCACGTACCGATGGGTATATCGGAAGGGCACATACATAGAAAGGTTCGGTATATTAGACTGACGGTATATAGATTGGGAGACCTAATACCTGGAGTGATAAGAGCCAAACCCTGTCAGTGATCTCTGCAAAATGGGCACCAATGCCCCCAAATTTTTTCTTTCGGATTCACAATTACTCAGAGGAAGTAACTATGTTGCATGGAAGACAAAAATAAAGACACAGCTTGAGTTTGAAGATATCTGGTCTGTTGTGACTGGTACTCTAACCAGATCACCAACTAATATAACAAAACAATGATAGTTTGATAGACCAAATCAGAAAGAAAAACTCATCATCTAGTTTGGAGTGTCCGATGATGTGCAAGCCCACATTCGAGATGCCACAACAACAAAAGAAGCGTGGGATAAGTTGAGCATAATATATGAGGCCAAGAACAAGAATGTCATACTAAATTTGTAGAGTCAGTTACATACATTGAAGTTCAAGCAGAATGAGAAAATTGAAGCTTTCTTAAGAAGAGTTGCAGAGTTGAGGGATTCACTTCTAGCCCTAAGAGAAGAAGTCAAAGATGAATCTCTCATTCCCATTGTTCTGAGAGCTCTCCCTTCTTCTTATCACATTTTTGTCACAACTCTAAACTTGTCAGATATGACAATTAGTTTTGAAAAGCTAGTAAACCTACTACAAAAAGAGGAAGCAATGCATAATAAGGATGATGAAGAGGAGAAGGCACTGTCTTCACATCAAAAATGGAAAGGAAAAGGTAAAGGAAAACCTAAATCCTATTAGAAGTCCCAACATCAGAATCAATATCATGGGGACAATCAACAGAAGAAGAAATTTCCAATTTGCAAAAGAGGACATGACTTAAAAGATTGTTGGTATAACACTTATAAGAAAGGTTCATCCAGTAACTCTAGACCACAACAACAACAATCTTACAAGGGACATTATAACAAATATCACAAACAGAGAAATGGGAACTGGAAAAGAAGACCCCACCAACAAGGTAATATTGTTGAGCAACAAGAACAGTCTGACAATGAAGACTTCTTATTTACTGCTCGATCAAGTGAACCATCCACGTCATCTAGTGATGTTTGGTATGTTGATTTAGGAGTCACTCGACACATGACCAGCCACAGAGACTGGTTTATTTCAATGAAGGACACGCCATCAAAAAATCATGTTTCGTTGGGAGATGATTCTTCATATATAGTTCAGGGGATTGGAAACATTTCTCTACCCCTTTGTTCATGCAAATGTAGACTATCAGATGTCCTATATGTCCCTGGGTTGACAAAGAATCTTCTTTCAGTTAGTCAACTCCTAGATCACAACCTGAAAATTGAATTTGATAGTCAATCCGGTAAGAAAATGTGTTTGATTCAAGATAAATCCAGAGGCTCGAAAATAATTGCAAAATCCTCAAATGTGGGACGTATGTTTCAACTTGATTTCATTCACAAAAATGATCAAGTACTTGTGGCTAAAAAATCCACCTCAACCCAGTTGTGGCATCAGAGATTTGGTCATGTCAGTTTCAAATATCTCGAAACACTTCACTGGTGTAATATGATACATGGGCTACCATCTCTTCAGAAGAATACAGACAAGTGTCCTTACTGCTTAGCATGAAAACAACACAGAGTTTCATTCCAAAGGAGTACATTTCGAGCTCATGGTAAACTTGACCTAGTTCATACCAATCTTTGTGGTCCACTGCAGCCAAGTCATTCTGGGTTCCAGTACTTCATGCTTTGTGTTGACGACTATTCACGGAAAATGTGGATTTTTTTGTCTTCGCAAGAAAAGTGAAGCATTTAAAACCTTCAAAAAGTTCAAAGTAGCAATTGAGAAAAAAACTGGTCGTCACATCAGAACTCTCCACTCAGATTGAGGGGGGGGAATTCACCAATGATGAGTTCAGAGACTACTTACAAACTCACGGGATTCGTTGATAAATGTCTCCTCCTCACACACCATAGCAAAATGGTGTTTTCGAGAGAATAAATCATACTATCATGGAAATGGTGCGATGCATGATCGATGATTCTAGACTTGTAAAGACATTTTGGGCAGAAGTAGCAAAAACAGCAGTGTATTTGTTGAACAGAGTGCCCACAACTGCTCTTGATGGAATTACACCACAAGAAGCATGGTCAAAAAGGAAACCATCCATTACACACCTCAGAGTATTCAGGTGCAAAGATAACATGCACATATCCAAACAAAATAGAAAGAAATTGGACATGAAGTCACAAAATCTCATCTTCATTGGATACAATGAAGAGAATCTTGGGTATAGATTGATGGATCCTAAGACCAGAAAAGTCTACACAAGCAGAGATGTTGAGTTTTTCAAGAAGAAGGAAGCAGAGACTCCTCCTTCAGACTCGCAAGATGTAGATTTTTCACCCATTGTAAAAATTGAAGCTAATGTTCCCTCAGAAGATGAAAGTGATGATGGGGATGATGGTGTTGATCAAATAGAACCACGACCCATGGGAACAGTTCAATGTATGCCTAAATGGTGTACAAGTACATTACGAGATGCAAGATTGGATGCTCCACTAGATACATCCACCCCTGGACCATGGACTCGCAGTAAAGCAAGGGAAGAAGTTAACTTTTCTTTAATGAGTAGAGTTATTGAATCAGATGAGCCCTCTACAGTCCAGGAAGCCCTACAGTCAAAAGCTTGGAAAGATGCCATGGATTGTGAATATCAATCAGTGATGAAGAATAAAACTTGGCAGCTTGTTGATCTTCCACCAGGGAGGAAACCCATTGGATGTAGATGGATATTCAAAACTAAGTACAAAGCAGATGGGACAGTGGAAAAAGCACAAAGCAAGACTGGTAGCAAAGGGGTACGCACAAAAAGAAGGCATTGACTATGAGGAGACATTTGCTCCCACAGCTAAGATCAAAACGATCAGGATGATCTTTGCTCTAGCTGCTTAGTTTGGATGGAAAGTTCACCAAATGGACGTAAAAAGTGCCTTCCTAAATGGAGATTTACAAGAAGAAGTCTACATGACTCAACTTGAGGGATATGTTGTACCTGGTCAAGAAGAAAAGGTATGTAGACTCAGGAAATCTCTGTATGGCCTCAAACAAGCACCCCGGGCATGGTACATCAAGATTGATGAGCATCTCATACAACATGGATTTGTTATAAATCCATATGATCCCAATCTCTACCTCAAAAAGCAAGGGGGGGGAGATGGTGATTGTTGTAGTTTATGTCGATGATCTAGTCATCACTGGCAGTTTAGTGAAGATGATTGATGAAACAAAGAAAGATCTTAAGCGATCATTTGACATGACATATCTCGGGCTTATGCACTACTTTCTTGGACTAGAAGTATGGCAGAAAGAGAATCATATTTTTGTTTCTCATATGAAATATACCAAGACTACACTCGAGAAGTTTAGGATGATGGATTGCACACTAATTGCTACACCTATGGAGAACAGATTACAGTTATCTCGTTCACATCCATCTCCTGAGGTAAGTGCCACTCTCTATCGGTAGCTGATTAGGAGTATCATTTACCTGACCTACACTAGACCAGATATCAGCTTTGCAGTAAGCTATCTATCCAGGTTCATGCATGAACCCAAAGTTTTTCATTGGAAAGTAGCAAAGCGCATTTTGAGATATCTCAAAGGATTAGTGGATCTTGGTCTAGAATACAAGAAGAATGAAAACTTCTTCTTGACTGGATATTCAGATTCAGATCATGTAGGTAACATTGATGATAGAAAATATACTTCTGGATTTGTATTCTTTATGGGATTTGGACCAATATCATGGGAAAGTAAGAAACAACACTTTGTTTCTCACTCTTCCACAGAAGCTGAGTATCATTCTGCAAGAGAAGCTGTCTGTGAAGTGATTTGGCTATGTCGCATACTGGAAGGACTTGGAATACCACAAGACAAACCTACTACCATGTATTTATACAATGAAGGTGTACTCAAACTTGTTCGCAATCTAGTTTTTCATGAGATAACAAAGCACATTGAGGTTCAGGTTCATTTCATATGTGAACATGTGTTGAAGCACAACATCCAGCTTCAATTTTGTCCAACTGCTGAACAACGAGCATATATTTTCACAAAGTCAATTGCATGTGATAAGTTTGAGTTGTTCAGAGATTTTCTCTCCTCATCTCTTCAGACAATGCACAATTAAGGGGGGGAATGTTAGGATAAAATATTATTATCCTAATTAATTATGCATAGTTTAATTATTTAATTAATTTTATTAATTAAATAATAATGGTTATTTTGTTATATGGTTCATAAACCATATTTTTCTTTTATAAATGTTGTTATATTGTTTTGAACAATATATTTGTTTGTATCTAATTGTTGCTTGTCGGATGTTATTGGAAGCATGTATATTTAGGAACTTGGTTCACCTGTGCAACTTAATCTTTTGTTTGTATTTCACTGTGCAATATCTATAAATATTACAGCCCATTCTCTGTAAATTTTGGTTGATTGAGATTAATAAAACTAATCAGGCTTCCGTCCCTGTTTCTCAATCTTCAGGAAAGAGGCAAAAAAATTCCATTACAAAGCTAAGAGAGGAGGCTTAAGCTCTACATTCAACCTGAGGGGAGAAAGAGAGATGGGGCAGGAGAGAAACTATGAAGAACCCTTGAAATATGCCCCTCCTTTACAATATATAGAAGAATGAGAGGAGGGAGGGAAAATTTGAATACTTCTTCACCACCCCTGCAATGCATTGAATCCACCTACTCTAACCACTCCAGAAAGCATTGAAATATGCTTGTAATAATTATGGGATTTAGTGAAAGACCCATGCCTCCAGTGTGTTGTTCCTTGTTTGGAAAGAAAGGAATCTATTATTGATCATGGTGATAGGTGAGAGACTTGATAGCCTTGAAAATGGTGGAATGGATCATTAATGGTTGCAGGTGAGGTAGCAAGTGTTGAGAGCTTTCCAAAACGTCTCCTCCTCCCACGTAAAATCCAAGATTCCAATCAAAATATATGGCCATTTAAAGGTTCTTTTGGGTTTGGGGTCTATTCGCGCATGGTCAATGTGGTAGTGCCACGCATTTTTAAGATTTAGTCCCCTCCTCTTGCTCTTGTAGTTGCGCTAAATTGACACGTAGCAGATTCCATGACCGGTTCTATCTCTTTTCTTCTTTTCCTGAGCCTCATGTTGGTGGAGACACTGTTCCTGACCCAAGACATCCAGAGAGCTAGTGCACGTTTGGGTACCACTTTTGGATTCACCTCTTAAAAGTGCATCAAAGAGACACATGGCTCCTTCCACTGCCTCACCTTATGCTTAGCCAATTCAACGATTGGTTCTTCATTTCTCGGTCCCTGACTATGTGTTGGGATGGCGCTCATTTGGGTACTGACTTTGGATTGCGCCTATGAAGTTACACGGATGAGGCACGTGGAGACCTCCGTAGGCTTTTGGAATTTTCGACGGCTAGCTCTGCCCCTTTTTTGACTATGACCACGTGACGAACCCGCACTCATTTGGGAACCCAATATTTATTGTTCCTTTGAAGTTGCACTTTAGATAACACATGGAGGGTTTTGCTAGTGCTTTGAATTAATCGATTCGGTCCTACTCTGTCCCCCTTTTAGACTCTTAGACACATGGCAAGGATGCGCTTGTTTGGGGACCAGCCTTCAGATTTTAAACGTTAAAGATGCGCTAGATGACACATGGAGGCTTCCGCTATTCCATCCCAAGCTTGGACTTTTCAATGGCGTTTCCCCTTCTCAGAGCTCAGGCACGTGGACAGTGGAGGGCTGGCGTTAGTTCACAGGGTCTCTCTTTGTGGTGCTCCTTGAAGTGTGGTGCCGATGAGGCACGTAGAAGCTTCACGATATTTGGGGTATGCCTCTAGATTTTAACTCTTAAGTTGTGCCGATGAGACACATGGAGGCTTCTACTCACTCCTTTATACTTATCCAATTTGGGCCTACTACCCATTTAGGAACAACTGTTTGACGGGTAGACATGTGGAGAGTTTGCACACATTTGGAGACCCTGCTTGTACCTAACCTCTGGAGGGTGCACCGTTTGGAACACATGGACGCTTCCACTGCCCTGAGAAATTTTCAATGGCCGAATCTGTCTCCTTTTTAGACCTGGGACACGTGGAAATATTACACTCATTTAGGGTCTCCATTCTCTTGCAATCTTTTGGAATTGCGCCAAACTAACACATGGCACCTTCCTTGAGTCCATTGCTTTACCCTAAGTTGACTTGAATGTGAAGTCCGAAAAACTTCAAGCCCTTTCTTCTGTCTTCTCCTATGAGCCTTTGGCCTCCTTTGACATTGTTTGATCCTCCATTTTCAAGCCCTCTGCCCCTTAGATTTGGGATCGATTGTGAGCCCGTTGGACTGAAACAACCCTTCTGATTTCTTATGCAAGGTCATGTTTGACCAATTTTTCTGGGGGAAAAATTTGGATAATATAAACCTTACTAAGTGGACTTTTCAATTAATCGACCTCTAAGATAAAGTAAATTAAATATTTAATAATTAATGTATTCTTGGTCCATCTCTTGTAAAGTAAAAGATATTGGTGTAAATTAGTTTAATGTATCCAGGGGTTAACACCTCTATAAACCTTTGTAACCTCTTACGCAACAAAAAAAAAATTTAGTCACACTTTTTGGGTTAAGTGATAGGTTTTAACATGATATTAGAATGTAGTTTTAGCAGGTATTACACTTGGTATCAGAGTCGTGGGCTCAAGCTTGAGACCCTTGGCACATCTAGAAAGCATGAGACATGAACATTTTAACCTAGTGTAAACATATTTTTTGTTGTAGACCTAGAAACCACATTGGCCTTGATAATTGTAATAATATAGACACCTAGAAAACGAAAGAAATGTATGGAGATAAAATAATTCTTGCCTTGTTCTAGGTAGGAAGTGTGGACTAGATGAGGGGTCCTTTTACATAGACCTAGAATTACCACATCCAGAGTAGGCTGTAGCAGCCATTCTGCCTTAGATTTTACAGATGCTTTAGGACATTAATGCCGCTATACGCAGAGGGTCCTTAGGAGTATGACTTTCTAGACATGATATGAAGCTATCGGTGGAGGCTCATGAATCTCCGTGACTCAGTAAGGAGCATAGGGCAGAGAACTTCTGCATTGAGTTGGCTAGGGTAGAGAGTCACCATAGAGAGGGCATGGAGACAAGATTTCAGGATATAGGGATATATTGCGGAGCCCTAGGCAGAGGGAGGACCATGCAGAGAGACCTAAGGGTCATTAGACATCTACTGCAGAACATATCAAGGAGATCCTGAAGCTAAGACTATCTCATTATTCTGGAGATACAGGTGGTTTTCATGGAGAGGTGTGGTTGGTGAGCTTGAGCGGATGCTTCAAGCATTGTCCTTGTAATAACAACAAGAAATATCGTGTTGCAATTCATAATCTGAGATATGGAGTAGGAGTCTGATGGAAGACTAAGGAGAAGAATATCCATGTTGACTCGGATACAGTTTCCTGAAAGCTATTTGAGGAGAATTTTAGGAGTAGGTATTTTCCCATGAGGTTTATTCATTAATGGATAGACAAGTTCCACGACCTCCGTCAGGAATCTATGACTGTAGCTGAGTATGAGAGTTGATTTCTGGACCTAATCCAGTATGTCGACTATATGTAGGATGAGAAGGTATTGATTCACAAGTTCACTAGGGGCCTGAGCTTTGATTTGAGTGGTGCGGTGCACATTCACTACCCACAGACATTAGTAGAGGCTAGGAGAAGGCCTATATTACAGAGGAGACATGGGGGAAGACACAATAGGATAGAGATAGAGTTCATAGCCACGCGTCTAATAGATGCAGGATGGTAGATCAAGGAGATTAGTCCCTCCTCCTCATGGTGGATAGAGTTTAGGACAGTCTTCATTTAGGCCACCACAATAGCCACCTCAGCAGCAAACCCACCCAGTTTACACAACCTCCTCAAATATTTGACACACAAAGGGGGTAGAGTATGGGGCCTCCTCCTAGGGGTCCCGTCAAGACATAGGGTGCACCTAGAGCTCAGTCAGGAGGATATTGTTAGCAGGGACCTCAGTAGTCTATAACTGGGTTGTCAAGATCCATAACACAGACTTCTAGAGTACCGAATGGAGTTGCATCCCACTGGAGAGGACCGGGAAGCTATTATTGTTGTGGCATTCTTGGACATAATTGGAGATAGTTCCCACATAACCCTAGTAATAAGGGTAAGTGTTATCCAAAATTCACCCCCAAGGTAATTTTGATAACATGCATCAGATTCTTGAGTCCTGAGCAAGTAGATTGATTTAATGCCCAAAATCATGTTTTGGTGCCCCCTTTGGCTTCTCTCTAACTCTCCCATCCAAGGAAAAATCTCAACGAGTTAGAAAAAAATTGAAAAAATCTGAAAAATGAAGTTGCAGGATTGTTTTAAAGCATTGCGGGTCTAGAGGATGCAGATTGTACTAGTGCGGGTCATACCAAGGTTCGTCGTACCAAGTTTGGGGATGAAATACAAGGAAATTTGGCTAAGTCAGACATTTTTGTCCTAGGCGATCCGCGGGACAGTTGGGGCATTGGGACGCGTGGGACGTGAAAAAAAGATGAAATGGCCGTATGCAGTGAAAATAATTTTTTTTTGTTCTTCTACGTGGTTTGGGAAAGCCAGGAAAAAGTATGCATGGGACATGAATCGACCGATTTGTCACATGTTGGTCTATTGTGGGGGGTGTGAAGATTTTCATCTAGGATAGTCAGGAAAAAAGTACATGCGGGACGCGTGGAACATGAAAGGTCGAAAAGGCCACAGAAGGGGGCAAGGAAGCCTGAATCGACCAATGCAGAAGAATGTGTTTAGGACAGCCGGGACACGCGGACCCAATTTTGCCACAATAACCACAATTCAAAGCAAAAGTCAAACGTTTGACTCGTGAACTTCAAATAGCCATAACTTTTGACTTGAGCTCCGATTTTCACGAAATTGGACTTTCTTAATTCTAATGAGGGTACATATATTTAAATAAAAGAAACATAATCGACTCTAGTCAATTAATGCTCATTCCCGTCAAATGATAGAAACAACTTGCTAGGCCCAAAATAGTTTCTCGCACTCAGAAGGCCATAAATTTTGCATTTCTCAAAGAAATCACACAAAATTTGTATCGTTGGAATCGTGGCTCCGACCCCAACATATAGAAATTAATAAATTATTGATTTGATGAGAAATCAAGGGGATTTTTCATAAAATGTGGCCAAGTTCATGATAGTGTTTTATTTGTAGTTGGGAGTGCAATTAAGAGGCATGGTCATCATTATTTCTCTGTTGCAGCCCTTGGGACAGTATGGGGAGCATTTTGAAAGTAATATAAAATAATTTTACTCCATTTAATGCCTCTTACAAGTGGTTAAAGGACAGATTTCAGGATTTCCATTTCCCCTTCTCTCTCTCTCTCATTTTTTTCTATAAATTAGAGTGTTGGGCTCATTGTAAGGGGGGAGGAGTTTCTTGTAGCAAAGCTCTGTCAAAATTGCTTTGTGAAGCCAATGTGCTGCAAGCCCTTGTAGTGGACTCCTTGCATGGTGATCCAGCCCTTATCTTATAATAGATTGAACTGTGCATATCATGAAGCAATAAAATAAAAGTTTGTGGATGCATCTTCCCCTGCTGTGTTTTCTTGCATTCTTCTTGCTCCTCCAACCTTGATTAAAAGAATATTGTCTATGTTTATGTTCTTACAGGGATCCATTATCATTGTATATGTTTGAAATTTTGTTGTGAATGCATTAGGCTAGATTGTGGAGAACTGTCATCGCCATTTCTAGTGTGCACTTTGCTTCTGTATCTCACACATTGGAAGAATACTATCACACTCCCTCCTTTTTTGGTATATCACCACTTTAGTGTAGGCTTTAATTTTTATGCATACTTTCTCCTTGGTCCCTTGGAAACTTAGATTAGGATAGATAGTTTTACCCGCATTAGAGTAGATTGTGGCAAGTAGTTTAGGAGTAAGAACCAACTTTCTCTGGAGTTCGATCTCAAGTAGCAAGTCCCACAACTTGGAGATAGTACCCATGTTATCCAATCACACCATGAGCTCAAATATATGCACTTGTGTAAACATAAGGGTGTTTGTGATTTGGTGATAAGAGTAAGATGTAGATTTTAGAGCCTACTATTGGTGATGGGGGATGGAACCATTAAATCTACGTAGCGGTCGAGAACCACCAGGATGAGCACCAGAGTACCATGATAGAGATGATAGGTAGTATTGGTGGTATTTCCTCCTCTATATTGTTTGATTCTAGTTCATCTTATTTTTGTATTGGACCATCCTTAGTAGAACATGACAGGTTGGTGACTGTTAGGTAAGGTCATAGCTAGGATGTTGAGATGGATTCTGGATCCAAAATTTTTGTAGTGGATTTGGGATCCTTCACCACTACCTCAAATCTTTGTATCCTACAGCTGGGTTGATATGGAGTCATCTTGGGCATGGACTGGCTATATACACACTGAGCTAGAGTGGACTGTTACCATAAGACTATTTCTTTTATAGATAATCTAGGAGTGGATTCAACGATAGTATGAGTTAGGAGGCCCATTTCCATTCGCACCATCTCTGCTATGAATCTTAAGTCGTGTGTGTGATGAGGTTGTCAGATGTATGTTGTTACGATTAGTGACAGATCTGAGAATGAGGTGGACCATCCCTTGATGACCATCTCATTTTGAGAGAGTTTGATGATGTTTTTCTAGGGGAGCTACTGGGGTTACCTCCACTACATGAGATTAATTTCCACATAGATATGGTTCCAGGCACAGAGACTATATCACAAACACCTTATCCGATGACTACCCATGAGCTTTGTGAGCTCAAGTTGTAGCTTGAGGGCCTTCTAGAGAAAGGCCTAATTCATCCTAGTGTATCCCCTTGGGGTGCAAAAGGTGATTTTCATGAAGAAGAAGGATGGATCTCTACGGTTGTGCATTGATTACCGCTAGCTGAATAAAGTAACGATCAAGAATCATTACCCTCTTCCACACATTGATGATTAATTTTATCAGATGAAGGATGACACATTTTTCTCCAAGATATATATTAAGTCAAGGTATCATCAACTGAGAATCACAGAGGCAGATATTCATAAGACCACCTTCTATATGAGATATTACCACTACGAGTTCACAGTGGTACATTTTGGTCTGACGAATGCCCCTGCAGTGTTCATAAGCTTGATGAATGGGATATTCAAGAAAAAATTGGATCACTTTGTGCTCATTTTCCTTGATGAAATTATGATTTATTCACGTAAGTGTGAGGAGCACGAGGCCCAATTTCACTAGGTTCTTCAATGTCTTTGTGAGCAACATCTTTATGGGAAACTAGAGAAGTGTGTGTTCTTTCAAACATAGGTGCAATATTTGGTCCACATCATTTCTGGGGAAGTTATCACATTCAATCCTTCCAAGATTTGAGCTATCATGGATTGGACAACACCCACTAGTGTGACTGAGGTGTGTAACTTCATGGGTTTCGCAGGGTATTATAGGAGATTTGTTCAGGACTTTTCTCGAATTACGTACCCCATTAATTCCCTGTAGTGGAAAGGGAATAATTTTGTATGGTAAGATAGATGTGAGCAGGCCTTTGGGACACTAAAGGAATTCCTCACAACAACACCTATTCTTGTAGTACCAGACCCTCAGGGTGAGTTCTTTGTTTGTACAGATGCTTCTTTGACATAACTTGGAGGTGTGTTGATGTAGGAGGGAAGATTTGTTACTTTTGAATCTTGCAAACTCAAGGATTATGAGCTCAATTATCCAACTCATGATCTTGATCTTGTAGTAGTTTTTCACACCTTAACTTGCGGTGGACAAAGTTCCTTCTTGGCCAGAGATTCACACTCAGGACTGATCACTTGTGTCTTTGCCACCTCTTCACGCAGTCCAATATCAATGCTCGTCAACGACATTAGATGGAGTTGGTTTGTGAGTACGATATGGAGATAGAGCATGTGAAAGGGAAGGAGAATGTAGTTTCAGACACCCTGAGTAGATGGAGGCATGTGGTTATGGCTACTTCAGTGGGTATAGATTTACGGAGCAATATTTTGTAGGAGCTTCCTCATGATAGTTTTTACCTTACATCTAGAGCAGAGATTGAGTCTCAGAGACCCCTTGATGGGAGATTTGATGGATTTCATTTAGAGTCAGACGACATTCTCAGATAAAGAGGTCATATTTGTGTTCCTGGAGATGGAGGCTTGAGATAGGACATTTTTGCAGAGGCTCATTGTGCACCTTATTCAACACATCCCGAGGTGAAGAAGATGCATGCCACTTTGAGATAGTTGTACCATTGGAGAGGACTTCAGAAAGACATGGCTTAGTTTGTGTCATGCTTTTTAGAGAGTCAGAGGGTGAAGACCGAGCATCACCATCCGGCTGGCCTTCTCTTTCCTCATGCCATACCGGAGTGGAAATGGGACACCATTTCCATGGACTTCATACTTGGGTTATCGATGTCGAGATACCACCATGATGTCATCATGGTCACGGTGGATAAATTGACAAAAGTGTCCCACTTTTTTTTGGTAAAGACCACCTAGACAGATAGTGCAGTAGCATGAGTATATCTTGATGAGATTATCATATTGCACAAGATTCTGTGGAAGATCATTTGCAGCCCCGATCCTTTGTACACTTCTGACTTCTAGACCACCATGTAGCATGCTTTCGGGACAAGGATCAATTTGAACATAGTGTATCACCCTGAGACAGATGGAAAGACTGAGCATGTGAATTAGATCTTAGAGGACATGCTTAGGATGTACATTATGGATCATCAGTCGAGATGGGAGGAGTATTTGTACTTGGTGGAGTTTTTCTAAAATAATATTTTCTAGATTTCAATAGGCATGGCACCTTTTAAGGAACTTTATGGCATGGAGTGCAGGAAACCTCTGAGTTGGGACAGGTTATAGGATAGGGTTTCTCTTGGGCCAACCTTAATGCAAGATATGGAGGAGTAGGTTGTTATGATAAGGAAGAGATTGTAGGAGGTGCAGGATAGGCAAAATAAGTATGTGGATCAGCATAGAACATATCATAGTTATGAGGTGGGCACGAAGGTGTTTCTTTGTTTCAGACCACATAAGATCCCTATCCATTATGGAAAAGGTTCTAAGCTTGCTCCTAGGTTTTTGGGTCCCTTTGAGATCTTAGAGCACATCGGCCCATTGGTCTATCATCTAGCATTTCTACCTAGCTTGTCTCTCTCCAATGATGTGTTTCATGTATCTGTGCTTAGGAGATATATTTATGATCCTTCTCACATATTAGATTAGACCACATTTTAGGTACAGGATCAAGGGAAGGAGATGGTGGATCCCATCCACATTATAGAGCATAAGACCCTGAGCCTTCATGGTAGAGATATTGACCAGGTTTGGGTCCAGTGGGATAGGTATGATGAGATTTCTGCTACATGGGAGGATGCTACACTACTACGAGTTCAATTTCCACACTTGTTCAAGTGAAGTCTAGGAGGAAGTTTAGTCACTTCCAGGAGGAAGTTGAGGCTAAGGGGAGGGGGATGTAGTGTCCACTTCCCTTCAACACTTATTTCTATTGATTTCAATACTATTAAACTATGCTTATGGACATTTTGTATTATTCTAACTTAGCATAATGTTAGATGTTAGAGATACTAGACTGTTGTTGATTTCAATTCTTAGTATGGTGTGTGTGGAATTTTAGATACATTTTGATATGGATGATGATATGTTGTTAACATGGTTATATATATTTCTGACATGCAATATTTTTGTCACACTAAGTAGGCCTTGATAATTGAACTAATGTTGTGATCATTTTGACATGGATGAAATGTAGAATAGAGATGTTGTTAGAAATTGTAAATGATATCATAATTTCCTAGATGTTTGTGGATTTAAATTCCATATTTTATCTTAGATGTTTTGATGCGGCCACTAGGCTGAAAGAGGTATTATGTGTTTTGCAAGTAAATATATTCACAAAAAATAACACGGGGGATTGGAGACCAACCACATTGGAATGCTTGGGGAATTCAACAAGGTTCACCATGACAACATGTATGTATTTAAGTGCACTCGCGCGCGCGCGTGTGTGTGTGTGAGTGTGTGTGTGAATTATTGTTAGGAGGTTCCCATGGGGGTATTACCTCTATTTGTGACCAAGGGGTTTATGTGTTGTATTTTATTTAGTATTCCTTATTTAATTTTAGTATGTGTGTTTTAGTGATGTAATTTCCTTGTATTAATTATTTATATTTTGGTGTATAATCCCTTTTGTCTTTAATGAGTTTAGGTGTCTTATTTAAGTTAATTAATATTGTTCTTAACTAACTTTTGAATGGTTCAAAAGACTTCATTTATTAGACTAGATGGCTCTTGGGTTTTGTGTTGTAAGTTGAGTGCTTGGGATCTTGAGTGTTGTACACTCCACCCCTTCATGTAAATTGGAATTTGGCCTTAAGGGACAATTTTGAAGGATTTTGGGACAAGTTCAACTTGTCCCACACCTCTTAAATTGCTATACCAATCCTACCTATCAGTTGGGGGGTCAAAAACTCACCCCATTATGTGTTTTGGGAAGACAAAAAGGTAAAATATTTTTGCACTTTATTTGATGTAAATAATTTTGTCCTTAGTGGACATGGGCTTGGTTTGTGTGTGTAAGTAATTTTTCATTTCACTCACCCACCAATTTATTGTGTATTGGGTTTGAGGTTTGACTTGTGAGGTGGAGTTCAGGATGAGTGATGTGGCATCGTAAATGGAACCACCTCACCCTCCTCTCTCCCTTTTCCATTTATTCAAGTTTTTGTGCTTGTTTGGGGGTTACTTCATTCTTTTGTGTTCTTGCATGTTTGGGAGTAAGAGGATTTTGGAGAGTTTGTGGTTTTTTTGGAGCTTGTTGGTGATTGCTTGGGTTGAAGAAGCTTGGATATTGACTCTTGGAATAAGCTTTACAATGGAAAGGTAGGAGCTTTACTCTTATTTAATGTTTTTATTTTATTTTGTGTATATGTGCTTGTTTTTTTTAGTGTTTTGGAATGTTTGTTGGGTGCTTGGGTAGATAAGTGTGGTGTATGAGGGGACTATGGGGAGAATTCATGTAGGGAGGAATACGATTTTATTTTATGTTTTGAGGGAGTTTGGGTTGGGTGCCCCGCCTTGGAAAAGGAATGCTTGTATTTCTTACTTATTTTTTTTAGGAGGGAGGCATAAGATAATGAAGGAGGCATAAGAATATGTGGGTGGCATAAGAGGTACTTGAGGGAGGCATAAGAGTGTGCAGGGGTTTTGAGATATGTATTGGAGGTTTTAAGGTGGGCACCCACTTTCCATTGGGAGGCATAAGTGGCCTCCCCATAGGTTCTTGCTCCTTTGGCTCTTCATTTAGAAGCCTTGTATATTTTTTGTTGTTCCTCCTTTTGTTTATAGTTTGAGTTGGTTATTTTTTGGAATGGTTGTGAAATAATTGATTTTGTGTGTTGTGGGAAGTGTCATCACCAATCCGGAACTATGATAATTCTTCACCGGGAACTCCTCGTGCTATGATTATTTACTAATGCACAGCCTTTAGTTTGGTGGATTTAATCTGGAAACACAAAAACAAACAAACACAAGAATACCATAGACTATGATAAAAAGGAATGATGATAAATCTAAAATATCAGAGTAAATTATAATATTAGCATGAAATTGTTACAATCTCACCCATGAGGTACTTCAAGTGTTATTGACTTCACTTGCCTTCCAACCAATACTATGGGAGAAACTTCACAATTACACCTCTTAATGGCTTCTTCAACACACCTTTAAACTGATGGCTTCCTTTACACACATTCATACAATATTTCTCACTACTTCCTTCTATGCTAAATGAGGGGGGTGGCCTCTTTATTTATAGAACTTCCAGGCTTATCCATCTTATCTCTAATAGGATAAGAAATCCACTCTGACGAATCATATTCCATACCTTAACTCTTATCTGTACATGTAAGCTTATCTTTTAAGATAAGATAAAAACCTTATCATTTCACATGGGTTCCACATTTTTAGACTTTTTACAAATAAAATATACAAAAATATTTATGACCTCACTCCTTGTCCTTATTACCAATATAATATTTCTAATTCCTAATCATGTAGACCCTACTTCTCTACTTACCCAACTTTGACATTTTAACATTATACGACCACTTACGACAAATATTTACTTTTTACCACAACATTCCTATTGTACTTTTGACTATTACCCGTACTATACATTATTGGCGGCGTCGTACTGGCAGTGCCGTTATCTTCTATCAGATGCTACTACTAATTATACTTAACAACATCCTATTCCTAATACATACATTAATGAAATAGAAATTACGGAGGAAAATTTTAGTGTCGACATCTTCCCCCTTCCTAGCTTCTACTCCGTCCTCGGAGTAGACTATTCTGGTGCTTGGAAAATCTTCAACTTGTCGTGGTTGACCCATTTCGTAATGGGAGTGCCATCCAATTCCTCCAGTCGTACGTACCATTTTCATGCACAGCTGCTATTTTGTAGGGCCCCATCCATTTTGGAAGAAATTTTCTGTCTTCTTTTTTTTTATCTGGAATCATATACTAGAACCAAGTCATTCACATGAAATGGAGACCACCAAATCTTTTGATCAAAGTATTCCTTCTGCTTCATTTTCTTTCTCTTATAGCTTGTATCCTTTGCTATTTCCCTCATTTCCTCTAGCAAATGAAGATGTACCAACCTTTCTTTTACTGAATCACTTTCATCCATCCTTTCATTTTTTTCATAACTCTCACCGTGGGAATATCAAACTCAATAGGAAGAACTGGATCAATGCATAAGCCAACTGAAATGGGGAGTATCCTGTTGCTGACTTTGATGTTGCCCTATATGCCCACAATGCTGCATGAATCCTTTTATCCCATTTATGTACCTGCAAGGCTGCATCTTTTGCTAGAATTTGACACAACACAAAATTTGTTCATTCCACCTGTCCATTTGTGCTTGGCTTGTATGTTGTTGCCTTCCTGTGCTTAATAGAAAACTTATTGACTAGGGCTTCTACCACCTCATTAATGAAGTGGCTTCCTTGATCTGTTACAATTTCTAATGGACAACCAAATCTGGTGACAATGCGTTCATATATGAACCTTGCCACTTCATCCATGGAAGTTGTTTTTTTCAATGGCCTAGCTTCAACCCACTTGGTTAAATAATCTGTGGCAACTACAATATACTTATTTTTTGGCGTGAGGTAGTTGGAAGTGGACCTACAATGTCTATTCCCCACTTTTCAAAGGGACCAAGTGGAAGAATAGGACATAATGGAGCTGATGATGAAGTCTTACGGTTACCATGTGTTTGACAAAAATATCACATGTCTTACAATAATTATAACAATCTTTAAAAAGAGTGGGCCAGTGATAACCTGCATCCAAGATCCTTCTTGTTGTAAGTTGTCCAGAGAAGTGCCCTCCACATGTACCATTGTGGAATTCTTCTAGCAGTTCCTTCCCTTGATCACGTCCAACTGCCCTCTTGTACTGTCCATCAGGTCCTATTCGAAATAATACTCCATGCAGAATAGAATATGGACGACTGGCTTGAGTAATCTTTCTCTTAGTCTTTGCATTGGCACCATCAGGAAACTTGAATTCATTCAGATAATTCCAAATATCTATGTATTCACTAGGGATTGTGTCAAGGGATAACAATGCTGCATCGGGGAAATCATCATCATCATCACAAGATGATCCTAAACCATCATAGGCTCGAGAGAGTGCATCTGCATTGACATGCTTCTTCCCTGGCCTATCTATAATATCAAATTCAAATTCTTGTAGCAAAATTATCCATCTGCTATCCTCCCTGATGGGTTAGGCTTATTTACAATATATTTTAGAGCCTGATGATCTGTTACAACTAGAAATTTTTTGCCCTAGCAAGTAATTCTAAAAACTTCTTTACAGCAAAAATAAAAATGATAGCCAGAGCCTCTTTTTCAGTTACAGTATAATTTACCTCAGCACTGCTCATTTGTCTGCTCCCAAAGTAAATTGGATGTTCATTCCCCATTTTCATCCTTTTGGCTCAAAGTACTTCCTAGTGCTTCATCTGAGGCATCAGTGTACACAATGAATGGCTTGCTCCAATCTGGATTCTTTAAAACAGGTGAAGACACCAGGGCTTCCTTCAGTTGTCCAAAAGCTTCATGCGCCTTATTTCCTGGTTCATAAGTAACATCCTTCTTCAAGAACTGGGTTAGTGGCTGTGCAATCTTTGAGAAATTCTTGATGAACCTTCTATAGTAACCCCACATGGCCTAAAAATGATCTCAACTTACTTCTATTCATAGGAAATGGTAACTCTTTGATTTTTGAAACTTTATCAGGATCAGTACCAATACCATCTCTGGATACAACATGCCCTAACAAAACACCTTTAGAACATCCAAAGACACACTTTGTAGGGTTTAGTGAGGCTTGTGCTTCATCTAACCTTTGAAATGTTGTCTCCATCTGTGCAGGTGGTCCAACTTGCTCCCATAGATGCAAAAATCATCCAGAAATACTCTGATGAAGGTCCCAATGTAGGGTTCGAACACCCTATTCATCAAACGCTGGAATGTTGCCGGAGCATTACACAACCCAAAAGGCATAACTCTATAAGCAAACGTTCCCCAAGGAGTGGTGAACGTGGTCTTCAGCTGATCTTTCTCTGCTATACGAACGAACTTGGTTGTAGCCGCTATATCCATCAGCAAAAACTATAGCACTCCTGCCAGCTACTTCGTCCAAGATCTGATCTGAAAATGGAAGAGGGTAATGATCCTTCTTTGTTGCCTTATTGAGCTTCCTGTAATCAACAAAAATGCGTAGCTTCCCATTCTTTTTTATTGAGATCACAATGGGAGAAACCCATTCTGAATTCTCCACAGCAAATATGAATCCTGCATCAAGCAACTTATCTATTTCTTCTTTTACAGTCTTGAAAAATTAGGATTCATTCTATATGGCATTTGCTTTATGGGCTTAGCACCATCTACCAGCTCAATAGAATGTTCTACCCAACTTACTTGACGGAGTTCCTTGTAATCAAAAGTGAATATGTGTATGTACCTTCGAAAGAGCTGGAGGTAGGATTCCTTCTCACTCTCCATCACAACATCACACAATCTTTATTTGTTGGAGACGATCATCAACTTCTTCTTCAGATAATTTTATGGGGTCATGAGTTGGTGTGTGACTGGAAGGATATCCATGACTGAAACATCAACCTCACTTTCTTCATCTTCAGTGTCCACTTCACTGGTACTAGAGTAATCAGAGGATGTCCAATCATCAGTTTCATCACTTGAATCCACAGGTTCTGCCTTATGATGTCGAGGGATCACGTTTATCTTCACCCTCTCTCTACCACGTCCAAGTGTCATGAAGCCTTCATTCCAGTAGTTTCTTGCATGAACTCTCCTTAGCCATGGTCTTCCCAGCAACATTGGGTACGCAACAGTACCATTTTTCATCACCTGAAAGTCTACCACACATACAACACCCATAACAGATATTGCCACATTTGAAACTACACCTTCTGGTTTAGTTTTTCCCTTATTTAATGACCTTAACATAAGTGTTGAAGGGCGATCAATTTTTAAACCCAACATATTCATTACAGACTCGGTCATTACATTAACTGCAGCACACCTCCATCAACTAAGACATCATGAATTGAAATACCATTACATAATACCTCAGCTTGTGGAGCATAGGGATCCGCCTCTGCCTCCAAAACAGGGACCTCAACCTCCTTCCTTCATCGAGCATTGAGTCCACTTCGCAACTCCCGCCTCTTCTCAGAAGACATAGCCAAGAGTTGACCATATGTAATATTTGCAGGCCTTTTGGACAGATCTTCCAAGATGGAGTATGGTCCTTGCCCCTGTGAAATGTGAAATAAAATCCTGCACACCCAACTTTCTTCTCCTATGTTTCTTACTAGTTTCTCCTTTCATCTTCTTAGGATCATTTCCATCTTGATTATCTTTTTCTTTCTTTCTTTTTGTTACAAACACATCTACTTCATTATTTCTGCTCTTATCTACTACATCAAAAGAATTCACAGGTGCTTTTCCTTTATCATTATCTCTTTTACCAGATGTAGAAGCTCTATCTGGACAATTATACTTAATGACCCTTTTTATAACAACCATAACATACAACTTCAGAAATATTTCTTTTTGGACCTCTATCTCCTCCCTGAGAAACTAAATTCTTTTCCTTGAAGAAGATTAATAGTTAACTGACCCATCTTTTTGAGCAGATCTTCATACTCAGTAGATGTACTAGGAGAAATATTTGTGCTCACCGAGAGAGTGGTTGTGGATTCTGGACAAAAGGTGTGGTGTAGGCTCTACTTTAGCAACAATTTCTTTGGGCTCCTCTTCCATGCTTTCTTCTTGCCTTCTTGCAATCTCCTTTGCTTGTTCAATGGTAGCTGGGCGGTCATACTTCACTCATTGTCTGATCTCTGGCTTCATCCCAAGAATGAAGTGCTTACATAGGAGATTATCCATGCCATTCATCAACCCATCCGCTAATCCTTCCTTCCAGATCTGGGCATCGAGCTTCCTCCTTAGCTCTAGAACACGAGCATGATAATCCCTTATCTTCTCCTTCTCTCCTTGGGATAGCTTTGTGATCTCGATCATGAGATCTGCATATTTTTGTTGTTCACCAAATTCTTCAAGAAAACTTTCAGTTAATAAATCCCATGAATTTTTCACATTTTCACCTAGTGTTTCAAACCACCTAAGTGCTGAACCATCCAAAAAGGTAGGAAAAAATTCAGTCCATTGTTCCCTTCTTATAAGGCCATTACAAATACAAGATCGTTTAAACTCTTGAATGAAAGAAGGAAGCATCTTCATTAGATTGGGCTGAAAAAAACAGGAATCTTCCCCATTTTCAAAAGTAACCACAGTGAAATACCAACCCACAAGTACAATCAACAAGACTTATGTGCACAAATAATTGGAATCACTATACTAGAATAGACTTTAACCTTTCTACAGAAAATAGAAATGACCACGGTAAACTATGGTAAAACTTGACTTACTGCGGTAAAAAACTGACTTTACTGTGGTAAACACTATTCACAGTAAAAAGTGAAGTTACTGCGGTAAAAAAGTACTATACTCATGGTAAAAAGTGACTTTACTGTGAAAAATACTATTCACAGCAAAAATGACTTTACCATGGTAACTACTATTCACAGCAAAAAAATGACTTTACCATGGTAACTACTATGCACAGTAAAAACAAGGTTACCCTCCAATTGATTTTTGACTAAGTGGGAATATCTCTCCAGAAAATCCACCAACGAGGAATGGTCCCGGGCAACGGAACCAAAATGTCATCACCAATCCGGCACTATGATAATTCTTCACCGGGAACTCCTCGTGCTATGATTATTTACTAATTCACAGCCTTTAGTTTGGTGGATGTAATCTGAAACACAAAACAACAAACATAACACAAGAATACCATAGACTATGATAAGACAGAATGATGATAAATCTGAAATATCAAAGTAAATTATAATATTAACATGAAATTGTTACAATCTCACCCATGAGGTACTTCAAGTGTTATTGACTTCACTTGCATTCCACCAATACTATGGGAGAAACTTCACAATTACACCTCTTAATGGCTTCTTCAACACACACCTTAAAATGATGGCTTCCTTTACACACTTCATACAATATTTCTCACTACTTCCTTCTATGCTAAATGAGGGGGGTGGCCTCTTTATTTATAGAACTTCCAGGCTATCCATCTTATCTCTAAGATAGGATAAGAAATCCACTCTGACGAATCATATTCCATACCTTAACTCTTATCTGTACATGTAAGCTTATCTTTTAAGATAAGATAAACCTTATCATTTCATGGGTTCCACATTTTTAGACTTTTTACAAATAAAATACACAAAATATTTATGACCTCACTCCTTGTCCTTATTACCAAATATAATATTTCTAATTCCTAATCATGTAGACCCTACTTCTCTACTACCCAAAACTTTGACATTTTAACATTACCGGACCACTTACGACAAATATATTTACTTTTTACCACAACATTCCTATTGTACTTTGACTATTACCGTACTATACATTATTGGTGGCGTCGTACTGGCAGCGCCCGTTTATCTTCTATCAGACGCTACTACTAATTATACTTAACAACATCCTATTCCTAATACATACATTAATGAAATAGAAATTACGGAGGAAAATTTTAGTGTCGACAGAAGCTTTTTTTTTGCCATGTGTTGATCCACATTCCATTTCAATATGTTTGGGGCTCAGTGGCCAATGAGGAGGAGGACTTCTCTTCGCCATTTGATATTTTTTGTTGGGTGGAGAGTGTTGCCTCTCCCCCCATTTTTTTTGTGGATCAAGCAAATCATGAAGGAGCTATCTTGTTGGTGATATGAAGCTTGGAGCTTTTGTTTGAGTCCTTAAGAAAAATCCTTCTTGGTGAAACCTTTTTTATTGTTCCCACTTAGGGTGGAGGAAATTTTAATATTGCATTTCTATTTTAGCTTAGATTTTGCATTATTTCCTACTTTAAGTGGAAGACATTAAAATAATCTTGTGAAGAAAATTTTCATTCAATTATTAGATATGAATTTTTTTTTATTGATTGAAAAGATATAAAGAAATATTTGTGTTGTAAAGCTAGTCTTGTGAAATAGAAAGAGAAAGTTATTATCTTTATTTGAAGTTTTAGTTTGTATTGTGTAAAAAGGAAGTTGTTTGTTTTTTAAAAGAAATGAAATATGATCAATGGGAAAATAAAGTTTACTTTCATTGTGAAGTCGTATTAATGTAAATGAGAAGGAAGAAATATAGAAGTTGTAGTATGTATGTAAAAAAAATGTATGCATAGTAAAACTTGTATATAGAACCAAGTTACTAGTAGTTGTTAGAACTAATAAGTTGTAGTGGAATGTAAATAAGCCAAAAATTTGAAGTACATGGTCATTATTAAATGTTAAGTAGATTATTTTGTTAAAATGATTCATTATTGTTGCTATTATTGAAATAATAAATGATTTAAAGTGAGTAATTTTAAATATAAAATGAATAAATGGAATTAAATCTGATAGATGGAAACTCTAGGCATATAAATTCAAGTTTAGAATGTATTTTTAAATATTTTAGTAACTTTTTTTTTGGAAAAAAAAAAATTTGTTTTTGGAGGTTCTATTCCTAAGGAATAGGATCGCCATATTGTGCAGAGCGGCGGTCTCGTAACCTGCCACTCAGGAAAAAATGTGGTCTTAGAACCCCGCTCCATAAGGCGGTTGTTCATGGTTTGTCACCAGGTAGGGCGGTAGTCCCAGGACCGCCAACTTGCTCTAGGTGGTAGTTTTGTCACTTTCGATGGAAATCCTTAGATCCGTGACTGTACAAACTTTAACTTGGCCTAATTAAAATTTTAATCTTGTAAAATTACCAAGAAGACTTCTAAAATCAATAATTACTAAATCTTATTGGTTAAGGAAAATAAACCTTCAAATGATAAATTAAAACCACTCCTTTTCATTTATATTAATGGGGGTAGGGTTTGTCCCAAATAGAGATCCCTAAATACAAATGGCTTGAAATAAAACTCATTGGTAAAGGAAATCCCTTCAATCCTTGAATGAAATAAATTACAATGATATTTAAAAACTACAAACTAAAACTAATCTAAGCTTGATCTCCTTGTAGACTCCACCATATTTCTTCCTCTCTTACTCCCATGGCTTCCTTGTATCCAACCTGTAAATTTAACAAAGAAAAGTGAAAAACCAGGAGAATAAAAAAAAAGAAAGGTTTTAATAAGAATTCATAAGGAATTTTAGGGCTAGTTTGGAACCCTAAGATCTAGTGGCCACAATTGATTTGATGTAAGGGTTGAGGATCAACCCTACATTGTTTGGTAGGAATATATATTTTATAGATGTTTTAAATTAATCCTTAAGGGTATGTGTAGATGGGTTGAATGGGGCCATTTAATTTGCTTGGGGTGCAAGTCTAGTCTAGTTTCTTAGTATGTTTTAGGAATTTATTAAAAAATGGACTTTAAGTTATTAGGATAATGAAACTAAATTGATCAAGAATGAGGTTAACCCATATTAGGTTTGAACATTAACTAAAGAGAGAAAAACATTAAACCAAGTAAGTTATATTAGGGCACCTTACTAAGTGACTTTCAATTAATCGACCTTAGAGATAAAAGTAATTAAATTAAATAACAATTTAATCATATACCTTAGTCCTGGTCCATCCCTTGTAAAGTAAAGATTATTGGTGTAAATTAATTTAATGTATCCTAGAGGTTACAGCCTTGTAACCTTTGTAACCTTCTTACATAACAAAAATAAAATTAGTCACACTTTTTAGGTTAAGTGTTAGGTTTTAACGTGATCCTAGAATGTCATTTTTTGCAGGCGCAACAAAGATCAACAAAATAATTAAAATTAGCTTAAATAATATTAGCCCCCTTTTAAAACATGTCGCAAATTATCCCCTAAAAAATTAGATATTCCTTTAGATATTTTAAAAAATAGCATCATTAAGCAACCATTTTAATCGAGAATACAATAAGCCTCTAATAAAAAATGTTCGTAAAAAGATGTTTTTGAAACACTTTCAACAACTAATAAGCATTTACGACAACACTAGAAGGTATGAAGGAAGAAAATATGCTAAATTATTCGTAACAAGATCATAATCACCTAACGATGAAAGGGAGCACACACAAACATTCAACGTTATAAACTGTAGTCTTTTGAAGTAATAAGTAGTGAGTCAACACCGAAAGGGGAATTACATATACAATTATAAAAATTAATTATTTAATATTAAATGTATATATAAATGTTTTATTTGTCTTTCACCCAACATTCGCGGGGGTCACATAATTTCGTTCAAATGACTATATTTATATATCTTTTGAATATTTTAAACAAATGAGATTAAGTTTGAGGATGTCATAATAAAATTTTTATGAATAAATTAACAAAATATAATAATTTTTATTTGTCAATATCTTCGTTATATTATGTTAATTCATCATGTTAAATTAAATTCTTGTAAGTTAACTATACGTACCCAAAATTGTAAGGTATTGTACTGCCAGAACAACGTTGACACGTGCCCCAATGATAGTCTTTGGTGTAACAGGAGGGAAGCTCCTAGGTTACATCATATCGTCACGAGGAATAGATGTTGACCCGACCAAAAATTTGGGTGTGTCCTCGAAATAGTTCCACCTTTTGGATGAATCTAGAATCAGGTCATTTCTCAGAAAGCTGGGTACAATCCGGCGATTCATCCTGGACTTAAGCTTCGCCATTCATCCAATCAACAATTTACTCAAGAAAGATTCATGTACGTACCCAAAATTATAAGGTACTGAGCTATATTTCATCCAATCCATTGGAGAGAATAGAATAGCCTAGGAAGCCATTAAAGTTGCAGGTTTTTTCTCTTCAAGCAAGATTAGTTTCAGGTTCTGAACGCTTCATGTTGCATGACTCGCAATAAATCCCCGCTAGGAAGTGCATAAGTCAAGCTCTGTACTCTTGTGCTATCCCTCTCCTACTCGCATTGTATTTAGTCTGTATTATGAGCTGCTTTTTTCCCAATATCTACTTCTATTGATGCTAGCATTACATGCTTTTCTGGATCCACGTGAACATGAAGGAATGAGGAGATCACACACACCATCGGATTCACCACTGTTTAACAGTATCTAGGTTCTAGCTTTCAAAGTTCTAGTTAGAATCATATCAAATAGAGTAGTTAATTACTTTATTTCAGTAAATTCTATTCTCGATATTTCCAGGGACGATTTGGGGATTGATAGTTTCTGAGAAACTATGATTCAACTCCTCACTTCTGAGGTAGGATCGAGAATCTTGCAAATAGATTAGATAAGATATTTTATTGTTTAGAATAGATCTACAAATTGCACAGACAAATAGCTACACTCGGTTATTTTGTTTGTTTTAAATTGATTATTTTAGTTGTCATTTCTAGATTTTTTAAATAGCTTCTTTCTTAAATTCATAAAGTTCATCAGAAAAAACAAAAAAATAGAGAAATCATATATAGATATATTTGACATAGTTAAGTTTCATTTTACTATAGTTCGTTTCACTTTGTTGTTTTTTGTATGACAATCACGGGACCTAGAGAGCCCAGAGAATACGTATTCGAGCCAATCGTGCCTCAACCCCAATCTCATCACAGTGATAAACTAATATAGATAAAAATCTTAGGATTCAAGTCTTCCGAACAACGGTGGTAAGCTTGCAAGAAAATCAATTCGCAATTGAGTGGGTTTAAACGTAGAAGACGACCAAGCACACACGTTTTGGTCAAATCAACCGAACTACAGATTACACTAGACAACATTCATATGACTGTAGAAGGGTTCGAAAGAGAAACAAACCTTTGGTTGTGATCCTTTGGTTCCACAGCCAAAGCGAAGGAGACACTCTTACAGATATAGATACCAGCCTAAGAATCCAGGTTGCAAGATACCTGTAAGATATTATGAGAAAATCACACAGTTATTGATCCTAAATATAGAAGCTGAGAAAGCATACGATTATTGGATATTAGGGATTAGGACTTGATTTCACGCATGACCATAATAGGTCCACAACAACTACTAAGAGTCTACAGTTGATCTACAAATTTCTGTAGCCCAACGAATCCATAGGAGAATTATAAATAGACACTGGCCTATGCACACTAGTATTCCGGTCTACTCCACTTCCACCTATCATCATCATCGAACAATTATCCTTGCTAGACACAATAGCTAACAGAGCTAGGGAATTCTTGACTAGGCCAGAGAATCGTCCATAGAATTGGCTATTATTTACCATCATCCACCATATGACCCTGTCTGGAGAAATACACGAAACTATCCCAGGTCATTTTCCACGTATTCCACAACCCATAGATGAATCACACAGAGCTCGATATTGATTGGAGCCTTCGAGAAGTCATCCTTGCCGATTGATCTATCACACCAGTTCAAGTTAGGAGGGCATTCTTTGCCTTAGACAAATTCACAAATTCTGCAGTGCGTATTGAAGACATTATATTGCCTAACTAGTTTTTTCTACATCTTACACATTCCCATCCCACCGGCTTTATCTCGACACGACCTCGGGAGGTCGGGTGCGAGGAAGAGTTTTGCTTGTAGATTCCCAAGCTCGCATGTCACTTTTCCGTCGTACATTAACTTTGAGTATTCTTAAACAATGAAACATTATAAGTTTAATTGTTTACGAATTTTCCTATTTTTATTGACTTAATAGTTTCCGAATGAAATATATTTTTAAAATATACTTTATGAAGTTTATATCATATTTTAAATTCTATCTTAGTAAAATTTATTACATTTTAAGGGAAAATTCCACTTGAAATTAGAGTAGCCCATGTAAAACTATATATTTTTATTTTAAAAATTTATTTAAATAAATTAGAGTGAGATGTGATAGTGTCTATGCAAACTTTTTGGGATGTGTAAAAACACAATAGCAAGTTAGCAAACCTAGAAATTTTTATAGTTACATAGTGATGAAAGTGGCAATTCAAAGCATATGATATTAAAGAAATATGATAAAGTACATAAAGTGGAATGATTTATAATAGTGTTTGTATTTTTTACAACCCATATAGAAACATTACAAAACCTACAAATTCTTATAATTACATAGCGATGAAAGTGGAAATTCAAAATCTTATGATATTTTAAGAAATATGATAAATGTACATATAGTGGAATGATTTATAATAATGTTTTTATTTTTATCAACACAGGTATGAATAATAATTGATTGTAACACATGAAACATATATTTCATGTTTGCATGCATGTTCAAATATAGGTTTCCATCTTGTATTATATAGAAAAACACATTCTATGTGTGCATGGAAATTAAATTTTTAATATCAATGTTTGTATATTTAGTGAACCAGGTAAAAAATTTAGTTACTTTTATTTGAACATTTTATTTAAATAAATTTTATAAATAGTTAATATTCAAAGATATATTTAATTTATAAAGTAGTAAGTTCAAATTAGAGTGAGATGTGATAGTGTCTATGCTGCACACTATGTTGTAAACACAATCAAGAAAACCATTACAATAGAAATTTTCTGAATACTCACCATAGAAATGCATATCATATCTTTGTATCGATAATTTTTTTTATAGAATCTTGTAGAACATTTAAATTATTTTAATTCTTTTATATTTTCAAAACCTACAAATTTTTCTAGTTTCATAGTGGTGAAAGTAGAAATTCAAAGCATATCATATTTTAATAAATATGATAAAGTACATAAAGTGGAATGATTTATAATAATGATGTTATAACAATTAGAATAAATGAAGTTACCTATTTATATTATGTGTTCTGAATAACATTAAGAAGGAAAATGTGATTATTTTTGTTAAGAATCTGCTTTTGTCGTATACACCATTTTTAACATCTTAGTGTGCGTTGTGTATTTGGAAATTGAATATTTGTAAATTTATAATTTGAAGACAATGATGAATATATACTTTATGAAAAAAATAATGTGAAGTTGAGAAATATTTCTATGTGTATATATATATCTATATGTTATTCGCATTGGGGAAAAATTGTGGACATTTTTCCACCTCATAATCTAGCATTTCATGAGCCTTTTTTGATACTGAGAGCTAGGTGGGATGTCTCCTGTTATGTTCTCCTAGCACATCCAAATTTGGATGTTAGCACATGTTTTCACTTTTTTTTAAAGAAATGTAATGAGGGATCCCCGAATGTATGTTAGAAACATATCATCCTTGTGACAATTTGTTTTTCCTATAATGAAATGTCTAATTATATGTTTGATATTTATATAGTGAACTGTGAGACATATTTTATTCTGTTTTGGGAAAAATGTTAATGGTATACATTCCCATGAATTATGGTTCCATCATATAGTTCTTCATTTTAGTGAGTGGATGAGATGTTTATTTATTGACATTTGTATTTTGTTTTCTCAGGCAATGATTACATGATATGTGCATTTGCATGTTTCTTTACAATGTGATGTGTCGATGAGTTTTTTTGGTAATATAAAAAATTAGATAATTTTTTGAAAATATTTTATAGGCATGGCTCCACTAAGATTAAATTTTGAAAATGATGAGGAAATAAAGCATATCAAAGATAATATCAAAGACAATATCGCAGAAGAAGACAACAAGAAATGACAGATGCGCAAAAAAGAGGAACAAAGGAAACGTAGAAATGATAATGATAGATGCAGTGTCCACTCCTGTAGTGCCCACTTTCCTTTAACACTTATCATATTTTGATCTCGATTATTGTTGGTTATATACATGGATATTATTGTATCATTTTAGATTATCATGATGATTAGACGATAGAGATACTTTGACTATTGATGGATTTCGATTCATAGTATGATTTGTGTGGATTTCTTAGAGAGACATTTTATATTGATGATGATGTGTTCTTAACAGATTTATATATTTTTTACATTCGACGTTTTCTTCATATTGAATAGGATCTACCAGTGAACTAATCTTGTGATCTTATTGGTATTGATTACACATAGAATTAAGAGGTTGTTGGAATTTTGAAATAGTAACATTAATTGCCTAGATAATTATTTCAGTTATGTATAGATGATTGTTGAATTATATGCATATATTTTATATTGGATGTTTTGATGTGGCCACAATGCCAAAGGAGGTATTGTGCATTTTGAAGGTAAATATATCACAACAATCAAAGCGGGATTAGAGACCAATCACAACAGAATATTGGGTGGATACAACAATGGTCACCATGGCAACTTGTGTTATGTTGTATGTGTTTTATTTGTTGTTATGGGGTCCCCATGGGGGATGGCCTCTAATTGTGACCAAGGGATTTATTTTTTGTTTTTTTATTTTCCTTTATTTAATTTTAGAGTATGTGATTTTATGGTGATCTAATTCCCTTTTATTATTAATTAATTCATGTGTTTAGATTAGTATAATTAATCATGTTACTAAACTAATTATGGATGGGACAAGAATAAGTTATTTATAAGATTAGATGGTTATTTGGTTTATGTGTTTTAAGTTGAATGTATGTGATCTTGAGTGTTGTACATTCTACCTCATCTTGGAAATTCGGATTTGACCTTAAAGGCCAATTTTGGAGGCTTTTGGGACAAGATAAGCTTGTCCCACACCTCTTAATTTCTTATACCAACCCCACCTATGCATTGGGGGGTAACAAATAGACCCCATTATGTGTTTTGGAAGGCAAAAGGTGAGTTTTAATTACACTTTCTTATATGTGTTTATTTATTTGTCCTAAAGGATGTGGGTTGGAGTGGTGTGTGTAAGAGGTTTTACATAACTCTCAACGCCCCATTATTATGCCTTGGGGTATGGGTTTGACTTGGGTGATGTGGGATAGAGAAGAAATGATGTGGAATCCTACATGGAGCCACATCATCTCCCTCTTCCTCTTTTCTATTTATTTGAATTTTTGGTAAGTATTTGAGGTTACCTGCTTAGCTTGGGATTTTAGATTTTGGGGAATGATTTCTTGTTGGATTTGAAGGGATCTTAGAGTTTCTTGAGTTTGAAAGATTTTGGGACTTTCTTGCAAAGTGGAGCTTTACCATGGTCAGTGATCCTCCCCCAACCCCCAAAATCTTGCCATATAATACAATAAACCCTCCGTGGTTTTACTTTTTGCTCCACTTTTTTATGTGGTTGACTATGGATTTTTGCGGCCAGTGCAAGCTTTTACCCTCAGCTCTGCCGAATGAAATAATGTGCAATTTGTGCAAAACTTTAAACCGTGACCTTCTTTTAACACACACACACACGTTGTATACTTAAGTTTATTTTATATATAAATTTCATTTTAGGTTTTTAAACTGAAAAAAAATAGTAAAATATAATAAATAGATATATACATAGATATATACATACATTAATTTTATATATGAATATATATGTGTGTGTGTGTGTGTGTGTGTGTGTGTGTATTTACCTTACAAGTTGGGGATATATATATTCTCCCACTCATTCCATTAAAATCAGGCAAAACCCATATGCCCATTTGGGACAAATATTGAAATAATGAGGTAAAAAAAAAAAAAAAATACATTGAAACCCTAGGTGAGGGGGGAAATAAAACAAGAAAATAGATGAAGCATGTTTATCCTTCCAAAATCTTGAGGTGGCTTCTCATGGGTTCCTCATCCTCCTCCACTAATATACAAAACAAAATAAAGAAATAATAAGCCAAACAAAGAGAATGCAGTCTTTCATAATAAAACTTAGGGTTAATGGAATCCCTTGATCTTGTGGCCCCAAATGAATCCATCCAATGGATGAGATTCATCCCTACAAAAAGTAGGTGGGGAGTGGGAGAGTGAGTTTTAAATTTTAAAATGCATTTTTTGGGGGCCACTTTAGTTGTGTAGGGGGTGGGATTATTTTTCTAACTGTTGTGCTAAATTAAGGACCTTGTTATTTTTTTTAATTCTTGTCACCTTATGAGATCAATATAACTGTAGTATTTAATTAAATATACCCATTTACCCTTGGGATTAATTTGTGCCAATTTGACTATAACCAAATTTAAATGTTTAATAAAATAATATTTAGGGGGGACCTAAACCATACCTTATACTAACTAAGTTTATTAAAAGGTAATGAGAGTTTATCATTTTAATACAAAGGGGATTAAAAATGAAATTTATATTATTAATTTAAAGTAAATTAGAAACAAGAATGTGACAACTGTTATTTCCAAATCTTTTTACTAGCACAGTTTAAAAAAAATATTCCATAATTTTTTTAGCTTGCCCTAGGTTGTTCTTGAGTTTCGTAGGAGAAACTTTAGCGATCGTTACAACTACTCTTCAACATTATTTCATTATGATGTTATTAATGTTGGATTGATACCTAGACATTTTTTTTTATTATATCTTGATCAGTAGATGATAAAATATGCAGATATTTATTGATTATGATGCACTAGATGACACTGATTAAAAGTTATATGTGTTGATTTGTATTATTATGATTTTATACCAACATGTCATATTTTGGATGCATTTCTTATGCTGAATGTTTTGAGTAGAATTATGATATTTTTGGATGTTAAAATCAATTTAATTGATATGATGATAGGTCATAGAATTGCTAATTTTTGATGAAGATTATAGGTTTCTATGTGTATATTATTCTTGATGTTGTTGATGCGGTCGTAAGGTGAGAGATGTATTTTTTTTGTGTTGCAGGGACATGATATCATATACATCGAAAGGTGATAGTTGACCAACCACGGAAGGATGTCGTGTGTTGTGCAACATGTCCAAGATATGAAAACTTATATATAATGTTATTTTGTGTTATTGTATGTTTTGAGCGACGTTCCCATTAGGGGGTTAACCTCATTTATGTGGCCATGGGTGTAATGTGTTCCTTTATTTTAGTTTTGTTTGTTTGATTTTTTGTGCATGTGTTTAATTGTTGGGTAATATTGTTGCCTTATTAACACTTGCTAATGTATCCTAATTAAGTGGTTTAACTTAAATTTAAATTAAAAGTGAAGATATGAAATGTGGACAATAAATTGGATAGATAGGCCTTGTTTTGGTGCATGATGTGAAACGAATTAAATGTATTTTGGTGGTTTGTACTCCATCATCCTTCCCAAATTCGAATTTGGCCTTTTTGGCTACTTTTAGAGACTTGAGGGGCAAGTTAACCTTGTCCCTCACATCTCAAAATCTCCTACCAACCCTACTTATGAAGTATGAGACATATTTTGACCATTTTAATGCATTTTTAGAGTAAAAAGGATAAATATTTACGCTTATTTACTTACAAATTTTAAGTTTGTCCTTGATAAGCATGGTGTGCAAGTTGGAGTGTCATGTGGGCATGTCATAAGTCTTACATGTGTATTTAATTACTTTGGGTTTGATGTTTTGAATTGTGTGTTAGAATGGAGGGATGATGAAGTGGCATCCTACATGGAGCCATCTCATCATCGTCACATCTCTTTTATATTTATTGGATGATTTTGATGGATTTTGGGTTACTTTCCTTATTTACTTCTTTTGCATTTTTGACAATTGGTCATGGTTCTCATACTCGGAGATTTATTTTGAAGTTTTATTTGGGATTGAGCTTGGTGTGAAGGATTAACAGTTTGTATAGTAAATAAATTGGAAGCTTGATGGAGAGGTAGGCTCTCCTCTTATTTTCATTTTTCGTATTAATTTCTTTCGATGTAGAAATTGTGCTTGTTTGAATATTGTATGAGTTTTGTGGATATGTTTGATTTTGGAAGGGTAGTTTGCCTTAAGTTGGGTGTGGGAGATGGATTTATAAGACCATTGGGGAGCGAATAAGGAGATATGAGATATGCATTGTGGAGGGAGTGTGAGTTTAAGTTCCAACTATTGGGAGTGAAAAGGATAACATAGATATATTTTTTCATGCTTGCAAGTGTAGAAATAAGGATTTGATTATGTTTTGAGTTGTGCACATAGAGGATTTTGGGTGGAAATCCTACATCACATTGGAGACAAAATGAGGTGGTACCATAATTCCATTGCTCCTTGTTGGATTGTTGTTGTCAAGCCTTTGTGATTTTTGGGAAAGTTGAAATATTGTTTGAATGTGTTATTTGTGGAATGCTTGTTGTGCAAGCTTTTTGTAAAAGTTTTCAAATGATGCATAATACCCCACATTATTTTTCGGTTGGATTATAGGTTGGGCATAAATCATCAACTATACCCCCCTTTTTTTTTAGTGATTCAAGTTTTGAAGAGTTGAAGAAGCGCAAAATGAAAGCTATAAAGTTGGCAGATGACCTTGAAAAAAGAATTGTGATTTTATCTTGTTTGAAGAACCTCCATGTTGTAAAATTGGTTATTGTTCCCACTTAGAGTGGAAGATTGTAACTCTTGTAAATTTAAAAGAAATTTTGTACATTTATTTACTAAAATTTGAATTATTCTAGTGAAAGAAGCAAAGGTTGAGTTGTATATTGGTTGAAAAGAAACTCTCTTACACTTATATGTTATTTAAAGTTGTAAGATAGATGCATTTTGGAAAAGAAAGTTTCTATTGAAGAAATTTTTGTTGAGTTCTTTATTGTTTTGTTGTAATATTGTATATGAGGAAAAGAAATGAATTTATAGTTGATGTTATACTTATATTTTTCACCTTATTATACAAAAAAGAGAGGTTATATTTAGTATTTAAAACCAAAGGAAATATCTCCCTTTGTTTACCTATTTTGGTTGAATGATAAGAAAAGAAGAAGAAATAATAGCTCCAACTATTTTTCTCATAAGAATATGTACAAAATTACTTTTACTCTTGCCTTTAAATTTCATTATGCAAACCAACTTGATCCAAATGATCAAAATATAGTAGGAAAAAATTTATAATTATAATTATATATAACCATATAAATGTATTATATAAATTCATATGTTATATATATATATATATATATATATATATATATATATTAGCAAAAAAAAATTTACACTTTAAAATGATATATATCAAATTCATATGGGATATTTAAAACCAAAGTTCATATTATCAATAAATCATTTTTTTTTGCCGATGTGTATATGGCCAAACGGCTAAGAGTTTTTAAATTAAAAAAAGTATATATGGGGTTGGGTCATGCCCCAACCCGTAATAATATGTACATAGGTGGAGTGGGGGGGGGTCGCATCCCACCCCCACCCACTATTTTAATTAATAGTGGTGGTGGTGGGGTGCAATACCCCCCCCCCCCTCCCTCTCCCCAACATTATTTAAACCCCACTCATTATATATGGGGCCCCAAATAAAATTGAAACCCTATCACATTGAGACTGTGGAAATATACATGCAGGCCACTGCATTTTTTTACTCTCAGGCCATAAATTTAATAAAATAGATTTATATATCTAATATTTCTCTATATACATATACATATACATATATATATATATATATATATCTATATATCTGTGTGTGTGTGTGTGTATACATACACATATATATGTATGTATGTATGTATATATATATATATATATATATATATATATATATATATCTATATATATATATATATATATATATGTCTAATATATATATATATTAGACATATATATATATATGGTTTTGTATTATCACCTCAAATAGGTATATATACAAAATGTATATACATTAAACCTGTAAGAAAACTTAAATAAACACAATAAAGAAGGGTAAACAATACCCACACTCTGATAGCATGCCCCATTTGGGTAAGGCTCCCAGGAATACCATTATAATTTTGGGAAACATATGTATTACTTGGGATAGCTAAATAAATGGGCCATTTGATCACCATTGATTCATCTAAAAATGCAAGATCTAGGCTCATTGTATCTAGAATGTGTATTAACATCACTGCTAGCGCAACTACCCTAGAGGTCATTAACTTGGAAATGTGTGATGGAGTATGTAGTCAGAAGCTTGCATTTGAAGACTCTACCATGTTCTGTAATAAATGAAAACTAGTAGGTCATGTCAGTTTCTAATGCAAAGAAAGGAAACTCCATCCACCCATGCACACCTATGTCCAGAAATTAATTCACAATAAGACAAAGGAAAATATGGTTCAAAAAGGTGAGGAGATAAAGGAGACGGGTTAGATTCCTATTTTGGATGAAAATGATCTTGACATGGCTATACCGGTTAGTATAGAAAACCAATCACAAGGAACCCTAATCATATAACTGAATGTAGAAGGGAAAACTAGATTTGAGATAGAATTTGGAGGACAAGAAATTAAACATGCCCCTGTCAGCAGTTAAACCAAGTAAGCGGTGTTGATCCCGCCAATATCTAATTTGAA
Source organism: Taxus chinensis (assembly GCA_019776745.2). Classification (NCBI taxonomy): domain Eukaryota; kingdom Viridiplantae; phylum Streptophyta; class Pinopsida; order Cupressales; family Taxaceae; genus Taxus; species Taxus chinensis. Next base: position 745,282,732 of record CM034147.1, on the reverse strand, counting down.
TTGCATGCGAAATATCAAGGATTTTTGGAGGAGGACAGATCTCTAATGACAGAATGGGCACTGAAAAATTGACATATTGACCATTGAGAAAAATATGGCCTGTGGGGAGAATGTAAATTTCGAAGCATTAATGATTGATTCCCTTCTCTATGACTTGGAGGGAAAATATGAAGAAATTGAAAAAATAGTAACACAAGCGGGGAACACCGTTAAATCAAATGTTACAACTAAAAATGCGTCCCCATCAAAGAATGGTCACACTATATACATCGAATCTTTGGGGAAAGAGGATATCTTTGTTCTTAACAACAGCGATGTTGAATGGACAAGTAAAGAACAAAAAAATATATATGGTTCATCCGACACTGACCCAAAGTCGTGAAAGAAAATAATCGTTTGTATATCCATCTATGATGTTTGGTATTTGTTGTATCGATGTCATCCATCTATTTTGGTGCTTCTTGTGGCATTCAGTCTAATACCTTGTGCTTCATGGTTTATCCTGGCACTAGGCCTTTCTTTTGGTTGTTTTCTCTTTAATTATATGGCTCCTGAGTCTCTTTATATATCAAGGTAAGGTCCCCTCCCAAAAAAACCTTTTACCAATAATAAAAAAATACCCACAAAGGGAAAAGGGGAGATCTCATATTTCAATACAAAACTACAAAAAAAAAATCCTCCAAAGTTCGATTGGCCTCCATTGCTTATCCTCTTTATCTTCCTCCAAACCTAGAAAATGAGGATGAAAAAATGAATGAAAAATTAGAGAAATGGGAATAAAAAGGAAATATATAAAGATATTTAGGGCAACCCAAATCCAAGCGCTAGGATAGATTTAAACTAATGGCCTAGATTTAACCCTACAAAACTTCAAAGGGTGGAGTTTTATGAAAATGTCTATTAAATTAAAAAGGACATGGGTAATGGGGTGAATGGGGCTGCTTAGTGGCTAGTCAAGTTGTGACCCTTTGGTGGTAGGAAATAAATTTAACTTTTGCATGGTAATTATATAATCGACAAAAAGAGGTTTTTTAATAAATATTGGTAAGGATATAGCTTTAAAACTAATGGGACATAATTATTAAACATTTGGAAAGTGCTCTAAGTAAGTAAATAAATTTAACAGAAGACTTTAAAACCATAAATTAGTTTGGGGAAATAAAGTAATAATATTAAATTCTGACTTCCACAGGCTTGTGTAGAAACACTTAACTAAGAAGTTTATTAAATTGTGAATAATGTCTACCCTTGGATCCCTTTTAAGACAAACAAAATTACCCTATTTTTTCCTATTAAATTATTAGGTTTTATTTTGATTTGAGAGTAGAAAATTTTTGGATTTACACTTGGTATCAGATACATTGGCTCAACACTTGGACCTAGGGCCACCACAAAATACAATAAGTAAACCTAACGCAACTCTAAACCTATAAAACACAACATTGCATGATATTTTTAAAACGTAGAAAACTTAGAAAATTGAAATAAAAACTTTATTATGGTAAACTAACTCTCACCTTGGTTTGTGCAGGAGGTGAAAACAAAACGATGGGTTCCTACACATGGACCTAGACCTACCACCCCCAAATAATGTTGTAGCAACTATACTACCTCATATAATACAGACACTACAGGATGTTAATTTCACTATATGCGGAGGATAATTATGAGGGTGATGTAGTAGACATGACAAAGAGCCATCAGTAGAGGATCATGCACCTTCACATCACAATGATGAGGATAGGGCAGAGAACCCCCTTGTGGAGTCAGTTAGACATGAGTCACCACCTAGAGAGAACAAAGATAGAGTTACAGGACACATAGAAAGGTCTAGGATCCCTAGGCTGAGGGATGATAATGCAGAGAGACCTAGGGAATGAAATTTGATAGTGGAAAATCACATTAGAGAGATAATTAAGTTATACCTACCTCATTTTTCTAAAGACATAGGAGTATTTCAGGAAGAGTCATGGATGGTTAGCTTGAGCGGGTACTTTGACCTATGTCCTTATACCACCAACATGAAAGCTTGTGTTTCCATCCACCTTATAAGAGACGGAGTTGGAGTTTGGTGGAGAACTGAGGAGAAAAATCTTCATGTGGATTTAGAGACAGTTACTTGGGAGCTCTTTGAGGAGAATTTTAGGAGTATATACATATCTAAGAGATTCATCTAGTAGTGCATCGATGTGTTTCATGACCTCCAACAGGTATTCATAATGGTAGCAGAGTATGAGGGTCATTTTTTTGATCTGCTTTAGTGTGTAGACTACATGTAGGATGATTAGGTTAGGGTTCACAGGTTCATTAGGGGCCTAAACTTATACTTGGCATGGTTAGTGCACATTCATTGTCCATATACACTATTAGAGACCGTGGAGAAGGCATACATTACAGAGGAAACTAGGGGGAAGACTCCGCAGGCTCGAGATAGAGAGAAGAGGTGTATACAACGAATGTAGGATAGTAGGTCGAGCGAATCAAATCCTCCTCCTCATGATGGACACACTTCAACATAGTCTTCCTTTATGCCTCCTCAACAGTAATATCAAACCCAATCTTCATAATGCCATGATGCTCACATAGGGCGTAGTATGAGACCTCTAGCTAGGGGGGAAATAAGACGTAGGCTCCACCTCTAGTAGGAGTATGTCCACCATAGCACCCATATAGATATATGGAAGGATCACCAGGTTCTACAACACAGAGTACCAGGAAACCTAGAGAAGTATCTTCTTAGTGGAGAGGACGAAGTAGTTACTATGAATGTGGTGTACATGGACAACACTAGAGAGTGTGCCCACAAGACCCTGCTAATTAGCGTAAGACGCATATTTTGTATCCTATGGTTGGTGGCATGGCCATGAGCCACAAGATTTATGTATTGGTCGATAACCGCTATGCAAAGCACTAGGGCACAACAATTTAGACAATAGGTAACACTGGTTGTATTTCTAACCCTATATTATTTTCTTCAAGATCTTCATATTCTTTCATTTTTTCCATCATTAGTAGAGTGATGCAGGATGGTGGTAGTTAGGTAGGGCCTTAGTTGGGATATTGAGATTGTAATGAGTTTGTAATAGACCTAGGACCCTTCACCATGACTTTGGATCTTTATATCCTTCACTTGGGTTCATATGGAGTTATATTGGGAATTGATAGGTTATCTACACACAGAGCTGGAGTTTATTATTGTGAAAAGGTTATATCTTGTGAGGATGATTTAGGAGTTGAGGTAGTGATAGTTGGAGTTAGGAGACCCATATTTATTCACACCATATCCACTATGTAGCTAAAGTGGTTTGCACGATGGGGTTTTAAGTTATATACCATCATAGTTAGTGACTGGTTAGACAATGAGACTCATGAACCATCACTTGATAACCACCCCATTTTATAATATTTTTAAGATGTTTTTCATAGGGAGATGCTAGGGTTACCTCCCCCATGTGAGATATACTTTTATATTGATTTGTTTCATGAAGTGGAGCCTATCTCACGCTCACCATATAGGATGGCCACCAATGAGATATGTGAGCTCAAGTTGCAATTAGAGTGCCTTCTTGAGAAGGGCCTAATCCTTCCTAGTGTATCTCATTTGGGTGTACCAATGATTTCTATGAAGAAGAAGGATGGATATCTATGGTTCTATGTGTACTACAAATGGCTAAACAAAGTAATGATCAAGAATTATTACCCCTTTCCTCACATAGATGATTTATTTTATAAAATAAAAGGACCACCATATTTTATAATATAGATATTAATTCAGGTTACCGTCAGCTAAGGATTACAGAGGAAAATAATCACAAGATAGCTTTAGACATGAGATATGTCCATTAGGAGTTCATAGTGGTACCATTTGGTCTAACGAATGTCCCTACAATATTCATGAGTTTAATTAATGAGGTATTAAGGACATTCTTGGAATGCTTCGTGCTCGTGTTTCTATATGACATTTTTAGATACTCACGTACACGTGAGGAGAACCTTAGCCAAGTTATGTAGTATCTTCAAGAGTAGTATCTATATGGGAGCCTAGAAATGCGTACCTTTTTGTAGTCTGATGTTCCAAGTTTTTCACCTACCACAATGATGAAGGTATGGGATTACTTTCATGCCCAACAAGGCATAATACATGGAGACATGGGTTTTGTTGTGACACCCATCATTTTTACAGATAAATTCAATTCATTTTTGGGTGGTTGAAACAAGATTTCAAGTTTATTCCCTCTGTTCCTTATCTCATTCTTATTATATATTGTAAAGAGGGGCATTGTCCTAATGTTGGATATTTTTACATTTCATCCTCCCTTATTCTCTGGTCTGTAACTGAATTTTTTGAGTTTCAAAATTCTCATTCAAGCTACAATGTAATTTTGTGCCTCTTGGCCATTGTAATGCCCTGTGTCAAATCTGTGAAGCAATAATATAAGTCTATGGATGAATAAACCTTCTCTTGTGTAAGTTGCTTTCATCTAATCTCTCATTGCAATCTTGGTTATCTGTGCATGAATTATCCTACTAAATGTCTCATGTTTTTTGTTCTAATGGTTAGACCATATTAAACTCATCAGTGGATCTGATTTGTGGTGCCCAAACTCACCACTCGTCATACGATGTTGGATTGTGGTTTCCATATGTGAGTGCAACATGAAGATGTTCACAATTCATTTGAAGGTGTATCAGAATTTGGTTAGTTTAGGTTTAATTTGAGTTGATGGAGATATTTGGTTAACCATGTCTACTTTAGTGAGTTAGAATAGATTTTAGTGTGGATCCTCTACAGATTTTGCAACAAATGTGCATCATGAATAGTGGATTAGGAACCGTCCTTCATTTAGAGTAGAGATTTCCCAATTCTCAAATTCCCATACTTTGGGAAGAATTTCCATGTTATGCAATCACACTTGAGTCAGTATGGACTTAATCTGATTGAAAGTTGTAGATCTATGTACCTAGGGGTATTGTAGATTACACATCAGTAGTATGTTATAGTGGAGCCTCATCTCACGTGCACCATATAGAATGTCTACCCATCTTGAGCTGATAGAAGATGCATGCCACATTGAGACAGTTGTACCATTAGAGAGGCCTTCTTGAAGAAAGGCCTAGCTCCATCCTAGTGTATCTCACTGTTTGGAGTGTACACCAGGGTGATTTTCGTGAGCAAGGGTGGCTTCTTTGCTGGCCTTGTCTGTTGACCTGCATGCCATACCAGAACAATGGAACGATCAAGACCCATTATCCATTTCCAAGCATGGATGATTTTTTTGATCAGATGAAGGGCACTATCGACATTTTATCCAAGATATACCTCCACGTTAGGCCATCATGGTCTGAGGGTTTTGATAGATTAAAAAATAGTGTCTCAAGATATCCTTATTCGCACTCGATATGGTCACTTAGAGTTCACAATAGTGCCAGTTGGCACGAGTGAATACATAGATGATATTATCATGACTTTGATGAATGGGATATTCCGTGGAATTTATATACCATTTTTGACTCATAGATCCCTATATACACCTCTCATTTTGGACTAATTATGCAACACTCCCTGTGAGAAGCACGAGCATTATCTTTGCCAGGTTCTGCAATGTCTATCACCTTGAACATGTAAATGGAAAGATAGAGAAGGTGACTCAAATTTTAAGAGGAGATGCTTCAGTATTTAGGTCACATTATGAATCATCGGAAGGTATCAAGATGTGAGGAGCTTCAAAAATCAGAGCTATCATGGAGTTTTCTTAGTAATAACATCTTACAACCAAGTTTCATAACTTCATGGGATTGGCAAGTTCATTTAGGGCAGATTTGTTAAGGATTTATCTTGTATTGCATGCATCACCACTAAGTTCGGATACAACATTGGAAGGATAGAGTATCTCTTGGGTTTAGTCAGACTAAATTTTAGCATTAGCATGGAGCCTTTAGTAGAATCTCTTTATCAATTATTTAGGAGACCATCTCTTCTTGGTAGAGCCATTCTCGCTGAAGAAATATGTCATTTAGTCTCTAAAGTTTTGACCATATATACTGATGCAGGGCATTAGAAGGTTATTTCTTTATGTCAGGATGGTCGAGTAAGAACCCTATCCTTCTATGGAAAACTCATGGATATAATTTATCTATTAACCAACTCATGATTCATGAGATTACAATTTGAGATCGTTGGATTGGATCGGTCCCTTGGTGAGATTATCCTCTTAGGAAGGAGGTTCACACTTAGGACAAATCATTTGATCCTCTACACCCACACTGTATTTCATGTTTTTGCCTAATCTTAGGACGTACATCAATGGCGTTGGATGCAGCTTCTCATGTCAGTTTGACATGGCATGATATTAGCAGGTGAAGAGGAAGGATAATGTTTTTAGGTGATTCTATGAGATCATTCATGTGCATTTTTGTTATGGCTAGAATAGTAGGCCACTAGGCCTCTGAAGGCCACTGAGGATCTAACAATAGGTCCCACATGTCTAATGGGACCTATTAGTTAGAGCAGAGACTATAGTCTCACATGGACAGTGAGTGCTAGGGATTGAGACTAGAGACCAGATGGACTTCGCACCTAGAATCAGTGAATTCAAGCCGGAAGTTAATGTACCTAGAGATGGGGGTTATGACAGGACATCCTTGTAGAGGCACAATTATCTCTCGAAAGTGTACCCTGTAGAGAGATGGCTGCAGGTTTTCTAGGGCTTGCACAATTTGATCTCTCTCTTTTCGTAGATACAATGGAAACACCTCAGGTCTGTGGGTATACCAATTTTGAGGTGAGTCTCCAGGATTATCAATGTATGTTTCCTTATTGGTGTATCCTAAACTAATTTTCTAGAAGTTTGAGAGAAAAAGATGAATGTAAAAATGATTAAAACTAAGGTGATACATTGAATTTGTATGAGGAATTTAATAGAGTATATGCACAACTGATTTGGGAAGGATTTTGATGCACGAACCAATAGTTTTTTTGCAGAATATCTAAGGGAAAAACACTTGATTGTACTGAAGGAGAATCACAACAATACTAATAAGTTAACATGCACATTAAAATTAAGCAGAAAGACTAAATTTACAGTAGGGTAAGGTGGTTGATTAGGGAATTTGCATTCACAAGATTAATATAACATACACAAGACTGCAAAATAACTTGGAAAGGCAGAAAATACTCCACACTCAGAGGGAAAAACTGGCAAAATTTGCTTCAGTACTCATATATCCAAAAGTCCTCTAGAGCCGAATCTCCCTTGTGCCTTCGTAAAGGCACACAATATATAGAAAAAATAAATTTTTGCACCCTTCCTCTAAAAATATCCTAAGGCTGTATACTTTCCCATGTATCTAATTTTTGTCCTTTATTTAATAATAAATAAAGGGATAAAATAATACAAACTAGTACAAGAGGCATTAATAGCCATTAATTACATCTCAGTCAACTGAAGTTGACTGTTCTATTTTTAATAAGGTTGAGTGAATAATTTGCTAAAAATAGATTACTTGCTAGGCAAGTCTCTCTCCATGGCATGTAACTTGTCTCTTCTTTATTCTTGTCTTCTTGTTAAGCATGCAAAAATACAATTCTCATGCTATGTGAGCAAAATAATTACATTAATTGCAATACTTTGCAAAATAATTCATCCAAATATCAATTGACTTGGCCTACCTTTGTCTCTGATGTTGACACTCATTTTGTTTTCTATGGATCACATGTATTGACACTTGCAACTCCACTTCAACTCTTTGGTGTGGGGACCACTTTTGTCTTATACTTGGTTTGGCCACCTTGGTGGGTTTAGCAATATAAAAGGGTCAACCATTTTTCATGGCACATGCCACTATATTCTCCACCACCTTTTGATAAATACACACATGTATATACTTGTCGGCCTTTTGCACATTGGATAATGTATAGTTTAGAATTCACCTTTTTTGGTGATCATTTGGCATAATTGGTTGGCCCTTTATATTATTTGAATGCATGCACTATGGTTGGAGACTTTAAAATTCATTTGTAATGATTTTGTTTAGTGGACACGTGGGTTGTCCCCTTCCTCACGGTGACTCACCCCTTGGTGCATTTTGGCGGTGGCATTTATAACTTGAGTTGAGTTTGATTACAACCATTGTGGTTTACTTGGAAGGTTGGTGATGCTCCTGGGCCATTGATATTTTTGATCTTTATCTTCTGATGCCATTGATCCTTGGACTCTGTGATTAGGGCTTTCTGACTGCGCATTAAATGTGGTCAGTGGGGAACTAATCGTGGTTAGCATTAATTTCTCGAGTTCTGAACATGATCCTCAGCCATTTGATCTTTGTCCTTGATTTGCTGATCGTTGATCTTGAACCATGGTTGAGTTCAAAATTAACCCATACTTGGGTTTAGGACGGTAAAGGGAAGCTTAGGTCTACCCTCAAGCACATTTCATTTGGATTTCTGGTATGTGGGAGAAGCCCTAGAAAATTTATCCTTTTGATGCCATTGTTGTTCTGGTTCGAGCTCAGCTCTGTTATGGTTTTTGCAGGCCTTCATGGTCATATTTTCTTGAAGCTTGGTTTCTCTCTGTTTTCGGGGTCCCTATGAGTTGTTACCTGGCTGCTATTGATTGTTTCTTTGAGCTCAGCCCTTCCTTTATATTTCAGCCTACAGAGCTCTGTGACATTTACATTCTTATGGTTCCTTTATTTGTCTGAGGTTATACTACATTCTCTCTTGGCCATGCCATCATTTTTATCTTTGAGCTCATGTGATCTCTGTAACCTCCAAAGATGATTAGCTTGAGCTCAAAACTTGTTATTTTGAGGCAACTCTAATGTCATGCGGGTCTCAAATATTTGCATTAGTTACTTGTAGAGTTCTGAAGACTTTGTTGATTTGGCTCTGTCTCTATTAACATCGATTATGATTTGATGTAAGGAAGGTAAGTGCTTTGACCTCTTAGCTTCAGTCATGTTGTTTTGTCATTATTACTTTGACTATCGAAACACTGATGATTCACGTATTTGAGTTTGCATTATTCATGGTTCCTTTGCAGATTTTGAGTTGAAAACGTTCTAGATTTATAGATCTTACTCTGATTTTGATGGTCTTCAGAGTAATTCACCTTGGGTTCAACTGAAGTATGCTCTCTTTACATTCATTGTCCATGATGTAGATGTTGCTTTATGACATTAGAAAATTTCACTTTGATCTGGGTAAAGATCTGTTCTGAATATGCCTTTTTTGTCCTTATTAGTTCTTATTGCTTCTAAAAATTTTCTTTTCTTGAGATGGGTTGCTGGAGATTTACTTTGAATTTCTAGCTCATTGTAGGATGTTTTAGATCTACATCTCTTTATGTCTCATTGGAATTTGACTTCTTTATAATCTACTTTGAAATTCTTTAATTTGACAGGTTCACCATACTTAAGGTCTATTTCTGAGCTTTGATGGAGTCCTGATAGCTCTTGATTCCTTGTTCACTCGAACTCTGTAATGTTGGTCATGTAATGGTTTTTACGATGCAATAAAGGCTCATACATTTCAATTGATTTTTCTTTGGTTTTGTAGTTTGGTCTCTGTCCGAGGAATTGATGCATTCATAACCTTGTATTTTTGATACTTACTGACCTTCTCAAGAGGCTCCAATAGATTAAAAACATGTTGCTTTCCTTTGTGATTTTGTTGATATATTATTTGGAAGCTGTTTTGAATATCTTTATTCTTATTTTTTCATAGCTCTTCAAGTTATATTAATATTCTATTTTGGGACTGCCTTCTTTGATAAAACTAATCTGCTCTTGAATGAGAGTTGCTTCTCTTATTACAGTTTCTAGAGATTATAATCATCTCCTTTACTCTATCTTGAATTGATATACCTGCATCTGGAAAACATAGTTATACTTTAAATCTGGGTTATCCATCTCTTTCTGAAGCCCTTTATAACTGTAGATGTTACTTGAATTACTTCTCACTTTTAATGGCATCATGAGATAGCTCCTTTATTACTTGTAATGGCTTCTGATCATGTCATAGATGAGTACTACTTTGCTTAAATGAATGTACTTCATTGACATTGTAGTATTTCTGTGCTCTCATGTATTTGCTTCATTTCTAAAATACTTGACTGTGAAAGTATAATAGTGGTTGCATTGTTTCTATTCTGTGAACTTGTAATCTGTAAGTGATTTTCTGAAAAATAGAAGCAATACTTTAACTATTTCAGATATTATTTTCAAGGCATATACCTTGATTTCAGATGCTTTATTTCCTTTCTACAATTGTTTTTTACTTAGATGCTTGTTGGAAAATTTGAAATGTTGATTTTTATGGCGAAGCCTTGGAAAATTTTTTTCTAGAATCATTTCTATAATGCCTTTTCTAGAAATAGTAGTTGTATTTTCTGATCAAGAATAAAGAAAGTAACACCCTTTTTTACTGAACTGATATAGCAATTTGAGAACTGAAAATATGTTAGTTGTTTATCTTGATCATGTGATGTTTTTGGCTTCCTGTATTACTTATTTGGTTTGCATAGTTCCTTTAAAGCATGTAGTAATTGAAAACAACATGATGAAAAGTTGTAAATGTCCATTTTACATGGTGAAGCCCTATCAAAATTTTCCCAGAATATTCTCTCTCATCCTGTTTTAGCTATAATCCCTTCTTTCCATTTAGCTTCAGCTTCTTGAAAACTGATCCTCCCTCTTCTGCTGCAACTAAAACAAGTATTTCTATCTTATCTGCTTGTTTCTCTTCTACACTGTAACTTCTTCTATTTTAGAATAGTTAATACAACTTTGAGTTACATTCTTCCCTTTATGCATTCACTTATGACTTGTCTATTTTTCCTTTGGCTGCAAGATGTACCTACACACTCAGGAAAACAGTTAGAAAATAATTAGGCTTTTTGGCCTCTCTTATGTCCATGTTTTCTTCTTTCTTTTCACTTTCTTCCTTCTGAGTGAATAAAGCATGCATGCAGTTTTTCCTTCAAGTAGAATACATCTCCTACTTAGGGGAAGATTCATATGCACAAAGTAGGATAGTGTAGGAATATGGTTTGATCCCTGAGCTCATAACTGACAGTTAACCTCTTTTCTTTTCAGGTACAGGGGCTTCTTCAATAGAGATGAAGAAAAGGATGGAGTAGAGATGCTTCAATCAAAGAAAGAAATCCCCAAGGCAATGATGGGTTCACTCATACTCCTTTGCTTTCTCTTTCATGCATGTGTATATTTTTTTTCAGTAGTTGTACTTTACTTTTCAGTTACATCCCACGGCTTGTGTGGGAAACATTTGAAAACTCCTTATGAATAAAACATTGAATTCTGTAAATGAGTTGTATATTTCTTTATGCATTTCTAGCTTTTCTGTATGGATTGTATAATGAACTAAACAACTCAGTAACATAATTGAATGTCTTAATCATAAAGGAAATAACATTGAATAGAACCTGTAACATTCAGTAATGAACTCTGATTTTATGTGATCTGCACTTATGTTTGTTGTTCCAAAACTTTACACTTCACCTATTCTGCAAATGGATGTCCTCATCAAGACAACACAACTGTCCTTCGGGGCTTGTGTTCTTTTGCTGATGATGGTCATGAAATTACAAACTATGTGATCTGTTACATTTTGTAACAGCACACATAGCTATAGATTTCATGTAATCTTTTAAATAAATCAATAGTAACGACATAATCTGATATAATCTCCCCTAGCTTAGGTATACTTCACCAATGCTATCCATTGTAATAAAGTTTCGAGCTTCCCATTTTTGCACAAGTGTAAAAATTGTCAATATTTCTTGCGATCCTGTGGGGAAAGCTGTCTACTAGCTTATATACCAGTGCCTCACTCTTGTCCATTGGGCATGGAGTCTAAACATGTAACAACAATTTGCATTTTCCTAAAATTCCAACCCTTCCAAAACTAAACTAAAACTAGGAAAGGATCCGGTAAACCAGATCACGTGCACAAATGCACTTATTGAAATGAAAGAATGATGCAATGTGCAGAGACTACACTTATTGAAGGGAGATCCTACTCTAACAATCACTGTAAGATATTCAATAACAATTTTTGAGAAACATACCATTCACAGGAATGAGATGTTCCTCTCCATTCAACTTTGAAAGATGAAAAGCATTGTGCTCCTTACTAGCTGAAATCATGTAAGGACCACTCTAGAGTGTATAAAACTTTGAGTTTCTTCCTAGATTTTCATGATCAACATCCCATTTTAACACAATATCTCCTTCATTGAAGACTCTGAATTTATATTTCTTGTCAAAAGTCTTCTTGATTTGTTTATGATTCTTTTCCATATTTAAATGAGCTTGATCCCTTTGCTCTTGTAATTCCATTAACTCTACATAACGAACCTATAATAATTTATTCTCAAGTAGCTCCATTTGGTGTAGAAAATATAATGTAGGTAACTCAATTGAAATAGGCATTCTCACTTCTTTTCCATACACAAGTTTGTACGGTGAATTACCAACTGATATTTTAGGAGTCACTCTGTCAACCCAAAGTGCAGAATTAAACATCAGATGCCAAGCTCTTTGATTATCCTTGAGCATTCTTCTGATGATCCTTAACAGATTCTTGTTAGTACTCTCAGCTAAGCCATTACCTTGTGGGTAATAATTAGATGAATAACTTAAATATATTCCATGGTTGACAGCCCAATCTGTTATCTTTGTACCAAGGAATGCTAAAGCATTATTTGATATGATAGTTGCTGGAACACCAAATCTGCAAACTATTCCTTCATAAAAGGATAGTATCGAAGCTTCATTAGCATCTTTCAAGGCTATTGCTTCAGCCCATCATGTAAAATAATCTGTAGTAGTTAAGATCCACTTATGTCCTTGTGATGAAGGTAGGTTTATCATGCCAATAAAATTCAAGACCCCACTGCATAAAAGGTTGATCAACTGAAATAGGATGTAAAGGAAGCAAAGCTAAATGTTCTTTTCCAACAAAGAAAGCACATTTCTTACACTTTCTAATCCATTCAAAACAATATTTGAACATGCTAGGCCAATAGTAACCTGCTTTCATGATTTTTAAGGTTGTAGTACGTGCTGAGAAGTGACCTCCTGCAGGTCCTTCATGGAATTCTGATAATATTTTCTGAATTTTATCATAGTCAACACATCGCAGTAAGATTCCATTTATATCCCTTTTGAACAACACACCATCAACAAAAAGATAAGGAATTCCTTGTAATCTGAAATGTCTTCTTTTATTCTTATCCATACCTTCCGGATAGGTGTCATGCTATAAGTAGTTAACCAATTCAGTCATCCACCTTGATTCTTAGATCTCTCAAGAAAGTTCAGGTTGCTGATTTTTTGGTTAGGCCATGATATTTGATTGCTGATACACAATTTCAGCATGCTACTTCTGAATCTTCAGGTTATGCAGCTTGCTGCTTTTCCATATCAGAAATTAGATGCTCACATAGACCTTTACCTCGAACTGTCTTAGTAACCCAGATATCAACATCATATTCCATAACCTTTGTTATCCATCCTGATCTTTTCTCACTTAACTCCTTATTTAGTAAGAACACTTTCACACTTGGATGAGAAACAAGAACATGGATTTTATTGTTTGAAAGCATATACTTGAAATTATTTAGTCCTCTGACTACTGAAAGTACTTGCTTTTCTAGGAATGTGTACCTTGTTTCATAATCATGCAAACTCTGTCTGAAGAAAGCAATTGGTTTCTCAATATTCTCATCATTAACCTGAGTTAAAATAGCTGAGATTGTTTCAGTTCCTGCAAGTGCATACATTGTAAAATATTTATCAAAATTTGGATTTGCAAGAGTAGGAGCCTGAGAGATAGCTACTTTTATTGCTTCAAAACCTTCTCTTCCTTCGCTGGTCCAAGAGAAAGTTTTCTCTTTCTTTAGCATAGTTGTATGAGTGGTTTAACCAATGCTGCAAAATCTGGACAAATCTTCTAACAAAGTTGATTTTTCCAAGAAAACTCTGTAATACCTTCTTATGATGAGGCAATGATAGCTATGATATGGCTTCATTCTGAAAGGGTCAATTGCTAAACCTTTCTTAGAAACAATATGACCAAGTAATTTACCTTGATGTACTGAAAAGATAGACTTCAGTGGGTTCAAGGATAATTCCAAATTGCCTACACAACCGAAAAGTCTGCCTTAAATGCATCAAGTGTTCTTCTAGATTTTTTGAGAACATGATAATATCATCCAAATAAATAAGAATAAATTTATTTAACAAGCTCTGGAAATCCATGTCCATTGCACGTTGAAACATTACACCGGCATTTGAAAGACCAAAAGGCATTCTTTTGTAAGCATATGTACCCCACTTGGTGGTAAAAGTTGTTTTGTATCTATCTTCTTCTCGAACTAAAATCTGATTATAGCCACTGTAACCATCGAGAAGAGATAATCTATCTGAACCTGAGACTGTTCTCAAAATTTGATCCATATTCAGGAGTGGGTAATGATCTTTTAATGAAGCTTTATTAAGATCTCTGAAATCTACACATAGTCTGATTTCACCGTTCTTCCTCCTAACAGGAACAAGATTCCCTACCCAACTTGAATGCTTAACTGGAAAGATAATACCTGATTCAATCAATTTAGATAATTCTTTCCTCATCAGAGGTTCTATTTTTGGATTTATAGGCCTTTGTTTCAGTCTAACATGCTTAGCATTTGGATGTAACTCGATTGTATGTTGTGCTAGACTGGGATCAAATCCTTTCAGATCTTGGTATTTCCAAGCAAAAACATCCTTAAACTCTTTGCAAAGATTAATAAATGACTACTTTTCAGTTAAGGAACATACCTTTCCAAGAAATAGCTTTTTCCCTTCATCAACCAAGATCTCTTCATAATTATCAGAGGGGGTTGACATTTTAGTCTTCACCTTTCTTAACTGATCGTCAGTGCTGAAGATGTCTTCCAATGTGAGCCAGACCTTGAGGTAGTTTATTTGTCTTCAACTGAACAATCTGATCACCATATAAATGTTGTAACTTATCTTGATTAACTGTAGAAAATTCAGCTTCTTGCTGTAAAAACCTGCAGATTTGATCATCACTTTCAAAAACTTACCAATTTGATTCGTTATTAGGTATAGAAGGCCTAACAATTAGCTTAATATGAGGCTGAATTTTTTTTTGTTTTCTACCTGTTCCAGCACTTCGAAACTAGCACCAACTGCTGCAAGTCTATCTGCATGCTTGTTTTCAGCTCTAGGAATAAACTGAATATTAATAGCGTCAAAATCTTCCATTAAGTTGAAACTCTATGTCTGTAAGATTTCATTAGTGGATTCTTACAAACATTGAATTTTTTTTACTTGATTGATAACTAACTTAGAATCACCAAAAATTTGTAGCATGCTAATACCTTTCTTTTTGGCCCAAAGTAAGCCATGAATTAATGCTTCATATTCATCTACATTGCAAGTACATGAAAATTGGAGACTCAAAGATGAGAAATACCTTTCATTGTTGGGGAAGTGAGCATCAAACCTGCTCCTTGTCCTTTTTTGTTCTTAGCTCCATCAAAATGAAGCTTCCAAATCCCTTCTGCTGAATTTTCTATTTTGGACAGCAAGGGAAGTGGTGTATTTTCTTCATGCATACAATACACACCAAAAATATGTTCTTCAACTTCCTTTAAAAGGATCATGGGCATGTTCTTAAACTATATTTTCATCCATAAACATGTTAGAAACACCATCTAATGCTGAAACCTGAGCTACATCATCAAAATCAAATTACTCTAAAGCTGAGTAATTAGCTACTGCATTTGGAGAATGAGGCTCAATATGGAATCTGGCCAATGGTTCTAAATTGATAGTAACCTTAGTTCCATAACGTGTAGTAAAAAATAAGAAGGACCAATCCGAAGAGAGATAACCTCTTATTTTTGTTGTGAAATCTCTAGATAAGCACAAGGCAAAATATGGAGGTAGGTCCACAACAGTAACATCTTGCAGAATAGAAACATTTGGGAAAGCATGTAACATCACTTCTAAATTTTTGATTATACCAACTGTATTAGTTGTAGTTCCATCAAGTTGTAAGACACTCCTTTATGTAGGCTCATATTGCAACCCTAATTTTTCTGCAATTACTTTTGGCATAACTGTGCTACTTGCACCACTGTCCACCATGCAATTATGAACTAGATTTTCACCAATAATTAGTGATAAATAAAATGGTGGTGGTTTCTTGATGTCATGAGCATTCAGAACTTTCTGAACCATCCACTTAACTTCTTTAATACGGTCTTGCTCAAACATTCCAAGGACCATGTCTGTCTTCTGAACTTCCTTTTCTGTTGTATTTGAAGAAATCTGCAGCTTAGCTAGTTCATGAGAAAGTAAATCTTGTTGTCCAAGGAATACTTAGAGCATCCCACATTGAGATGTTAATATTATGTTTTTTCATTACATCAACAATGTTAAAAGAAGCAACTATCTTAGAGACATAATCAATGTTTTAGAGTAGGCCTTAGCAAAAACTGATTCTGCTTCAGCTGCCTTGGATATCTAAGGTATAAACAGTCTTCTTGGATCAGGTTGTAGCTGTCTTTGATGACCTTTATCAACTAGGACACTTTCTGTTTTTTGAGGAACAAAAGGGTTGTTAGTTGACTTTGGAGCTGTAGATGTTGTCTTGTCAGTGACAGTAGGTAGGATAGGCCTATTTTACTGCTTTTGATTTTCAACAAACCTCCCTTGAGCCCTAGTAGTGACTGCAATGAAATCCTCCTCATTAAAACTGACTAAATTCTGTTTAGGTGCTTTCTGAACATGAGTCTCTTGCTGCCCACCCTCCATTTGAGGCATAAATAATGTTTCAGATTGAGGTTGTGCAACAAGATTCAGATTCAGAAAAGCATTTGGGCAAGTTATAGCTGAATGAGGTTGATTGCAAGGTTGACACCACTCTTCTGTAGCCATATTAACTGGGACTAAAGCGTTAGATGAACTAGGACCCTTTGTGTCAAACTGCCTTTGCTGGTAAGGCTGCCTATAATTTTGATTCTGTTGATAGAGCTGCCTGTTTTGTTGATTCTGTTGGTAGGGCTGATAAGGAGCCTGGTAGGGTCTGCTAGGTAATGCAATTTTTTCTCAATCAAAGTCAATTTATTTCCCATAGTCTACAAAGCTTTGAATACATCATTTGATGGAGCTACAACAGTGGGCTCTATGATTGTAATAGGCTGAGGAATAGGTGCTAAATCTACCAAAAATTACATTGATGGCCTTGGTACCAATTTTCAATTTGAATAAGACTATTTTCAGCTCGGATAGCAATATCATAAGCATGCTAAAGTGTCTCTCCACCCATTGACTGAATCATAGTTGAGATATCACTGTTTAATGCTCTGAGGTAATAAAGGAAAGCATGATCAGCTTGAGGCTTGACACTTGCTGGAATTCTCTCCCAAGTTCTGGCAAAGTGGATATTGAAATTGGACATAAACTCATTTGGAGCTCTTTTAATAGTGGACAACTGTTCAATGAGAGATAAATGATCTGAATTATCTTGGAACTGTTTCAACAATTTTTCACCTAAGTTATCCTAAGTTATTATGCTTCCAATTTCTAGATTTCTATACCATTGCAAAGACTATCCCTTAAAATATGTAGCTAAAAGTATTAAAGCCAATGTCTTCATGAGTGATATTATGGACTGCACATAGGGCTGCAACATCTTTGATATGTTTAGCTGGTGTAACCTGTTTTTCACCCGTGAATGATGGAAAAATTTTCATGGTGGCATTAGGAATGTCGTGGTAAACTGGGATTACTAATGGATTGCCATTAGTAAAGGTCACAAAATTCCTTAGTGTTTGATAGCCATTTGAAAAACTAGAATATTAATTGAGAAATTGATACCTGGATGAAGGAATATCAGGAGGAGGGTTACCAAAACCAGGTCTATTATAAGGTAAAGTATTACCAACTCTTATCCTTCTAACAAAATTCAAAGGTAAAGAAACAAACTCATAAGGAATTCCTCTTACCGATGATCTTGTAGTCACTTTAGGCATGGAACATGTGCAATACTGGTCTGAAATCAGCATTGTGGAGTTTCCAAAAGATCATAAAATCTTTAGAATAAATTGCTACAGCTTGCTCCCGAAAGTAAACTTTAATCTGCTATAAATCTACTGTTTACATACAGATCTGATTCACTGTCCCACCAGGTGTGCCAAAAATGTTATCTCTCGAAAGTGCACCCTGTAGAGAGATGGCTGTAAGTTTTCTAGGGCTTGCAAAATTGATCTCTCTCTTTCGTAGATACAATGGAAACACCTCAGGTCTATGGGTATACCTATTTTGAGGTGAGTCTCTGGTATCAAGGTCGGTTCCTTATTGATGTATCCTAAATTGATTTTCTGGGAGTTTGAGAGTAAAAGATGACTGTAAAAAATGATTAAAACTAAAGTGATACACTGAATTTGTATGAGGGCTTTGACTGAGTATATGCACAACTGATTTGGGAAGGATTTTTGATGCACGAAGCAATAGTTTTTCTGTAGAATATCTAAGGGAAAAACACTTGATTGTACTAAGGGAGAATCACAACAATACTAATAAGTTAACATGCACATTAAAATTAAGCAGAAAGACTAAATTTGCAGCAGGGTAAGGTGGTTGATCAGGGAATTTGCATTCACAAGATTAATATAACATACACAAGACTACAAAATAATTGGAAAGGAAGAAAATACTTCACACTTAGAGGGAAAAACTGGCAAAAATTTCTTCAGTACTCATATATCCAAAAGTCCTCTGGAAGAATCTCCTTGTGCTTTGCAAAGGCACACAATATATAGCAAAAATAAAATTTTCCCACCCTTCCTAAAAATAGCCTAAGGCTATACTCGCCCATGCATCCTAATTTTATCCTTTATTTAATAATAAATAAAGGGATAAAATAATACAAACTAGTACAAGAGGCATTAATAGCCATTGATTATATCTTAGTCAACATAAATTGAATGTTCTATTTTTAAGAAAAGGCTGGGTGAATAATTTTGCCAAAAATAGATTGCTTGCTAGGCAAGTTCCTCTCCATGAACATGCAACTTTGTCTTCTTCTCTATTCTGTCCTGTTGTGAAGGCATGCAAAAAATCAACTCTCTACCTGTGAGTAAATAAATCAAAATATTTGCAATATTTGCAAAACAAACACCCAATGTGGGGCCACCTACCATGTGTACATATTCTGATGCTGACATCTTCTTTTGGCTCCAAAAGGTCACAATAATGACATACTGCCAATTATCTCCTTGAAGTGGGGACCACCCTTTGATATTGAACTTATGTATAGTTTGAGTTTGGCCACCTTGTGGACTTGGCACATTACTTATGGTTTATTAAGATATATTCCCCCTTTTGGTTATCATGGTCATATATAGTTGTCGGAACTTGATTTTATTTGGATATATTACATGGTTTATACTTTAGAATTTCACCTTTTCGGTGATCATTGGTGAACATGATTTGGTTGGCCCCTTTTGCATGGTGACTCACCCCTTGGAAATATTGTCGGCGGCTTTTGTTTAATGTTGACCTAATGGTTAGGGTTTCAAGGTGACTCCTTTGGTTTGCATTGGAACTTTCCTTTGGTTGATGATCTTTGATCTCTGTCCTTTTTCATTGTGGCCGTTTATCTATGACCTGTAGTTGATTGCTTTCAGCCTTGCATTGAATTTGGTCAGTGGGTTTTAACTATAGTTAGTTGCTTTGAGCCTAGAGCTCGATCCTTACTGTTTGATCTGTGTACTTGGCTGAAACTTGATCATCGATCCCTAACCCCCGGTTAGGGTTTTGTTGACTCTCTCTCAAGTTTGCATAGTAAATAGTATATTCTACCCTTGAGCTCTGATCACATTTCATTTGTTTTTTGGTTGTGCGGGTGAAGCCCTAACAAATTTTTCTTGGATGTCATCAATTTGATCTCAAGCTTTGGTTTAACCTTTTATTGGAGGTTTTACGTTGATACTTGATTAGAGCTCGGGCATCTCTATTCTAGTTCTTCTTTGCTGATAGGTATACCTGTATTCCTTGGTTGTTTCTTTGTCGAGTGGGTTCTTTAACTTTCTATAGAGTTTTATGGCCAGCATCTTGGTGTGTTTCGAGCTCTGGGTTGGCTTTTCTTCCAAGATCATTATTTGATCATTTTTTATTGAGTTGTCATGGTCTTGGAGCTCAATATTTGCTTTGCTTCAAGATAAATCTTTGCATTCTGTGGAACTCTCCGAGCACTTTGCAAGGTCTCGATTTCCTTTGGCACAGTAGTTGAAGTCATTTTACTTTAACTTTGAAGACCCATTTTATCTTTATATTTCTCTTTTTGGGGATTTGAGCTATGATTTTGTATTGTTCCTTTGTGGTGAGAGTATTCCCTTGAAGTTTAGTACATGAATGCTGAGTCTTTGTCCTCAATTTAGATGTTATCTGAATCTTGTAAATCTCTATTTTTTGAGTATAGAGTTTGTCCTTATTTTCTTATTACTTAGAAAAATGGACGCTCGAGATTGATTTACTTGTAATTTGTAGCTCATTGTAGGATGATTCATATTTTCCCTCTTTATTTCTGTTGGGTTTTGACTTCCAATTTAGAAATCAACTTTGTGCTTCTTTCTACTGCGGTCACCATACTTCATCATTTCTTTGTTGTAGTCCTGTAGGTTTGTGCCTCTCCATATTTTCAAGGTATCTATTTGTAATGTTATAGCCACCTGTAATTTTTTTCCATGCAATAAAGGCTCATAAGTTGGTATTCCTTAATCTATTTAATTTGTAGATTTATCTGTATCAGATTTTGCGCTCTATCTTTGTATTTTTATTCTTACTACTCTAAAATATTCACCCTAAATAAGACTACATGTTCCTTCGAATTTTACCTGAGAAAGGCCTATGACTAATTCTCATTTGATTTCTTTATCTCTATCCATTTACTTTCGAGCTTGAAATTGATAAATTGCCCATATATGAGTTCTGATTTTCTCAAATTACCATTTTCTATGATTATAATGAGCTCTATCCTATGGCCATGATTTGAGTATTGTCTGGAGGATGAAGTTAAGTCAAATACATTTCAAACCTTGTGTCCAAATGGTGTGTTATCCTGAGTGACCATTATTGTAAATTCAGAACTCTTTTATCTTTGTAGCTGTAAATTATCTTCACTGGAGGCTTAAAGAATGGACTGGTGGATTGAGCCACCCTAATATTTGTGTTACTTCTCTTCTTATCTATATCTACCTCCTCTTTGTATGAGTTTCTATTGACTATTTGAATGAGTGGAATAATAGAACCTAGATTCATTGTTTATCCTTTTAGAGATCTCCATCCTTTACTCTGATCTTGAATTGATATACTTGTTCTAAAGATAGTTATACCTTAAATCTAGGTTATTATCTCTTTTTGAAGCCCTTAATAACTGTATATTTTAAATGAATTACTTCTCACTTCTAATAAAAGACATGAGATAACTCCTTTATTACTTGTAAATGGCTTCTGATCACGTCATAGATGAGTACTACTTTGCTTAAATGAATGTACTTCATTGACATTGTAGTATTTTTGTGCTCTCATATTTTCTTCATTTCTAAAATAATTGACTGTGAAAGTGTAATAGTGGTTGCATTGTTTCTATTCTATGAACTTGTAATCTGTAAGTGCTTTTCTGAAAAATAGAAGCAATAGTTTAACTATTTCAGTTATTATTTTCAGGGCATATACCTTGTTTCAGATGCTTCATTTCCTTTTTGCAATTGTTTTTTACTTAGAGGCTTTCTCGAAAATTTGAAATGTTTATTTTTATGGTGAAGCCTTGGAAAAAATTTTCTAGAATCATTTCTATAAGTCCTTTTCTAGAAATAGTAGTTGTATTTTCTGATCCAGAATACAGAAAGTAACACCCTTTTTTGTTGATCTGATATAGTAATTTAAGAACAAAAAATATGTTAGTTGTTTATCTTGATCATGTGATGGTTTTATCTTCCTGTATCACTTATTTGATTTGAATATGTCCTTTAAAGCATGTAGTAATTGAAAAAAACATGATGAAAATTTGTAAATGTCCATTTTACATGGTGAAGCCCTTTCAAAATTTTCCCAGAATCTTCTGTCTCATCTTGTTTTAGCTATAATCCCTTCTTTCCATTTAGCTTCTACTTCTTGAAAACTGATGCTCCCTCTTCTGCTACAATTAAAACAAGTATTTCTATCTTATTTACCAGTTTCTCTTCTACACTGTAACTTCTTCTATTTCCGAACAGTTAATAAAACTTTGATTCGCATTCTTCCTTTCATGCATTCACTTATAACTTGTCTATTTTTCCTTTGGCCGCAAGATGTATCTACACATTCAGGAAAATAGTTAGAAAATAATTAGGCTTTTTGGCCTCTCTTATGTCCATGTTTTCTTCTTTCTTTTCACTTTCTTCTTTCTGAGTGAATAAAGCATACATGAAATTTTTCCTTCAAGAAGAATACATCTCCTACTTAGGGGAAGATTCATATGCACAAAGTAGGATAGTGTAGGAATATGGTTTTATCCCTGAGCTCATAACTGATAGTTAACCTCTTTTCTTTTCAGGTATAGGGGCCTCTTCAATAGAGATGAAGAAAAGGCTGGAGTAGAGATGCTTCCATCAAAGAAAGAAATCCCCTAAGGCAATGATGGGGTCACTCATTCTCCTTTTCTTTCTCTTTCATGCATGTGTATCTTTCTTTTCAGTAGTTGTAATTTACTTTTCAGTTACATCCCACGGCTTGTGTGGGAAACATTTAACTCTTCTTGTGAATAAAACATTAAATTCTGAAAATGAGTTGTGTATTTATCGTGCATTCTATCTTTTTTGTATGGATCGTATAATGAACTAAACAACTCACTAACATAATTGAATGTCTTAATCATAAAGGAAAGAACATTGAATAGGAACCTATAACATTGAGTAATGAACTCAAATTTTCTGTGAACTGTACTTATGTTTGTTGTTTCAAAACTTTACACTTCACCTATTTTGCAATTGGATGTCCTCATCAAGACAACACAACTGTCCTTCGGGGCTTGTGTTCTTTTGCTAAGGATGGTCATGAAATTGCATACTATGTGATCTATTATGTTTTGTAACAGCACACATAGCTGCATATTTCATGTAATCTTTTAAATAAATCAACAGTAACGACATAATCTGATATAATATCCCCTAGCTTAGGTATACTTCACCAATTCTATCCATCATAACAAAGTTTCGAGTTTCTGATTTTTGCACAAGTGCAATTTGGATGTTAAAATCGAATTAATTGATATAATGATACATGATAGAATTTTTTTAATTTTGGATGACGATTACTGATTTCTATATGTATATTATTCTCGATATTGTTGATGTGGCTGTAAGGCTAGAGATGTATTTTTCTTGTGTTGCACAGACATTCTATCATATACATCGAAACAGGATAGGGGACAAACAATGAAAGGATGTCGGGTGTTGTGTAACATGGCCAAGATTTGACAACTTGTGTATAATGTTATGTTGTGTTGTTGCATGATTTTTAGGAGGTTCCCGTAAGGGGAGGATAGCCTCATTTATGTGGCCATAGGCATAATAAATTCCTTTCTTTTACTTTTTTTGTTTTTGTTTTTTTGCATGTGTTTAATTATTGGGGAATATTGTTTCCTTATTAACACTTGCTAATGTATCATAATTAACTATTTTAGCTTAAATTCAAATTAAAAGTGAAGATATGACATGTGGGAAATAAATTTGGTAGATAATCCTTGTTTTGGTGCATGATATAAAATGAATTAATTTCATTTTGCTGGTGTGTACTCCACCATCCTTCCAAAATTCTAATTTGGCCTTTTTAGCCACATTTACAGACTTGAGGGACAAGTTAACCTTGTCCCTCACATCTCAAACTCTCCTACCAACCCTAATTTTGAAGTATGGGACATATTTTGACTATTTTAATGCATTTTTTAGTGTAAAATGAGGTGGTGGTGCATTTTTTCAAATGTTGCATAATACCCTACATTATTCTTTGGTTGGGGCTCAGGGGCCAATAAGTGGATGGATTATCCTCTAATTGGATTATAGGTTGGGCAGAGAGCGTCACCTATACCCCCTTTCTTTATTGCTAATTCAAGTTTTGAAGAGTTGAAGAAGTTTGAAATGAAAACTATAAAGTTGGTAGATGACCTTGAAAGAAGAATTTTGCTTTGAACTTGTTGGAAGAACCTCTGTGTTCTAAAATTGATTAGTGTCCCACTTACAGTGGAATATTGTAACTCTTGTATACTTAAAAGAAAACTTGTACATTCATTTACTAGATTTTGAAGTATTACAGTGAAAGAAGCAAAGGTTGAGTTGTATATTGGTTGAAATGAAACTATTATACACTTGCATGTTATTCAAAGTTGTAAGATAGATGTATTTTGGAAAAGAAAGTTTCTATTAAAGAAAGTGTTGTTGAGTTCTTTTGTGTATTGTTGCTAGATTGTATATGAGGAAAAGAAATGAATTTATAGTTGATGTTATACTTAGATTTTTCACCTTACTATAGAAAAAGAGGTTGTGCATTTAGTATTTAAAGCCAAAGGAAATATCTTCGTTTCTTTACTTGTTTTGGTTGAATGATAAGAAAAGAAGAACTATTATCTCCAATTATTTTTCTTCTAAGAATAGGTAGAAAATTACTTTTTACTCTTGCCATTAAATTTCATTATGCAAACCAAACTGATTCAAATAATTAAAAAAATTAACATTTTAAAATGATATATATCAAAACTCGTATGGGCTGTTGTAAAACTAAGCTCATATTATAAACAAAACTTTTTTTAGTGATCGATGTGTATGTGGCCAAATGGCCAAGAGATTTTAAATTTTAAAAAAAGTATAGATTGAGGTTAGACCACAACCCAACCTCTAATACTTTGTATATTGGTGGAGTGGGAGGGGCTGAGGGGGTGCCGCACTGAGGGGGTGCCGCACCCCACCGCCACCTATTATTTTAATTAACAATGGTGGGGGTGGGGTGCGGCACCCCCCACCTCACATTATTTAGAACCTACTCATTAAATAAGCGGCCCCAAATAAAATCAAAACCCTGTAACATTTAGGCCGCGGCAATATATATACAAGCTGCTGTATTGTTTTCACTCTCAGGAAGGAAATTTAATAAAATAAATTGTTACAGATATATTAAGATATAAAATCTTAATATTTCTCTATATATTATATATATAATTATTTATATCTATGTCTAATATCATATTTATTTTAATGGGGATAAAAATATTCATATATACATATATACGATATTAGATATATACACACACACAGATGGTTTTTCTAGTTTCACCTCAGATAAGTAGATATACAAAATATATATAGACTATATGTGCAAGAAAAACTTCAAATAAACACAAGTGACAAATGGTAAATAATATTGATTAAGGGAAATGGGGAGATCTCCCATTTCAACACAAATCTACAAAATAAAATCCTTCAAAATGCCATTGGCTCCATGGATTCTCCTCCAAACCTATAAAATGAGAATGAACAAATGAATGAGAAATTAGAGAAATGAAAATAAAAAAGGAAAGCTATAAAGATAATTACGGCAACCCAAATACAAGGGCTATGATAGATTTAATCCAATGGCCCAAAATTAACACTATATCACTTAAGTGTTGGCATTTTATGGGAATGTCAATTAAATTAAAAAGGACATGGGTAATGGGGGTATTGGGGCCATTTCGTGGCTAGTCAAATTGTGACCCTTTGGTGGTAAGAAATAAGTTTATTTTTAATAAATATTGGTAAGGGTTTTGCTTTAAAACTAATGGGACATAATTATTACACATTTGGAAAGTGCTCTAAGTAAGTAAATAAATTTAATGGAATTCTTTAAAACTGTAAATTAGTTTGGGGAAATAAATTAATAATATTTAATTAGTAATTTAATTCTGACTTCCGGAGGCTTGTGTAGAAAGACTTAACTAAGAAGTCTATTAAATTGTGAATAATGTCTACCCATGCATCCCTTTGAAACAAAAAAACAATTTCCGTAATTTTCCATATTAAATTATATGGTTTTATTTGTATTTGAGAGTAGAAAATTGTGGGTGTTACAATAGAATAAGGTTTGCAGAACGAAGGGTTGAATTAACAAATGAAGAATTATATGCAGAAAGACAACAACATGTAAATAATATAATGACAATTCATGCATGATCATCTCAAGCTGACTCACATGTATCAAGAACAAGGTTTCAAGGACACATTCATTCTGATAATTTTCACAAGGAAGAAAGACGAGAATCTAAGGATTTGATTACATTATTTATGTAAATGATTTTATAAATTGCATAGTTTTTTGAGTATGTTGGTGAAAAAACTATTAAAAATCAAACAAAAAGTTATAAATAAGGAAAATGAACCACATTTTCTAATCTCCTTTTCTCTTTATTTTATATCATTCTTTGACTAACCTTGCTAATTGTTACAACTTGGATATTATATAATTATTTTTTATTACATGTACGCGGCGTGTTTTCTTATATAAATAATTATAAAATTTGTTGAAAATACTTTAAAGGTATGACCCAACCAAGATTCTATTTTGAAAATTATGATGAAATAAGAACATATTGTAGAGAATATCAAAGACAATATCGCAGACGGAGACAACAAGAAATGACAAATGCACAATGAGAGGAACAAGGAAACAAAAAAATGATAACCATAGACAAAGGTTTGTAGAACGGAGGGTTGAATTAACAAATGAAGAATTAGATGCAGAAAGAAGACAACATGCAAATAACATGACAAAAATTTGTGAATGATCATCTCGAGATGACTCACATGTATCGAAAACAAGGTTACATTTAGATAGATTTGTTTAAATCATTTGCGAGAGGAATAAATACTACATATACAATAAATTCACCACGAAGCATCTCAAAGGCATTATAGTAGAATGGTTAGTAATATTGAAGTTAATTCTAGGGACGGAAATTCAACATCACTGATTCCCATGCTCGAAACACTGGAAAACTTTGCCCAAGATAGAATGGATGTTGATGTTAAAAATAATTTATATAATGATAGTTTGCAAGAGGCTACACCATTATAAACAGTATGAACAACGAGAAGTAGAAGAATGCAAAATAATTATTTACAAGAGGAGTCAACAATTGAGCCCAGAAGAAGAAGAAGAATGCAAGAATCACATATTGTGAGAGAAAAAAATATATTTGATCCCAATGGAATTGTTGGGAGACATTTGAATATGGTCTAAATAATTTTTTGACATGGTCTTGATAACCTTACTTCACCGATGATGTGTTTAATTTGTCAAGAATGCTACATTGGAATAAAAGTTTCTCGAACACCTTAAGGACCCATGTGTACTAGATGTTTACAAGAGAAAGGTCGTCATCGATTTTCGGCATCAAATAATATGGATCCTAGGACACAACCTCCATAACTTGCAAACTTAACTTAAGTTGAGGAAATGTTGATAGCCCATGTTAACCCATTCCTACAAGTGACACATGAAACTTGAGGTCAATATAAATATAAAGGTCACAGAATAAGTTTTCCTCAAGAAGTGAAAGAAATTGTGAATCTTTTGCCACATATATTGAAATAATTACCGACGATTATTTTTCGGAGGAGAGATAAACATGGATCAAATTACAGCTTTACAGTCAATAGAGAGTGAGTTTACAATGCATTCAAATATAAAATAGAACGTGATAATTTCTATTCAGATGTTCAAATTGATGAAAATGCTCTTAATGAAATTCCACCTCATTCTAATGAAAATATATTTGAGCAATTGAACTCTGTCCATATGGAGTTTGATGCTAACGTAAATATAATTGTATTTTTAGGTCTGACCATTGAAATAGATGAAGGAAATGTCATTATTCACACAACGTTAATGACCTCTAGACCACCCAATACCCTAACGGAGATGGAATTCAAACATGCATGGGTGAATAAACCTCATGTAGGCCCTATAACACTGATTGATTGTCCTAAGATAGGAGCATCTTCTATCAATGGGTATGTGACACTAGGATTACTTCATATGACATTGTGTACTTTGTTTCCAAATACAAAATGTGATTGGATAGTACCACGATTGAAACAAGTACAAATCCATGAATTTGTAAAACATTTATTTCAATATAGGGATCACCGGTTTAGCCGACATCCTCGATTAAGATATTACATGATGAACACGATCATGAGACATCATGCACAAAATTCATTTGCAGTGTTCGTCAAGAAAAACCTACAAGATTTTTTGATCACCAAGAATGGGTTACACAAGCATATAGAAGATATGCCCCTTTCAAATTTGGCCGATTATTTGATGCATTTTGGAGCATCCTTAAGGGGTACAAGTTTCTATTGGGTAAAATGTCATGGTCAATTAACTGACATGTTGCATCAAATTGGAACACCTACAATTTTATTCACATTTATTACAGCTGATATATATTGGCCTAATCTACATGCATTAATGCCAAGAACACCACAGGGTAATCCATGAGAAGCACAAAATTGGCAAACAAAAAATATCATTAAATATCCTCATGTAGTGGCACATTACATGTACCTCAGACAGAAACTTTTCCAAAAGGAGATATTGCAAAAAGGAATGAAAGTTAAAGATTATTGGTCTAGATACGAATGACAACATAGAGGTTCTCCACATGTGCATGGATTCATATGGTTACAAGGGGCAAAAAATATGGACAACCTTGATTGGACTGATGATTTATAGCTTAATTTTTTTGAAAAATACTTGCATTCCATAGTCCATGCGTGGAATCCTCAGAAGGACCCACACCAATGGAACATACATGTAATTTATCAAATCTCATCTGATCTATGCTCTTTATAAAATTCTTACATTCTCAAAATATTTGATATATTCTTGTGTGTTATGAATTACACGTCTACAAAAATTTTACACAACATCTGTGTCTTCAAAATATGAGACAACTTACACAAGTTGATACGAAACATGACTACGAAGAGATTCTAAATTGTGTAGAAGGACATACAATGAGTAGAGAAGGTGTCTTCCAACGTAAGAAAAGAGAAAGAATGGTTTGTATGTAAGATGTTCAAAAATTTGAATAATTAAATTCAATTTGAAATATGCATTTGTGGAACAACTAATAATGTATTATTATCTTCTGCAGGTATAATGCACCGTGTCCATTCAATCTCAAGGGATCAAAGTTATATCAAGACTTGGAGAGAGGAGATAAATTTTTTGAATCTTCAAGAAATGATGAAAGAGTAAGTACACACAATTGTTACATATTACAATTGTGGAGAGAATATGTAGATTGGCAACTGATTCTTTCCAAGCATGTTATAATCTAGTACTTTGAAAAGTATGTAAAAAAATTAGAGAAGAGTTCTAAAAATTATCATGAAATGTTGATGCATATTAAAAAAATTGAAAAACCAAGATGTATTGGTTGCAAGAGCATATAAGATACTTCTAATTGAAACAATTTTTTAAAGAGATATTGGCACATAAGAAACATGTCACATTTTGTTGGAGCTTCCATTGGTAGAGAGTTGATCCATAGGGATCCGAAATAACTCTACTTCATCAGACAAAGTCAGCACAAAGAAGGAAAACAATGAAATGGAGGTTCTGTCTATTAAGTAACAGGATTGCTACCCTAAGCATGGCAACAATTACAGAACCACCACCTAGCTAGGCCAGTGGTCCCAGGACCGCCAGTCTGCACAAGGCGGCGGTCCTGGCCATTACGGACAGAAAACTAAATTCAAAATGAACAACCTCTGAATTTGAAAGGATGTTTGTTTCTCTTCTCCTTCATGACCTTTCCCATTCTCCAGTGCATGGGAGGACATGGGAAAGGCAATAAATACATGATTGTATAAGTTTAGAATATCATCAAAGCATGGGAGTGAGTGAGTAAGAAGTCTTGGTGGTGGAAGTTGTATTTTTGTAGAAGAAAGGAGTGTTGAGACAGATCAAACAAGTAACTGAAAGGAAATGTTGAGATATTATCTACTTGTCGTTCTTACTTATTGTAAATTCTCTACCTGTTGATTTGAATTGGCCAATAGAAGTGGGAAGAAAGAGTAATTGCCCGTCCCAACTAGTTTTTCCTCCATTGGAGGTTTTCTAGGATAAATTGTTGGTGTTATGAGATTATATTCTTTCCTTTACTGCAATTGTTGATTCTAAGCACAATAGTAATTCATTCAATAGCTATCTTTGTTATTTTATAATATAATGTAAATAACAATGATTAATTTGTGATTTGTGAAAAATTCCAAAGTTGAAGAGTTTACAAATCAATAGCAGTAGAGTATTTGTAAATTTGAATGTTTCACATGAGGTGTTCAAACTGGTAAAAAAACTCATGAAGAAGACCATGCAGAACATGTAACAACTTTCATTGATGGGTACAAGAATAGGCCCTTTTCAATGGAAAGTGTGTCACTTATTGATGCCGCTAGATCTTGGATGTATAATCCAAGGACAAAACAAGATAAAAAATGGGAGGTTACGATTTCAGAAGCTATTGTGAGAGTATTCCCAAAGTTTTCTTCCATACCTTCGCATGAATTAAATTAATTGGTTGATTTTTGTTGGTCAGAGTTATTTCTTTACAAAAGGTTTTGCGATATAGAGAAAGATATAAGACTTGATTAGGATTCAATAAGTTAAAACTAGGATTCGTTTAGTTATAATCCATGGCATGTCGAGAGGAGGACTAATATAGAATGCGTTGATAATAACAAAGATTTTGAAGATGAATTTTATCAAAATATAAAAAAAAAATACAATAGAACATGAATGGGAAATCGTGTGGGCTTCATCATGGTAAAATTTTGTGAGTGACTACAATTGATATGTTGGGAATAAGAGATATTCATAGAAAAGAACCATGGAATGATGAATATGGAGGTGAAGAATACACGAGCAAGGCAATAAAATTCATAAGTAGCATGAAAGATAATGGGTTGGTTATAGGTGATGAATTGGCCCCAAATTTCAGTTATGACACGTTGGGTGCTAAACAAAAATAAGCACTAGATATAATACTAACACATTATAATCTTCCTCAAAATAACATGTCATTTCTCATGATATTTAAAGGAAGAGTAGGAACTAGAAAATTCTATTCGATTGGTGTGATTCGTCGAGCATTTTTTGATGCATCATTTCTAGAACATTCTCCTCTTCTATTACTTACACCAACATGACTTTCTACATTTAATATTGGTGCCTCAATGATCCATTCACAACTTCGAATCCCTATTTCAGATTTAATAGAATTAGAAGGATCAAGACTTGCAATATTCCAACAAGATATTTTCCTCGTAAAATATATATTTATTGATGAAATGAGCTTCATTGGAAAAAAAATTCTATAAAACATAGACTCCTGACTTCGTGAAGTATTCCCTGAAATAGCAGACATCAGTTTTGGTGGTGTTTCCATGTTTTTGGTAGGAGATTTTTGGCAACTTCCTCCTGTTTCAGAGAAAACACCATATAATAGAAATGGACGTGTAAAGTTGTGATGGGAAACATTTACAATAGTTGTTACACTGGATAAGTTATTTAGAAAAGAAGGAGAAAATAGAGACCAAAAATGCTTTCAACACCTTCTCACAAATCTCAGAGATGCGAATCGAAAACTAGATGATTGGATGTTATTAATGAGTAGAATAACTTATGCATTGGAAAAATCTAGCAATGAGTAATTTGATAATAATATCCACCCGGTCGCTACAAATATTAACGTGAATAACCGCAACAAAAAAAATTGCATTCGTTGAATAGACATGTAGCACATAACATTGTGACTACATTAAGTACTGCAAGCACACTAACAAGAGGTCTGAATGATGAAATTTATGTTGAATTATTCATTTGTAATGATGCAAGGGTTATGTTAACATTTAATCTTTGGATAGAATTGGGTCTTGTAAACAGAACTCTGGGATATATTTGAAGCATAATATACGTACCCGGGAGTGGTCTGCCAAAACCTCAAACATATGTAATGGTTGAATTTGATAATTAATTTGGAATACTGATTGAAGATAGAACTACATGTACCATCTCAATTACACCAATACATAGGGGACACACACATCAATAACCACTACGCTTGGCATGGGCATTGGCAATACATAAATCACAATGTTTGACTCTTTCGAAGGCTACAATTGATATTGAACAGAGGAAAAAATGGGGTTAATATTTGTGGCTATCTCTCCAATAAGGCCATTGCAAAGTCTAAAAATATTTCTGCCATTTATGTATGAGCACTATGAAAGGATGAAGAAGACAAAACTACTTTCAAAACGGAAGGAAAAGGAAGAAAGACTTAAGTCCTTAGAATATAAATAATGTTCTTTGTGTAACACACATTTCGTTCTATGATTTTGTCATTTCATGTGATGTACATTTCACATTTTGATTCATAGGAAATAATGATTTATTTTTCGAACATGATAATATGGTTACTAATAAAATCCATAAGAAGTTTGTCTATTATAGACCTAGATTTTTCATTACTCATACTTATTAACTTAAGAGAGATGGTTCCGTCTTTAAATCCCTCTACAATATTCCTTATAATATATTTGAGTCTAAAAGGATTAATTGTTAACATTTTCTCATTTTAATTGTTTTTTGCGACATTTTCATCGAAATGAGAAAGATATTTTAGTCTAAATGTTTAAATTGTTAACATTTTCTCATTTTAGTTAGTGACATTGTGTTTTGAAGGTCACGTGAGGACTAATAGTTTTGTCATTTTTGGGTGTATGTATAGAACTTTTAGAAAAAATGTTGTCATAAAACAACTTTTATTGAAATATATATTCATGATAATAGATTAATTATTTGATATACATATATTGAAAATTGTAATAAATTTATTTCTTTTAATGTAATTCATGAAAATGTTTAGTTTTATAAAAATGAAGAATTTTAATAAGTTGAGAACCTTTTTTTAAAGTGATTCATTTTTTCAAGATGTGTAATTTAAAGGTGAATTTGATTGTGGTATTTTTTAGAGAAATGTTTTAGACATACTTTTTTGGAAAGAAAGAAAATATAACCATACACATGAAAAATGTCGTTTTCTAAAGTTTGGAAAAATCTAGTTTTATAAGATAATTTTGGTATCATACATAACGTCAACATGATTACTCAACTATGATTTGGTAATATTTTGATGGAAAATTTCATTTAAAAAATCGATGTGTATATAATAAGGCCTAACTCAATTTAGTTGTTGTTCGTGACATTTTTATTGAAATGAATATTAGAAAAGATTCTTAAATGTTTGTCTTTGCATTAAAATTTCAATATATTATCTTTGATATTATTGGCTATAATTGTTATAAAATATACCTTAACATAGTTCAATCAAATTCATTACGATTTATTATGGTCCTGAAGGAAATATTCTATATAGGGGGTTAAATTCTATCTTGGGCTCTTGATATTATATAGAAAGAATCGTATGCTTCCCCAATGACTTAAGACTCATATTTTTTATATTAAGGATTCCCGCCCACATAGTTAATTGGTAAATGTTAAAAAATTTGAATAAGTCAACATAAGTCGCCAATTCAATAAGTTCTCATCAAGGTCATTCATGCATGAACTAATGTCCCCACTTATTTTCCTGAATTTATTTTTTGTATCATTTTAATAATGCAACTCCTGCATTTGCTACTAACATACCTTTATTATATAAATATATATAATATATGTTGAGAGGGATTTATTACATATATTTAAATATTATATATAGTCACCTCGTAAACTTTACCTCTCGGCATATTTTACATTAACATGTTGTAGTACCTCACAAACTTCACTAAAGTTTGAGAGGTGAAGTTTGCGAGGTGTAACATGATAATGTGAAATATGCCGAGAGGTAAAGTTTGCAAGGTGCCTATATATTTATATAATATATAAATATATGTAATATATCCCTCTTGATATATATCACATACATTTAACTAATATATGTATGTTAGTAGCAACCATGGGAGTCGCATTATGAAAATGATACCAAAAATACAGTCATGAAAAGAAGTAGGGACATTAGATCGTGCATCAATGACCTTGATGAGAACCTATCAAATTGGTGACTTATGTTGACTTATCCAAATTTTTGAACGTTTAGCAATTAACGACGTGTGCGGGGATCCTTATTATTAATTATATAAGTATTAATACATGCATATATGTTATAATTTTTTATATTTTTTAAATTATATTAAAATTATTATAAATAAATAATAAATGAAAAAATATAATGTAATAAATGTAAATATAAATACTCTTATAGTTAAATAATAATATTACATAAATTTTCTCATCTAAAGCCATGACTATGTAACTTTGTATCGTGTAAACATTTACCATCGATAATATTTAGCTGTTTATATAGTAGAAGTTTATATAAAAATGCTTGTATATGTAAAAAGGGTAAATGAAAATAGTTATACTTGATAATCACTACCTTTTATATCATGCAAAGACAACTGGAAAATAGTATAGGTGTAAGATAACATACATCAAAATTAATCTACTTGTAAATGTGGGTGCTTTTTAAAACAGAAATTATGCTCTTCCTTAATCTCTACTCTTCTATAATTAATATGAGGTAACTTCTATACTTACATCGAAAGGTGTTGTCCCTATGAGAAAGAGCACTCTGGTTGTTCACATCAAGCGGTTAAATTTGATGGGCGTATAGATGTTTTTTTTGTGTTTTTAAACATTTTTTGTATCATAGACTGCTTCATGAAAGGACTTAATAGCAGGTTTCATAGGAAAAAGAGGAGAATGACACATGGAAGACAACACCTGAACACTCTTGTCGCAACCACTGTCTCCTTTTGCTTGGTGTTTCCTGTGGCTGAGTCCTAAAGTTAGAGGTAATCCTCATAGGATCTTTAATCACTCACAAACTAATGCAAACTCTCTGTTTTAGTTCTGGAACATGTAAAACAAATATGTTCTCTCAGTTTTTCCTTCCCTCAAACAACTCCTCAAAGGCATAGATCTTCTTAATAAAACTTACTAATTTAAAGAGCAATAAATTCTTAAAAAGAACACATTAAATTTTAGATGTTTCAGGAATCTAATAAACATAAAACTATTCAGGACATTAATCTATTTCTAAGAAAACACTCGTGTTTATCTCCAATATGAATTGAGTTCTGAAGACTCAAATAAATGGACTCCAAAATTATTATTATTTTTTAAAATTTTCTATAGAAGAAAGAAATACAGACGATACCAAATTTTATGGTGGAGGAAAACTATGCATTAGAAAATGCATTTCTTTCCCAGGGTTGAAAAATTAGATACAATATACAACAAATCTCCCTAAACTTATTGCTAAGATCTCTGCAAAACTTCTATGGATTAGAAGGTAACTGGAGTTCTGGAGTGGGAGTGGGAGATGGGAAAGATTAGGTATCAGGCATGCAGCTGTATGGGTGACTGGTGATTAAGATCCACTTTTCTGGTTTGGTTTTTCCTATATAGAGAGGGCATTATGTGTATCGGAAAGAAAAGTCAAACTTATTCTAGTGACGACACAATCTATCGAATATATACATTAGTTAGTTAGTCTATGTCCTACTACAAAAATGGTTTGAACTCACTGAACTAGGTCCATATATATCATACAGAACTAGATTCGAGACCACTCAAAATGGTCAGGCCCTATATACAGATATGGATGAAGGGATCCTGATCAAGCCCTACCTATTTAGCGATGAATTGAATCAAACAGTACCTGTTAGAACAATAATGGCCCACATCAACTGCCTCAATTTGGATCTGCATCATTTGGAATTGTATTAGAAAATTAGGGGAAATAGGAAAAAATATCCTTGATGGTCTACATGTAGAGAAAATGTCCCATTCATTTTTCTTTGTGACATTTAGCTTCCCATAGAATCCAATAAAATATGTGTATTGACATTCACGGGAGAGCTTGTAGGATCTATCGGAGGATACAAGAACATAAAATAAAATTTATGCCACATTTTTTAGAGATTAAATTTCCATTTACTTCAAGGTTGTCTTTACAAGCCATATATATAATTCCACACAAAATAATTTATGTAAAACTTATTTAAGTTTTTGTGCATGCTCTACTTTACTTGCTTGTAAGTTGTGCAGTGCAGCATGACATGCCTCTTATCATCAACTTTTTCTTTCTTAGAGAGTAAGCATAGACATTCTTATTTTTTATAATGTTTTTCTTCATTGTTGGGTAGCTATGTGATGTGATTTCTAACAAGGAAGTAGTGGACATTGTGGCTTTGGGCCCCACATGAACAATTGCAGAAAGATCTCTTATAGATACTGTTGTTCGAGCATAGAGAGTGAAATATTCAAATCTAAAATAGATGACTGTGAAGTAAAAATTATGCCTTTATCTTCATGATTCTTCTTTAGTTTCCGAGGTTAAAATAGAGAAGGATGCATCACAAGAGTTTCCCTCTACAAAAGATGCCACTGCCGTACCAAGCACTATTTCGAAAGGTAAATGCCTTGAAGATGGAGAGGTGATAATTCCAACATTAGGAAGTAAAAATAATCTTAAGGACTGGTAATGATGTGAAATTCCACTCAGAATGGACATTACAGAGTAAAAATTTCTACCGAATTGAAGTGAAGGTTCTTGACAGGAGACAAGGTAGGAGGAGGTTTAAGAAAATCACATTAAGTAATTGTGTTTTCTTAGTTTTAAGCACTTCTATCTGACATATTTTTCTAGATTGCCAAAGAATCTACCAATTATTTTTTTAATGTTTATTTTCATATAGGATCATAAAATAATATTAAGCTAGACTGTGACACTCATATAAATATTTCTCATGGTGTTGCAAAAGGATTACAATATCTTCATCATGATTGTCACCCATGCATTGTTCATAGGGATGTGAAGTATTCTAACATTATTTTGGATGATAATTTTGAAGCACATTTTTCATACTTTGGCATTTGCAAAGTCCATTTCATCAGCCAAAACCCACACCTCTACCTATGTTGTTGGTACAATTGGTTACATTGAACCTAGATATGCAAGAACATCAAGACTTAATGAGAAATATAATGTATATAGTTATTAAATTGTTCTTCTAGAATTTATGACAAGAAGGAAGTTGTGGACAATAACTCAAATTTAATTCAATTGGTACGATTTTTGTTTGTTAATTTTCTTTTAGAGCTTACATTTTACACTGTTTCAGTATTTTTAATGTTTGTTTATATGGAGAATGGAGCAATAAAATGTGAATAGAGTTATCTTTGACATTAGCATGTGTACACATATTCTATCAAAAGCAAACAATAACATAGACATGGAAACTATTGATACAGAATTTGCAACAATGTGCAGGGATCTTAGGATTATAAGAAAAATCTTCCAGTTGGCTGTAATTTGCACCAATGAACATCCCTTTGATCAAGTCGATCATGCTTGAATTTTCCAGAGTTCTAAATTTGATGTTTCTAGTGCCTACTCTGAAGCAATTTCCTAATATCGGAACGAACCAACTGACCCCTAGTAATATTTACATGAGGTATTTGGATGAAAATGTAGATGGTAAGCACATAGATATTATAGGGAGCACAATAATAACTTCTAATGGGCATTTATTTTTTATATTTGGTGACTTGATTTCACAAAACAATGTTTGACTAGAATGAGATTGGAATGGTGTTGTGTCAAAATAAATGCATCCCCATAAATTCTCTCTATCTCAGATTCTGCTTTTCTCAATGGATGAGCCGATTTTAAAGTAAACAATGACCAATTTTTCTTTAATAGCCAATATTTTTTGCATAATAAATAAGTCCACTCAGAAAATATAATGTCCATTTTTTACACACACAAATATAACACTAAAATACCATAATAATTTATTTTTTAACTTACATTGTAGTAAACATGACACTATAGGAGATTCACTTGGGACAACATATAATATGTTTAAACAACATTAACCCGCATAGATAACACGAAAAAATGTGATGGAAAACAAGCCCCTTTTTGTTCCCATATAACAAGGCACAACATAACGATTCAACAACCATACAAATGTATAGATAGGATTACACATTTATTAAAATCATGTTTCAAAAATTAACTTAAGATCTAGAAGGGTTCAAATATGTGTATCATACAATCCTTTTCCTTTTTCTAGATTCCTTCTATATTGTGTTAACATTTGACTTATTGTGTATCTCATTGAATAAGGATCATCTACATTATTTCAATTACTCATTTAATTCACTCATTCATTAATGGGATATTTATTTACACACAAAGGCTATTAGGTATTATCCCTAGGATCCACTCATAAGGGCATGCATCTTGATCTTATATCCTACCTCCATTACACAATGGGACAAGCATAAGTCGAAAGGATATGAAGTTCACATATTTTTTTGTTTAAGGATTTAGTGTCAAGTTTCTTTCATTCATTTATAGATTGATTTAGTACACAATAAGTATTATATACAAAATAGGTTCTTTATCAACAATAAAGGGTTTAATCACATTACACTTTCTAAGGCCAAGCGTCAATTACAATTTTACTATAGTTATGCTCCAATAGATAGGTTAGGCTTTGAAGGCTTTTAATCATGGCAACACACTTCCTTATTTATATTTCTAGATTAGGTTTCCTGAGTATCGTTTTATGTTCAACTTAAGAAAATTTTTGCTAATGAGGATAATATACATTTTTTGTGATGAATTATGTAACATATTTTCTATTCGGGGTATTTGAATCCTCAATGTGACCACTAGTCCCTATACTTAAGGGATTTTCCTCCAAGAACATGATCACATGGCTTCACATCATAAATCCACTACATACTAGGAAAAACGGGAGATCAAGATGGATTAGTCCATTGTTTAAGGGGTCAAGGTTTCACATTAGAATTTACACAAAGTGGATCCCTTTTCTCACCATAAAATGGTAAAAACATGTTATAAGAATGATCCAAGATTCAACCATTTTTCCATTCACGTCATCTTATGGTTACGTTTTCTCATAACTAATCATAAAGTAAAATGTTGCTAAGTTTCACTATTAACTCTTAGTATTGCATCATAATAATCCAAATGAATATTGAGATTGTGTATCGAGTTCATTTATGATCCCAAATCTTAAAGGGTGACTTCCAATGATTAGTTGGCGATCTTCACCACTCAACATGTGTGTCATATCCAAGAGAATTGTGCACACTATGTTTAATGTTGGTTTCCCATGGGGTACTACCCTACAAGAACACATTCTCCTTACTACACACATGATTACCAAACCTTGGAGGGAAACACATACTCAAGGAAAATTTTAACCACGCCATTCCTAATGATTGGGTTCATGATGATGTCGTTAAACATACGGGCTGTGACAATAAAATAAAACTTGGGCTCGTATTTACTTAACTAGAAGGTGCCATAGAGAGTAAATATTTTAATTTCATCCTAAGGTCTTATTTTTCAATGCTAAAATGAATAACACAAGAAGGTTAGTTATGCACGAATCTTTTTATTAGGGTTGACTATTTCCTTTAGATTTATTTATTACATTTTCAAGGTAAAGAACACAACACCCAATTATTTAATCATCTATCACACACTAGAAATGAACTCCAAGATATTAGATTAAAATTCATTTAACATAATCCAACTTTTACAATACAAAACTTGGGATCCAAATAACACCCATGTTTAGATGAACGTTTCCCTTAAACACTAACATCTTAAAAATATTAAGAAAATTCATTAATAAACCTTTTAATACTTCACAAATATTAAACTATCCTTTATAATATCACTTAACATATATATCCAACCCCCTTTTTTTACCATATGTAAATCTGAATCAAAAGAACACCTATAGTTAAAAGCACATTCCCAAAGCACTGCTAAATCTAACATCTCATTCATATTACCAAATTTCAATCATAAATATTTAAAGTAACATAACAATACATAATAATTTCTTTCCATTAACATACATTATTACAATAATATACAATGAATCACAACCACATTGTTTCGCCATCTTACTTGCATCCTGCAAAATAATCTAAGTGTGAAATCAACAATAAGTTGTCGGTATGGCATCCACCTATATCTAGCACAATTAACATTTTTAGTTTTCCTTTTACATGATAATAATAGTTTTCACTCAAAAAGAGGGTTAGATACATATATATTCATTTCATTTCATTTCACTTAATTTCTTAACTAAGGAGAGAGAAACACTATTTTTTAAAACTCAAATTTTGCACAATAAGCCATAAGATAGACTTTCATACAATTATTTATAAGTGTCAAGATTTTTTCATGCCTATTTCCTAACTTGGTTAGGATTTTACGGTCATCCTTAACATTTTCTCTCCTAGTTGCGAAACTTCCAAATTTTGACTTAGAGGCTAAGAAAGTGCGTTAAAAAATTGTCTGCTGATAAGTAATTTCATGAAGGGAGAATTCCTACATGTCTACTATATACCAAAAATCCACAAGGACTAATGGAATCTAGAACTGGTGAATGATGTACAATTGGCAAATGGTTTTTTGGAGCCACCGGTCATAATTGGTCAAGTTGCAACAACAACCAAATTAAGCTCAACGGATAAGAAAAATCACAACCAAAACTTCCCTTCAATAAATGAACATGCAATGGGAAATTTTCTACATGATCTCCTATATATGGATAATTCACTGGAGTCGACAGAACTGAGAACTAGCCAACGGGTTGCAAACAACGATGAGTTTTGTGGAGCCACCGGTCATACTTGAGCCAATTTGACCAAGTCAAACAGTGACTCGAGGCCTACAAAATGCTTTCACCAAACTATGTAGAAGAGTTTTTTTCGGTAAAATGAAGGTTACAAGAAATTATTTAGTAAAAATAATAGAGGTTTACAAAGGTGGATAGGAATTTTTCTGCTCATGGTCGAACGGTTGTTTAGAACGAAATCTAATTTTTTAGTTTTGGTAGCTTCCTAAAAGTGTGAAACTGAGTAACAGGGCTCCTAAAGGAACACATATGATGTTGATATCTCTTTTATAGGGCTCATAAGGTTTTTTTGCAAGTCTCTAGAAATTATGTTTTTTTAAAACATTGTAAGCTAGAAAAAAATGGTTGTTTTAGTTAACTCATCTAGATCATGCCAAAACCAACGGACATGATTACCAATTTTTGACATCTTAGGTTTAGCAATGCATGAGGTTGTGGTCATGACATGGTTGAGGGTCAAGTTGAATGTCGGTAGAAAAATCATGAGGGTTTTCTAATTGATTTCCCTAGCCATTTGGTTAAAATATCCAATTGTTTGAACAACTGTATAGTTGAATTTTTATTTTTATTTATTGCAAATGAATAACCAAATTATAAAATTATAAAAGATGAAGATATGCAGACCATGCCTTGCAATACTAGTGTTTGTACTACAATTCATGCTCTAGGTGGGTTTACATGCATTCAACAAAGCTCCCTCTCTCTCTCTCTCAAATAGTTTGTGTGTATCTACAACTCCACCATTATTCATTGTTTGAAATATTCTATACCGACTCCAAAAAATTAATAGAACATTCCCCACAATGACCGTAGTCTGTGAGACCAATTCATCTACCCAAAGCCCACTTGGCACTAATTTTTTGACAAGAGAAGATGGGTTGTAATAAGATGGTTATCCTCCTTAAAAGGAGGAAATTTTCATGTGAAAAAAAACTTAGCTCCGGGTTCATTTGTGTTCTTCAAAAACCGAGAAAATATAATCACCCTCTTCCATCTCTAAACCCCCAAGCACCCAACAATATATAACAATACCACATATTCAAGGTAACTCCCACGCATCCAGAAACAAAATATTCACCAACATAAGTCCCACTTCCATCTTATCAGGATATCTTGAAAATAAGTAATGTTCCACGCCACCATTAAATTAATTATCTGATAACAACCACTAGGAAATGAAATAGGTTATTCCAACGGTTGGCTAGGCACTAAAAAATAAATTAGGTATGTTGCGCTTTAACGGGGTGCATAGATTTCATTAGAAACATTCATTCATATGCATTATGAATACCATTAAATTTTTCATGTACTAAGTACCAAAATAATTCTACAATGTGTTAAAAGAATAACTCTGAATCACAATTTGTTTCACATCTGCCATATAGTTACAATAACTACTATCAATATAAACTAGTGAAGAGTGAAAGAGAAAAATTATATATAGCCATAAGTGGAATAATGAATAGGCACTTTCAATGTCTTACACAAAACAAAAATATTCGTTTAAAAGATAAAGAGCAGGAAGAGGGAACTTGTAATCCAGAAATACTAACACATACTAAATTGAAGTACTTGGAGGCTTACGTGGTAGGATAATTCCATACAACCTCTTCTTTTCAAACTACCATTGCAAAACCATTTCTTCACGGGATTGTCAACCCCCCTAAAACCACATCACTTCTCTCACTTTCATTTCATCCCATTGAAATGCCAACGTTGTCCCTTTTATATATCTTCTTTTGTGCAAAATCATGGATTTGCATAAGAGACCCACAACTACAACATCTAAAAAAACTTCCTCTTCCTTTACGTTTTGATGGATGTCCATGATTTTCTTCTAGACCTTTTATTTTGGTTACCGGTAGGGACAATTCTTACAAGGGACATGGAAGTTGGGTTTCCACCTTCTTATTTAATTTACTTGAAATTTTATAATCCTTTCCATTATACCCTTTTTGTGCATATCCTACAGCCATTACAGTCCACGAGGGCACATTTCCTTGAGGATTTTAGTCAAAATATTGGCATGCCTTGTTTGTGTACCCACATTTGTACACATGTATATTAGGGAAGTCATGAATAAAACATGCGAACACAATTCACTTTCCATTATGGTTTGATGGACATCCATACCGTGTTAGATCTCTCCTACATGGCACCACCTAAGATAGGCCCCCCTTTACACTACCCAAGCCATCACACCACCTACCATCCACTCCTGCGAT
This sequence comes from Taxus chinensis, assembly GCA_019776745.2. Lineage (NCBI taxonomy): Eukaryota > Viridiplantae > Streptophyta > Pinopsida > Cupressales > Taxaceae > Taxus > Taxus chinensis. The sequence goes on along the minus strand of CM034147.1, from coordinate 745,239,567 downwards.
CACCAACTCCATTTCCCAATAACTTCACAATAAATATGTAATTTTCTTTAATTTGTTTTACTATGATTTACGATGGGAACTATATTTCCGTCTACTTATAAGAGCATCATCCTCGATGCGATAGAATACCGATATTACAAGGGTTTCTCATGAGAAAGGAGGAAATAATCAAGGTCTCATGCCACCGATGAAATGATACTTTTTGCTAAAGTGTGACCACAAGGAAGAAGGGAAGTTTGACAAGTTCTTAATGTTATGTGAAGATTGGCAGTTTTCAGTTTATATTATTAGCAAATTACATTTTTTTTTAACAATATTTATCAATCTCAAGCTCTTAATATTTCATTGATTTAAGATTTTATTTTTCTTATTTTTGTGGGTGCCCAACCGAAATTGACATCACACTAGAACATCAATGCCAAATAAAAAACTAATGGTTCACAAGACATCATGATATGTACTTTAAAGACTATATCACATAACAAGAACTCAACTAAACTGTTAAAAGAACGTACATAACTCTCAAAAATAGTACTTGTCACATACATGCTTCTCACACAAAAGTACTTGTAACATAAGAAAACTATAACAACATGGGATTCCCAACAGGTGCACAGATAAAGGTTTCACACAAGTTAGGAGAATAACTGTAGTTACATAGTGTCAAAAAGAGGTCAAATCATACCCTCAATGAGTAGCATTAATCCTCAACATCACAAAACATGACCAAACTCACATGAGGACACATAAATCAAAGTAACAACGACATACACCTCCCAAAACATCACAAAAAATCCATATACCTCCTAAAGCATCACAAAAAACTATGTATACCTCTCAAGCATCACAAAACAATCTCCATATACCTCCCAAAGCATCACAAAACAACTCCATATACCTTTCAAGGCATCACAAATAAAATCCATGTACCTCCAAAGCAATAAAATAAAGATAGATTTTCTTTTTTTTCTCTCCAAAAGAGGTTGATCACCCTATGGCCCTAGGCACATAGAGTCCATACACCTCTAACATAAATGAAATAATAACTCATGGTTTGACAAACCACTAGTTATCTATAACTCCTTAGACGTACCCCAATACAACGAAACAGGTCCATATGTTCAACCACTCCATGGTGCATCCCATGACCCTACTCCACACATTACGAAATTAGAACCAACATAACAATCCATTTAAAATGCCAAGTGGAACAAATCCCAATCCTTGGGCTAGGCTATAAAACCTTTAAACATTAAAATCAAATTTAAATCTAAGTAAATAAAATGGCCAAATAGCCATAGTTAGTGCAATAACCAACTAAAATTCCCAAAATATAAGAACACGTCAATCAAGAAAATTGTTAGTTCTAGCAAGAAAAAGGAAAATATTCAATTTAATAATAAAATACTTATAGATAAATAGCACATCACAATAACTATGTGGCCCTATACGACCACCAAAGGGGTACTCAACGAGTTGATGACACTCAAGCATCGAGCCTGAGCTTGTAAAATAACATATAAAATAATACAATTGTCATCATCTTTGTCTTAATCATGCCTCAACCACTTCCACAAGGCTAAACACAATCATAAATACACTTACGTTGAATCCATGTCATAACCATATAGGGATGGAGAAAGGAGTACAAGTTTTCATCTATTGAGCCTTAGGTGTTTGCGAAACACAATATGCATGAAATTCGTTGAGAAAGTGCCATACACACCAAACCAATAAAAGTTGGTTTTTCATCCTATCTAAGACTTCACTTCCTATCTCATACATGGCTTGAGTGACTGGTCAATAGTACACATTTCCTCACTTCAAACATACACGTTATTACTGATTTCCCTTAGGGTACAGTTAATGTAAGGTTCACAACATAACACATAACTACATCACTAACACAATGGTGATTCATGCACATTTAACCATAGTGCATCTTACACATTGTATATATATATAGGGTAAACACAATCATTACAATCATGGGTTACAATACATCACGTTCACACATACTATACCCAAAGTGCAAGCACTGTACAATAGGGATCATATGTTCACCATATGCCCTTAAATCACGACATGAACCATCACATATTACATGAATTATACATATGAGGAAAAAATGTCTAACATTACAACATATATTCAATTGCAATTAGAACATGGTGACATACATGATTCATCATAATACGGTGATGACATCATGATATAATCCAATTCACTTTACACCAAATTTTTTTCATACAACAAATCAGCACACCATCATATCACAAAATATTAAGACGCTCCAACACTCCACCATCCATAATAACATTCTTTCCACACATACCAAGGCAACACATCACACATGGACTCCTCATTGAATCCATGAAAAGGAGAGTGAATACTCTCATAACAAGAACATCAACATGATAACAAACACACACTAAGTGAAATGCACCATATGTGCATTCATAATACCATAATTACAATGGTGGTCACATAACAACATATATCACATTACTCTTCCAATCTCTAGAACCACTATGTAAAACCTTCACAACTCCAATTTGTCCCAGAGGTTTGAGAACATGAACCTTCCCTCTGATACCATATGTAAAGCCCATGTTTTACACACACAAATACAACACTAAAATATTGGAATAATGTTTTTTTTTAATTACATTGTAGTACACATGAGACTACAGGATATCACTTGGGACAACACACAACACATTATATGTTTACACAATAATAACCTGAATAGATAACACGAAAAAACTTGATGCACAACAAGCCAATTTTTGTTCCCATATAACAGGAAACAACATAATGATTAAACTATAGTACAAACTTATAGATAGGGTCTTCCCACAACATGATAATTTTAAGTATTACACATTTATTAAAATCACATTTTAAAACATAGCGTAAGATCTAGAAGGGTTCATAATATGTGCATCATACAATCCATTTTCCTTTTTCTCAATTCCCTCTATATTATTTAACATTTGGCTTATGCTATATCTCATTGAATAAAGATCATCTGCATTATTTCAACTGATTGTTTAATTCGTGTCATTCGTTAATGGAATATTTATTTACACACAAGGCTATTAGGTATTATCCCTAGGATCCACTCCTAAGGGAATGCATATAGATCTTATGTACTACCAAGTCCATTACACAATGGGACAAGCATAAGTCAAAAGGATGTGAAGTTCACCTTTTTTTGTTTAAGGATTTACGGTAAAGTTTATTTCATTCATTTATAGATTGATTTAGTACACAATAAGTATTATATATGAAATAGGTTCTTTATCCACAACATTGATTTTAATCACTTTACCAAAAAGATCATGTTTCACTTTTCCTAATGAATAACATCTCATGATTCAACTTTCCAAGGCCAAGCGTCAATTACAATTTTACTATAGTTATGCTCCAATAGATAGTTGAGGGTTTGCAGTAGAACCCATCATTTTTGTAAGTCAATTCACATGCGTTTCATGGGTAGTTGAGGGAGTATTCTAGATTAGATTCTCTTCCCCCCTTCTCTTTCATTCAACCTATATATTGTAAGGAGGGGTGTTTCGCTAATAAGGTTCATATATCATTTTTTCTGATGAATTCCCCCCTCTAACTCTTTGCTATCCCTAGGGGATTTGAATCCTCATGAGAGCACTAAGTTTCCTCTCTTAAGCTTTTTGTAAGATGATCACATGGTTTCTTGCCTCTTTCCCACTAATTATGTACTGTGTGAATTAGTGGGAGCAATAAAGATATTAGTCCATTGTTTATGCATTTTGTCCATCCATTAGAGTTTACATAAATTGGATCTCTTTTCTCACTCATAAGAATGGTATTCATGTTATAAGCATGATCCAAGATCTACACCTTTCTCCATGCACATCATCTTATGGTTATCTTTTTTTAACTGGATTTCATACACTAAAATGTTTTGTGTGAACTTTCATCATTGGTCTGTGATGTATTGTCCATCCTCTAACCCATTACTGACCTATTGAGATTTTAGGTAGTCGGATTTGTGATCCCAACCTCCTTTTCTAGTGTATGACCGCTTTCAAGGTATAGTTTTTTATCTTCATGCCACTCTCTATTCCTAGTCCATTCCAAGAGTTATATTAGGATTAGATATGTTTTCCTGCATTAGAGTTTCCTATGGCGGCATTAGTTTAGGAGAAACACATTCTCCTTACTCACACCCAACTATCAATCCTATGAGGGGATCATCAAGTACATAGAGATGATTCAATGTTAGCAGAACACCAGAACCCCATGGGACAACAGTAACACACACAATTCATCCAACATGGTGGCACATCATGATACAATCCAATTAAAAAAATTATAACATGTTGTTAAGCCAACAAACCTATATACAAAAGATAAGATGTAACACTTCGTAATCCACATTAACATTGTTTTCACACACACAAAGGGACACATCACACATGAACTCCTAATTGAATACATGAAAAAGAGAGTGAATGATCTCATCATAAGCACATCAACATGCTGACAAATACACAAGCACAACAATAATATCATAGTTACAATGTTGGTCACATCACCATAGATCACATTAATCTTCCAATCCCCACCACCACCTTCGTGTAAAAATCATCACAAATTATCTTATAGGTTTGAGAGCATGATCCCGCTCTGATACAAAATTTAATGCCCACATTTTACATCACACATTTTCAATGACAATACCGGATCACATTGTTACATGACACTCAAAGATAATAGGAATTCACATAACACATGATAAGTTAATAAACCATTACCCACATAGAGAGCACTGATACAATTCAAGGCCAATTTGTTTTTTAAATGACGAGGTAGATAACATATTATACAACATACAAACTTATATACAGGGTCTTCCCACATCATAGTATTTTTAGCACATTTATCAAAATCATAATACATAACTTAAATAATATGTGCATTTCCTTTTGATTTAATGCCATTTAATATTATTTAACATTTGACTTAAGGTGTATCTTGTTGATTTCATGGACTTGATTAATCTCGTTAATAGGGTATTTATTCACACCACAAGGTTACTAGGTATTATTTAGTAAGTGGCATGCATCTTTCATACATCATACCTCCCTTACATAACATAACAAGTGTAAGTCCAAAGAATGTGAAGTTAATTTTTTAAAGGATTTAGGGTGACATTTATTTCACTCACTGATAATTTAGTTAGTTACATAATAAGCATTTATGTTCTTCTTCCAAATAAAGATTTTAATCAATAACTTAAGGTCATGTTAATGTTTGTGTGGAATAACATCCTATGATTACACTTCCCAAGGCAAAAAATCAATTATACTATAATTATTTCAACAATTAGTTAAATTTTAAGGCTGTTAAACATCGCAACATACTCCTATATATAGGTTTCCTAAGTAACGTTTTACATCACTTAACTTCTCCCTAGGGGACATATATATATCCAACCCACCAGTTCATATAATTTTTGTAATGAATTATCCTATCCTTAATAGACTACTTGTCCCTATCTTAGAGAATTTATCACCAGAATGTGATCACAAGGTTTCACATCAGACATCCATTACATAACAACATCAAGAGAACACCTGTTTTAAGTTAAGGTTCATCATTAGAGTTTACACAACATGGATCTCGCTTCTCACCACAAGATAGTTCAAATATTATATGAGAACAACTAAATTTCACCTTTCTCCAACCACATCACCTTATGGTTACTAAATAAACATACACTAAAATTCTATTAATTTTTGTCATTAAACCTTAGTATTGCACCATCATTCGATATTGGGTAATTTATGATCCCATTTACTTCCAATCATCTTTTGCCACTCAACATGGATGTCATTAAGCATACTTATAAGATAACACATTATCCTTACTACACTACAATTACCAATCCTAAGAGGGGACCATGCTCAAGATAAGGTTTAACCATGTCGTTCATATCCGTTGGGTTCTCAATGAAGTCATTAAGCATACAGGAGATGACAATAAACTCAAAATTGAGCTCTTATTTATTTAAGTAGAAGGTGTCATTGAGTGTAAAGATTAAGTTCATTCTAAGGCCTTGAAAAAGGAAACACATAGGAAGGGTAGTTATGCACGAATTTAATACTAGGGTTAATTGTTTTGGTTAGATTTCTTTATTACATTTTCAAAGTAAGAAACACCATACAAAAATTATTTAATCATCAATTACACACTGGAATTACACTATAAGTTATTGAATTAAATTTCATTTAATGCATTTATCCAACTTCTACAATTCAAAATTTTTAAATCAAATAACACTGATTGTTTAGATGAACGTTTCCCTTAAACACTAGCATCTTAAAATATATTACAAAACTTGCATTAATAAACCTTTCAATACTTCATAAGTGTTGAACTATCCTCTACAATTTCACTTAACATAAATATCCAACTCCTATTTTTACCATATGTTAATATGAATTAAAAGAACACCTATAGTTAAAATTCACATTTCCTAAATCACTACTAAATCTAGCATGTAATTCATATTACAAAATTTCAGTAATAAGTCTTCACTAGTAAAATAGCAATACATAAATACTTATTTCCATTAACATACATGAATTACAATAATATATAATGAATCACAACCACGTTGTTTCACCATCTTACTTGCATCCTACAAAACCATGTGAGTGTGAAATCAATGAATAACTCACTTACATGACATGCACCTAGATCTAACATAATTAATATTTTTAATTTTCCATTTACATGATAATAATATTTTACACTCAAAAAGAGGGTTAAATACATATATATTCTTTCATTTCATTTCACTTCATTTCTTAATGAAGGAGAGAGAAAGAGATAGGGAAGAGAGAGAAACATTATTTTTCTACAAGTCAAATTTTGCACAATAAGCCACAAGATAGACTTTCATACAATTATTTATAAGTGTCAAGAGATTTTCATGCCTATTTCCTAACTTCGTTAGGGATTTACGGTCATCCCTAGCATTTTCTCTCCTAGTTGCGAAACATCCAAATTTTGACACAGAGGCTAAGAAAGTGTGTTCAAAAATTGTCTTCAAATAAGTAGATTCATGAAGGGTGACTTCCTACATGTCCAATTTATACCAAGAATCCACAGGGACTGACGAAATCTAGAACTGACAAACAATGTATAATTGGCAGATGGTTTTCCAGAGCTACCGGTTGTAATCGGTCAAGTTGTAACAACAACCAATTTAAGCTCATGGGCTAAGAAAAACCACAACCAAAACTTCCCTTCGATAAATGAACGTGTAATGGGAAATTTCCAACATGCTTTCCTAGATATGGATAATTCATCAGAGTCGGCGGAACTAAGAACTAGCAAACAGGTTGCAAACAATGATGAGTTTTGTAGAGGCCACCCGTCGTAGTTGAGCCAATTTGACCTAGTCAAACAACGACCTGAGGCCTACAAAATGCCTTCGCCAAACTATCTAGAAGAGTGTTTTCCCCCAAACTTAAGGTTACAACCAATTGTCTAGTAAAAATACTAGAGGTTTGCGTAGGTGAATAGGAATTTCATTGCTCAGGGTTCAAATGGTGGTTCAAAACGAAAGCCATCTTTTCAATTTTGGCAGCTTCCTAAAATTGTGAAACGAAGTAACAGGGCTCCTAGAGGAGTGGCAAAGAGAGCGCAAATGGTTATACGAGGTCGAGTTAATTCTTGATGTAACTCTCTACATAACAAGGAACAAATATGGTTCTCATATGTCTTTTACGGGGTTCAGAAGGTTGTTTTGCAAGTCTCTTGAAATTGTGTTTTTTTTCTAGCTATGAAAGGTAGACAAAAATGCTTGTTTTAGTTAACTCATTTAGCTCACGCCAAAACCAACGGACACGAGTACCAAGTTTTGACACCCTTCGTTTAGCAATAGATGAGGTTGTGGTCACGACACCATTGAGGGTCAAGTTGAAAGTCAGTAGCAAAATTACAAGGTGTTGTTTTATTGATTTCCCTAGCCGTTTGGTGAAAATATCGAATTGTTTGAAGAACTAATAGTTTAATATTTTTATTTTATTTTAAATGAATAACCAAGTTATACGAAAATTATAAAAGATAAAGGTAAGGAGATCGTGCCTGAAAATACTAGTGTCCGTAGTGCAAGTGGTGCTCCAGGTGGGTTTACCCGCATTCAATAAGGCTCCAACTATATCTCTCTCTTAGCATTTTATCAAATATTTAGCATGTATCTACAACTCCACCATTTTTCATCGCTTAAAATATTCTATACCCATTCCACAAAACAATTAGAGCATTCCCCACAATGATAGTAGTATGTGAGACCAAGTCATCTACCCAAAGCCCACTTGGCACTAATGTTTTGACAAGATAACTTGAATTGCAATAAGATGGCTATCTTCCTCGAAAGGGGGAAAGGTTGCTGTGAAAAAAAATTTAGCTCTAGGTTCATCAATGCTCTTCAAACACCGAGAAAATCCAATCACCCCTTTCCATCTCCAAACCCCCAAATACCCAACAAGCAATTAAACACTACCACACAGTCAAGGTAATTCCCACGCATCCAAAAACCAAATATTCACCAACATAACTACCACTTCCATCTTATCAGGATATCTCGAAAATAAGTAATGTTCCACGCCACCCTTAAATTAACTGTCTAATAACAATCACCAGGAAATGAAACAGGTTCTTACAACGGTTGGCTGGGAACTGAAACAAAAATTATGTATCCTGCCCTTTACGGGGGTGTATAGATTTCTGTAGAAAAATTCATTTAGCTGCATTTTGAATACCATTAAAATTTTCGGGTACTAAGTACCAACAAAATTATGGAATGTGTCGTAAGAAGAACTCTGAATCAACATTTGTTGCGCATCAAGCATATAGTTACAACTACTACTATTAATATAAACCAGTGTTGAGCTCTTATAATGTCTCCTTCTGATACTAGTGCTGTTAGTATTTCTGGTATTCAAATAGAAAGCTACTCCGTTAATTTCGCACACTAACTAAAAGTGTTTAGAAGTTGAATAGATGTGACCGAGTTTACTCCAGAAAGACTAACACATACTAAATTGAAGTGCTTGGAGGCTTAAGTGGTAGGAGCATTCCATAAAACCAGATATTTTAGGACTGTCACTTCAAAACATTATCTTCACGAGCCTGCCAACCTTCCTCAAACCCTATCACTGCTCTCACTTCTAGTTCATCCCATGCTTTTCAATCCCATTGAAATGGCAATGTTGTTCCTTTTATATATCTTCTTTTGTGCAAAATCCTTGATTCGTAGAAGAGACCCACAACTAAAACATCTGAAAAAACTTCCTCTTCCTTTACGTTTTGATGCGTGTCCATGATCTGTTCCAGACATTTTATTTTTTTCACAGGTATGGAAAATTCTTGCAAGGGCCGTGGAAGCTGGATTTACACTTGCGGATTGCATTTACTTGAAAGTTTCTAATCCTTTTCAACAAACCCGTTTTTTTGCGTTTCCTGCAGCCATTGTAGTCCACGAGACCACATTTCTTTGAGGAGTTTTGTCAAACTATTAGCGTGCCTTGTCTTTCCACCCACATTTGCATACATGTATATCAGGGCAGTCATGACTAAAACATCTGACAATAGTCTGCTTTCCATTATGTTTTGATGGATATCCATACCCTGCCAAATCTCTCCCACACTGCACGGCCTGACACAATCCCCCCTCACAGTGCCCAAGCCATTACGCCACCTCCCATCCACTCCTGCCATCACCAACTCCATTTCCCAATCACTTCACAATAAAAATGATTTTTTTTTTTTTTTAAATTTATTTTACTATGATTTATGTTGGGCACTACAGAACCCTTAAAACAGATAAAAGTGTTCCTTAATTACTTTTTGAAGGGGAAAATATGGATTCGGGCCCAAGAGGAATGCTTTCATCAAAGCTAAATCAATCCCCTTTCGAGTAAACTCTTATGCTGCTTCCTTCGCTAATTACATAAGGTTCCACAAGAAAAATAGTTGGATCAAATGACATCAAGCAAAGTCATGTTGATCTATTTTTTTCTACAATGGATGGAGAGCATTCTGTGTAGTTCAGACAAAGATAAATTTAACTGTAGATATAATTACACATAAATGACAAGAATAATATGTTTATTGGGTTTATTTTCTCTTTAAATTTCTTTCTTCCATGATCCCACGGTATATTGACATGGAAAATCATAAATGTAGGTTCATTATTAATCTTGTGACGAACTTCCACAAATTAGAGGATTGAATTAATATAACAAACAAAGGTATAGTAGTTGATTATTGTATTAATTTTTTGAAGTCAAGAATGATAGGAATTGGGGTTTGAAGTGAAATTTGTAACCAATTTTTAAAATTTGTTAGTACTCGAATAGAAGTGCAACTAGCCTCGTGGATGTTAAAATTTATTCTTAGTTGTAGGATTGACTTCTTATGTGTCTTAAGACTGGCGTGGGTATATATATTAACTTGAATCAATATTATTCGATTCCATGTAAGATTCAGTTAGTTGCTTAATTGCATTTCTTTCAATGCAAAATGAACACTCTGTTCAGCTATAATAGGTAGGACTGCTCTACTAGGTTCCTACAAATAGTAATATCCATATTAATAACCGCATTGAAAGAAGACCACAACATACTCGTGATGCGCAATGAGCACCAAAATTTGTGAATCCTTTTCATGATACAATAGAATTAAATAAAGGGGTAAGTACAGCATAGATAGTTCTGTTGCCAACATTTAATGAAAAACTGATTTTTGATTGTTGTTAGGTTAATTATTATTTACGTTTATTAATTATGCATTGCATATTAATTAGTTTATTTATTTATTGTGTATATGGTTATATTTAATCATAACATCTTATTGTTTGTATTTAAAACACTACGAGTGTTGTTATATTGTTTTAACAATATTATTGTCATTATTCATTTGTGCGTCCCATATGATATTTTGGAAGATTATGTAATCGCGAATATTGTTGCACCTATGCAACTTATTTTCTTGTGTGTATTTAGTTGTACAATACCTATAAGTATTGCATCTCATATCAATGTAATTTGGTTGATTTGATATTAATAAAGTTTATCAGGCTTCCTCCCCAATTGGTCAAGTTAACATTTGGTACCAGAGCAGAAATTTGGACCTATGAAGAAGAGAAGGTGTGGAAAGATAGAGCAATAGAGATAGAGGAGAATGGAAAAGCATTTTCAGCAAGAGAGATCATGTGTAGCCTCGTGCAACTTCCCGACCCCATCCTTACATCCCCACAACCTCTTGTTCATTTCAGATGTTTGGAATGAACATTCTTTTTGCACTGGTGCACCCTGCACCAGGAAAAATTTGTTATAGGAATTTAAAAATAAAAAAATAAAAATTCCCCTTCTAGGGTTTTACATCTAACATTAGAGGTACATTTGGTCATAGTATTAGCTATAGCTAATACTAACTGACTGTCAAACTGGAGGTGTTTCTGCCCGAGTTCCTTGTAAGTTGTTTGATCTCCATCATTCAAATGAACCCACATTGAGTCAGAAAAGCAAGTTATCCATAGTGTTGACAGGAAAATAGGAAGCATTCTGAGCGAGTTGAGGCATTACAAGCCGATTTATTTGTGTATTCGGCCAAGATCATACAAGGGCTAGTCTTTATGTATTGGAGACACCAATTCGATCGAGTTATATTCATTGAAGCCAAATTATTGTAGACCTCCTATGGGGGACCTCCTACACAACCACGACCTATAACTTGCATCCCCCACACTCCCTGCTGACCGACCTACACATCTCCAATCGGTGAACCTGCAACCAAACAAAAAATGTGGAGACAATACAAATACAACAAAATAAAATAAAATAAAACATGGAGACAATATGGTGGATCAAAAAAATCGATCCAAAAGTGGCTAAAGCAAATACAAACAACAGAGAGAAATAATAAAGTGGCAACAAAACAAGGAGAAAATGCTCAGATCCATTTTTCAAGCAAGGAAAAGCCCTAACTGACCTCCTTCAAACACACAGGCCATGTGGCAGATGTGCCACATCATTTTTTTCATGAGGTGAGTCACTATTCACATTAAATAAAATCAATGTGCTTTTTGTTTTAGCATAAGTGCTCATAGAACCTAGTTGGAAAGGTGGAATGACTTGAGGAAGGGAGGTTTTGGGTTCAACCCCCATCCCCCAACACAATTTTTTTACAAATTTGAAATTTAGCAGCAAAAAAAGTGAAACCGCCAACTCTATTGGTGAATTTGGTGGATAAACCACCTCTAAACAGCTAGTTATAACTAAACTGACCTCTTAAGTTTTTAGTGAGAAAAACCATAATTTAGGGTTTTTTTTTCTCCTAATAGGCCTATTTTTTCATTCCAAGAAACATTTTCTAAAGGAATATTGTCTAAAAACTTCATTTTGAGCTAGTTTTTAACGAAGTTTTGCAAAAAGGGTTGTTCTGGGCTCCGGAGGCCACCAGGGACGAAAAACAAAAAAAAAAATCCTTTCATTCACGTTTTCCAAATTTTTGAATGTAATTTGTATGCTTTAGTATATTGTACTAACTTACAAGTTTCCATAGTCAACCGAAAACTTTGTAACTGCTAAGAAACTGGTAGAGTTGTAATAAAAAATAGTAAAAATTTGGTTCTGAAACACTCACGAGATCCTAGATCTCATTCACAGCATTCGGTATATAGGGTGCCTCAGGGAAGTGCTTACGGGTAAATCCATCATGACTACTGGTGCACTTAACGCCTAATACAACTGCAACAACGTTATCTGGGCATTGACCCTTTAAATCAACGGGGAGTAAAAAGGTCACAGTACACACACTATGAGCCATCACATTTGTCTGTGAATGATTGCATGACATAAATCCATACTGAGAAATTATCCAAGTATATAGTCAATTTTATGCATGCATATGAGGATATTTCTTTGAGTCAGTGTCAATAATCACACAGACCCCTTTTAGTACTAACTTAGTACCACAGATTGAATTCTTTCACATACGTTAACGACTCTTTAACATACCACCATGTATATATAAATGGAGAGATTCTTCCATGAACTACCAGGTATATTAGAAGGATGCATATATAGAAATGTTCGGTATATCAGATTGACGTTATATAGATTCTGAGACCTTATACCTGGAGTGATAAGAGCCAAACCTTGTCAGTGATTTCTTTAAAATGGGCACTACTACCCCTAATTTTTTTCTGGCAGATTCACAACTACTCAAAGGAAACAATTATGCTTCCTGGAAGACAAAAATGAAGACACAACTTGAGTTTGAAGAGATTTGGCATATTGTGACTGGTACTCTGAAGAGATCAACAACTGATACAACACAACAATGAAAGTTTGATAAAGAAGATCAGAAGGCAAAACTCATCCTCTTGTTTGGAGTGTCTCACGATATGTAACCCCACATTTGAGATGCCAAAATAGCCAAAGAAGTGTGGGATAAGTTGAGCATAGTATATGAGGCCAAAAACAAGAATATCATACTAAATTTGTAGAGTCAGTAACACACACTAAATTTCAAGTAGAATGAGAAAATTGAAGCTTTATTAAGAAGATTTGCAGAGTTGAGGGCTTCATTTCTAGCCCTAAGAGAAGTGGTCCCAGATGATGCTATCATTCCCATTATTCTGAGAGCGCTCCCTTATTATTATCACATTTTTGTCAGTACACTAAAATTGTTAGATACGAGCATTAGTTTTGACAAGTTGGTAAACCTACTACAACAACAAGAAGCCATGCATAATAAGGATGATGAATATGATTAGGAACTTTATTCTCATCAAAAATGGAAAGGAAAAGGTAAAGGAAAACCTAATTCCTATCAAAAGTCCCAACATTAGAATCGGTATCAACATCAAGGGGACAAACAACAGAAGAAGTAATGTCCAATATGTAAAAGAGGACATGATTTGAAATAACACTTATAAGAAAGGTTCATTAATAAACTCTAGACCTCAACACCAACAATCTCACAAGGGACATATGAACTACAATCAAGGGCAAAAAAAGGGGAACTGGAAAAGAAGGCCCCATCAGCAAGGAAATATTGCTGAGTAAGAAGAACATTCAGATAATGAAGACTTCTTGTACACTTCTCAATCAAGTGAACCATCCACGTCATCTAGTGATGTCTAGTATTTTGATCTGGGAGACACTCGAAACATGACAGGCCATAAAGACCGGTTTACCTCAATGAGGGATACGCCTTCAAAAAACAATTGTTTCGTTGGGTGATGATTCTTCATATACAGTTCAAGGGATTAGGAACATTTCTCTACCCCTTAGTTCACGCAACTGTAGACTACCAGATGTCTTATATGTCCCTAGGCTGACAAAGAATATTCTTTCATTCAGTTAACTCCAAGATCACAACTTAAAAATTGACTTTGATAGTCATTCTGACAAGAATACATGTTTGATTTGAGACAAATCACAATGCTCAAAGATAGATGCAAAATCCTCCAATGTGGGACGTATGTTCCATCTTGATTTTTTCCATAGAGATGATCAGAAACTTGTGGCTAAGAACTCTACCTCAGGATAGTTATGGCATCGGAGAATTGGTCATGTTAGTTTCAAGTATCTCAAGACACTTCACTGGCGTAATATGGTACATGGGCTACCATCTCTTCAGAAGGATACATACAAGTGTCCTCACTACCTAATAGGTAAACAACATAGAGCCTCATTCCAGAAAAGTACATATCAAGATCATGGTAATCTTGATCTAGTTCATACATATATTTGCGGTCCGATGCAGCCAAGTCATTCTAGATTTCAATACTTCATGTTATGTGTTGACTATTGAAGAAAAATGTGTATTTTTTGTCTTTGCAAGAAAAGTGAAGCTTTTGAAACCTTCAAGAAGTTCAAAGTAGTAGTTAAGGATGAAACTGGTCATCACATCAGAACTCTCCACTCAGATCGAGGGGGGTAGTTCATAGTAATGTGTTCAAAAACTACCTATAAACTCACGGGATTTGTCAACAAATGCCTCCTCCACACACACCATAAAAAAATGGTGTTGTTGAGAGTAGAAATCATATTATCATGGAAATGGTGTGATGCATGATCGATGATTTTGGGATTGCAAAGATATTCTGGGAAGAAGTAACAAAGGCTGTAGTGTATTTTTTTAACAGAGTTCCCACAATTTCTCTTGATGGAGTAATACCACAGAGAAGCATGGTCAAAGCAGAAACCATCTATTACACAACTTAGAGTATTCAGGTGTAAAGCAAGTATGTATATACCCAAGCAGAATAGTAAGAAATTGGACATGAAGTCACATAAACTCATCTTCATTGGGTACAATAAAGATACTCTTGGGTATAGATTGATGGATCCAAAGACCATAAAATTCTACACCAGTAGAGATGTTGAGTTTTTTTAGAAGAAGGAAGCAGAGTCTCCTCCTCCAGACTCGTGTGATGTAGATTATTCACCAATTGTAAAAACTGAAGTTGATGTTCCCACAGATGATGAAAGTGATGATGGTGTTGATCTGATAGAACCACGACCCATGGGAACAGTTCAGCATATACCCAAGTGGCGTAATACCACATTAGAAGATACAAGAATGGATGCTCCACTAGATACATCCACCCCTGGACCATGGACTTGCAGTAAAGAAATAGAATAAGTTTATTTTATTTTTATGAGTAGAGTTATCGAGTTTGATGAGTTCTTTATAGTCTATGAAGCCCTATAGTCAAAATCTTGGAAATATGCCATGGACTCTAAATATTAATCAATAATGAAAAAAAACACTTGAAAACTTGTCGATCTTCCACCAGGAAGAAATCCATTGGATTCAAATGGATATTCAAAATGAAGTACAAAGCTGATGGGACAGTGGAAAAGTACAAAGTGAGACTAGTAGCAAAGGGATATACACAAAAAGAAGGCGTTGACTATGATGAGACATTTTCTCCAGTAGATAAGATCAAGATGATCAGGATGATCTTTGCTCTACTTGCATAGTTTGATTGGAAATTCCATCAAATGGAGATAAAAAGTTCCTTCCTAACCAGAGATTTACAAGAAGAAGTCTACATGGCTCAACCTAAGGGATATGTAGTACCTGGTCAAGAAGCAAAGGTATACAGACTCAAGAAATATTTTTATGGCCTTAAACAGGAACCCCAGGCATGGTACATCAAAATTGATGAGAATCTCGTACAAGGATTTTTTAGAAATCCATACGATCCCAATCTTTACCTCAAAAAAAAGGGGGGGAGATTGTGATTGTCATTGTCTATGTCGATGATCTAGTCATCACTGGGAGTTTGGTGAGGATGATTGATGCAATGAAGAAAGATCTTAATCGATCATTCGACATGACATATCTTGGGCTAATGCATTATTGTCTTGGATTGGAAGTATGGCAGAAAGAGAATCACATATTTGTTTCTTAGATGAAATATACCAAGACAACACTCAAGAAATTCAGGATGATGGATTACACACTGAGTGATACACCTATGGAGAACAGATTGCAATTATCTTGTTCAAATCCATCTCCTAAGGTAAGTGCCACTCTCTATCGATAGTTGATTGGGAGTCTCATTTACCTGACCTACCCTAGACCAGATATCAACTTTGCAGTAAGCTATCTGTCCAGGTTTATGCAAGAACCCAAAGTTTTTCATTAGAAGGCAGAAAGGTGCATTTTGAGATATCTCAAAGGATCAGTGGATCTTGGTCTAGAATACAAGAAGAATGACAACTTCTTCTTGCCAGGATATTTGGATTCAGATCATGTAGGCAATACTGATGACATAAAAATCCACTTCAGGATTTGTATTCTTTATGGGATCTAGACCAATATCATGGGGAAGAAAGAAACAACACTTTGTTTCTCGTTCTTCCATAGAAGCCGAGTATCGTTCTATAGGATAAGTTGTATGTGAAGTGATTTAGCTATGTTTCATAATAGAAGGACTTAGAATACAATAGAACAAACCAACCACCATGTATGTTGACAATGAAGGTGTTCTCAAACTTATTCGTAGTCAATTTTTTCATAAAAGAACAAATCACATCAAGGTACAAGTTCATTTCATATGCGAGAATGTGTTGAAGCATAACATAAAACTTCAATTTTTTCCAACAGCTAAACAACGGCCATATCTCTTCACAAAGTCACTTTCACGTGACAAGTTTGAGTTATACAGAGAGTTCCTCTTCTCATCCCTTGAGACAATACACAATTAAGGGACTCAATGTTAGGTCAATTATTATTTACCTTTATTAATTATGCATTTCATATTAAATAGTTTATTTATTTATTTTTTATATGGTCATATTTAATCATAACCATCTTATTGTTTATTTTCAAAAAACTACGGGTGTTGTTATATTGTTTTAACAATATTATTGTCATTATTCATTTGTGCTTCCCGTATGATATTTTCGAAGCTTATGTAAGTAGGGATATTTTTGCACCTGTGCAACTTATTTTCTTGAGTATTACAGCTCATACCAATGTTATTTGGTAGATTTGATATTAATAAATTTTATCAGTCTTCCACCCCTATTGCTCAAGTTTACATACTTGTGATGCACAATGAACACCATTTTTTTTGAATCCTTTTCATGATATATGAGAATTAAGTAAAGGGGTAAGTACTGCATAGGTAGTTCTATTGCCAACATTTAATGAAAAACTGATTTGTGATTTTTCGGAATCGGGACACACATTCAAGGCATAGTCACACATGATCAGTCTGAGTAGTTTACATCTAAAGTATCCTCCCAATGTCCTCACAATCCTTTGGTTATTGTAAACTATATGAAATGTACTCAAAATTGGCGCACACATCTACGCTTGGAGCAATAAGAAAGGATGAATCAAAAATAATTTTATTTAACCAAAACAACCCATCATAAATACTAGTCTCTACTTTGATAGCATCTCCACTACTACTTTAATCAACATCGTTTTTATTCAAAGCAAAAGTTTGTTTAAGGGACAAAAAATGTATTCATGTTTAGTGCAAAACAAAATTTCCACAAAAGGCCACCACTCATCATATAATATTTGCAAATGTATATGTATGAATTTGTAACAAATTTCAAATGTAAAGAAAAGAAGCTTTCAATGTTTAATGTACCCAAATAAATCAAATAACTCAACAAATTTAACCACCATGTCAAACATGTTGTAATACTAACACAATTTCTCCCCAAATAATTAAAAACCACATCAACTATGAAAGTAATAACTTTCAAATAACGTATAACTATTTGACGTTCACATTGAACTCTACAGATGTGACTGCTAGTTTTATAAGAGTGGTATCTTGACAAAGCCTACTAATTCTTCCATAAATAATACATTTCCCCCAAAATATTGGGAATAGAGAATTGAATAATTATTTTCTTCAATTATATTTGTCTCTACTAGCTACACAAACAACATTATAAAAAAATAGATGAACCTTTTCTTAGAAAAAATACACACTTGACTTATCTAGAGCTACATTATAGAATGGGTAAAAATACCAACAAAATTGTATGATCGTAAGAATATGCATATTTATTTTCAATGGAAAAATTATTATAGTACATTTTTATGTGTATGCATGGTATTTATATTACTTTATAAGAAGATCAATATAAGAATCTATTAATATAGACTTTAGGTAAAATATTTTAATGTTGATTTCTAATAATAGTTAAAAGTAATGAAAATATTTAAATTTAGGTGCCCCTTAATAACATGTACCTTAGGCAATGCTATCTCATAAGTTAACTCTTTGGGTGACCATCGGGGTCAATCTAACTCCCCATTCTACACTTTATTTTTTAGGTTTGAAGTGGTTTGTGGGTATGTACATGTGAACTTATTTCTTGTAGGTTATAGGTACATTCATAGATTAGACAAAAAATCTAGAATGATAGATAGAAAAGGACATCGAACATCATCCATCCCTAAAAGATCCAAATCCGCATCATCTACCTAGACTCCAACACCTAGATCCAGACAATAATGCCTAGGTGTGCTTGTCCTCATGTGGGTAGTCTTCTTTAGCATAGTTCCAAATCTCGAAACCTCCAGTTTATAGTGATGATGTTATTTACATTCTGTTCCAGTATTTCATCTTCACATATCACTTCCTATTCATTCAAAAATCAACTAAGCCCCCTTATTTCACCTTCTTTCTTAGGGTTTCATATTTAACATGCTTTATTACTTGTCTTATTTTATATTATCATTTTTACATCATTTATTACAATGGTTACTATGGAAAAATAGATTTAAATATATTTTTTTAAAAATTGACGAACATACCCTTTAACTAAATTAATTAAACATTTATTTAATTAAATTCTTAATTATCTCCTCACACATCATAACTAATTAAATAATTTATTTAAATATAAATAATTATATTTATCTACTCACACTCCACTTTACTATCTTAGTTCCTCCACTCTTACTCCACTTCTAGAATCCTACAAAAATGCAAGTATCAATAATGCTTGAACAACCACCTTCTCATATAAATTTATATATTTACTACCCCTACAAAGTTATAACTGTACTGACAAATTCCAATGGATATTTCAAGAAACTATAATGATGAACCTGTAACCCATTCAAAATAAGATCCACTATTAATGGCCTCTACCTACATTATAAATAGTAGGCCAATCCTTGGTAAAATGGTCCCCCAGTTTAGAAAGAACTAAAGAATTCATGAAGCTTTCATATCCAACTTCTGTTAAAATATTCTTATAGGATTTTCATTTCTACATTCGGAGAAAAATTCAAGAGTATCCACAATTCAAAAAATCCAAATATTATACAATTCCTAGTGCTTCTACAATATTCATTGAGGTTTGCAAAGAGAGACTTATAAGAAGTTTTTATTTTTTATTTTTTATCTTTCATTTAGTTGGTTTTTTCACTTCTTACACATGTAAAATGCAACCTATCGGAAAAAAAAAATTCTTTCGTATTAGAGAAACCAAAACTATAACTACCCCAGCCCCATTTCTGCTTCTAGATCCATCAAAGAAAATTTTCCATAAACCATAATCGTGATTTTCCTCTTTATGTGAATGGGGGATATGAATTCTTCTTCATGGATAAAATAAGATCCTAAACTAGTCACTATAGTTGTATCATAAGGATTGAGTTCATAAACCTCTTTCGTGCATTCCTCTAATAAAAGATCAAGAATTGAACCAAGAGGAATAGACTGTTTGTATTAACATTGATTCATTTCTTCTTCTTCTTCTTGGATTATTCAATTAGAATTGAGAGGGTTAGGGTCATAACAATCAATATGGAAAGAAGAAATATGCTCATGTCTAATGGTAAAAAGTGTTCCATATTTGATTCTTAATATTATGTGGGACTAATCAGAAGACAAATACCCAACCATTTTAGCCATGAAATTTCTTGATAAGGAAATTGTAAAGAAGGAGGTAAGTTAATATTTGAGATATCTTGAGTTATTGTTAGGTTTAGATAAGCATAAATGGTCAAATCAAGATATTTTATCATTCCTAATGTTTTGACAGTTGATTAATCAAGTTGCAGGACTCCCTTAGAATTTAGGTTGTACTCAATGCCTAAAATGTATGTTATTTTCTTGGGCATTAAAAAGGTACTAAAACTTGAATCTATCATGCAATTATGTATTAAGTGCTTTCCTAAAATCAAATACATGTGGAAAGGTAGAGGATTCTTAACTCTACTTGTTTATCCTTTGGTTGGCACAAGTTAACTACGGAGTTTGAATTTTTAATGAGAAATTCAAATTGTTAGTTAACTACTTCAAAAAAAATTGTAGGAGATCCCTCTTAGATGGAATAGACAAGATGTCCTACATTGTCGCATTCATGATTTTATTTTTAATTTATTTGAAAATGATTAAAGCAATACCCACAGATTTATGTATCAAAGGTATAAAGGATTCTCTCCTTTTCAGTTCAATTTGAAAAATTGGGTCTTTGGATGGTTGGCTTTCATTGTATTGCAGGTTATCTGTTATAGAGGACGAACCACTAGATGAAGCTACTTGCATATTTCTTCTTAAGTCTGCCGATTTATTTTCTTTGAGAGATATACCTTCTCATGAAGCAGATGGAGTAGCCATTTATATCTACCTCTTATTTGACCTTGTATTGTCTACAACATGAAGTTGCAATATTATTGTGTTGACTGTGGCTTGATTAATCACACATAATTCCTATGAACTACAAAACAAGAGATTGGATTTCATGTCAACTTCTTGTGATGCCTCTTCATTGCGATTTATCACTTACATCAATAATTCCTACTGGATAAAATAGCTTTAAACTATAAGTTCTTGAACTTGTACACCATTTATGAAATTCTTTTGATTATGTGATTGATTGCATGGAAAACTCCACTAAACTTATTGAATACCTTTTTTTTGTACTGGTAAAAGATATTTTCTAGTGCTGGTGGAAGAAATAAATTATGGAGTAATTTTGTGCAAGGATAAATTTGTATTATGGTGTCGGAACATATTTACTTGATTATTTTGGCCATATCTCTAACTGGGATGTTAAAATATATATTTTTGATAACCTTGATTAGAAATTGTACCTAGATATTACCCTTGATTGAAAATTGGGTAATTTAGAGGTGTTTAAACTTGTTTCCTCTTGAGAGAGAAAATTTAATTAGATAGATTCTTGACCAAGGCTCTAAGATCATCACTATCATCTTGCTTATGAGAAGAATAAGATGTGGAGGTAGATTATGAAGTAATTTGGCTTAGATATAGGAGGAAGAGAGGGATGAATATTCTTAGGCAGCTCAAGAAATAGAGATGTAAGTAATCTAGGATCTATTTCTCCATCTTAAATCAAACAATTTTTAGCCCTAAGGGCTATTGCATATACATCAAGTAATTTTGTTGATCCCATAGATTAAATCGTTATTGCAATATAATAATTTAGATCTTATAAAATATAAGAAGGAACCTTAAGGGGTTGGTCTAAGAAGAGATGGAATCTTTTCCTAAGTCTTATGGAGTCTGAAGTTGAAGTCTTTCATAAGCTTGTTAGGATCTCTTTTTATAGTTGTTAGTCATTCTAATAGAGATATAATGTCCACCTTTTCCTCAAACTTCTTGAAAATTTCTTCTCCGCATTCATCTCATGAAAGGATTGAAGTAGGATGTAGAATTTTATACCATTGTAACGATTTTCCTTTCAGGGAAGAGGCTAAAATTCTAACTACTATGTCATCATTAGTAATAGAGTGGAATAAAAACACATTTGCAACATCTTGGATATGTTCTATGGGGATAGTAAGGTTCTCACTAGTAAACAATAGAATACTTTTTAGAGAAGCTATTGGGATGTCATTATGAGCCACTAAGGCTAAAGGACTACCTCTATTAAAGGTTATAAAAGGTAAATGTCTTTGATGCACTATGAAGGGAATGGATCTTATATTTTTTATAGAGAAAGAGGAGTGTCTACCAAGAGGATAGGTGAGAAGGATTCTATTGGATGGTGATAGAGACCTTTGAACTGATATTTCTCTCCTTATGGGTGAAATATGTAGGTATTCAAAAGATTCTCCTCTCGATGTACCTTATTTTGTTTGTATCCTTCTCACAAAAATAGCTAGTGGAATGCTTCAAAACTAGAAGATCTGAACTTAGGAGTCACTAAATGTGTAGAAAAATGCCTCAAAATATTAATATTCACTAAGAAACAAACCATTCTTTGGGAAATATGATCAAAGGTGAGTTATAAGTGACTCAAATGGTCCTACCTGCGTGCTAAAAAAAATTGTTTCCTCATATTACACCCTTGTTGAATCTACCAGATTCAACACCTCAGTAAAACATGGAAATACATATAAAGTGTCGTACAATGGCACGTATTGATGTCAATTTTCAGATAATGTTATATCCTTATATCCTATCTCATTTTTAATAACTAATCGGAACTAAAATATTGTTATCTAATTATATCCTAAGTATTCCAAGGGACCAGGGTTGAGAAAGAAATGTTAAAATAAAGAGAGGTGATGCACCAAACTAGAATAGGGTTAAATTATGGATCCAAGGTCAGAAATATAAAAAAACATGTAAATATCAAAGGAATCCAAATAAAACTTTGGAAGAAATAAAAAATTAAGGCTAGAGGATTTGAATATTCACATTAAACACTAATGTATTGGAAGGAAATAAATAACAGTTGCACATAATATCAAGAACATATCCATTCATACTCTAACATATTCAGGGTGTGTGAAACATGTGCATGTGCATTACATAGGTCTGTGAGCACAAGCTTCAAGCTCAAAAGGGAAGAGCTATTGAAATTAGTAGAAAGATAAACCCTTTGTGTTCCTTTAATACTTACATTTATAGGGATAAAAGGGATAAAAGAAGGGAACCGATCACATTTAACGATAAATGAATTCAACCACTCTGTCAGAACTAAGGACCAATATTAATTACTCTAGCAGGAAAGGAATGGGTGTTTTCCATTACCTCAGTCCACACCATTAGATCACCAGTGTAGGAGGACGACATCATTCAAAATTAAATTGTAAATGTTGGAGTGGTTGATGGTCTGGTCTAGATTAGGTGTGGTTTTCTTGTACTTCACAAACTTCAGATATTTCACCATTTTAATCCCATATTCCAAGGATTTTTTGTGTTTTAGGAAATCCTTAGATGATATATGGCTCAATTTTTATCTTTTCCTTAATCTATGATCAATCCCTATCTCCACAATTATTTTCATCACATGTGGCCTTGTCATCCCTCCTCCCATAGGTTTTTTTGTGTTTTGTAGCATATTTCCTTTTATTGTAGTCTCTTTATTCTATAGTATCTCCAATTTTCCTTGTTTCTTGGATAACTACCCATTCCTTTTGTAGATTTATTTGATATGCAAATATTCTTTTTTCCACAGAGTTCATCAGCTTGTGCAGGTTTTATTACAAAATATTCTAATTTTTTTACACTTCATTTTCTTCCCTTGAAGTGTTGTATGGTACTTAACCTTTGTTCCATGGAATATTTTCTTTCACTGATGTTCCTTTATTACACGTCTTTTACAACTCCATAGAGCACTAAATTTTCTAATTTCTACATAACCCTAAGTTTTTTCATTCCATGGATGTCTTTCTTGAATCCTCATGAGATTATGACTCAAATGAAATTGTCCACATAGAAGGGGTACTTTTTTTGACAACAGATATGCACACAAATTAATCCTTGTTAATATGCATATATTAGGAAAATATTATTCGGAGAAGGAATGAAGGCAACGGTTAGAGGTGAAGGCCATAGTCTCATGGATGGGGGATCCATAAATATCTTGTTGAGTGTTCTTGAAAAAATTTATGCGCACTTTATAAATTTTAAGGTCCCATGTTATTATTATTTTCATCAACCATACCCATTGAGATATTATAGGATATCATTGTAATTTTATGGTAACTTGTAGGTAAATAAATAACATTTTTTCCTCTAAAATCACCAAAAACTATTAGCAAAAAATTTGTGTTATCATTCACATGAACAAAACATATCCTACATTGTAGGGGGAAACTACTATCCCTACTTTCCAACCACCTCATAGATTTATGGGGCTAAAAAAGTGGAGATCATATTTTGTAAAATAGATTCTATTATTTCATGTAGTTATATCAAAAAAATCATGGAACCTTCTACAAAAAGATATTAGGAGTTGAATCACCTCCGTGAGACCGTACTCTAAGTTATCATTTCCTTTCTTTGTTTCAAGATCAGATGAGTTTTATACATATGAGGGGACATACCATTAAGGTCTATCGGACATTGGACTGTAAGTTTATCATGTTGAGATGTCAATCACTTGTCACTTATACTAGGAGTGTAAACATTGATCTAAAAGATGTGAGATTTAGCCAGGATTTGATTACAAATTACTTCAGTGAGAAACATGGAGGGAAATATTTGAATAAATCTTGCACTAAAATTGAGAGTGGTGAGCTTATGTTGTCTAAGTTTCCTCTAATGAATGTATGGCAGGATGAAAATGGTGTTATGTAGTCTCCTGACAATAGGAGAGTGGGTGTTTCAAGAGGTAGTGTGAGCAACATGAAATCCCAAGTTGTGTCAAATATTCCTTCATCATATAAGGGTCCTCTATGTGCTACATATTTTCATGCCAATTTTTCTCTTAAGATTTGAGGTGAAAAATATGTACTCCACTACTCTTCAGATATAATTATGGAATATAATCATAGAATATGTATATAAGGTCACTGGTATCTATATATATATATATATATTAAATATGTGTGTAATCAAAGTCATAGAAGATTATGTATGTAGATGATGTAGATATGGATAATACAAAAAGTGTTTGTTATATCTACATAGTTATAACCTAGGTTTTTGGGGGAATCTAAGGTGTTCAACCTAGCTTGTATTCCAATGTTTATACACATGGATGTTATTTTGGTACTAGTTTTTCAAATGAATATAAATAGAACTGGTAAACATATATTTTATTTTATTTTAATTCTTTCTTTCTTAGTTATTGATTTACTATACAACTATTTTTGCAGTTACTTACTTTTAATGATACCATTTGAGGAATGAATGAGAGTGAATTGCCACATTTGCGATGATTTACGATGAATACTTTTGAAACTTATTGTTAAATTAGATTTCTGAATTGAACATGTTTTATAATATTCTCTTTTGTAACTTAAGGTTATACCCTATAATTTTCAAAGTCAAGTTGTTTTTTTAATCTTCTTACCTAGAGAGCTTAGAGCATGGTAAAGAAGATTCATAATCAAATTAAAATTTCACATAGGGATTTGACTATAAATTTATGCAGTAGGTAAATTGAAATCATTTATGACATTTAATATTATAGAAAATTTCTATTTTACTTCTTATTTTTTACATGTATATATGTATATGATTAAAATAATTAGTAAATGTTAAAGAATAGTTATTGTTAACTTATAAAAATAAGAAATTATATGATACTAATACTTATAAAAAAAAATTACATAGAAATTAAGGGGTAATTTTTTTGTTTCAAATTAAATGACATTAGAGCACTGATTGCTATGAATAAATCTTAGAGAAAATTATCTTAAAATTTTTATCCAACATTAGTAGTTGTATCAATTGTTATAAACCAATCAGGAATTCATAATTTCCATGAAACTTCCCTCTCTGCAACGTTTTTAAATTTCTGTTGTGTCTAGTTCCCTATGGTGATATCATATCCATTGGGACCATCCCCTAACCCACCTTGTAATTCCTATAGAAGTTATCTTTCATGTGCTCCTTCTAGTTCCTAGAGAGATGTGACTATTGGGTCTATAAAATATTCCTAATCTATGAATATGGAACCAAAGATTATTGATGGGACTCTTTGTCTACAGATTCTTGCAAAAATTACCGATGATGCCCTGGCTTCAAGGGAATTTTTCTGTGATAGGAAAACTCATGGTCTCGTGCCCCCTACTAGAGGAGATAAGAAAATGGGTTGGTATTAAATTGGCCCCTTATAGTCCGTTCAAGATTATTACGTTGTCTAATGGTTTAATTCTTTTCACCTTCAGTCATAAGGAAGATTTCGTGTGGGTGCTTCTAGGATGTCCGTGGTTTTTTAGAAGAATAGACTTATACCTCAGAAAGTGGTCTCCAAGATTCAATCTACGTATTGAAACAATGACCCAAGCCCAAATTTGGGTTCACCTTCCTAGGCGCCCTATGGATTTTTAGCATGTTACTGTCATTGAAGGTATTGCTTCATCTCTGGGTGCTTTTATTACTATTGATCAAGCCACTAGAGCGAGTTTTATATTCATCCACACAAAATTATATATTAACATTTATATTAGCATACCTTTGTAAAACTCCATTGATCTTCACTAAGACTTGGGTACATGGGTACAACTTATTGAGTATGAATATATACCTTAGGCTTGCTTAGTTTTCAAGACCATAGGTTACAGGGCCCTCACATGCCCATCAAATCCAGCCCCGAAAACAAATGAACAAAAACATACACAAAAGCTCTTGGGTAAATTCATTCCCAAGATATATAGGGAGGTTAGCATCTCCAACCCCTTTGATGCTCTGCTAGGGGAAGATGAAATCCCTTTGGAGATGCATATTTCTCAACCACCACCATCCTCCCTATAGTGCATCTGGTTGTAGAAACACCGCCTCCTTCTTCCATGCTAAATGAATTCCCACCTCCTTGTGAGAAATCTTCTAATGTTATAACACCTCCCTCCTAGGAGGATCCTTCATCCCTACCATCACTTGATCAACTAACTTTATTCAATACTTCCCCAACCTCCCCCTTGCTCTGGGTGGTTCTAGAGCCATCTTCTAATATTGAATTCTCCCATTCATGCTTCATAGGTATTTACATATTTATTGCCTATCCTCTTTTCTAGTGTTCCCCTTTTTGAATAAAAATCTCCCTTAACCTCTCCTTCAGCCTCTGTGTCAAAGATCTTAGCCTAGCTCAAAAAAATAGAAGTAGATGTAAATAACCCTTAGGCATGGGTAACAATAAAGGTTTGGGAAAACCTACCCTTCAAAGTAATCTTCTCAAAATAGTACATAAGGAAATCAGGGAACTTTCACCATGCAGGGTGGGGAGAAATCCAAATGAAGAAAATGAATTATTTCTCATGGAATATTAGGGGAATTAATGCTCCCCCAAAAAAAAGAGTAGTTAAATATTTTAAAATAAAACAATTTCTAGACATCATGATGTTACATGAAACTAAGGTGAAAGAAGACAAAATTATAACTAGGATATGGCCCTCTAGTTCACTTTCTTCTCAGGTTTCTTCTGGTAACTTAGGCAGCATATGTACTTTTTGGAATCCCAAAGTCCTTTTCAAAGAATGCATCATCAGAACTCCCCACTTTCTAGGAATTTTTTTTCAATAAATTGGATCAAATCTCAGTCGGATTGTGGTGAATCTCTACGTTCTTAACTTAGAAATGCATAGGGAGAATATCTAGAAAGAGTTACTAGATTTCCATGACAACTATAGACATTTATCTTAGATCATAACTAGAGACTTAAATACTCCTCTTTTTACATAGGAAATACAAAGTGGGGCTAATTATAGTGCTAACAACATGGATTCTTTTATTGAATTTATTAGAAAAGGTGAGTTCTTGTACTTTGATCTTCATGGAGCTTCCTTTACTTTATCAAATAGAAAGATTAAGGGAAATCAAACACATATAAGAATAGAAAATATGTTTGGATTTACAGATTGGATTTCTCATTTCAATGAATTTAACTTGATGGCCCTTCCTAAGGCTACATCTGATCATTTACCATTACTTCTAAATGAAACTCAATTTAAAAAATCTAAAAACCCTCCTTTTAGATTTTAGTTAGCTTTTCTTCAAAACCACAATTTAGACAAACATATTGAGGAATGGTGGAAGCCTTTCATTTAGGGCTCTTCCATGTATAGATTTACTAAAAATATCAGTTATGTTAAAAACAACTCAAAGCATGGAAAGAAAATATATTTTGTGAAATTAGGAAAATAAAGGAACTATTATCTCAAAATATTGTTGAAAACTCAACTAACAAGTGCCATATTTCCTTCTTTTTCCCAACAAGAGTTATCACTTCTTACTTATTTTCACAACACCCTTTTTGAGGAGGATATTTACTAGAGGAAAAGATCAAGGGAAATTTGGTTACAGTACCTAGGGAGATCATAATACTAAATTATTTCATGTTATTGCCACTAAGCATAAAAGTAGAGATAAGATTAAGGAGCTTCTGGCGATGAATGAAAAGTATTTGAGTAATGAGGATACTATTGTAGCTGAGTTGGTCAATTTCTATTCTAGTCTTCTTCAAGAAGAGGTTCCTCCTTGCGAGGAAGATAGCCTTGAAATGTTGCAACATGTTCCTAAGTTTATTTAGGATGACATTAATGCTAAGCTCACAAATCCTTTTTTCTATGGAATAATTTAATAGAGATGTCTTTCACATGAAGGGAGACAAGTCTCCTGGACTAGATGAATTTCTTTTAGATTTTTTTCAGTCTTATTGGCATATTATTAAGTCTAACCTACTTGATGTTGTCTCTGAGTTGCAAAAGAATGAATTATTCTTGAATTAATGGAACAATATTTTTTCAGCTTTAGCTCCTAAGGCCTTGGGATCTAAATTGGTCTCAAATTTCTGACCTATTAGTCTTTACAATACTTCTTACAAGATCATCACTAAATTGTTGGCCATAAGACTAAAACCTTTAATGGATAGATTAATCTCATAATAACATAATGGTTTCTTTAGAGGACGGATAATTCAATGTGGGGTGATCAAGGTACATGAAGCCATACACACATCCTTTCATAGCAAAATGACATGAATGACAATTAAACTTGATATGCAAAAGGCCTTTGATTGGGTAAGCTAGACTTGTCTTCTAAAATTTCTTAGAAAGTCTGGCTTCTTTAATAAGTGATGCTCTTGGATCCATAGTTACATCTCTTCTCCTCAGTTCTCTATTTTAATGAATGGTACTCTAACTGGTTATTTCTCCAATAGTAGGGGAGTTACATAAGGTGAACCTTTATCACCTTTCTTATTTATCCTCATGGCTGGCACTCTTAGTAGAGCATTGGTTGCAACTAAAAGCTCTAAATTTATATCGGGTATTACCATCACCTCTAAGGTACCTGCAGTTACTCACAGTTGATTCACATATTATACTCTTTTATTGTGTGCAACTTTGGTTGTGGAGGCTAGAATTTTGAAAAGAATCTTGAACTATTATCAATATACCTCCAAACAACTTATTAATTTCACCAAGAGTAGCATTGATTTTATAAATATTCCTCCTAGTATAAAAAGAAAGATTGCGGCCATATTTGTATGTAACATTATGGATCTTCCATATTCTTACTTGGGGCTCCCTCTTTTTATAATAAGATAGTTTTAAAATCTCTGGAATCTAGTTATTGAAATATTTCAAATGAAGCTTTTTGGTTGGAAAGATGATGTTCTCAGTCAAGCAAGTAAGCTTTAACTGGTTAAAAAAACTCTATAAATCCTTCCTATATATTTATGTCACTTCTCAAAATTCATTCCCTTGTTAATTCTTATTCCTTTTTGGGTATTATCATCCTAAGAAGGTTGCAGATCAATCTAGATGCAACATCTTGACAGTCTCAAGAACCTTATTTATACACAATTCATACAATTCCCCAGGCGGAAGATACTTACATTTGGCCACTCTCCCCCTCAGCATTCTTTTCAGTTAAAGTGCCTATCTTTCTATCCAATTTCCATCTTGGGGCCCTCCACTAAAGAAATTTTCGATCCCACAAGTTATTCCCAAAATTGTATTTTTTCTTGGCTTGTCTCTCATGACTCATTCCTCTCAGGAGAAAATCTCAAATGTAGAGGCTATCTCTCCCAACTCGATGTGTCTTCTTCCTTAGTTCTTTGGAAACTTGTGCCCACATTATTTTTCCTTACCCTTTCTCTTACTCCCATTGGAGCCTTGTTTTGGGGTTTCTTGGGTGTTACCCTCCTCTCTTTTGGATGGTATTCTTCAATGGAAATCCCCATTCAGTAATCCAATGTCCTCTCTATCTTTGAAACTCCTCCAGTTATATACGATATGGAATATATGGAAAGAGAGGAATAGAAGAATATTTAAGGATAAGACTCAAGGTCTATGGTAGGTTTTCTTGGGAGTGGTTTTTGGATTTCAAGAGGATTTAAACTGCTTCATCTAGAAGCAACATAAGTAGAAAATATCCATGAATTTAATTGATCCTTGGTATAATAAACTTCACATTTCCTTGGATCCATCTTCCTCCACTACAGCTAAAGAAAATACCTTTTGGTCCCCCCTCCTATTTTTTGGCTTAAATTTAATGTTGATGGAGCTGCAAAAGGCAATGCTAGAGCCTTAGGGGGTGAGGCTATTCTTAGAGATAATCTAGGTAAACCATTAGCTATTTCTATAGTTAATTTTTGCACAGGGAGTAATCATAGAGCATAAGACCTAGCTATTCTCAAAGGGATGGAGTTGGCTCTCAAAATTGTATCTAGCCAACTTATAGTGGAAAGATATTCTATCAACATGGTCTGTATCCTCAATTTAAAAGATCTTGTAAGTTGGAATATAAGCAACATAATTGATGACATCCGTATCCTACAATCATTCTTCCAAAATATCATCTATCAACATATTTACAAGGAAGGAAAAACAGTTGATGCCTTTTTGGCTAACTTGTGGATGTTATCTAATGATCAACAGATATGGATCGAAATTTTCATGGGAACCTACTCTCTTTATTGGAAAATGATTCTCAACCAAATATTAGATCTTTTATGGATATGTTTGTTATTCCCATCATTGTTGTTATTGCTTTATCTTGTGTCAGCAAAGAAAATATCCTAGCCTTTCCCACAGCCGTCGGAGAAAGAAATTATTTCACGACATTAACATTTATTTTTATGAAGAGAATTGTGTGTGTGAGATGGATTTATTAATTATATCTCATTCGATGTAATTTTTAAATTATGGAATTCTTTTCACAGATTACCCTTTGGCACGTGTGAACGATGGGTCTGGTAGAGCTAATGGTCATTTCTTAAATCCCCTTGGAATATTGTTTTAATCTCTGGTTGCTTTCTGTATTTTCGAAATGGGGGGCTCTCTTTGCAGAGTTTAGCCTGCTAGTTATGATGAATTACAGAAGGACCTAGATGTTTGGAAATTACTGTAGGAGAAGGGGTTTACTCCTTTCATGGAGTGGCTTTCTAGAAATGTTATTAGAGTTTCTAGCAATATCGTCAGATTGTGGAAGAAGGGAAAATTCAAGGTGAGTCAAACTAAGTTTGAGATTTCAATGGACTCCATTTCCGCCGCCATTGTCATTCCTGCCATTAGTAATAATTACTTTAAGTGATTACTTAAAGTTGAACTAGGAGAATTTTTATATCAAGGGGACTAACTAAGAAACTACTATCCTAGTTACAAACGTGCCTCTCTTCCTCCCCTGTGGGACTGAGTAATGGAGCAGATTATGAGATACTTCACGTTAGAAAGGAGTTACAAATTGATCTACGGTCTCTGGTTCTTCCTTCTGGCCTATTTTTGCCATGGAGAAAAAGTAAATTTGACTAATTTTATGTTTTAGTCTCTGAAATTGTCAATTAAGAAAGCTCACGAAGATAAAGGTCCTCTCATTCATCAAGGTATCCTCTTTCTGTTATTTAAATTTTTTACCTCCCCTGCAGATTTGACTTGATTTCCACCTAATTCTGGAAATCATTTTCATGAACTCCATCCTCATCCTTCCGTCCCTGCCCCTTCCTATCACCTCCGTCACTTCCTCGAGCCCCCGCCTGGCTCTGACTTTTATTTCTTAATCATAGGCCACCGAGATGGTGTTTCCCCTATTTCTCCTTCTCCGCTTTCTTTCCCTTCTCCCCACCCTACTAGTTCTCCTCCAGTTGTGACTGACTGTGCATTGTATTCTCCCGTCCTTTCTCTGACTTCTGCCATGGGAGTTGGTGTGACGTCTCTTGGTCCCTTGGATGATCAGGAAATTTCAGAGGTTTTACTAGGACTCTCTAATGTGTATTCAGATTCTCCTCCTCCTAATCCTTAGTGTTTACCTATCATCCTGGGTGTGGATACTAATATGACTGAAGCTTCGGATGTCTATCTTGATACTACTCCTTCGGCTGCACATGATGCTGACACGGTTAATATTATTTTCAATGTTTTGGAGAAGCTCAACAGGTCCTTTCCTTTTATTAAGTACTAGAAGGAACATATTAATAAAGCATGGGAGTACTTTAAGGCTGACTGTATAGAGCTCATCAATCTGGATGATACTATAGCTGATAAGAATCCTAATGATGCAACCAAAGATGTAGCTGTTACTCTAAAGAATATACTTAATATGTAATCCATTTTCGGGATTCATTATTTTTGACATTTTTCTTGTCTTCAGACATATTCTTTGTATAATTTACTGATATATTTAGCCTAATGGGCCTTTTGTAAGAGGATGTGGGTACTTTCAAAACTCTCAAGTTTACCCTTTTTTAAAACAAATTGTTATAAACCAATCCTAGAGAAAGTAATCTTTATTTAAGAGAATGTACTTTATATTTTTTCTACACAATTAAAATTATAATTGGGGTATATTAGATTGGGTTTCATGGAAAAAAAAATCAAAATATATCCAAGCATCCTTCTTTGTATGTAATCAACCTCTTTTGTGCATTCAACTACTTTTTATGGATTCATGATTTATAATCTTTCTTTGTAACCTCTAATTTTTTGTAAAGGTTATGGTAATGGGATTTTGATATCACCTTCAAACACTACTCTATAGGTATTCTCTTTCAAAAAAATGATCCCTTCTCCACATGCTCTTGTGAAATTAAATTTATCAATATTGTTTAAATTTCTCCCCTCAAACATTGCTTCCTCACTTTAATCGATTTTGGAACTTCAATTTTGATCATCAAAAATGCCCATTTTCTTTGGTGTTTATTCTACTAGATTCTCTTGCTCCTTCTCTACATATGTTGGAATTCAAGTGTGTTTTTCTCCATTGTATTTTTCATTTCTAAATTTCATAAAAATTAGTAGGATAGTTATCATAACTTGAATTAGTATTTATTTGTCTCTTCTTGGGATGCTTGTAGGATTTTTCAAGCTTTCATAAATTTGGAATGTTTAATTATTTATCATTTTCATGATAAATATATCTACTAGTGGTCGCTCCGAGGGGAGCAAATTTACGCCGTGGGGAGCCCGACATGTTTTGGTGTAGTTTGATTTTGTTCAGTTTCGGTGTGGATGTTGTCATTTCAGTTTTTGTAAGACTCAAGCAGGGAAGTTCTGATGTATTTGAAAACAACCATCAATATTGGCAAAGTTTGATCTGTATTTCAATATTGTTGTCATACAAAACCTTCAGGACAGTTTCATATATGATAGCTGTCAAGATGAGTCACAGACTATTGTGTCTAACTGACCAGATTCCCGATTTGGAATTCTCTGTCCAGTTGACTTGAATTGTGCCTTTTGCCAGTCACTAAGTCTCAAAGGAACTAGGGATAGTAGGATCTGTTCAGGAACAACTTATTTCTCAAAGATCAATGTACTGTTTTTTGTATATTCACAAAAAGTGCATATGTTTTCTAATCCAAACAGTTTCCACTTGCAACAGTTACTCTCAACTAACCAACTCACAGAACTGTCAAGAGACTGTTCTGTAGATGCACTGAATATCCACTATCTGTATCCAATTACTCTACTTGAGAATACCAAGGACAACAGTTTATATAACTGTCATAGATAACTTCAATCACATCTAGGCTAACTTCCCGACATTAAGGTTCTCTTCCAAGATGATCTGGATGCATAATCCCACATGTGTACTCAGATGGAGAAATGCGCATTTGAAAGACGGGAATCACCAGTCATGGGGTTCAAAGTGTACACAAGGAAGTCGCTTTAGGAACAAGTTACTCCTTCAAAGTTATTGTAGGAGATTTGAGTCTTTAAGGCATTTTTGTTAGCATTTATGAATCTTGCCCATAGTTGGATTGGAATTCGCTAATTGGAGAGAGACTATGAAAAATCTGTTCTGGGGATTTTCCAAAGGAAGCTGACTCATATTTTTCTTTCAATGTAACTCTACTTGCATTAGTTATAGGTTTCCAATGTTTATACATATCTTAACTAGACTAACTTTATATTACATATAGGCAAGGATTAGTTGCACCTCTAACTCCATATCCTATGATCTCCACTCCATTATTTGATCATTGTTCCTACTCTTGACCACGCCATGGATTGATGTTTACTTCCCTTTAGGTTTAGTGTGTTTCATTAGGATCACTTGATCTACATGCTATTTCCTTCATCTTGAGATCAAGGGAAATATGCGCCACTAATGGAGGGATGGACAATCTCAAATTGTCATTCTTAACACCCACTATCCTAAATCAATAAAAGTAGGAGATTCTGTCATTGGGGGCTAAAGTTGTAGTACATGAGCTTGCATCACGAGGAGGCTAGGAAATCTTAGAAAAAATGTCAACAAGGATCACATTCTAGCACTTCAAGATTTTCTTTGGAGGACTAACATAGAAGCATTAAAATAAAACGTTCAAGAAATTTTGTTTAGTGGAAATTATAAAAAGGATCGAATTTAAAGCATGAAACTTTTACGTGTGTATTCAATAATTGAAATGATTGCTACACACTCATCTCATGTTAGCTAATGCATCAGTGCATGTATCAAAGAAATATAATGACAGACTATCTGTGATTATTATGTAAGAGTTTTATCTTTAAAATATTGTATCACATTTACATCACATAAGGGAAAAAGAAATTAAAAAATAATTATGGGTGAATTCATTGCATATTAGGTCTTAAATTCAAAGCCTGAAACTTTTACCTTTTCATTCATTTAATGAAAAATGATTGCTGCACACTTTGGTACCAATCATTACATAAACTACTTAGAATTACAACCAATTACACCAAAACTTTAACTTAAACAAAGAATGCATTGACATGGAACAATTGTTGTTTTTAAGATTGAAAGGAACGCTTTCAATTGATCGTCTTCAATTTACCTAGTATGAACTTTGTATGATGTAGATGTTAGTTTTAAGGGCCAAGAAGCATATTTAAACAACATTTTACTTGCTTCAATTGGGTATGTCTAAAATAATGCTAGAAAGCTGAAAGAGTGGACTGGCTATCCTTGTGAATGTAATTGCTCGTGAAGGGAAGTACAGACTATGTAATGTTGAAAGTCGAAATTTCTCCTTCAATCGATTACTTATCCACCTGATAGTGAACTTTTTTTAAGGCATTCTAGTTTAATAGTTCACGTGCTTAAGTTTGCCATGTGGATACCATGTTCCAAAGCTCCCATTTTGGCACAGGCTAATGATTATGTCTGGCATAATGCTAGAACTGATTGTGTTTAAGACCTATTTGCTATGCATATGGTGGAACATTGTATTTACCTTGTGAGGATAACCATGTGTTCTATATGTTGCAATAATTGTAACCATTAGCATGTAGAAATTGAGCAAACTCTTGTAGTGGGCATCTATACGAAACTGTGGATAGGAACATAAGATCAAAAAACACCTGCATCCACCTGTTTGAATACCAATATAAAATCGTCCAGCATTTTCCATCAGGATTTTGAAAAAGTTTGTGAATGTATTTGGCTTAACATCTACCAATTGCAGCAGGGTAAAAGACTTGCTAAAAAAAATTCCAGAGGCATTGTTCTACCTTGTTTCCTGTGTCCAACATCAGTTTTGTAATTGTTGACTAATCCATTTGACATTAACTGGAAACTTAACAGAAGTTCATATTCATGATTTAAACAGTTCATGCATGCTTTGCTTAATGTGGATTACATATTTATTAACAAAAAAAGAATAGCAGTCATATGTCTGGGATCTTGACTGTAAATCAAAAGTGCTTCTACCATAATTGGGTTGATAGACCTGTCTTGGTATGTATAATGGGGGAGTACAAGTTTTTTATCGGGCGTGCTTTTCTTGTGAGCTGATGGCGAGGGGGTGGGTTTATAGTACTCGATGTAGATATTTGTATCCCATAAGAAATGTGGACTAGTTCTCTTCACTTGGCAATGGACACTTGTTGTACGTGCAATTTTTGCTTGTTGTAATGCTTGTTGGGTATGCGAACAGTGCAGCGATTGTGTTGTTGTCTACAGTCATAGCTTCAGTGCATTGTTGAATCGACACATTCAGGTAGCAACTGTTGTATGTGGGTACAATTTGTTGTGATTCGGGATTGCTATGTTGTCGAATGTGGTCACTATGTCTTAAAGTTCCTTGCAAAAAGGGGTGGACACAGAATATGTTAGAACCGTATTCTAGAGGGGGATCCTACCTTGTATTCAGATGCGTGTTTGTCTATTTTACATTAGTTACTGCAGTGCATTAGAAATTGATATAAAATTGATGTAAAGCATGATGTGAATTTCAAGTCAAGAAATAATTAAGTTGAGAAGCCCATTCAAATCCGTATGAATAATTACACTTTAACCATTGCATAAATTCTTTCACCCAACTCTAGATTAAACTGAAGAAGAATAAAGAGAATGAACTGAGGGGTCCTAATCAGTCTATGACCTGGTATTTCAGGGGGAAAGAAATAGTTGAGTGATTTTATCGTATGGTAGATTGCATAAGCAACAGGTAAAATGATATGTTTACCAAATAATACACGTCACTACTGAGAAGGACTAACACAATATGAAATCCTGTAAAAGGTAGCCTTCAAGCGTAAAGGGAATGAAATTAAATAATATAAGAACTTTTTTACTGAACTGGGTTTATCAGGTGAAATCACCAAAATAGCATGAGAATAATGTAAATACCCTATGAATACAATTACCAGTACTTTCAATGCTTAAATACTTGTAAGAATGCATGGAATATTTTTCTTTAAAAGTTTTCAGGAGGTTTGGACTAATTTATTGTATGTAACCATATTGATCTAAAACGGATTTAATAATATCATAGCTCATATATACAGTAAAATGATTGAATTCAATTTTATTGAGCTGAGAAACTACTCATGAATTGAAGAAGCTCAATAATTCTAAAGTGGATGGTTTAGGTTGGGATTATAAACAGTTAAATTATCATGGTAATAAAGGCTCATGAATAAATTTCAAGATAGCAATTTCAAATATTTATTTACAGCTATCACCGAGGAGTGTTCTTTATGGCCTCGTCTTCTTATGGCATGTATAATTTCATGAATTCTGCATTACTAATGTTTGTGCAATTATTATTTTTTGAATGAATTCAACGAATGGGTAGAATTGTGACTAATATTTGGCTTTAACTGGAAACTAATAGAACTTCATATTCATAATTTAAAAAGGTGGGCACAATTTCTGTAAGTAATTACATTTTCTTGCTAAACTGAAAGGCATTGTAATCCGAGGTTTTTAAAAGCCATATCTTATTAAGAGGCTAAAAAAACAAGAACCACAGTCATATGTCTGGATCTTGATTGTAAATCAAAAGTTCTTCTACTATAATTATATAGTTCACAGTATGTATAATGGAGGGGTACAAGTTTTTTATTGGGGGTGGTTTTCTTACCATGCGTATGGTGAGGGGGTGGGTTTATAGTACTCGATGTAGAATATTTTCCCTGAGAATGTTGATAGCCTCTTCACTAGCAATGGACATCTTGTTGTAGTGCAATTTGTGCTTGGTTGTAGTGCTTGTTGGGTATGCAACAATGCAACGATCTTGTCTACAGTTATAGCTTCAGGTGCATACACATCAGGTAGCAACTGTTGTATGTGGGTACAATTTGTTGTGATTTGGGTAGCTATGTTTTCGAATGTGGTCACCATGTTTAAAGTACTATGCAAAAGGGGTGGACACAAAATATGTTAGAACCTAGTATTTATAGGGGGATGGACTGTATTCAAATTTGGGTTTGTCTATTTTACATTATTAGAGCAGTGCATAGAAATTGTATAAAATTATGTAAAGATATGCTGCCATTTAAGTGGGATGCCTAATAATTTGAGAATACCCATTCAGTCCTATGAATAATTACACTTTAACCATTGCATAGAGATTCTTTATGATTTAGATTAAATGAATTCTAAGAATAAAGAGAATGAATGAGGGGTGTAATGCCAGTAACTACCTGGTATTTCAGGGGTAAAGAAATAGGTGATTGTGTGGATAGTGTTTGCTTGGTAGTAAGAACACAATTTTATGAAGGTATTATCCGGTCATAAGTGAGCATGATCAAAATTCCATGCAATTAAAATGTTGTTTACCAAATAAACCCAAAGAGAATGATTAAAAATATGAAATATGTAAAAGGAGCTTCAAGCATAAAGGGGAATGAAATTAAAACAAGATAAGAACATTTTACAGCGATCAACGAGCTATGTAACACATGTAGGGAATGATATCTTTTGATAATAGTATTTTCCCTTTTGGGAAGAAGTTAAATCATATAAGAAGTTTTTACTGAGCTGCGTAACACATGTAGGGAATGATATCTTTTGATAAAAGTATTTGGCCTTCTGTACTATGAGAGAATATCATCGGAAAAACTATGTACAGTATTCGAATCAATCTGGAATGTTCAGGATGCATTGGACAGGCTATTAAAGGCAATTCTCAGAAAGATCTATAGTATATACAATGGGGAATACTTAAGGCTTGTGGAAAATTCAGCCGAAGAAGAGAAACAAATTTAGCTAGGATCCTTTCAAAAGGTACAAAGTGAATGCCTTGTATATGAATTTTTGAAGCATGTCATTGTAAGCTTTAGCTTTTATTTTCTTTTGTGTTGTTTGAATAGCTACAATGGTTTGTTGTAGGGTTTGCTGTGCCACTTCAATTTGCTTCTGTGTAGAATACATGGTTGTGATGGTAGCTTCATCGACGGATGCAGTTGTTTCATACTGAGAGGCTACATATTCACATAACAGGAAGTCCAGGAGGTTGGCATCAATGTTTGTGCGGGAAACTAGTGTGGAAAAGTTTGTCTTCCATTTGAAAGTGTCCTACAAGTAAAATTTGAGCATTAGTTAGCAAAATCTGAAGTGGTAATTTTAGCTCGAGGCTTTTTTTTAGATAAATTATAAAAAGAAAGTAAGTTACTGTGGGGAGCATAGTTGTAAGTAATTTTAAAAAGCAAGTTAAGGTTAGATGAAGTATTGAATCAACAACAGAGTAGGTGAATTTTATGATAGGTTTCTACTTATGTTGAAACCAGAGGTAGGATGTGTTGTAAGTATGCTTCTGCTTGTAACCGGAGTGCAGCATGCTTTTCCTCCTGTAGGTGCTTGTAACGGGTGTATGAGAATGCTGGGAAAATGCGGAGGTTGGTTAGGGCCCATACTCAGGATAAGGCTGTGAAGGTCAGGCCTTGTTGTTCTTTGCGGCCAATGTCGATGCTAGCTTTATCAAGTGTTAGGCCTTGGGCTTTATGAATAGTTAGGGCCCATGTCATTTTCAAGGGCAGCTGTCAGCGGTTGCTTCTTGTTATAGGGGGGATTGGTATGTACATAGGATGCACCGGGTCCAAGGCCAGGCCTTTGTAGCTTGGAAATTTGACTACGACATACAAAGGCAAGCTTGGGGGAGTGGTTGCTTGATCATACAACATAGAGATAACCTGTCCCTGTGCACCATTGATAAGGCTGCTTTCTACCCAAAGATTTGTTGTCAACATTGGTTGTTCACCTTCACAAAGCAATAGGTTGACCTCTAATTATGTGTTACTACTTTTCCCTGTGTTCAGTTTGTCAGGACTATTCAGCTGTAGCTATAGCGATTGGAGTGTTGAGGGCCCTCATTCTGTATTTGTTATGTATGGATACTAATGTGTTTGTAGCATAAAGGTGTGTTGCCATTTGAAAAGTTGCTTACTCTATAGGGTTGATATTTGTAGGAGTCAGTGACATTAGTAGATTCCAGTCGTCCTCTGTAGCAAGGGTGTTTCTGACATTTAGTAGTAGATTCAAGAAATTTTGATTTGCAGGTGTGGCTCCTTGTTGGCAGAAGTTAACAGTGAGTGTAATTGTATTCCTGAAAAGTGACCACAACATATGCCCGTAGGTACCTGGAATGTACAAGGGAGTATCTTTAATTGGAGGTAACTGGGCAAGGTCTCCAACCAGAATAATGGAACGCACTCCGAAAACTTTGCATCTACAGGTGGGGAATGCTTCTTGTAGGCGGTTATTTATGTTGGACAGTAGTTTTGGGCCAATGAAACTCATTTCATCGATTAGTATGTATTCCACATCCACCATAGCTTGTTGGAATGTAGCGAGGGTTTGGCCTTGAAGAGGAGTAACTTCAGCTATAGGTATGTGTAGCCCAGTGTGTATTGTTGTGCCAGAAATGTTGAATGTTTCCAGTCCTGTTGGAGCTAGGAGGAGTAAGCGGTTGGCATGGAGTGTGGTGCATGAGTAGAGTGCCCTTGAAATTTCCTAGATCAAATGTGATTTTCCAGTGCCAGCTATTCCTTGTATTATCATGTACAATGGATTTTTTTTTGGTTGTGCACTTGCATGGTTTAAGATTCTTCTATAAAGCATCTTGTTGTTCTGGTGATAAGATACAATTATTTGCAGTAGGTAGGAAGAATGGTGCAGACTATTTCAGTGGTTGAGTGAGCAATGTCTATGAAATCTCCCCCTGTTTCATGTAAGCGGTTACCGATAGTAGCTTGTGGCCACTTGTGTGCAAGATCAAAATCACACTTCCCAAGTATGCCTAGGTCACTGATGTCGACAACTCCTGTAGGATGCAAGCTTGAGAACACCTCCCATTCATCCATTTGAGTTGTGGTGGGCACATCGCATTCACTCTCAGAGCTGGTGGTGGGGTTGCTAACTATTTGGTGGGGGGTTTCCCGGTGTACGTGCCATGCTTGGTAGGTTGGAGAGAATGCAGCCCACTGAAGCTGGAGTGTTTCTGGGCATGTGCCAATGTCGGATGGAATACAGTGAAAAGCTTTGTACAAAAGGATCTCTGTGAAGCAAAAAGTGTTGTATGAAGGTGAGCTAACAACAGGAACGGTTATTATTTGTGGAAATACTCTAACTATTGCCTGTTTTTGGCGTTCTTTCCATGGTTGTGCTTTCCTATGCTTGTCATAGGCCCATGACCGAGCGGCTTCTATTAAACAATAGTTGTCTAGGGAAAGCGGATGGGCTCTGTAGGCATCTATAAATGGTGTTGTACAATTTTTGCTAGAATTGCTCTTTGAAATTTCCCTGTAGATGGTTTTTCCCACTGATAGTGTCACAAACACTCGGCTGCATACGGTAAGTGGTAATTTCAGCAACATGTGGCAAGTTTCTTGTGCGCCTATATCCTAGTCAGAAATTGTTTCGAAAAGGAGCTTGTTGTATGTTGTGCTGAATTTTTTCCCAGGCTCAGTGGTTGCTAAGATTCTGACAAGCATATGGTGGTATGTTTCAGACTTGTGCTCAGCTTTGGATGCATATTTTGCTATGTACTTCAAAACAGCATGACGTGAAACTACGGGCTGGCAATCGATGTTGGCTCGCCAGGCAGTTAGCATATCTTTGTTGTGGATGTTTAACCTGTCATCGTTACGAGCTGGAGTGTACACTGCATGTCCCAGTGTGTCTAGGCATAGTGTCGATACAGCTTGTATTGGCCATGGGAATTTGTACCTACACTGTAATTGGTTTCCTTTCTTTCATAAGCATGTAGTTGTAGTACATTTTGTGTGGCGCTAAACCCGGTTGACTAAAGCTATGTAGTCATTGTTGGCAGGTGCAAGCAGTATTTCTGATGAATGTAGCAAACATGGATCATCTGTCGTTGCATGTGGTGTTCGAGAAGCAGCTTGAAAGCTTAGAAGTGGGTTCCAAGCTGTGACCTTCCTGTCGAAGAATGATTTTGCAACTTCTACATGTCGTTGGGGTTTGCCCAGTCTAGGGTGTCCATATTTGGACTATCAGTGAGCCATATGAAACCATGAATATGTGCAGAGCCTCTGTGTTGCCATTCGAACCTGGTATAGTAAGTGCTAGTATGAAACATGTAAGGTAAAAGAGTCCACAATAGTTGTAAGCTAAGCTTTGAAAGGTACATTATCTTACCTGTACCAGAAATTCTTTTGTGTGTAGATGTTTTTCTAAGATTTCTTCACGGAATATTGCAAACCTTGCAGCCATATATGTAGCTGTCAAGTGTGGATATGTAATAATGTTGTGGTTTCTCCATTTTTGGGTAGCAGAAGGGGTGGGGGGGCAAGCTCCTGGCATGAGGTGGTGCAGGTCTGGCCATTTAGTATCTGCAGCGCTTAGGGTGAAAAATAAGGTTGGTGTTCCTAGTTGGGAAATCATGTCGTTAAGTTCGTTCTTGCATTGTGTCCAAAAAGAACCGGTGCCTCTTAGGTGGGAGGAAAACCGCATAAGACGGTTGGCTATTTGTTCATCCGGAAGGGTTTCTAACAATGTGCGGAGGTGTTCTATTGTTGTGGGTGTGTTGTCTTCAATCTGTTGTTTTGCAAAAATAGTGGAAGTGGCTTGGCTTCTATGGCGCATCATAAGATTAAGAAGGAAATAGCGGAAATGAGGATGGCTTCCAAATCGGTTGTCATGGTAGCGTAGCAGATGAAGAGCGTATTCATGCATTTCAATCTCAGAGGTGCGGGCTTGCAGAAACATAGCTACGCCCGATGGGAATAGAGTTGGGAAGGCCATCAAGAATAAAACCTCAGTTGTGTATTCATTGATGGGAACTGAACTGATTTGGGGCCATTTAACTGATGATGGGTATGGGTTTGATGTGGGTTGGGCGTAGGCCCTAATTTGGGCAACCTCTGTATCAGTAGGTGGGAGGCTTGTAACAAATGATGTTACAAGGGTTGGGTCTAAAAG
The DNA here is from genome assembly GCA_019776745.2 of Taxus chinensis. NCBI lineage: Eukaryota > Viridiplantae > Streptophyta > Pinopsida > Cupressales > Taxaceae > Taxus > Taxus chinensis. The sequence goes on along the minus strand of CM034147.1, from coordinate 745,196,006 downwards.
ACTGGGTTCATCTTCATGTGTGTCAGTTGCTAGGGGGTTTGGGGAATTGGGTTGCTCAAGTATATGGGGTAGGGTGTTAAACATGTTAGTTGCTGGTATTGGTAAACTTGAAAGGGCGGCTTCATCTATGATGACATCACTGTAATATGGGTCATGTTGGATTTTGTAGGAAAGTGCATTGCGGATGTGGGCTCTACTAACAAAACATTCGTAATATTTTCCTTCCATGCCTAATTTTTTTAGGATTAAAATGTCTAGTGTTTTGGGGTGACGGGGCAAGTACTGTAGTATGGATGTGATTTCTTGGGGAAAACTAATGGTGTGGCCAGTGTATATGTATTGGCCTCCATGGGCATGGGTAACTTGTAATAGCAGGGCTACTCTAGCTATCAACATTTCCTCTACTTGGGTTAAAATTTATAGCTCTATGGGTTGGGGGTCGGGGTCCATATTGTTCCACGAAGAGAAGCGATGTCCTTTTTTTTCGTAGGAACACCTACGACAACTAATTCCGTTTGGGGTAAGTCTAGATTTCAATCCTGGGCAGTATTCCTTTCAAATTAAAAAACTTCACTAGGTAGGAGAGATTCTAAGCGGGGTCGAAATGTGTGTTCGTCTAGGGTAGTATTCCTGGGTAGTATTTCTTTCAAATTGTAAGGAGGCGAAAGCAAGGGTGTTCGTCTAGGGCAGAAAGTTGGGGTAAGGGATTGAAGTTTTTTTTTTGTTTCTTACGGCGAGATGTGTTGAGGGTGTCTTTATGAAGTGTGTAAGTTTGGTGGCGTTTGACATTTATAGCTTGTTTATTTTGGTTGTAGTGTAGGCAACGTTGAGAATTTTCCATTTTTTTGATGTGTTAAGGTAATACCTACAATAACAGAACATAGATGTTAGATTCTGTAAGACATTTTACATTTGTTGTAATTTTAATTTTAATAATAGTAATTGGTGTTAAAAAAATTCCCAATCTATAAAATCATAGCCTATACATCTTATGAAAGTTCACTTATGTTCCTCAACATATAAAAAATGCAGCTCCAAATAAGAGAGCTAAAAGAAAAAATCACTTCTGAGAGTGAAAGATATGAAAGACAAATGTTTTCTTTAGTGCAAAACAAATGGCAAAAACATTCTTCAGTTCATCCACAACATGCTTTGCTTCTTCTGTGGTTACAAGTCCAACAAATGTAAAACCCTTTTTAAATTTTTTTATTGGATTCCTCTGCAAGAGCACTTCAACCACCTCTCCTACCTGCGTAAACACCTTACTGCACCTAGCTCAACATCTTCGTAATCATCCCACTCACCCTCTATGTTTTTTTATTATTCTTCAACCTTATATTCTTTCATTTTCTCACCTTTTTTAATCTAAATCTTCAAGATTCATTTCTTAGTCGCCCTCCCACAGCTTGAATTACAGTATTTTCAGAGTGAATTATTAAAAGATAGGATCTAAATAGTACAAGTTCAATCTTTGCTGCGATTCATAATTCTGATATAAGTTCAATGATGCATGTAAAACCTACTTCGTGACTGAATTGTTTTTTTAAAAGCAGATTGTTTCCTCTGTTTATTTTTTTAATTGTAGATTTGTCTATCGTTGTGAGTTCTTATGCTTGCTCGTAACTTTATTTATAGGCATTTCATTGAGGTATTTGTATTCTTCCATCAGGTAGGACACTATTGAGTTGTACACCGACCCAAATCCTCCATTGCCAATAACATTAGCAGGGGATAAAATTGTTTGTAGCAAATTGGAGTTCTAGGTTGTAAGTGAACACCTTAGGCTTCCTTGTGTGTAATTACATGGATTTTGGACTATGTCAATGTTGATGTTCAATTCCACCTAACTCGTACATAAGAAATATTGTGGAGCTTGGGGAAAAGATAGCATGAATTTGGACATGATATTACTCCACATATTGCTTGATGAATATAAGAGACTGCTTTAGTGCAAATCAATTATAATATAGGTGCAGAAGTAGAATGTTGTTGTGGGTATAGATTTTAATATGATTCTATCAAGCAATTATAGATATTCAGGCACATGATTAACTCCTTGATGACACATAAATTGAATAACATTTGATGGGCATTGTCTCTGTAAGCAACCCTACTCATGTTGGCAATTTTAAAATGTGTTAAAATAGTAAAAAGGGAGGTGTTGAGCTGTATTTAAAATAGTATAGGTTAGTAAATACAATAGTCATTCAGTTATAATGCATGTGTATGAAGAACTAATAGAACATCAAGAACTAACTGCACATGATTCGGATAATAATGAAAATTAGAACGGAAATGAGATAGAGCATCAAGTTGTTCTTGATCAACATCAATATCTTCATCATAGGAATGTTCATTGTTAGAAGTTTCTAAGGGAAATTGAATAGAATTAAATGGAGGTTTTTTATTGATAGGTATAGGAGAATTGTCATGAATTTGAAATGATTATAAGTAGGAAGTGGGCATAGAAGTTTAAGATATTTCTAAGATCCAAACCAACGCTTGAGATTAGGCTCCACCGTAAAACTTGTAGTCTGATCTAAATCATAGGTATCAGAGCAGATTTTTATGGATTTGATTTATTTGAAGGGGAATTTATATTATTTTAGATATCCCCGCGCAGTTTTTTTTCAAGTAAAATATGGAAACCGCTAGTGGGTGATAGAGGAATTTTGAAGGCATGTTGTACCAGGAAAGGTATAAATGCATGGATAGGGACGTTTTGAACGGACCAAACTACAAGGAAACTTTTGACATCAGGTTTTGAATTGGTTGATGTAGTATTGGCAAAGATTTACATAGGTTTTTTTTAGTAGAAGTGGTTAAATAGGATGTCTGTTAATTGTTTGACAAAATGAACAATGCATGATTGAAGAGTTTCAATGTCACATTTAAGGGTGTTTTTTACCTATTGGAGTCTATGAATTGAAGTATATTGAGAGAATTTTCATTGTCAAAGAAATGGAATGGGTTATGGGAAACATTGAAGCTCATTGAAGACATTGTGGTATTGCAAAAAATTTAGCTACATAGGTCTGGAGATCAGGTTTTATCTTTAAATGTACAAAAAAAATTCCCTAGAAATTTGATGGTTTTTTAGCCTTATACTTCATAAGTAAGCTGTTTTTTTTTTAGGAAAACCCAGAGGGTATTTTAAGAGAGGTTATTTTTTTCAAAATCATGGTTTATCCATGTGTGCGATTAGTTTTGTTTGTGAAATGAAATTTGAATTTTTTGCATTTTTTTCAATGCTCCTTTATCATTATTTTAAAAAGAGGATAAAATGGCAATCTAAGCTAAAATGGGGAGGAGATTTAATTTTTTTGTGATTACAATTCTAACTATAATATTTGTTAGGTAATTATAGTTTATTAAATACAAAGATGTTTTTTTTTGTTTATGTGAATATTGGAAGTAACTTTTAAAATGGTTACACTAAGTATGTTGTAAGCATGGTTATAAGAATTTGTTTTATAAGCAGCAATCAGGTCTAGCTAGAATTAGTTGTACAACAATAAAAAGATGGATTGTACACATAATACTTTCTTCTTCATATATATACATATATGTACAACATATTACAAACAAGTGAAGTCCTTTTTTAACAAGCGTATATATACAAAATATTTGCAGTTGTTTTTTTCATTTTGTGCCATCTAGAAATGTTACTACCAGCTCTGTGTGATCCACGTATATATACAAAATATTTTGTAGTTGTTTTTTTCATTCTGTGCCATCTAGAAATGATGCTATCAGCTCTGCGTGATCCATGTCTTGTTCGGCAGGAGTCATGCTGTGAACTGTGCAAGAGAGTTGTTCCTTTCCTTTATAGGTAGATGGGCTCACAAAGAAAATGAACCTATACGTATGAAACAACACCTGTTTAATAATGTTCCACAGGTCATCTGTACTCCTTGTTGGCTCTTTCAGAGCATTAGCAGGTACCCCAAGCAGGGTTAATGCTACGTCATCGAAGGTCGTCACCCATATGGTCCCAGTTCGGTCTTCCACCATCATGTGTAGAGCATATCTATAATCACATGTAGTTGTGGGCAAGTTACATTTTCTTGCAATGCCATGTTGAATCTGGGCCGGAATTTAGCTTTTTTTCGGCATTGTTTATTATTAACAAGCCATGAACATGCAGGGTAACAATAGTTTTCCATGTTGAGATGTATAATAGTTGCAACGGTAGAAATTTGTTGGTTAGGACTGGGGCTTGTACAAAGCATGAATATCAACAATGTTTTTCTCCATGACTGCTTGTGTAGTGAGTAGAGTTGTGCTGGTAGATGCCTCAGAAGTAGTTAACCAAATTTTTAGTGATTCTGTCTCCAGTATTGCTGGTGCTACAAACAGCTGGGTGGAAGGAACTGACATTAGTGTTCTTCCCCTAAACTCTACGAGTTTTAGCTTTTCTAATAGCTAGTATTGGCATTGCGACTACAAGCTGACCTTGTTGTGGTTGTAAGATGTTGTTTGCCTCATCACAAAGAACTCCCCATAGAGTAATTGTTATGCAATATCTGGTGTGGTCCTTCATAGTGATTGTAGAATGTTGTGTGCTACTTCCATCTAGTCGGGTGCTTGTAGAAATACCAAAGCAAAAATTTATTGCGCCTAAAACATCCACTGTGTCTCCTAGAGGAATTTTTTGAACAACACTAATTGGTGTGAAGTGGAAAACATTTGTTGGTATGTACGCAGTAGGTTCTATACATATCTCTATAATAGAATCCATTTCTAGCATGATTTCCCATGGGTTGTTGGAATCCCGATAGCCTATCTTAACATATTTGAGTGTACCCTTTGAAATTGTGTAAACTGTGCCTTCGTAGATTTTTGACATGGTAAAAATTTGCAGCTTTGCCAAAGCATGTAACGTTTATGTCATCACCAAGAGTGTCAATTACATTGAAATTGAGAATCTGGCCTTCTCCTTTTGCATTGCTATAGTTATGTATTGTTCATTTGCAAATGACTCTTCCTTACAATATCCATGCCATATGATATGGATGTAGCTTATTGATAGTTGTTGGTGCGCCAAGTGATTTTCTTGGAGTAGTATTTGCCATTTCCGACAAGTCCTAGCACTGTATGCTTGACACTGCCATACCTGTGTAAAAGATAAGTACCATATACAATGGTGAAAAGTTCTATGAGAATGGTAAAAACATTTTTTAACCTAGAATTGTGGAAAATTTTCATTTTAGACTTTCTATCCATGCTAGAATCCAAACAGAAAGTGTATTTTTCCTAAATAGTATTTAGTTTCTTTAATGTAAAAGAGAGTAAACCATGAAAAATTTAATGAGAATGTACGCAAAATTTTGAATGAAAATATCTGCTACTTAGAGTGAAGTGAATGAATTTTATGAACATATATGTTATGGCAGGGTTAAGGGGTTTATACTAACATGCTTTTCTATTTGTAACTGTCTTTAATAACAAATGTTTGTAATATGTAAACTAACTCTGATTCAAACACCACGGGGTTAGTACAGTCAGAAAATTGATATGTTAGGTGATTGATGAAGCTTGATCCACCGTTATTGCCTTGTAGAATTTGTATAGCAATTTATGATACATATAGCATTAAAATAATTTGTTGTTCACTAAAGGTTTCTATTGAATTAATAGAAAAAAAAGATGCTTCAATATTGTCCTGTATCTAATTTTTTTTTGCAGAGTTGGTAGTAATCTAGGAGATGTGATACATATGGACTGCTGTAATGGGGCTGAATATGGAAGCTCAGATAAAGTGAGATTGCAAGGGAAAGTTACAAGATTCTTGGAAATTCTTCATGCCAAATCTGGGTGAGGGTCTCCCAACAGATTTGAACAATGTTGTATGCCAGTTTATAAAGGATTATTGATGTTAGAGCAATGAAACAATTTATGTTATCTAAATTTTGTAGATTGTATTTTAACTCTTCCCATAGTGGCTTCAACCTTGAATAACATAGTGAGAGCACTGTGCTTTCCACACTCAATCAATGATTGTGATAACCTTAATGTTTTGAGCTCAACTTAAATTTGATGGTGGTTGGTCAAGGATGACACCCAAAGATAAATTAATGGTCCAAGTTAAAATAAAAATTCATCTCAGCTGTTGCTTACATTTGCTAGCAACAATTACTACTCAAATTATACATAACTATCCACAGACTTTTAGTTACAATTCTATTGTATTTTAAGAGTGACGAAGCTTGGGAAGAGGAATTAGAGTTCGTGTCTCTATCTCTTGGGAGAAATGAAGAATGCAATTTAAGTTAGGATTGAACAAAAAATAGTTTCAGATTCTGTTGAAGCCCCTGGTTTTGAGAAATATATCCAAAAATTGTCATATTGTGGATAGTAATGGTTGTAGGATATTCCCAAAATGGATTTGTTGAAAATGTCTTGTAACTACTTAGAAACATTCATGTAATTGCAATTGGCATAAAAATCCTAAAATAAATTGCTACCCATGATTCAAATCAATGGTAGAGCTAGGATAAGCAATTGCATGAATAAGCAAAACCGCATCTATCCAACCATAATTTACTCAACGCAGACACAATTTGCCTTAAGGATGTAGACTAAAGGTATCTGGGCATTACCATATGCATATAATTTTATGTATTGAATTTAACAAAGTTAGAAATTTTGCATTGAGGGCCACTTCACTCGCACTACATTGGAAACAAAAAATTTAGAGATCAGGATAAGATTAAAAGCAAGTAGAGGCTCTAGAGAAAGAAGGGTAGCCACTTAGATGATTGAGTGAAAACCAAATCTATCCAGAAGAAATTCACTGAAGGAACACAGGGATCATCTCGAAGATGTAAACTTAAGGACTGCAAAAGTTCAAATTAAATTAAAACCCAACATTCAAATCTATTTTTTTGCCAGACCATGGTAGACACACTAAATAAAATCAAAACTTGCAGAATTGAAAACCAAATTATTTGGGATACCAAGCCAAACAATTACATTTACTTATTTACAGTTTGATACTGCAACGAACAATGAACCTTATTGACGAAATCTATATGTGAAATTTCCTGAACCAACAAATAGATAAATGCATAATGAATTGGTTCATGCAAAAAATTATGTTAAAGAGTCCAATTTGGAGCTCTCCCCCCGCAATGATTATCATAATGAATAGATTCAAATGAAAAAATTATGTTGTCAGTCCAATTTGGAGGTCTGCTCACAAATTATCTACATATACTATGATCTAAGGAAGTAGTAATAGTAGAATGATTGTTATCATAGTGAGGCATATAAATGTGTCTGGCAGCTTTGTATCTGAAATACCAACACGACCAAATGTGTACCCACACTTGAAATTCTTCACATTCAATCATTTTTTCTCCATCATCCTTTTTTGTTCCGCAAGACCAATCAACAGTTCACAGATTGACCCCTTCTTCTGTCCTAAACTAAGACATGATACCTAGAAGATAGTCTACTTGAACAGTGGCATTGTTTTTTATTCCCAGAGGGAATTTCAAGCCCATTTAATCTTTAATACCCTCAAGTTCCACAATGGTTTTCACTCTCATATTTTTTAAAACATATATATTGTAGCATCCTTTGGGAATTCCAACAATTCCATGGGTTGTGGTTCTTAATGGTCTTTTTCATTAAGAATCTCAGCCATTATCCATTATCTTAACCTCTTTCTGAATTCTACACTTGGGTGTTTTTTCTCATAGTCTTTCATGAATTTGTTAGAATCCAACAACATTCTTGTTACATATACTATGTCCTTTTCCAATCCATTATTCCTAAGCAGATCAGGTTTGAACAAGTTCTGATAAAGCATTTTCAAATCTTCCTAAACTTGATATTCAGTGGCCAAATGTTTAGATTTGTGAAGCATAAAACATACCAGCTCTAGGAGTGCCTCTAGTGGTTTATTAGACATGGAGCAGTAGAAAATCACTATTTTATTCAAGTGTGGATTATATTTGGTCCTCCTTGGTTCCTTCCCAAAGAAATATGTTAATATTTTCATTATTTAAAAGGACTCACGAACTAAAACCCAGAACCTCAACAGCTTGGATTTTATCTGTAGTAAGCTCTGCTTCCAACAAAGCCCTCAAACATGGCATTCCATGAGATGAAATCAGGTTGAGGTATTTCTTTGAAAATTCTGAAAGCCTCATTAAGACTACCATTTTGTTGATATTTTGCTATCATTGAATTCCATTAGACCACATTTCTTTGAGGTATTTATCCAAACAGTTTGTGTGCCCGCCCACACCCTGGTATAAAGTTCCTATGTTGCCACATGCTAGGGGGATGATGGAAAAGGTTGATGGATGATAGAGGACCTCGTAAGCTTTCTGAAAAGTCCAACCTTGCGTTAATCCGAGCTCCCTATGAAAAGTTATGGCCGTCTGAATATCTGGGTCAGGGTCTGCTTCCTGTCAGCGCTCAGAATGTTGTACCTCCTGAAGGTTCGCCATAGGTACATCCATCCTCATGTCGACATACCCTTACATGTGCCACGGCACAAATTCTTTCATGTCAACATTCTGTGTCATGCACCCTTTACGTGCGCCAAGGCACGACTTCTGCCATGTCGACACTCTCCTACCTACGCCAAGAGTGCATCCATTTTCGTGTCGACACCATCTGTCATGCGCCTCTTACCTGCGCCAAGGGTGCATCCATTTTCGTGTCGACACCTTCTGTCATGTACCTCTTACCTGCGCCAAGGGCCCATCCATTTTCGTGTCGACACCTTCTGTCATGCGCCTCTTACCTGCGCCAAGGGTGCATCCATTTTCATGTCGACACCTTCTGTCATGCGCCTCTTACCTACACCAAGGGCACATCCATTTTCATGTCAACACCTTCTGTCGTGCGCCTCTTACCTACGCCAAGGGCACATCCATTTTCGTGTCGAAATCCATTTCCATGGTCCTTTAGGTTGGCAATGCAATAAATGTCAAGGATTTGAGCTTCTTTGATTTCTATATTCTTCTACTTGTCTATATCGACTAAGGGGGGAAGATATATACAACAGCATCATCAAGAAAATCACTTTTTTTTTGAGAAATTTTGTCAAACAGTTCATGTGCTTTGTGTATTCTCCCACATTTTGCATACATGTCTGGTAGGCCATTTGCAACTACGACATCTGACAAAAATCCCCTTTCCATTATGCTTTTAACATACATGTTGATAAGATTATTTTGACAAAATGTGCAGGTAGCAAATGCAACGGCACATGTGGGTAAAGCTGCATACGGGGATAGTTCATGGGATATTTCAACAAGTCCATTTTGTGCATATCCCTACAATCATGGCACTCCTTGAGATCACATCTCTTCGAGGCATTCTATTAAACAATTCACGTGCATTTTTAACAAATTCACATTTTGCATATCCTGCAATCGTGGCATTCCATGAGCCCACATTTCTTTGAGGCATTTTATCAAACAGTTCACGTGCCTTTTCTCCCAATAGCACTCCACAACCATCTCATTTTTTCCCATGACATGTCCAACCTTGCCATCATACACCTCTATGCTTGAATTTTTTTTCCCTGGAGGTACTATTTCAGCTTATTGCTTCAGTTTTTCGGGGTACAACCTTGCTTATTATAGAGGCAAAGTCTATAGGTCAGCTTGTGTGAACATTTTTTTTCCCTGAAGGTACTATTTCAGTCTCATTGCTTCGGCTTTTCTGGGTTCAACCTTGCTTGTTATAGAGGCAAAGTCTACAGGTTAGCTTGCATGCACCCTGATTTCTCTTGCCTAACTGTTTGTCTACTATTTTTTTATATCAATTTGAAAGTAATGCATTTGAATGTTCATCGGGGAACTGTTATATGTAAAACATTATGGGAAAATGGAAGAAAAGATTAAGACAACAACTAACAGTTTAGATCGTTGTATGAGAAAATTAATTACCTACAATAGAGAACGAAGAAAATAAACAGCAACGAACATGGAAAAATAGCAAAACAAACCTATGCACCGAACGTTTGAAACAAGGGGCAGCAGAAGCAAAGCGATAACAAAAAATAATAGAAGAAACCAAACATGCAATCGGAGACCATATTGAATGGTTTGCAATAATCGACAGGGACAACCGTAGCCATGAAAATAAACACGCAAATCACTAAAGAACCAACACGCGAGCACTCCTCGATAAGCAAGTGAAGCAGGAGGATGTGATGACAAGCAGCAGGAAGATGCACACCATCTTCGTTGGAGACCAAGTGCACTATAGCCACTTTGGGTTACTAAGCCAAAAAATTACATTTACTTATTTACGATTTGATCTGCAACGAACAATGAACCTTATTGGTGAAATCTATATGTGGAATTTCCTGAATGAACAAATAGATAAATGCATAATGAATTGGTTCATGCAAAAAATTATGTTAAGAGTCCAATTTGGACCTCTTCCCTCGCAATGATTATCATAATGAATAGATTCAAATGAAAATGTAAGTTGTCAGTCCAATTTGGAGGTCTTCTCACAAATTATCTACATATACTATGATCTAAGGAAGTAGTAATAGTAGAATGATTTTTATCGCAGTGAGGCATATAAATGTGTCTGGCAGCTTTGTATCTGAAATACCAACACACCCAATGTATAGTCACACTTGACATTCTTCACATTCAATCACTTTTTCTCCATCATCCTTTTTTGTTCCACAAGACCAATCAACAGTTCACAGATTGACCCCTTCTTCTGTCCTAAACTAAGACATGATACCTGGAAGACAATCTTCTTGAACAGTGGCATTGTTTTTTATTCCTAGAAGGAATTTCAAGCCCATCGAATCTTTAATACCCTCAAGTTCCACAATGGTTTTCACTCTCATATTTTTAAAACATATATATTGTAGCATCCTCTGGGAATTCCAGCAATTCTGTGGGTTGTGGCTCTTAATGGTCTTTTTCATTAAGAATCTCAGCCATTATCCATTATCTTAACCTCTTTCTAAAGTCTACACTTGGGTGTTTTTTCTCATAGTCTTTCATGAATTGGTTAGAATCCAACAAAATTCTTGTTGCATCTACTATCTCCTTGGCCAATCCATTATTTCTAGGCAGATCAGGTTCAAACAAGTTTTGATAAAGCATTTTCAAATCTTCCTGAACTTGATATTCAGTGGCCAAATGTTCAGATTTGTGAAGCATAAAACATACCAGCTCTAGGAGTGCCTCTAGTGGTTTCTTAGACATGGAGTAGTAGAACATCACTGTTTTATTCAGGTGTGGATTATATTTGGTCCTCCTTGGTTCCTTCCCAAAGAAATCTGTTAATATTTTCATTATTTAAGGGACTCACGAACCAGAACCCAGAACCTCAACAGCTTGGATCTTATCTGTTGTAAGCTCCGCTTCCAAGAGAGCCCTCAAACATGGCATTCCATGAGATGACATCAGGTTGAGGCATTTCTTTGAAAATTCTGAAAGCCTCATTAAGACCACCATTTTGTTGATATTCTGCTATCATTGAATTTCATTAGACCACATTTCTTTGAGGTATTTGTCCAAACGGTTTGTGTGCCTGCCCACACCCTGGTATAAAGTTCCTATGTTGTCACATGCTAGGGGGATGATGTAAAAGGTTGATGGATGATAGAGGACCTTGTAAGCTTTCTGAAAAGTCCAACCTTGCGTTAATCCGAGCTCCCTATGAAAAGTTATGGCCATCTGAATATCTGGGTCAGGGTCTGCTTCCTATCGGCGCTCAGAATGTTGTGCCTCGTGAAGGTTCACCATAGGCGCATCCATCCTCATGTCGACATACCCTTACATGCGCCAAGGTGAAAATTCTTTCATGTCAACATTCTGTGTCATGTGCCCTTTACGTGCGCTAAGGCGCGACTTCTGCCATGTCGACACTCTCCTACCTGCACCAAGGGTGCATCCATTTTCGCGTCGACACCTTTTGTCATGCGCCTCTTACCTACGCCAAGGGCGCATCCATTTTCATGTCGACACCTTCTATTGTGTGCTTCTTACCTGAGCCAAGGGCACATCAATTTTCGTGTCGACACCTTCTGTCATGCGCCTCTTACCTACGCCAAGGGTGCATCCATTTTCGTGTCGACACCTTCTGTCGTGCGCCTCTTACCTGCGTCAAGGGCGCATCCATTTTCATGTCGACACCTTCTGTCATGTGCCTCTTACCTATGCCAAGGGTGCATCCATTTTCGTGTCGAAATCCATTTCCATGGTCCTTTAGGTTGGCAACGCAATAAATGTCAAGGATTTGAGCTTCTTTGATTCCTATATTCTTCTACTTGTCTATATCGACCTGGGGGGAAAGATATATACAACAGCGTCATCAAGAAAATCACTTTTTTTTGAGAAATTTTTTCAAACAGTTCATGTACCTTGTGTATTCTCCCACATTTTTCATACATGTCTGGTAGGCCATTTGCAACTATGACATCTGACAAAAATCCCCTTTGCATTATGCTTTTAACATACATGTTGATAAGGTTATTTTGAAAAAATGTGCAGGTAGCAAATGCAACGGCACATGTGGGTAAAGCTGCATACGGGGATAATTCATGGGCTATTTCAACAAGTCCATTTTGTGCATATCTTGCAATCATGGCACTCCTTGAGATCACATCTCTTCGAGGCATTCTATCAAACACTTCACGTGCATTTTCAAAAAATTCACATTGTGCATATCCTGCAATTGTGGCATTCCATGAGCCCACATTTCTTTGAGGCATTTTATCAAATAGTTCACGTGCCTTTTCTCCCAATAACACTCCACAACCATCTCATTTTTTCCCATGGCATGTCCAGCCTTGCCATCATACACCTCTAGGCTTGCATTTTTTTCCCTGGAGGTACTATTTAAACTTATTGCTTCGGCTTTTCCAGGTACAGCCTTGCTTGTTACAGAGACAAAGTCTATAGGTCACCTTGTGTGCACTTTTTTTTCCCTAGAGGTACTATTTCAGCTTATTGCTTCAGCTTTTCTGGGTTCAGCCTTGCTTTTTATAGAGGCAAGGTCTATAGGTCAGCTTGCATGCACCCTGATTTCTCTTGCCTAACTGTTTGTCTACTATTTTTTTATATCAATTTGAAAGTAATGCATTTGAATGTTCATCGGGGAACTGTTATATGTAAAACATTATGGGAAAATGGAAGAAAACATTAAGATAGAAACCAACAGTTTAGATCATTGTAAAAGAAAATTAATTACCTACAATAGAAAACAAAGAAAACAAACAACAATGAACATGGAAAAATAGCAAAAAAAACATGTGCACTAAACGTTTAAAACAGGGGTGGCAGAAGCAAAGCAATAACAGAAAAGAATATAAGAAACCACACATGCAATCGGAGACCATATTGAAGGGTTTGCAATAATCGATAGGGACAACTGTAGATGAAAATTGACACGCAAATCACTAAAGAACCAACACGCGGGAACTCCTTAACAGGCAGGGGAAGTAGGAGGATTTCATGACAAGCAGCAGGAAGCTGCACACCGTCGTCATTGGAGACCGAGTGCACTATAGCCACTTTGGGTTACCAAGCCAAAAAATTAAATTTACTTATTTACGATTTGATCTGCAATGAACAATGAACCTTATTGACGAAATCTATATGTGGAATTTCCTGAACCAATAAATAGATAAATGCATAATGAATTGGTTCATGCGAAAAATTATGTTAAGAGTCCAATTTGGATCTCTCCCCTCACAACGATTATCATAATTAATAGATTCAAATGAAAAATTATGTTGTCAGTCCAATTTGGAGGTCTACTCATAAATTATCAAGATATACTATGATCTAAGGAAGTAGTAATAGTAGAATGATTGTTATCGCAGTGAGGCATATAAATTTGTCTGGCAGCTCTTTATCTGAAATACCAACACACCGAATGTGTAGCCACACTTGACATTCTTTACATTCAATCATTTTTTCTCCATCATCCTCTGTTGTTCCACAAGACCAATAAATAGTTCACAGATTGACCCCTTCTTGCTCAAACATTATACCTAGAAGACAGTCTACTTGGACAGTGGCATTGTTTTTTCTTCCCATAATGAATTTCAAGCCCATTGAATCTTTAATACCCTCAAGTTCCACAATTTTTTTCACTCTCATATTTTTAAAACATATATATTGTAGCATCCTCTAGGAATTCCAACAATTCTGTGGGTTGTGGCTCTTAATGGTCTTCTTCATTAAGAATCTCAGCCATTATCCAGTATCTTAACCTCTTTCTAAATTCTACACTTGGGTGTTTTTTCTCATAGTCTTTCATGAATTGGTTGGAATCCAACAACATTCTTGTTGCATCTACTATCTCCTTGGCCAATCCATTATTTCTAGGCAGATCAAGTTCGAACAAGTTCTGATAAAGCATTTTTAAATCTTCCTAAACTTGATATTCAGTGGCCAAATGTTCAGATTTGTGAAGCATAAAACATACCAGCTCTAGGAGTGCCTCTAGTGGTTTCTTAGACATGGAGCAGTAGAACATCACTGTTTTCTTTAGGTGTGGATTATATTTGGTCCTCCTTAGTTCCTTCCCAAAGAAATCTATTAATATTTTCATTATTAAAGGGACTCGCGAACTAGAACCCAGAACCTCAACAACTTGGATCTTATCTGTAGTAAGTTCCGCTTCCAACAGAGCCCTCAAACATGACATTCCATGAGATGACATCAGGTTGAGGCATTTCTTTGAAAATTCTGAAAGCCTCATTAAAACCACCATTTTTTTGATATTCTGATATCATTGAATTTCATTAGACCACATTTCTTTGAGGTATTTGTCCAAACAGTTTGTGTGCCCGCCCACACCCTGGTATAAAGCTCCTGTGTTGCCACATGCTAGGGGGATGATGGAAAAGGTTGTGGAGTTCGGTTTTGCATATCTTTCAACCATGGCACTCCATGAGAGGACATCTAGTTGAGGCATTTCTTTGAAAAGCCTTAAAGCGTCATCAAGAAAATCACTTTTTTTTTAGAAATTTTGTCAAACAGTTCATGTGCCTTGTGTATTCTCCCACATTTTGCATACATGTCTGGTAGGCCATTTGCAACTACGAAATCTGACGAAAATCCCCTTTGCATTATTTTTTTAACATACATGTTGATAAGGTTATTTTGACAAAATGTGTGTGTAGCAAATGCAACGACACAGGTGGGTAAAGCTACATATGGGGACATTTCATGGGCTTTTTCAACAAGTCCATTTTGTGTATATCCTGCAATCATGGCACTCCTTGAGATCACATCTCTTCGAGGTATTCTATCAAACACTTTACGTGCATTTTCAACAAATTCACATTGTGCATATCCTGCAATCGTGGCATTCCATGATAATAATGGTATAGCTTAGATACCAAATGATAGAATAGAATAAGATTGCAATGACCAAAGAGGGACGGAAGCCTCACAAATATTATTGATCATGAAATCAGATTACATTACAATGCAAGAGCTGTAATATTTATAGATATTAGACAGCCTCATATGGATAGACATGACACCCTAGCAGACACCAACTACGAGATGATAAGACCCATCTCACATGCACATGTAATTACTACTAATACAATATTGAATGTTATCCAACATAACAATATTGAATGCAAGTCACTAGACTAGAGTGCACATGTTGCACATTATTAAATAAAAGACAATGCAATAAAATGCAATAAATATGCCTATGCTAAATTATGCTAACATTCCCCCCCTTAATTTTGCATAGTTTCCAATGAAGTGGAGAGGAACTCTCTGAACAGTGTGAATTTGTCACGTGCAAGTGACTTAGTGAAAACATCTGCCTTCTGTTCAGCTGTAGGACAGAACTGGAGCTGTATGTTGTGCTTCAAGACATGCTCGCATATGAAATGAACCTGTACTTCAATATGCTTGGTTCTCTCATGAAATACTGGATTGCGAACAAGCTTTAGAACTCCTTCATTATCAACATATACTGGAGTAGATTTCTGTTGTGGTAGACCAATTCCTTCCAGTATTCGGCGTAGCCATATTGCTTCACAAATAGCTTCACCTGCAGCTCGATACTCTGCTTCTGTAGAAGAGCGAGAAACAAAGTTTTGTTTCTTGCTTCCCCATGATATCGGTCCAGATCCCATAAAGAAGACGAAGCCTGATGTTGACTTCCTATCATCCATGTTTCCTGCATGATCTGAATCTGAATATCCTGTCAAGAAGAAATTGTCATTCTTCTTGTACTCTAGACCAAGGTCAAATGTACCCTTTAGATATCTTAGTATTCTCTTTGCTACTTTCCAATGACATATTTTCAGTTCTTGCATGAAGCATGATAAATAGCTGACTGCAAAGCTGATATCTGGTCTAGTATATGTCAGGTAAATGAGACTCCCAATCAACTGCCGATAGAGAGTTGCATTCACCGGTGGTGATGGATCGGAACGAGATAACTGAAGTCTCACTTCCATAGGTGTAGCAATAGGAGTGCAGTCCATCATCCTAAATTTCTCGAGCGTTGTCTTGGTGTATTTCAACTATGACACAAAGATATGATTCTCTTTTTTCCATACTTCCAACCCAAGACAATAGTGCATGAGCCCGAGATCTGTCATGTCGAACGATCGATTAAAATCCTTCTTTGTTGCATCGATCATCTTCACAGAACTGCCTGTAATGACTAGATCGTCGACATAAACAACCACAATGACAATCTCCCCCCCTTGCTTTTTGAGGTAGAGATTGGGGTCATAAGGATTCCTTTCGAATCCATGACTTATGAGATGCTCATCAATTTTGATGTACCATGCCCGGGGTGCCTGTTTTAGGCCATATAGAGATTTTATGAGTCTGCATACCATCATCTCTTTTCCTGGTATTACATAACCCTCTGGCTGAGTCATATAGACTTCTTCTTGCAAATCTCCATTAAGAAAGGCACTTTTCACATCCATTTGGTGGACTTTCCAACCAAATTGTGCAGCTAGAGCAAAGATCATCCTGATTGTCTTGATCTTGGCTGTGGGAGAAAATGTCTCCTCATAATCAATGCCTTCTTGTTGTGCATACCCCTTTGCTACAAGCCTTGCTTTATACTTGTCAATAGTCCCATCTGATTTGTACTTAGTCTTGAATATCCATCTGCATCCAATGGGTTTCTTCCCTAGTGGAAGGTCGACAAGTTGCCATGTGTTGTTCTTCATCACTGACTGATACTCTGAATCCATGGCATCTTTCCAAGCTTTTGATTGTAGGGCTTCCTGAACTGTAGATGGCTCAACTGTTTCAACAACTCTGCTCATTAGGGCATAATTGACCTCTTCACGAGCTTGACTGCAGTTCTAGGTCCAGGATTGGATGATGTGCTAGGTGCTTCATCCAAATTTGCATCTCTTATTAATTGAGTATACCATTTAGGTAACTTCTTAGCTGTTCCATTGGCTTGTGGTGGATCAAGTTTTCACCATCATCCAATTCATCACTGTCATCTTCAGTGGGAACATCAAATTTTGTCTTCACAAGAGGTGTATTCTGCATGTTTGTTGAGTCGTTGAGTGGAGCATCTGCTTGTTTCTTCTCAAAGAACTCAACATCCCTACTTGTGTATACTTTCTTTGCTTTCGGATCCCATAATCTGTACCCAAGTGCTTCTTCACTGTATCCAATGAATATCAGTTTCTCAGCTTTCATATCCAACTTGTTCCTATTCTTCTTGGGTATGTGCATGCTAGCTTTACACCCAAATACTCTTAGGTGTGCAATTGATGGTTTCCGATTTGACCATGCTTCTTGAGGTGTCACTCCTTCAAGAGCTACTGTGGGCACTCTGTTCAACAAATAGACTGCAGTTCTTGCAGCTTCTGCCCAAAATGTCTTTGTTAAACCTGAGTCATCAATCATACATCACACCATTTCCATGATAGTACGATTCCTTCTCTCAACTATACCATTCTGTTGTGGTGTGTGAGTAGGAGGCATTTGTCTACGAATCCCATGAGCTTCCAGGTAAGTCTTGAACTCATTGCTTGTGAATTCCCCCCCTCGATCTGAGCGGAGAGTTTTGATCTTGCGACCAACTTCATTCTCAACAAGTGCTTTGAACTTCTGAAATGTCTCAAAGGCTTGACTCTTGTTTCTTAGACAATATATCCACATCTTTCTTGAGTAGTCATCAACACAAAGCATGAAGTATTGACATCCAGAATGACTTGGTTGCATGGGCCCGCAAAGATCGGTGTGCACCAAATCAAGCTTTCCCTTAGCTCTATATGTGTTCTTCTGGAAGGGTACTCTGTGTTGCTTTCCAGCTAGGCAATTGTGACACTTGTCAGTGTTGTGCTTGAGTGTAGGCAATCCTTTCACCATGTTGCCCTTTTGAAGTGTTTGGAGATAGCCAAAACTGATGTGACCATATCTGCGATGCCATAGTTCTGCAGATTGTGTGTCTTTGGCCACTAGAGCTTGATCATCCTTGTGGACAAAATCAAGTTGGAACATGCGTCCCACATTGGAGGCTCTTGCTACAATCTTGGAACCTCTTGACTTATCTCTTATCAAGCACACTTTTTCTCCATTATTACTGTCAAAATCCAACTTCAAGTTGTGATCAAGGAGTTGACTAACTGATAGCAAATTCTTGGTCAACCCAGGTACATACAATACATTTGTGATTTTGCAGTCATGCTTTCCAAGAGGTAGTGAAATGTTTCCAATCCCCTTGACACTGTATGATGAGTCATCACCTAATGACACATGGTTCTTGTTAGGTGAGTCACGCAGTGTGTAGAACCAATCCTTACGTCCAGTCATGTGTCGAGTTGCACCCGAGTCAACATACCAGATATCTTGTGTGGACTTGGTTTCTTCATCAAATTGAGCAGAATACATGTGGTGTCCTTCATCTGAATCATCCTCATGTTCGGCAATGTACCCTTGTTGTTTGGGTTTTCTTTGCCAATTACCATTTTTCTACCCTTGATTGTTGTTGTTGTTGGACTTCCCTTTATTTGAATTATTGTTACCCTGATGGTTATTGGGTTTTGAATTGCTTGATGAACCCTTTTTATAGGAATTGTACCAACAATCTTTGATGTCATGTCCCCCTCTATTGCAAATGGGACACTTCTTGGTGTTGTCTCGTTGACTTTGGTTTTGTTGGGACTTCTTGTGATTGGACTGAAATTTTCCCTTTCCTTTATGATTGGAAGATAGTGCTTGCTCATCTTCCTGATCTTTGTTGTTCATTGCCTCTTCTTGTTGGAGTAGATTGACCAACTTCTCAAAGGTGACTGTGTGTTCACTCATATTGATAGTTGTCACAAAGATTCTGTAGGAAGGAGGAAGTGCTCGCAACACAATTGGTATGAGGTCTTCATCACTTATCTCTTTTCCCAATGCCAATAGAGATGCCCTCAAAGTAGCAACTCGTCTCAAAAAAACTTCAACCTTCTCATTGTGCTTGAACTTGAGAGTATGCAGTTGTGATAGTAGGTTGAGGATGGCATTCTTGTTCTTTGCCTCATAGACTGTGCTCAACTTATCCCATGCATCCTTGGCCGATGTGGCATCTCTAATGTGGGGTTGCACATCGTCTGTTACGCTAAACAAGATGATCAACTTGGCCTTTTGATTGGCCCTGTCAAATTGAACTTGTTGTCTTCCATCATCAAGTGATCTTGTTGTTTGTCCATCTACAACTGTCCATAGGTCTTCAAACTCAAGTAACATCTTGATCTTCGGTTTCCATGCAGCATAGTTGTCTCCTCTAAGCAGTTGTGAATCTGGCAAGAAGAACTTTGGTGCTTGTGCACCCATTTCTGCAATCTGAATTTCTGAAACTCTGAATTTCTGACAAAGGGTAAGGCTCTTATCACTCCAAGTTTATGGTCTCCCTCTCAATATACCGTCAGGCCGATATACCAAACCTTTCTATATACACTCCCTTCCGATATACCCGTCGGTACATGGAAGAAGATCACCCTTTCAATATACCCGTCAGTACGGAAAGAGGTGTTAACGCACGTGAAAGAATTTAGTACGTGGTACTTAGACAGTACGGAGAGGGGTTTGTGCAAGCACAAACGGATGGGAGGGCTCAAATGTGTGTGTATTGTGTCCTTATTACTCCCCGTCGATTTTATAGGGTCGATGCCCAGACGACATTTAGGCAGCTGTGTTAGGCGTTAAGTGCAGTAGTAGTCGTGACGGCATCACCCGTAAGCACTTCCCAGAGGCACCGTATATACCGAACGCTGCTATGAGATCAAAGATCTCGTGTGATAGAACCAAACATAAAATAAAAAATGTGCACTTTTTTTTTTTTTTTTCACTTTATGCACCAAGATTAGTACAACATCCTCTCAAAGTACATCAAAATGAAGTTTTTGTGTCCCCCCTCTTTACAAAAAAGGGTCTAGAATCACAAAATACACAATTTAGGCCAAAAATATTTTTTTACCCCCCAATAGGTGTTTTTCCGCTAAATTTAGCGGTGGCTCTAAATGTGTTTGGTGAGCTTCTAAATTTGGAAATCTCCCAAAATTTAGTAATTTCTCCAAATTTTCCAAAAAAAATAATTTAAGAAAAAATATGGAGAGAGTGGGAATTGAACCGCTGACCTGTTTGTTCCCAAGATCCAAACAAACAATCTGAATATTGTTTTCACCTTTTCTCACAAACCGTGATCTGGGTTTTTCTAAAATTTTGACAGCAGCATCATACAATATTTTTCTTGAAACCCACAAAATTTCAGAAGAATCAGAATCTTAGTTTTTGAGATCTTACCAATTTACCAGCTAGATCTGATTTTTTTTAGAAAA
Source organism: Taxus chinensis (assembly GCA_019776745.2). NCBI lineage: Eukaryota > Viridiplantae > Streptophyta > Pinopsida > Cupressales > Taxaceae > Taxus > Taxus chinensis. The sequence continues at coordinate 745,175,218 of CM034147.1, read as the reverse complement.
AAATGATCCGACTTGTACAGACTTTTCGTCACATGTAGAGGCCGAATCTGAAGATGATGTAAACTGAAAAGTTGTGCACCTCCTTCTTATATTTCCAGAAAAAAAACGGCACATCAATCTGACATTGTATGAAAAAGTTACGTCCTTTTTTCTAAGAGCTATCTGCTGGAATTTTGTTGACGGGACTGCTTCAACCTTTGCTCCCGAATTCTTCACACCTCCACTTTCAGATCTGATTTTTTTTTTTTTAGATCTGATCTTTTTTTTTTCTTTTGATCTGCAATTTTTTTTTCAAGATCTCTCTCCTTTTTTTTTAAGATCTTTTTTTTTTTCACAAATCTTTTTTTTTTTTTAGATCTGCAATTTTTTCCAAGATCTTTCTCCTTTTTTTTTAAAGATCTCCAAATCTGAAATATTCCGCCAATATGTTAGATCAATTGGCTATGCCAATGACTAATAAAAAAAATTTACCTTCCAAATAAGTGGATAGGTCAAATTTTAGTTGAGGGATGCTTGGAAGGAATGGAGGCTGCGGGATGCTTCAATGGCTCTCCTTTGATGCAGATCTTCTTCTCCAATGGATCCTCTCCAATAGTGCTCCTCTTCAACCTTGCTTGGATAGAACCTGCTCTGATACCAAATGATAATAATGGTATAGCTTAGATACCAAATGATAGAATAGAATAAGATTGCAATGACCAAAGAGGGACGGAAGCCTCACAAATATTATTGATCATGAAATCAGATTACATTACAATGCAAGAGCTGTAATATTTATAGATATTAGATAGCCTCATATGGATAGACATGACACCCTAGCAGACACCAACTACGAGATGATAAGACCCATCTCACATGCACATGTAATTACTACTAATACCAATATTGAATGTTATCCAACATAACAATATTGAATGCAAGTCACTAGACTAGAGTGCACATGTTGCACATTATTAAATAAAAGACAATGCAATAAAATGTAATAAATATGCCTATGCTAAATTATGCTAATAGAAAAAAAATAGCAAAACAAACATGTGCACTAAAGGTTTAAAACAGGGGCGGCAGAAGCAAAGCGATAACAGACAAGAATAGAAGAAACCACACATGCAAGCGGAGACCATATTGAAGGGTTTGCAATAATCGACACAGATAGCTGCAATAAAAAATGGACACGAAGATCACCAAAGAACTAACACGCGGGCACTCCTCGACAGGCAGGTGAAGTAGGAGGATCTGATGAAAAGCAGCAGGAAGCTGCACACCATTGTCATTGGAGACCGAGTGCACTATAGCCACTTTGGGATACCAAGCCAAACAATTACATTTACTTATTTACGGTTTTATACCCAACGAACAATGAACCTTATTGACGAAATATATATGTGGAATTTCCTGAACCAACAAAAAGATAAATGCATAATGAATTGGTTCATGCAAAAAATTATGTTAAGAGTCCAATTTGGAGCTCTCCCCTCGCAATGATTATCATAATGAATAGATTCAAATGAAAAAGTATGTTGTCAGTCCAATTTGGAGGTCTACTCACAAATTATCTACATATACTATGATCTAAGGAAGTAGTAATAGTAGAATGATTGTTATCACAGTGAGGCATATAAATGTGTCTGGCAACTCTGTATCTGAAATACCAACACACACAATGTGTAGCCACACTTGACATTCTTCACATTCAATCATTTTTTCTCCATCATCCTCTGTTGTTCCACAAGACCAATCAACAGTTCACAGATTGACCTCTTCTTCGGTCCTAAACTAAGACATGATACCTGGAAGACAGTCTTCTTGAACAGTGGCATTGTTTTTTCTTCCTAGAAGGAATTTCAAGCCCATCGAATCTTTAATACCCTCAAGTTCCACAATGGTTTTCGCTCTCATATTTTTAAAACATATGTATTGTAGCATCCTCTGGGAATTCCACCAATTATGTGGGTTGTTGCTCTTAATGGTCTTTTTCATTAAGAATCTCATCCATTATCCAGTATCTTAACCTCTTTCTGAATTCTACACTTGGGTGTTTTTTCTCATAGTCTTTCATGAATTGGTTGGAATCCAACAACATTCTTGTTGCATCTACTATCTCCTTGGCCAATCCATTATTTCTAGGCAGATCAGGTTCGAACAAGTTCTGATAAAGCATTTTCAAATCTTCCTGAACTTGATATTCAGTGGCCAAATGTTCAGATTTGTGAAGCATAAAACATACCAACTCTAGGAGTTCCTCTAGTGGTTTCTTGGACATGGAGTAGTAGAACATCACTGTTTTCTTCAGGTGTGGATTATATTTGGTCCTCCTTGGTTCCTTCCCAAAGAACTCTGTTAATATTTTCATTATTGAAGGGACTCATGAACCAGAACCCAAAACCTCAATAGCTTGGATCTTATCTGTAGTAACCTCTGCTTCCAACAGATCCCTCAGACATGGCATTCCATGAGATGACATTAGGTTGAGGCATTTCTTTCAAAATTCTAAAAGCCTCATTAAGACCACCATTTTGTTGATATTCTGATATCATTGAATTTCATTAGACCACATTTCTTTGAGGTATTTTTCCAAACAGTTTGTGTGCCCGCCCACACCCTGGTATAAAGCTCCTGTGTTGCCACATGCTAGGGGAATGATGGAAAAGGTTGTGGAGTTCGGTTTTGCAAATCTTGCAACCATGGCACTCCATGAGAGGACATCTAGTTGAGGCATTTCTTTGAAAAGCCTTAAAGCGTCATCAAGAAAATCACTTTTTTTTGAGAAATTTTGTCAAACAGTTCATGTGCATTGTGTATTCTCCCACATTTTGCATACATGTCTGGTAGGCCATTTACAACTACGACATCTGACAAAAATCCCCTTTGCATTATGCTTTTAACATACATGTTGATAAGGTTATTTTGACAAAATGTGTAGGTAGCAAATGCAACGGCACAGGTGGGTAAAGCTACATACGGGGACAGTTCATGGGCTTTTTCAAAAAGTCCATTTTTTGCATATCCTGTAATCATGGCACTCCTTGAGATCACATCTCTTCAAGGCATTCTATCAAACACTTGACGTGCATTTTCAACAAATTCACATTGTGCATATCCTGCAATCGTGGCATTCCATGAGCCCACATTTCTTTGAGGCATTTTATCAAACAGTTCACGTGCCTTTTCTCCCAATAGCACTCCACAACCATCTCATTTTTTCCCATGGCATGTCCAGCGTTGCCATCATACACCTCTAGGCTTGAATTTTTTTTCCCTGGAGGTACTATTGCAGCTTATTGCTTCGACTTTTCTGGGTACAGCCTTGCTTGTTACAGAGACCAAGTCTATAGGTCAGCTTGCGTGCACTTTTTTTTCCCTTGAGGTACTATTTCAGCTTATTGCTTCGTCTTTTCCGGGTTCAGCCTTGCTTTTTATAGAGGTAAGGTCTATAGGTCAGCTTGCGTGCACCCTGATTTCTCTTGCCTAACTGTTTGTCTACTATTTTTTATATCAATTTGAATGTAATGCATTTGAATGTTCATCGGGGAACTGTTATATGTAAAACATTATGGGAAAATGGAAGAAAACAGTAAGACAGAAACCAACAGTTTAGATCGTCGTATAAGAAAATTAATTACCTACAATAGAAAACGAAGAAAATAAACAACAATGAACATGGTAAAATAGCAAAACAAACCTGTGCACTAAACGTTTAAAACAGGGGCGGCAGAAGCAAAGTGATAACAGAAAAGAATAGAATAAACCACACATGTAATCGGAAACCATATTGAAGGGTTTGCAATAATCGATAGGGACAACTGTAGATGAAAATTTACACGCAAATCACTAAAGAACCAACACGCGGGAACTCCTCGACAGGCAGATGAAGCAGGAGGATTTGATGACAAGCAGCAGGAAGCTACACACCGTCGTCGTTGGAGATCGAGGGCACTATAGCCACATTGGGTTACCAAGCCAAAAAATTAAATTTACTTATTTACGATTTGATCTGCAACGAACAATGAACCTTATCGACGAAATCTATATGTGGAATTTCCTGAACCAACAAATAGATAAATGCATAATGAATTGGTTCAGGTGAAAAATTATGTTAAGATTCCAATTTGGATCTCTCCCCTCACAATGATTATCATAATGAATAGATTCAAATGAAAAATTATGTTTTCAGTCCAATTTGGAGGTCTACTCACAAATTATCAACATATACTATGATCTAAGGAAGTAGTAATAGTAGAATGATTGTTATCGTAGTGAAGCATATAAATGTGTCTGGCAGCTCTTTATCTGAAATACCAACACACCGAATGTGTAGCCACACTTGACACTCTTTACATTCAATCATTTTTTCTCCATCATCCTCTGTTGTTCTACAAGACCAATAAATAGTTCACAGATTGACCCCTTCTTGCTCAAACATTATACCTGGAAGACAGTGTACTTGAACAATGCCATTGTTTTTTCCTCCCAGAAGGAATTTCAAGCCCATTTCATCTTTAATACCCTCAAGTTCCACAATGGTTTTCACTCTCATATTTTTAAAACATATATATTGTAGCATCCTCTGGGAATTCCAACAATTATGTGGGTTGTGGCTCTTAATGGTCTTTTTCATTAATAATCTCAGCCATTATCCAGTATCTTAACCTCTTTCTGAATTCTACACTTGGGTGTTTTTTCTCATAGTCTTTCATGAATTGGTTGGAATCCAAAAACATTCTTGTTGCATCTACTATCTCCTTGGCCAATCCATTATTTCTAGGCAGATCAGGTTCGAACAAGTTCTGATAAAGCATTTTCAAATCTTCCTGAACTTGATATTCAGTGGCCAAATGTTCAGATTTGTGAAGCATAAAACATACCAGCTCTAGGAGCGCCTCTAGTGGTTTTGTAGACATGGAACAGTAGAACATTACTGTTTTCTTTAAGTGTGGATTATATTTTGTCCTCCTTGGTTCCTTCCCAAAGAAATCTGTTAATATTTTCATTATTGAAGGGACTCGCGAACTAGAACCCAGAACCTCAATAGCTTGGATCTTATCTGTAGTAAGCTCCACTTCCAACAGAGCCCTCAAACATGGCATTCCATGAGATGACATCAGGTTGGGGCATTTCTTTGAAAATTCTGAAAGCCTCATTAAGACCACCATTTTGTTGATATTCTGATATCATTGAATTTCATTAGACCACATTTCTTTGAGGTATTTTTCCAAACAGTTTGTGTGCCCGCCCACACCCTGGTATAAAGCTCCTGTGTTGCCACATGCTAGGGGGATGATGGAAAAGGTTGTGGAGTTTGGTTTTACATATCTTTCAACCATGGCACTCCACGAGAGGACATCTAGTTGAGGCATTTCTTTGAAAAGCCTTAAAGCGTCATCAAGAAAATCACTTTTTTTTGAGAAATTTTGTCAAACAGTTCATATGCCTTGTGTATTCTCCCACATTTTGCATACATGTCTAGTAGGCCATTTGCAACTACGACATCTGACAAAAATCCCCTTTGCATTATGCTTTTAACATACATGTTGATAAGGTTATTTTGACAAAATGTGTGGGTAGCAAATGTAACGGCACATGTGGGTAAAGCTGCATACGAGGACAATTCATGGGCTTTTTCAACAAGTCCATTTTTTGTATATCCTGCAATCATGGCACTCCTTAAGATCACATCTCTTCGAGGCATTCTATCAAACACTTGACGTGCATTTTCAACAAATTCACATTGTGCATATCCTGCAATCGTGGCATTCCATGAGCCCACATTTCTTTGAGGATTTTGTCAAACAGTTCACGTGCCTTTTCTCCCAATAGCACTCCATAACCATCTCTTTTTTTCCCATGGCATGTCCAGCCTTGCCATCCTACACCTATAGGCTTGCGTTCTTTTCCCTGGAGGTACTATTTTAGCTTATTGTTTTGGCTTTTCCGGGTATAGCCTTGCTTGTTACAGAGACAAAGTCTACAGGTCAGCTTGCGTGCACTTTTTTTTTCCCTCGAGGTACTATTTCAGCTTATTGCTTCGGCTTTTCCAGGTTCATCCTTGCTTGTTACAGAGGCAAGGTCTACAGGTCAACTTGTGTGCACCCTAATTTCTCTTGCCTAACTGTTTGTCTACTAATTTTTTATATCAATTTGAAAGTAATGCATTTGAATGTTCATCGGGGAACTGTTATATGTAAAACATTATGGGGAAATGGAAGCAAACATTAAGACAGCAACCAATAGTTTAGATCGTTGGATAAGAAAATTAATTACCTACAATAGAAAAAAAAGAAAATAAACAGCAATGGACATGGAAAAATAGCAAAACAAACTTGTGCACTTAAGGTTTGAAACAGGGGCGGTAGAAACAAAGTGATAACAGACAAGAATAGAAGAAACCACACATGCAAGCGGATACCATATTGAAGGGTTTGCAATAATCGATAGGGACAGCTGTAGCCGAATACGGACACGCATATCACCATAGAACCAACACGTGGGCACTTCTCGACAGGAAGGTGAAGCAGGAGGATCTGATGACAAGCAGCAAGAAGCTGCACACTATCGTTGTTGGAGACTGAGTGCACTATAGCCACACCTTCGGCGTAATAAGATGTTAAGCAACTGGAAACCATAACTTTTCGAAAGGAAAAAGGAGAATTTAATAGCAGGTCAGTGATACCATTCCACAATTAACATGTTTTAAATATCCTTGCAGATACATATGATTATTTTACTAAAAAACTTAAAATTACAGATGGAATTTTTAAAGGAAATGGAGAATTTGTTTAGATTGATAAAAATGTTTCAACTGAATTCAAGAGTTAGAAAAATATCTATCCATGTTTGAATGAAATGTATTGAACATTGGTCCGATTCTAATGTGGTAATATTATTCGCTACCTAATGCTTACCTAAATTTCATTAACTCGGTGTTATTAAATTGATTTAGTTTTAATAATTATATCAATGGGCATTTTATAATGATAAGGAGTGTGATCTAATATTGGTGTGATCGCATAAATTTTTATTATATATATATAATATATATATATATATATATATATATATATATATATATATATATATATTAAATTTAACATTCATTTAATCATCATGAGGTAGTTTTGATCATAAATTTGACATCTATTCAACTATTTCTATAAATTTTTATCTCTTAATTTTAAAAAGTCAACCAAAAATAGTAATATCTTGAGCATATAGTTAAGTTATGTAATATGGTATTCATATAATAAAAAATAAGAACATTGAGAGTGATATTTGCCAATGTCTTTAAAATAAATCAATATAAGATTTACTAATTAAATTAGTTAAAAAATAAATTTATCGTCACCATTCAGTATAAATAGTTTTAAGTTTGTATGTTATTTTTTTAAAGTAAATTTTGTTTAATATATATTTTTGATTATGGAGCTAACCCATAAGTGGAGGAACAAGTACATGGATTCAAAATTTCTACAAAGTGCTGCAAAAAAGGGGGAGATAAATAACTATATGAAAGTCATGTATCGAAAGTGAATATGCCTTTTTCTTTGAGTAACTTAAACGTTTTATCCAATGTATAACAATCATTTTCATGATGTCCATCGATATGATGGAAGTTACAAAAACAGAAACCTTTTTCACATTCAATATTGTGATGAGGTTGATGATCATTAGAAGTTAATCTAACTAGCCTTTTATCCATTAAAGCAAATATAATATTGTGTGGTCGAGTGATAGATTTATCAAACCCTCATGATTTTGGCTTATGAACAAGAGGATCGTGTATGTTGTGTTTAGGTTTTGGATGATAGAAATTGTTTCCATGATTTAATAGATTAACTTGACTTTCATTATATGATGAATCTAGGTGCACATCACAATCGAGTATAATAGAAGCAACTAAAGTGATATTATGTAAGTACGTGTGTTGATGTTGGAGAAAGATGTATCGTTCTAATCTATAACATAGAGAAAAATATATATGAATGAATCGAATGTATCATAAATAAATTACTTATATAGAGGAAGCATGAGACCACAAAAAATATGCAAACAATTTCCAAATCAATAAGTTTATACAATAAGATTTGAATATTTTCTTTAAACTGTATGATATAACCATATACATGATTAATATCACCTTGATGCAAGGAATATAAATGCTTGTAGGTAATCTTAGGGCCTCTGTGACAACTAAAGTGAGCAAGAATTTTTTTTAAGTTCAAGGAAGAAATCAAAGATTTACTAGGAAAATGGGTAAACCAATGCATCACATCACTTTGAGAATATTAGAAAAATATTTTAGTAGCAACCTATAATTATTATGGGAATCCATGAGTGTTTGAAAATGATTAAGATGAAGGTAAGGATTTGAAGTAATACCAAATAATTGGAATGAAGGCATAAAAAATTTCCAAGGAAAGGAGATTGAAATATTTTACTCTGAATGAGATTTCCATAAATAGAAATAGAATCAATACTAGCATACTATGTTTTATTTAAGGTATGCACTTTATGTTTTAAATCATTGACCCCTTGCATAATAGATATAACCTCTTTAGGAGAGAGGGTATAAGTGTATAAAGGCTCATTCAAGGGTTTCACTTTACCATTAATTGCAGCCATGGGAATTCTAATTCATTTAAAATAAACATGGAAGGTGTGCCATGTGAAGGCACGTTGGGTATAGCATGAGGTTTTACAATTTTGGTTTATTTTGGGTTGTAAAGGAATATCATCACAATTTTCATTCAAGGGATCCACTCTAGGGGAAGGACTACTATTTCCATCACATTTGCAAGGAACAATAAAAAATTATGTTATCATTATTTACATTATCTACTACGAGTGGTAAAGAAGAAATATCAATAGAACCGTTGTTTTTGTTTTCATGGAGAGGAGTGAAGACACAAGTAAATTCATTCATAGTACTTGCAAGAGGGATAGATGAATCACAATTTATGTCATAACTTTTACTTTCAAGATGAATATTAGAGACACAAGTAGAGTAATTCATAGTATGTGCAATTTCGAGAGAGGCGTAAAAAATAGTTTCATAACTTTTTAATTCACCACTAGTGGAATCTATGTCACTATTAGAAGAGTAAGAGACACATCAATTAAAGTGTAGATTTAAGGAACACCATCATCATATAAACTAGAAACACATTCATCAACACTAAATTCTAAGGATTTTATTGCATGATTACACACATCCACTTGTGGAAGAGTAGGGGTTTTCAATAGTTACTATCCCTATTGACATAAGTGCTACAAGAAGTGTCATCATCATTAATATAATGGGAAGAATGAGTGGAAGATATAATCTCATTTATGATATCATCATTGTAAGGATTCACTAAAGAGACTCCTACTTGAGGTTATAAGTCATATTCATGAGTACTAAGAGAAGTTGTGGGGAAAGGGTCATAGAAAAGTGGAGAGTTGGAGACCTGAAGACAATAGATGGATCAATTATAATTATGCAAAATATAATGCAAATATAAATATGGAGGAGGATAAACAATATTTATAATCCTATAAGTGGTATACACCTAATGAGAGCGATGGTAACCATTATGGTTTTGTAAAGCATGATAACAATCCATGGCCAAACAAAGAATAATAAATGTAAAAAAAATCATAAGGCCCAAACAAAGGAGCTAGTCAAGACCCTATATTAGGTAAAGGGTTCTAATGAACTTAGGTTCACCAAATGTGTATACCCTTAATTAATTTTAATAATATAAAAATTGTATAAATATTGTGGAAACACATACCGAGGTGCATATTATGGTGGTACATTAGGATTTTGACATTAGTCAATTTTAACAAGTACCCTATATATTTAACAGATTTGAATGGAATTTTGATCAATAAATAAAGTTAAAAATTAAAAACATGATGGGGCCAACACTTACGGAAAACATGGATTTAACATCAAAACATGCATTAAATGGGTTGACAATGACAAAGTAAGAAATATTTGCATCCTTTTCTCCTCCTAATAATGTTTCATAGATCTCATTATAAAGTTAATAATGACATTAAAAGTTATTTTTAAATCTTGTATTGTTGATAATGACAGTCTTTCAACCATCTTTGATGGCTTAGGAATGTATGCACAAGTCATGCTTTAGGTGTAATCTAAAGTTATCATTGGTAAATGATAAATTACCAAGTTTATGTGCCTATAATATAGCAAAAAATGTGTATTAGAAAAACATATCTTCTTTAAAAACACAAATGGTTGAAATACACACTATTTATTTCAACCAACTTTGTTTTTTGATGTTTGAATAAAGTTTGATATTCCTTGAATATCTTATTTCAATAATTTATAAGTAATGGGCATAAAGGGATTTTAAGGTTTGTAAGAGTAAGTAGTACAACTCTTTTTTTTTAAAAACACACTTTATTTTTCAGCCAACTTTTTTTTAGGGTTTTCCTAAAGTTTAATATTCTCCAAAATATTTTTTGGTTGAGAATTTATAATTTATAAGAATAAAGGTAATGTAATATTTTTAAGATTAAGTAGTACAATAGGTTGGGTGAAAATCACAGCTGGTTAAAAAACACATCATGTTTTTCAACCAATTTTTTTTCCTTAATTTTAATATTCCGCATAACATCATTTTCTAAAACCTCTCTCATATGTTGAATGAGGGTATCAGTTAGCACCTGAAGCGTATGTAGTGTGTCAATTTATATTGTCTCCTTCATTACTAAAGGTACTGTCTCAGGATGAGAGGGATTTTGAATGGGGACTCTATCATGTTGAATAGGAGCACGATGTGTAATTGCTTTATCCGATGCAAAGCCTTTACCTTAGCCTGAAATTGGGAGTAGTAAAAATAATTGGGCTTAAATTTGAGGATAAACTCAAAATAAAGTTTTCTCAAAAAGTATAACAAGATGTCATTTTTATTGCATGGTGGCATATCAAATATCATCAACCATTAGTTCTAAAAATATTTTTCTAACAAATTATTGTTACAACAATGGATCAAAAAACAATTGCATGATAAAGGAACTAGATAATTGGTTCTAAGGTAGGTGAATAGTGCAAAAATGATATCTTTTGTAATTTTTGTATCTTTTATTGCTGAAAGTGATTATTTGTTTGCATAATAAGTATAAGTCTCTCTATAGTATGTCCACCAATCTATTCGACTCATTATTAAGTAACCTTGACCCAATAATGACTCCAATGTGTTGTAAGAGAGGTACGGTGCGGTTCACGGAATAGGCATCGCTCATTAATTTAATCAATTCCTTAGTTTGTAGCGTGTTCTCCAATATATGGGAAATTAAATTATCTTGGCTACCTGAAGGATATAGAACAAATATACGAGGCATATGAGGATTTGCAGGGTATTTTTGTAGTTGTGAAGGAACTCTAAGAATCATACAAACATGTTTGTATTAAAATGTACATTATAAATATCACAAAATCACCAAATTTTATTGTAATTGAGAGAAAAAAGTCCCACCTCTTATATGGTGTGGCAATGTTGAATCCACCTCAATTCAACCTTCACTATGATCAGTAGAAAATGTTTTGAGTAAAGGGATTAAACTCAAATTAAAAAAGGCAATTTTAAATATAAAGTTATATATAGCGTCTGTGCATTTTAACACATTTGAAGCTTGGTTTTATAATTACCTTAACCAAAAAATATTCCACTTTATTCACACTTTTTGGCTCCACATATCCATGCACTTACCTTATAGAGAGTTTGGGAATCTAAAGAAATGTAGTTTGGTGTAGAGAGATATGTGTTTCTAGGTCACTTTGTTTCAAAATAAGGTGGAGTGGTTGGTTTAGAAATAGTTAATGTTATATAAATCATTCCTCTTCAATGCTCTAATAAGGTTGTATCATTTTTAGGATGAATAATTTTTTTGGGAAGTTTGTTTAAATTTTTGTCGAGATCGCAAATCCAAATCACAATTTTGTTGAAGAAAAAAAAAGTGATTAAATGGATTATAATGGAAAAATAATAATATTTTGATGTAAAGAGGGATCTTTAACAAACACTAGTGCTTGTCAGTGTGTACCATGGTAAGGATTTTCATAATTTTCTTTTTATTTCACCACATACAATAGTTTATGTTTTATTTCATAAGAAAATTGAAGGAAATGAGAAAACCATAGCATATGCTAGAAAATCATTGTAACATGATGATCTAAATTATATTCTTGTGGAAAATAAGGTTTATACTTTTATTAAAATAGTAAAGGATATCTAAACTTACATTCTCATATTGAATATGTAAGCATATGTGCCTCCTACAATGTCGAAATATATCTAGAATTAGATAGAAACTTCAGGAAAAAATAGTTGAATAAATTACAAGAATTTGACATTGAAGTGAATAATACAAAACTTTTTATAGGTCGCGAATTATCTATGTCAATGAAAAATTCAAATATTAATGCTACTGAAGTAAATATGTGATATGGGGAATTTCTAGCCAATAGCAATTTCAGTGAATCATATTGGTGCAAAGAATTATTTATTATTTGAAAAATCTTATGTCCTCCCAATTTAGATGAATCACACAAAAAATATCTCAAATGTGTTTCTCACATATATGTTCTTACTGAGATAATATTGGCTTTGAGAAACTAATATGGAATTCTTGTAAGATATGCCGGTAAGGAAGATTCTATTAAATTGGTAAAATGTTTTCATACCAAGTTGTGTTGAGGTTGTTATGAAACAAAATTCACGACTTTTACAAGTATTTGAGTGGGTTACTAGTGGCCTTAATTATTTTGGTATCTTTCTATTTAGGTAAGGAAATGTGACGTTATCAATGCTTCACAAGAATATTGAAAGAGTTGGACCTACCTTTCATCTTGTTCTTTTTATTGTATGTGTGTCATTCTAGTAGTGGGGAACAGGGTTTTTTAGTGAGATTAAGTAATATGTCTAGTTATGGCCATAAATGGATTTATGAGGCTACATATTATTTTGCAAAGTGTTTTGAATTTTTCCCAACTAAGAATGTAACTCATAAATTGGTTATTTATTTTTCAAAAAATAATATAATCACTAAATAAGGGTTCTTAGTAAAATTTTAGCAAATAATGTTATGTGTTGTAGAGTTATTCCTCTGATGGAAATATATGAAATGATTATAATTAATTTCACATATTATTCCAACTACTATCCATAAGGGAATGGAAAATTTTGAAAGAGGGCATAAAAATATCCCATAATGCCTTACACATCAACGAAGTTGCACTCGAATGATAACATGAAATTTATCCAAGTAATTAGCAAGAAAAAATAAACTCAAAGAACTTGTGAATGCAAAATAATGGTATACTCATCCTCATATATCAAAAAGGAGAAATTACATATTTGGAGTTTTGTGTAACTCCCACGCCTAGACTCGCCATACCATCATAAGGGAGAAAGGAGTTAGAATTCAAAAAATAAATTATAAGTCTTATATGGCATATGACACTTGTGATGCATATGCCAAGTAAAACATATTCATGACACGTTTTAGCATATTTCATAAAGCTCCTAAAATATATATGAATCACCATTTGTAAGGTAGAAATAACTAAATAAACTAATAAATGGTAAAACAAATCCTCACACAAACACCCCCGTTCATCAAAGCTTAGGATGAGGCATGAAAAATAAAAAACGACTCCCCTAGAAAAACTAATAAAGATGCGTCATATGGGTCCTAGTTATAAGATTTGATGAGGTACCTACGTACAAACTGTAATCTTTCTAGAAGAATAATAAAAGGAGAATAGGACTAGAAAACTAGAATTAGATGTGTTTCCACAGTAGACCTCACCCCAAGAAAAGAGAGCAAGTGAAGAAATTTGGCTTTAGTGAAGGGTTTGGTAAATATGTCTACATCCTGATCTCAAGGATAAAAGTACTACAAGTCAATAATCCAAGAATCAAGTCCTAAATGTGTATCTCAATATGCTTTATTTTTTGATAGTGAACTAGATTTCATTAGATGGAGATAGTGTTAAGGTTGTCATAATAGATGACGATAGGCTACTGAAATTTAATGCCAAACTCTTTCAAAATCCCCTGTAATGAAATAGATTGCATTGAATAATTGACTACTCTATTGTATTCAGCCTTTGTAAAATATATATAAATTATGTTTTGCTTCTTATTTGACCAACTAATAGGACCCAACCAAGAAACATTTTATATCTAGAGGTAGAATTCTAGTGATCCGGATCATCGGTCAAATCAGAATATGTGTATCTAACTAAATAAATCTTTGTCCCTCCCAAATAATGGATGTCATCGGTGTAGGTGACTCTAATATAGTGAAGGATCCCATTTTCTACTTTATAATATAGCTTATAAGGATCATGTATGCTTATAGACATGATGTCAATAACAAATGAAAGATCTAGTATAGTACGAGTTAGGTAGATGAAGATCCCAACTAGTTGGCTATAAAGGGTTCCATTAACAAAGGGATTAGAATAATCATCTACTAACTTGACTCTAGAGAGGAAGGGAGTAGGATATGGCTTACAATTATCCCTATTAAACCTAGTAAGTAAATCAAAGGAAAACTTGGGTTAACTAATGATGATTCTTAGTCAAATTGGGTAATATGAATCATGAATTTAATCCAAGTCAGTCATGGAGAAATTTTTGGCTAAGGAATTTTTGATAGAATCAATGGTCGATGAAGAATTTCTTGTAATCAACAAGTCATTGACATATAAAACTAAGATAACTATGCACTCATGTTACCATAAAATGTAAAAATTTTGGTTAGACTTACACCTAGTGAACCCATAAGCGAGAAGAAAGGAGTCCATCTTGGCATACCAAGTCCAAGGGGCTTGTTTAAGTCTGTAGATAGAGTTATTAAGTCTATAAACAAGTGACAAATATTGGACATAACCTAGCAGTTTTTCCATATAGATTTATTCCTCTAGATCATTGTGAAGGAAGGAAATATTAATTTTTATTTGGTGGAAATCCCGTTTATTAACGGAAATTATGGCTAGGGTTATTCAAATAGAATTCATCTTGGTGATGGGAGAAAATATATTTGAATAATCAACCCCATGAACCTTGGAGAAACCCTTATCTACAAGTCATTTCTTATACTTTTCTACGTTCCCATCATCACCATATTTTATTTGATATATCCACCTACATCGAACCTTTTTTTCTTACATTTGGAAAATGGGTGAGATTTCAATTATGATTGTTCACGAGAGAGGAATATTTATCTTCCATCACAGAATCCCACTCAAGAATCACATTAGCCTCTATAAAATCCCATGGGTCAGAAGAAAATGTGAAGAATGTATGTGGCCTAATGAAATCTGAACGAGTTTATATTTTATATGAAGGATCCCATATCCAAATTCTAACACTCTGTAAGGTATTCATATCCTAGAAAATACCAAGATGAGAGTCATGATTAGAATATGTTGAATTTGTTGGTGCTCAATTTGGTCTTGCCTCGTTTGTCCTTGAAATTCTTCAATTTGCGGGCTTTGTGTGTTTTCTATCTCCCCGTATTGATGCATGAAATTTTTGTCCTCCATTTGGTTTCCATGATCAGTTCCTTCCTTGGTCGAGGATCACTTAAAGTCTATAATTTGTTTTTTGTTCCTCTGTCCATGTGAAAAGATCTTGTATCTTGGGTGCAAAAACTCAGGTTTTTTCCTTCCTTCTATTTTCCAGTCACATTTTGTTTTCCCTGTCAATTTTTTTCGCAAGTATCTGTGGAAATGTGATTGTATGTGGCTCAGAGGATCATATTTGGGCCTTATATAATTTCCAAATTCTCTTTCCTTGAAATAAATATTCATTTTCTGGGCACAAACGGCAATTTCCCTACATTTTACGTTTTGACAGGTGTGTTTTCCCCTGGTCAAATTTTATATCCCAACATTTGTGGAAACGTGGCGTTTTCTAGTTGGATGCGGCTTAGTGGAGCATTTTGAAAATATGCAGCCCGATTCAACTCAAAGATCTTGTCCATGTGGAGAGCCAGTGCTCATTTAAAAATTCACCTTTTCGTTTGACCTTGGAGTTGCACCGTAAGGAGACATGTGGAGGTTTTCGCTACCTGTTGCCCAGATTTAGACATTTTGTTTTCCTACAGCCGGTTGATACAATCTTTTATGGACCATGGACAATTAGAGGGCCGAAACTCATTTTAGGATCCACCTTAGGGTCCCACCTTAACAATTTGTGCCAAAGTGAGACACATGGAGGCTTCCACCAGCTCCACTTTATACTTAAACTTTTCAAAGTAATTCTCTGAAAGGCCTTGGAAACGTGGAGGCATCGCACCTATTTGGGGACTGACCCCTAAATTTTATTTTGAAGAAGCACCTAGGAGGACACGTGGAGGCTTCTGTTCTCACTCTTCCCTTGCTTGGAATTTTCAAAATGGCCGAGGAAAAATATCTTGGACCCTAGACACATGGCGCCTTCTACTGATCCTTCAACTTTTTTAACAACTATGTCAAACTGAGACACATGGTGAGCCTGCACTTGTCCAGGGTCTCGGCTTTTGAGGACCATACCAAAGGTGCGCCAAGGAAACATGTGGAGGATTTAGTTGGCTCCCTTTTTACTAAGACTTTTTCAAAGGCCAAAAGGCATTTTTCTTGGGCCCAGGGTATGTGGGAGGCCTTGTGCTTGTTTAGAAACTTTCCCATGTACTTCTCCTTTGTAGTTTTGCCAAGAAAAAATTGTGGATGGCTATAATATAAAGTAGAGAAGGGGCACAATCAATGGTTGATGTGCATTGTGTCCTAGTTTTCTAATATTGTTTACTCAAAAACTCCTAGAGATGCGAATACGCATTGATTTTCATCATTTTTTGATGAAATTCCTTGTCATGTTTTCATCTTTTAAGTTCCATTGAATGGATTTAATACTTAATTTATGAGTTCTAAGAATTGTTAAGGTTGATATTTTGAAATTGGAGTTTTCCTCGGGCACCTGCAAAAATGTGAATTACTAGAGAAGATGGATGCGGAGATAGAGTTGTAGAGGAAAAAGAGGGTGAAAAGGATTAGATTCTGAAGGTTACAGGGTGAAAAATATGAAAAAGGTGTTTCCCCTCGAGAGTGAAAACGGATTACCTGTCAGGTCCAGCTGTATAGAGCCTCTAGAAAATGATTAAAATGGGTATTTTTTCGCGATGCTTGAATCATAATTATTAAAAGGACTGCCAAAAATTCATGGCATGACATCTTAGTCATTAGTCGAGGGTCTGAGAAGTGTGATCAGTTCATGATTTGTCCAACTAGTAAGCTTTTTGATGTGAAATTTTGTTAAACGTCACTTTCTGAGGAAAATTGGTAACAAGCAAAGTTCCCCAGAATATTATTATTTTTTGGGGTGATAAATTTGGGATGAGTTAGAGAGTGAAATGTATAAATGCAATGAGAATACTCTTACAAAGGGTCGGTGGTTGAATTCTTAAGAGAAAATTTGAGAGATCCTATCTTTCTAAGAGACCAATCCAGACATACCTAGTTAATTTATTTTATGTTGGAATTATCTATCATGTCAAGTTGGTTGCAGATGTATAGCCATTTACAAGCTACTTATATTTCTCTGGAATATTTCCCCTACTGATGAATCTAATCAATTTAAAGTTAATTTGTTTCAATCTTAGAGAAATTTGTGTGTTCTTTGTTTCTAGAATGTATGTAAGTATTTTTTCTTATTCCTATTGCAATCTTGTGTTAAATTACCTCTTAATCACATAGGATCTCATCCCTGTGATAATTTAGTAGCATTTGCAATTTCATTTCAAGAAGAGCTTTCATCCTGTGATGAGATAAACAAATTTAAAATCACTTCACTGTCATTTATTGATAAATATTGTCTGTAAGCCTTTGAGTTTATCTTAGGCGTGAGGAACTAGGGGTCTTTGATGTTTAATTGAGTTTTTTTAACTCGATCCTTCATGCTAGATTCTCACAGAGTGTGTGAAACCATGCAAATTTGGGCCTCCATTGATGCGCACCTTCTTGTTGAAGGAATATTTTAGCGATTCCGAAGCTTCCTGTCATTTAACTTTCCAATTGTTGTGAAGTCTCTCAGAGATTTTGTATAATCAATTTTATCATGTTTAATATCTCACCAAAATCATTTACAAACCATGAATCCATCCTGAAACTACCCCTGTTTTGTGCTATGTGTAGACAAAGGAAAAAAATCTATTTACTAAAATATGCAAAGACAATCAGGATTTCATAATGTCTTCAGTAACCTTATCCTTTTTTTGAAAGTATCTCCATCTTTTAGAAGTGAAAACTCTTGAGAGTTAAATTATGGATTATTGATCAGTAATTTCTCAATGTTTTTCTTCATAAAATTTGTGCAAATGATGGATATCTCCATCTCCTTCATCAACATAGAGGTTACACTACAGGTCCTCTCACCTTGGTTGAAAGGCGCAACCTAAAGTAGTGAGGATAGGTCAAATCCTCTTGAAGGTTTTATCCATCTCTCCACAAATCTGAGTGAGAAAGGGCCATAGTTAGATCTCATCCCTGGCTACAAAATGTCATACATCATAATATAACTATATCTAAGCTCCATGTTGAATCTCTGTGATGCTGCTCAACTTTAAAAGGAGAGCAAAATTTGGATACCAACACATCGTAACACACTAGCTTCCGGGGACTCGATCCCAGTATTTTACAAATATTGTCCTTAAAGACCCTAGTAATGTTTCTTACACAATCTAGAGAAGTAAGATATGAGGGCTACATAACACCATACTCTTGATTAGAAATCTATAAGAACAATTCAAATTTGAAAGTTCTGAGTGCAATACGCTTGACCCCTCATACCACATATATGCACTCAAGATTGTATCAACCTTGATAAATAAAGGAAGAACAATATTTAGAATATAATACAGAAACCCATGTAACCGTAGCCATTGAAAGAGTTCACATTCGATAGGTCTTTCATAGTGGAATTCAGGACAAAAGAAGATGGAAAAAACTGGTAAATAATGATCTTCCATGTTATATAAATTATTAATACATAGGGTTAGAGTATTTCAATATCCATTAGTAGCTCATAGTAATAAATACTCATTCAAGTATTTGCAATAAACCAGAACTATCAATATGCCCTCTATTATTATTATTAGGGACCACTAGTAGAAGGCTTGAATCTAGAGCTCAAACAAGTCTAATTTATTTCGAAGAAGATTTTAGGAAGCTTTATAATTCATGATCAAATGCATCTAGAATTGAGATAAGGATTAATCAACTATATTTGCATAGAAAATGAATGACACCAAAAGGAGAGACATGATTGATAATTTGTTGAGCATCGACGAGAAAATAATAATAGTTAAAGTACCCATGTTGCAAGTAGAAATCTCCATCTGGAGAGTCAGGATCCCCACACCCTCCTCAAATTGTATCTGAAAAATTAATAACATATCAATGCATACAAAACAGATTTTACAAATATGATAAAATTTTCCGGTGAGATAGATCCTTTAGAGGGCATTCATTCTGTAGAATTTTAAAACCCTAATAAAACACAGATAGCCTAAGTAATCCCTGCAACCATTGTTATTTCAGTCCTGTATAGATCACCTCCTAAGATAATAATCATGGCTCAACCTCCACCCAATATGAAATCCATTTACAATCAAAATAAAATTTCGTCCCATCAATTCTAGAGCAATCACGGATGGCTACCCAAATGATAGTAACATGCAAGATGTAAGAAATATATTGCCTAAAACATCCAGGATAACTCAAAGCAATTTAACTGTTTATAACAAATCAAAACAATTCATTTCATCAATATTGTTAGATGACTTCGAATATAGAATTATGAGGATGTGTACATTAAATTGTTTATCCATTCTCTGGAAGAATATTCCACCCATTCCACGCATTCTGATAAGTGCCTTTGGCACAACAATTCCATTGATTCTTGGAAAGAAATCCAAGAACTCTATTAGATTGTAGTATGGAGCATCCAAACCGAGTCCACTAGGTTTCATGTTAGGTCCAAACCCACGAGTTGCAAATCCATCAAAAGGGATCCTAATGAATCAATGCTAATGATTTCAATACAAGATTTAACAATATATTGATAATACCAATGGGTTAAGGAAAAAGGCCCATGTGAACTCAAATCCACATGTATGACAAGGGAGGAGGTAGATCCAAACTACACAAACTTGATAAGAAAGCTCCTCATAACCCGTGTCTGAAAAGGGGCAAAAGGCAAGACAGGGGCATTCATCGCAGCACCATGGAAAACATGATCTTTAGGAGATTTAGAAGTAGGATCCCTAAAATCTATTTAGAAAAAATGTGGAAGCATCCATGAGGCATGTAAAACAGGTGAACCTAGACAAGCCTCAATAGAGTATGGATTCTCATGATACTTGCCATGAAGTTGGAAAGACTATGGCACAAAAAGGGGCCCTGCAAATACATCTTCGCTTCACCGCATAGCAATGGTTGAGAAATGAATTGGACCAAGACTACCCAAGTTCACCTTAGGCAGATAAGGAAAAAACCATATCTGCAAATCATTCTAAACAATGATCAAATATGTAACTGACCCAGAGTTGTAAGGCCAAGACATGGCGATCTAGACAACCCCAAGCTAAGGAATTAAATGGGAGCAGTGTCACTAAACAACTCTAGGGTCTAGAGTTGTCATTGAATAGACCAATGAAATTGCTTGGAAAAATAAATAAATGGTGGCTAGATCCCACCTACCAACTAAAGTCCAGACCACATTTTGGGTCTTCAAAGAAGAAATGATGGAATGGAACCAAAGTTCCAGGGGACAAGTAATGCATATCCTCTTTAATGGGACCTAGGTATCCCTTATTGAAAGCAAGAGCAAAACCTATTGTATGCGACCAACTAGGATGAATAAATCATTGGAGTGGGTGGATGCCTCCGAGATACATAAAAAAAATTTTATGCAACAAAATGCTATATTTACAATAGCATGCAGGATTGAAGACCTATGAAGAGCCAGGAGGGAGGCAGAAGAAGATAATACATTAAACATGAAAACCACGTCCAAAAGAAAGGAACCACCAATAACAAGCTCCTCTATATGTGAATTTAGGCTATGAGCATGAGAGTAGAACAATTCATGTTTATAAAATAGCTTACAATCCGTAGATTAATAATATTCATGAAAATGTATACACAAGAATACAAAGTAATCATTAATCATGCAAGCTAAAATTATAATGATTTTTATTATCATCATTTTTATTAATTTTACGACGACAGTAGAGGAAAAGGGGAATAATCATATTAATAATGATTTCAACAAATTAGAAATTACAGTTCCAGCAAGAGCAAGATTCCAACCCTTACAATAGGATAATCATACAGGGCACTGACATAGGTCCGCAAGGGAAGGTTACAAATTCCTCGAGAAAGAAAGAAATAGTTACAACTTATTCCAAACATCCACACCCTTTCGAATTCTTGATTTGTAAAGAAACGTTAATGGTGGAAAAACCAATTTTTTTAAATATACAACCATTACATTATTTTGCTAGTTAAAACATGGGAAATTCAATTTGATTCTAAAACTTTAAATTTGGGTGGCTTGTGTGGAAGGAATTGATTAGAGCAGGCCTGCGAACGCATTTTTCATTTTTTACCTTTGAACTTGCACCATGCTGACACGTGGAGAGCTCTGTCGGTTCCTTTTATACTTATCCAATTCAGGTGAATTTCTTGCTTGACTTATGTATACCTCTAGACATGTGAAGCACTCACGCTCATTTGAGTTTTATTTAGAAAATCCTCTTGAAATTGTGTTGAGATAATGTGTGTCTCATTCCGCCCATCTTGGAATTTTTAAGGTCCAACTTTGTCTCTTCATTGAATTTCACCACGTGGCAAGTTAGCACTACTTGGAGACTGACCCTTTGATTTCACTTTCAAAATTACACTTTTAAGGCACATGGAGACTTCTGCTAACCCACCCATCCTTAGCCGATTTTAATGATTGGCTCTCTCTCTCTCTTTTTGGACCTAGGACACATGGAGGACTAGCGCAAGTTTGATAAATACCCCTGACTTTGACTCTTGAAGTTGTGTTGATGAGGCACATGGAACTATCCACTAAATCTTCCATACTTAGCCAATTTTAGCTTGTTTTACCTTCATTTTGAACCTACGACACGCGGAAAGCCTGCGCTTATTTGAGGATTATCCTTGGACCCTGCCCCTGGAGTTGTGCCATTTGGACGCATGGAGGCTTCCACTGACGCTTGAAACAAGGCCAAACCACATCCAATCAGAGATGCCCACGTACTACCCATGGATTCTGAGGAAAAAATTAATGGGGAAGATACGCCTGTCATTCCCAACTGCTGTAAGAAAAACAAAAATAAGGAAAGAAAACTCACCATTACGCCCAAATTTCAAATTGTTCTCCATGAATGGGAAAAGTACAAACAATTCCAGGCTCGATGTGATCCAATACTCTAAGGAACAAACTCAAAATTTCAAAACTTGACTTCAAAAGAGGGGAATTTTGAGGATGACGACAACTTTCTCTTTCTAGGGATGACTTGGCTTGGAACAAAGACATAAGGCAAGATCAAGAACTACAGATAACACTAGGAAAGAGGACTAGTGCCTTATCCATTGGGAAAAGGAGTCAAAATCAAAACCAATACAAGGTAACACACACAAGATGGGAAAAGAAACAAAACAAACCAAAAGGGAAGACCCAAAACAAAACACAACACACAACAAAGAACAAGAAAGGGACATAAGCCAAAAACCAAAAATAAAACGCAATGTACAAAAGGACTTCCTAGCCACCTAAGACTTAAAAAAATTTAAGTACTACCCACTATAAGGAAGTGGGAGAGGAGATCCATCCATGTAATCTAGTTAAAAAGAGTTATCTCCAGCAAAATCTCTAATTCTAAAAGGACCAATCTAAAGAGAATCAAACTTACCATGACTTCCTCATGGCTCATGTATTTTTTCCCAAAGTAGCACAATATCTCCCACTCGGAAAACTCTAGGTTTAGCTTTCTTTTCAAACAAAGCCTTCACTTTCAACTGATGAGTTGTTATCCTATCAACCACTTGCAATATGTCCTCATTAAGCTTCTGAAGGTACAAAATTCTCTTTTCCAAATAGCTACTAATACTTGAATCTTCAATGGTTTTCATTAGATGTCAGGCTGGAAATTCTACCGTAATTGGTAGTTGAGCTTCCACATCATACACCACTTGGAAAGGACACATTCCAATTGCTCTCTTTGGTGTAATTCTATCAGCGTAAAGTGCATCATATAGCTTCTTATGCCAACTCCTCTGAGAATCATTTACAAGCTTTCTAACTATATTCACCAAGTTCTTGTTTGTTGATTCTACCTGTCCATTCCCTTGGGGGTAGTAATATGAATAATGAGCAAGTGAGATCCCATACCCATAGCCGAAGTCCATCATCTTAGCAAAATAAAATTTCGAAGCATTGTCAGTCATAATTTTGTTTGGGGTCCAAACTTGATCAATATATTCTACTTAATGAAGTTGCAAACTACCTCAGAAATAGTGCTCTTGACTGGGATGGCTTCCACCCACTTGGTGAAGTAATCTATGGTAGTCAACACATGGGTATGTCAAGCACTAGAAGGTGGGTTAAGAGTTCAAATAAAATCCAGTCCCCACTGTGGATCATCAATCACTACTGGATTTAGTGGCAAAGCCGCCAAATTAGGTCTTCCAACACACGTTTGGCATGCTTCACGTTTATCAACCCATTTTGATGCATCTCTAAATAGAGTGGGCCAATAATAACCAGAACGAAGTATTTTATGAGCTGTTACAGTAGAGGATAAATGACCTCCACAAGACTGGTCATGAAAATAAGAGAATAACTTATTTTATTTCTCTTTGTCTACACACTTCAAAAACCTTCCATCTATGCCTCATTTGAACAAAGCATTCTCCCATAGCACATATTGTGCAGACCTCAGTTTGATGTCTCTCTTCTCTTTGGCATTCAAGTAAGATGGACACTCTCCATAGGTAAAAAAATTTGCAATGTTAGCATACCATACATCTATCGAGCTGAGGAACAGAATAACAAGGACATCAACTCCATCTTTGGACAACTCCTTGGCAGCTCCCTTAGCAATGAGTTCACACAGGACCTTACCCTGAACCAAATTTGTTGGCCTGATGTCAAGATCATACTCTTATATCTTTTCTATTCAATTACCTATCTTGGTTCCACATTCTTGTTGAGTAAGAATGGATTTGATTGTTGTATCAGGCACTAGCACCACATAATGATAATTAAGGATGTAAAACCTAAACTACTTGACAGCTTTGACAACTGCAAAAGCATGTTTCTCCATAATGGTATACTTCAGCTCATGATTTTTCAAGACATAACTCATGCATGTAATTGGGATCTCATGATCTTCAACATTCTTCTAGGCTAACACAACAACTAGGGTATTTTCAGTGGCATAACAATAGATAATGAAATCTTTGCTAAATTCAGGGCATGCCAAGATTGGAGTCTTTGCAATAGCCTGTTTAATGTTCTAAAATGATTTCTTCCCTTCAAAGGACCAACCAAAATTTTTCTTCCCTTGCATCATGCGAGCAATGCTCATAGTAAGTTCTACAAAATTGGGGATGAGTTTCCTTAGGAAATTGATCTTACCAAAGAAATAATGGATACCTTTCTTACTTGATGGAAGAGGAATTTTCTAGATGGCATGAACTCTCTCAGGATCAATTTTGATCCCTTCCTTTGAAACAATGTGTCCCAACAGCTTTCCTTTTGTGATACAAAACATAGACTTCTTAGGCTTTAAAGAAATTCCATGCTCTCTACACTTCTATAATACTGTTTCAAGGTGTTGGAAGTGATCTGTTCTTGTTTTAGAAAACACTGTCAAGTCATCCAAATACACAACAATGCATTTTCCTTTCAAACTACCGAAATCCAAGTCCATGGCCCTCTGGAAATTAACACCAACATTGATGAGACCAAATGGCATCCTCTTGTATACAAAGGTTCCTGAAGGAGTTGTAAAGGTAGTCTTATGTTGATCTGCATTATTCACCTCTACTTGATTGTACCCCAAGAATCCATCCAACATAGATAACATCTTCGAGCCTGTGACAACTTGTAATACTTGGTCCATCATGGGGAGAGGGTATTTGTCCTTTAAAGAACCCTGATTTAGATTTATGAAGTCAACACAAATCTGGATCTCACCATTCTTCTTTCTGACAGGAACTATATTAGCAATCCACGTTAAATGGTGGATGTGGAAAATGATCTTAGCGTTCAAAAGCTTTTATATTTCTTGGAAAATTGAATCATCTAGATTTGGATTATATCACCTTTGTTTCTGTTTGAAGGGTTTGATCCCAGGCTTAAGAGGAATGAAATGTTACATTTCTTTATGCTGAAAATCCTTAAGATCATCATAAGAGTAGGCCAGAACATCAACATACCTCTTCAACAGATTCACCACCTTCTTTTTCTCTTCCTGAGTGTAACATTTTCCAATGTTGACCATTTTCAGATCATCAAGACTCTCAATATTCACTTTCTTAGTCTCAATAGATTGTCGGGCTCCTTGGGAAATTTTAGACTTCATATATCTATCATGTTTATCAAAAATATCCTCCAAGATCACCAACCCTTTAGGAATTTTGTTTCCTTTCAGTTTGATGCATATATCTTGATCCATCTCTTCTTTGAGACCCTCTTCATTTGATAACACACACTCTCTAGGCATATTGTCACTTCCTTCAAAGTATAGGTGATCAAAGTTATCTATGAGCTCCAAGAAAGAAAGCAAATGCTGGTCATGAATGAAAACTTGCCAATTATTTGCATTTTTAGGCACACTGGGTCTATGGATCAGCTCAATGGTGAATTTCTCTTGAGGAAAATCAGGATTAGGAATCAACAAGGACCTCGAAATAGCTAGAGAGTAAGCCATAGAGTTCCTTTCCCTTGGCACAACTTCAATGGAAAAAGCATCAAGGAATTCAATGGAATCCCAGACCATATTCCTGTAGTGTTTCACCCTTCAGTTCTTTACCTGATAAAGGTCTCTAACTTTTTTTACAATTAGCTCTACATCTCGATGGGCAAGAAGGCTCTTCACTCCCATTTCCTTCGCCATGCTTAACCCAAGAATAAGTACCTCATATTCGGTAGTATTGTTGGTATTTTCAAATTGAAATTTGAAGGAGAAAGGATGAGCCTTACCCCTAGGAGAAATGAGTAGTACACCAGCTCCAGAATCAGCTAAAGAGCAACTTCCATCAAACTCCAAAGTCCACACACCATTAGGATAAAAAAACACTCCCTTTGGAAAACATGTCTCCTCTTGTGACATGATCATGTAGTTCCCATGCCCAATGTCTTCATATAGTATTTGTGCTTTAGGATCATCTGTATTTTTCACAATATACTCTACTTGTTTCTCAGGCAGTAACTTCTTCTTCTTCCCATTGACAGGGATCAAGGTATGTTACCAATCTATTTGGATCTCACCTCCAACATCTTTGCAAAAGTTCCTACTTAGAAGCATGCCATAGGAATGAGGGATATCAGAAACCAAGATGGTAGCCAAGATTTTCTTCTCTGGTAAAGCAACAAAAGCTACTTGTGCATCCTTGATTCTCCCAACCAAAGGCACTTCTCTACTTTCCATGGAATAAGAAGAGCCATAAGTGCGGTTTAGGGTTAGACCCAAATCATGAGACACTTCTGTAGGAATTACATTATCAAATGCACCAAAATCAATGACAAAATTTCTAAGCTTGTGGCTAGCTATGAGGAGAGTCACATAGAAGGGTTTGATCTTCTCATTGGGTGAAGTGACTGCAGCCACAAGGTTGGGTTGAGGCGGAGAAGAAGGAGTGGGAAAAAGGACTTTAGACGAATGGGCTAGGGTTTTAGACTTAGAATTTACAAAGTTAACCATTTTTCCAAAGGCTTTAGGATGGGTTTGATAGAACTATGCCTCAGAAATATGAATCTTAGTCTTGTTAAGATGGTCTATAAGGTCAAAAGATCCAAATGTGGATGGGGAATCAACACTAGGAGTAAGAGGAGCTTTTGATCTAACAACTTTATCATTTGTTGGAAAAGAATTCTCAGAAGTAGAAGTAGAGGAAGAAGGACTAGAAAAACTTAACTTTTGGGTAGAAGTAGTAGAAATAGGAGCTCCTCTTCTTGTAATCATGAGGATGGTGATGGGGTACTCCTTGTATCTTTTTTCAGGTTACACCACTTTTTCCTTTTTATTGGTCTTCTCCCAGGTCATAAAATCATATGACTCAT
Organism: Taxus chinensis; assembly: GCA_019776745.2. Taxonomy (NCBI): domain Eukaryota; kingdom Viridiplantae; phylum Streptophyta; class Pinopsida; order Cupressales; family Taxaceae; genus Taxus; species Taxus chinensis. The sequence goes on along the minus strand of CM034147.1, from coordinate 745,147,862 downwards.
TGTTCATCTTAGCCACTACATCATCATAGTCATATTCATCATCCACACCTTCAGTGGTGAGGAAATGAAATCGAGAACCACCAGGCTCTTCCAGTTCTTCATAAGATTCCTCTTCTTGTTCATCATAGAGCCCATTTTCTTCCTCATCATCAGGCTCAAGAACCTCACAAGTAGCATTGACAGGAACCTTGAGGGGTGGACCTTCAATGGAGAAACTAGTTTGAGAAGAAGGCAAGGGGTTCTTAGGATGAAATTTATTTCTTGGAACATCTTGATATGGAGCATGCTGAGCCAATTGTTTCTTGATGGAAATGAGGTCATTATCCATATTGTACACCAAGTGATCTCTATTACCTCTAGGAGGAGAGGAAGAAGAAGATGCTTTGGATTTGAAAGAATCCCTTTTCATCTTGCCAGACATGATCAAGTCATCTTCCACACTAACAGCCAATCTCTGATCAACATCCAAAGTTTTAAGATTTTTTCTCCTCAAGGCATAGCTTACTTCCGACAATTGAGCATTCAAGAAGAAAAAATTATGAATCTGATCAATAGGCCTAGTATCTAGTGGAATCTTGTTAACCAACTTGTTGAAATTGGCCCAAAATTCTCTCATAGGCTCATGTGACTCCTTCTTGATTTGAGAAATCTGAGCTAGGAAATCATGCACATCCTCAACAAGTTTGAAATGCTTCTCAAATTTAGTCCTCATAGTAGTCCAATCGATGATGGTCCTAGCAAGAAGATGGTAAAACTAATCTGCAACATTTTCTTGTAAGGTTTTTGCTATCCATATTTCACCTCGAGGCTAATATTGGATCAGCTATGACCCCGCATAGAAATAACCTGAGAAAACTCATTCAGATCTGTAAATTGGTCACAGAAAGACTCAAAAATGGAAATACGGGGGTCGAGAGAGAGTAAATGACCCTACGCAAAAGAAACAACTCTATCGAGACATTCCATGTCTTAAATCCATTTTCAAGTTACAGGTAGACTCAACAATGGAATAACATGGTTAGAATAGAAGGGACAATGCCACTAAAGAACCAGGAACAAGAAGGGGAAGAAATGGCAAGGATTTGAAGTCCCCGGGCTCGAAATTTTCAGAAAAGGGTCCAAAATTGACTAAGTATGGAGGAGGCAGTGGAAGGATCCACATGTCATAACGACACTTCTTTAAAGGTGAATCCAAAAAGGGAATTCCAAACTTACACTAGGCCTCCACGCATCCAGAGTCCCAGTAAGTTGTAGGGCGTTGAAAAGTCTTCAACTGAGAGAGAGCATGCCAGGTGTCGGCTCGGTGCAAATCTGGAAAGGAAACCCAGGGAGGAGAATCAAACTTGCGCCAACCCTCCACGTAACAGATAGTCAAACGGAGTCAAAATGTGGACAGGGTGGGCCTCAAAATTGGCTAAGTATAGAAGTGTAAGTGGAGAATGCCAAGTGTCATTGTGGCGCATCTCCAAGAGATAGTCCAAGAGCGGAGACCCAAATGAGGGCGAGCTCACCATGTAGCTCAAAGTCCAAAAGGGTAAGAGGGACCGTTGAAAATTCCACATACCAGCGAAAGCCAAAAAGTGTCAACTTGACGCTCCTCCAAAGGAAAACTTTCAGTTGGGCTTTCAAACAAGCACGGTGCCTCCACGTATCCAACCTCAGAAAGGGGCATAGTCAGTTGAATTGTCAATGTATAGGCTAGGCTGGTGGAGGAAGCCACATGTTAGCCCCACACCACTCTAAGAACAAATTATGGAGCTGCCCTCAGACGAGCACTACCCTCCACATGTCCCAGAAAGGATATCCATTTTCTCAAACTAATTTTCCTGCCCATTTGTACGGAGTTTTTGAGTGTTTTGCCGACATAAGATAACTTTGAAAGGGCATATCTTTCGACTCCGAGCTCAAAATATTATAAATCTTACATCGTTGGAAGCGTCTCGACACCCTCTATGCCATGGAAGGATAAAGAATAATTTTTGTAGACCCTGGTAGGTGGAAAATGGAGAAACATCTTCAGGCCTTTAATGCAGGATCTCCTTCCCCCAACAACCAAATCGGATTCGATCTGTTCTGTCGTTTCCTCTTCCTTCAAGGCGTCGAGCTAGGGATTGATGTAGTAAAGATGGATTTGGGGATAGATTATATTAGAGGCATTAACAACGGTAGTTGAGCTTCAACCTTCTTTTCTCGCTTCTCTCTCTTTTCCTTCTATCTGATCGAAACTATAAATACAAAGCAGGATTCATTGTAAAGTGTTGGACATTCTTTTTTTTGCAGGATCCCCTTTTCTTCTGGCAAAGAAACTCGTGAAGTTTGAGACCTTCTACTAGACTGTAATACATTTCTACCTTTTGGCCTCTTGTTAATGCATTGTATCAATCTATAGAGCAATAAAACACGTATGTGATTGATTTTAGATCCTCTCTTATCTCTTTTTCTTTCATTATAAATCTGGTTATCTGTGCTTAGTTATTGTATGCATTTGGTTGGTTTGTGTCTATTGGAAAAAAAAATGTTCATCATTCCTTTGGTGTATCACCTTGTATCTTAGATTGATTTCATGTTCCTTTTACCCCTGTCTCCTTAGCAAGTTTAGATTAGGTTTAAAGAGAGATCCTCTGTAAGTTTTCATGTATGCACCTAAATAGAGGAATAGGAACCAACCTTTAATCTGGAGAGATTTTCTCATTTTTACAAGGTCCCACGCCTTGGGGAAAGTTCCATATTATGCAATCACAAAAAATTACTCTACCTTAGAAAAGTAGATCCATATAAATCATTTGGGGGTGTTGTGATTTCACACTAACAGTTTTGACACAACCAGTGGGACAAAGAAGTCTCCATCTTATTACAGTAAGAATTGATGTACACTTGTTGTGATTCTGGCTTTTAAGAATTCTTAAAATTGTACATCTTGTGAATCCAAAAGAAGCAAGTCCACTAGTTTCAGTAGTCCAAGCAAGTTCCTGAGAAGAATACAAACACACTCAAGAACCAAAGAAGAGGGATTATTTTTCTATCTAGACTTGTCCCTAGATAGAGGAAGGGAAAGAGGAAGAAGCCAGAGGTCTCTATCTCCACCAAATAGAGCCTTATTAACACCTCCTCCCAGCAGGTCGTTCTCTTAATCAAGAAGGGTGCTCAGACCGATCAGGATGGCTCAGCCAAATCCTTATGTCAACTTCACTAACAGCAGCCCACTCTCCCTAACTACACAAAATCCACTCCCGATAGCAGCGTTAAAGAGCATCCCATATTTCACTGGGGAAAACAAGACTTCTCCTGGTGATCATTTCCAAGATATTACAAATGTCTGTATAATCCATGAAATCCATGAGATGGACATTGCAGTAAATTTTCTCACCTCTTCACTCAAAGGGAAATCTTCACAATGGTTCAGAAGCCTTGAGACAGGCTCTATCCAAAATTGGAACCAGCTGTGCACAACTCTTCACAACTAGTTTGGAGAGAAAGGTGATAACTTATCTTTGTTAGAGCAACTAACAACAATCAAGAAAGCCCCGAACAAGCAGCTGACAAAATTTAACCTCATATTTCAGCGGACCTGGGATAGGATTCTAACAATAGTAAATCCCACTAATGAAGGTGCCTTCTTATACTTTCCTAGGGCTTTAAATTTTGATATGTCTTTGATGATCCATTCAATGGGGGCACAACCTTACCTGTAGCCTATAGCCTTTCCATAGGGGCTGAGAACCATTTGATTCAGGCTAAGAAAATTGCTCCGAGGCCATCCATACCTCTATACCCTGAGTTAGGAAGCCCAGATAGTAGCTAAATGCTTACATTAGCTCCTATACCCACCCCCAAGAGTCAAAGTTTAGCTGAATCCTCCACCTCATCATCTAACACCTCTAAGGAACTCCAGGAAGTCATGAAACAACTTCAAAACCTAGGGAATGAGCTAGTAACCATAAAAAGACAACAAGCTTAGAGTTCTGGGCCGTATCAGCCTCAGGCTCAATCTCAGGGTCAATATCAAACTAGACCCCAATACCAGCAAAATAGGCCACCATCTCAGACTATAAATTAGAGCCAAAACCAAGGACAGCCCCAAGTTGATAGACCTTTCAAGTCATATAATCCAAACATAGCTTCAACATCAAGGGCGTTGGTTCCAGCATAGAAACAATATGGCCCAAGAATATGATTGGTGTTTTCGATGCAATCAGCCTCACAACCAATAAATGTGCTTTAATGGTGCACTCAATCAGGCCTTGATGGTGCAGACCAGTATGGTGTCACAAGAACCTAGCCAAGAAGGAGATAAGCGGTAAGGTATTTCAATAAGAGGGACCTCCAAGTGATACTACGTTTGTCAATTGGCAAGCTAAAGACTTATGTGGGATGAATCATAATCCCTTCTCAAAGTGTGTCTTCCAATAAACGGTCCAAAAAGAGAAATATTGGAGAATGCCAACCACTGAGCTCAGCTGACCCTCAATATTCCATCACTCCACAAGGTGTTGGTGCTCCAAATATAACTCCCAACATACATAACCAATCCAAGCCACCCTCCAAATCTCAATCAAGTATTGGTTTTGACAACCCATATGTAAGAAATAAATTTATGTCTAGGAAGGGGTAGAAAAAGGATAGCTCATTCAATATTATTGAGCAAATGAAGAGGAACAACTATGAACATCTCACTATGGGAGTCACTGGCCATTCTAGAGGTAAAGGGATCTGTTGTATAGACTGCCATGCATAATTAGTCAAGCTCAAATCAACCCCCTAACCACCAAGAGAGAGTGCTTTCCAATACAGTTCAACATGGGAGGAACCATGGAGGGACAACAAGGTAATAACCTAAGACCTCCTCCATTCTATGTTTCATTGATTATTGGAGAAAAATTGGTGGACAATTGTATGATTGATTCTAGGGCAAGGAGTTTTGTAATTCCAAGAAAATATCTGATCAACTAGGCCTCAAGTATGAAGTCATCTTTAGAGGGGTAGTGTAATTAGATGAGACAAGAGTGATAACTATTGGAATCATCAAGGATTTGAGCCTTACTTTGCATGTCTGCCCCAATGTGATTGTTTTACATAATGTATCCATCATATATTTTCCACCACATTTTTCTTTGTGTTTGTCCAAGGACTTGACTGCTAAAATTAGAGGCTATCCATCTGTTAATTGGTCACATATGCTCTTTAGAACAAGGTATGGGGCAAAGGCCATGATTAGATCTGAATCCATTGTTGATTTTCATATTGAATCTTATGTGTCTATCCCAATCAATACCAACTACTCATCTTTTGATCAAGAAGACTTCCTAAGCACTTGTGAAGTAGATACCAAGGTGGGATGTATCCTAGAATCGACTCTCGATGAGTAAGCCAACAAAATTCATGCTTTTGGCTGCTATAAGGAGATGGAAGAATCTGAGCTAGGTGTCTACTGTCTACATGAAGAGAATCATCCTCTTCCTGACCTAATTAAGCCAGAATATAAGTATTACAATGAAGTATGGAAATTGTTCTTTGATGACTCAAGGAGTAGACAAGGAGCTAGAGGAGGAGCTATGATTGTGTCCCCCAAAGGTATGAAGTATTATTCAGCCTTCAGATTTCATTTTTCCTACTCAACAACACTACTGAATATGAAGCTTTCATCTAAGGTCTTCATTGGGAAAGGAATCTTGGAATCAAGAACTTGCAATTGTTTGGTGACAGTGAACTGGTTTCCAATCAAGTCATAGGACTTAATGCTGTCAAAAATGACCTGCTAAAGACCTACAAGAGTAGGGTATGGGATCTCATGGAGTATTTTGAGGCCTTCTGTATTGTGTCCATACCCAGGAAGGAGAATGAAGCTGTTGATAGACTTACAGTAGTTGGAGCAACGTTTGATGTGGTTGACAACATCAGAAGAGACAAAGAACATCCACATATCCATATAGTTGTGAGGCTAGAAGTGTCAGATAACATCACATGCTGATAGGTGTTCAACAATGATCAGCAGATCATTATCTTTTTGTAATAACAAGCTAAATTATCAGCTAGAAACCAAAGTAGATTAGAACAACAATATGGGAATCAGATAGTACAACCACATACAAACAAGCTTCCCAAAGGCTTAGTGACACTCGAATCTATTTTCAATCCTAATTATAAGTTTAGAAAAGAGAAGGCTAATATATAGATCAAACAAGAAGATTCAGATTCAATCCCAGTTAGAGAAGACAAAACACTTCAAATTGACAAAGTGGCCACCGAGCAAGAAAGGTATGAATTCATACAAATTTGCCAGGAATTTCCAGATGTATTTTCTTGGAGCTATGAAGACCTAAGAGAGTTTAATCCAAATTTATCACAACACACAATCGAACTAGATCCAGTTGCTCAACCCATAAAGCAAAAGTAGATACCATTCAACCCACACATGGAGCCTCTAATGAAGAAAGAACTAAGCAAGATGATAGAGGCAAGTATCATATTTCCAATCAAACACTCAAGTTGAGTTGCAAACCTGGTCCCAGTCAAAAAGAAAAATGGAGAGAATAGGTTGTGTGTAGAGTTTCGAGACTTGAATAGAGTCTCCCTTAAAGATCATTACCCACACCCTTCAATGGAGAAGATTCTATAATTGGTGTCTAGATCAGAGAGATTATCCCTCCTAGATGGCTACTCAGGGTACAACTAGATCACGGTGAAAGAAGATGATCAATTTAAAACAGCTTTCACCACTAAATGGGGCACTTATGCCTATAGAAAAATGCCATTTGGAATGTCCAATGTCAGAGCCACTTTCAAAAGGGCAATGTATATGGCATTTAAAGTGTTGATCAACAAAATAGTATTGATCTATCTGGATGACATTACGATTTTTTCCAAAAATGCAGCAGACCATTTTTTCCACCTAAGGCAGGTGTTTCAAAGGTGTAGAATATTTGGGGTGTCATTGAACCCTAAAAAATTCATATTCTTGGCCCATGAGGGCAGGCTTCTAGGCCATATTGTATCAGAGGAGGGACTGACAATTGACTCAGAGAGAGTAGAAGTAATAAGAGAATTTCCATTGCCAAGCCACAAGAAGGCTCTTCAAAGCTTCTTAGGAAAAATCAATTTTGTCTACAAGTTTGTGCCAAAATTTGTTGCCCTTGTTAAACCAATAACATTGATGTTGAAGAAGAAATTAGCATTTAGGTGGATAGCTGAAGCAAAATCAAGCTTTGAAGCCATCAAAGAAGCTATATCACAAGCCCCAACTCTTGTAAATCTAGATTTCTCTAAGGACTTTATATTGTATGCCTTTGGTGGGAGAGACATAATTTCTACAATCTTGGTTCAGCAGAATAAGGAAGGTACAATTTAACAACAAATTACTTTCTTCAGTCAAGGTCTAGAAGACTATGAAGTGAGATACTCCTTTATTGAAAATATATTCTTGGCAGTAATCAAAGGATTAAATAATTTCAAGCACCTCGTTTCAAATAATAAAATCCAATTGTTGGTCTGTCATGCAGGAGTTAAAGAATTTCTTCTCAACAAGTACCTGAATGAAAAATGTGCAGGTTGGATCACTCGTGTCATGGAATATGACATTGAGATTAAGGTCACTAATCTAGTCCGTGGGAAGGGGTTGTGTGAATAAATGACCTCAAGTCAACAGGATGAAGCAGACAGGGAAAAGGAGGCTATTTTTGTTCTACAGGAAAATTAAGAAGAAGGAAGTTATTATGCACCCGGTCCTTTTTGAACCCAAGACATGGTGCACTTCCTCCAAACAGGCATGTGTCCTCATGGGATGAATTAAGAAAAGAGGAGGCATTTTAGGATATATGCCATCCAATATGTTCTTTTTTATGGTGTCTTGTTCAAAAGAGACATTAATGGCATTCTACTGAGATGCATTGAAACAAATCAGTTTGAGAGAGTTCTACAAGAATTCCATGTCGAAGTAGCTGGAGGTCATTTTCCTCCAAGGGTGACAACACTCAAAATCATTAAAGTAGGTTATTATTGGCCCAAAGTGTTTATTGACTACTATGCATGGATCAAAAGGTGCAAGAGTTGTGCATTCTTCAAAGGCAAAGAAAGGCTAATAGCACTCCCATTGGACCCAATTTCAGTCGACCAACCTTTCATGTAATGGGGATTATACTTCATTAGAGTCATCAATTCAAATTAAATCCAAGGCCACAAATGGATTCTGATAGCAACATCCTATTTCACTAAGTGGACTGAGGCAGTGGCACTTAAGGAAGCTAATGAGTCTAGTATACTAGATTTATACGAAGGGATAGTGACAAGATTTGGAGTTTCAGGCACAATTATATTAGAAAATGCATTAGCATTCATAGATTCCAAGATCACAGGATGGGATGTTAAGAACAGGACTTACTTGAGAACTTCATTGAACTATTACCCTCAAGGTAATAGCCAAGCTGAGTCTGTTGGTGCAAAATCACAGCACCCCTGGATGTAGATCAGGCTTCTAGGTTGATCACTCAGGCATCCAGTGTGATTGCACAACATGGAAACCTCTCTCCAAGCGTGGGACTTGTGAAACTGAGAGAGGAATCTCAAGAGAAGGCTAGTTCCTGCTCCTAAACTACCTGCCACAAGCTATTCCAGTGCAGGCAAGCTAATCTAATCCTAATCTAACCATGCCAAGGAGACAGAGAGAGAGAGAGAGAAAGGAAAAGAACAAAATCCTACACTAAAACAGTGATACACCAGAGAAGGAGAATGTTGGACATCTATCAAAACTGCCATGGGACAAAGAGAGGTGAGCAATGGGAAGGATGGACAGATGCATCACAGGCCCAAGGATAGATTTCACACAGAAAATGTCCCAAAACTCCATGAACACAGCTCCAAACCTGCAATGAACATTCAAACATGCAAAATACCTGTAATGAAGAGAGGCAAGAAGAGAACAAGCAAAAACGAGCAAGGATGGACAGATTCATCACGAAACACATGTTTTGTTGCTCCAGAAGTTTGCACAGAACATCATTTCAATAGTAAAAGGCAAAAAACACCATTACAGAGCAAGGGAGGAGGCTCGGACTCCATTTTCAACCCTAGAGAAGAAAAGAAGGGAGGGTAGAGTAGAAAGAGATGAACAACTCTGTTTTTAAATGAGCCAAATCTGGCTTTATACAATGCATGGGTCGAGCCCAGGAGACAGAAAACATAGGAAAACGTGTAAGCCCATTCCTCATTGACTGTAGATGCATTAAAACGGCATGGGAGGACCTTACCAACCCATACCCTGTTATCTCTGACCGAATTACAGGAGAATTTGACCCATTCTGCATTAATTTGGCCGCTTAGATGTCACTTCTGGCCGTGCTAAAGAAGAATGCGACCCATGTGCATTGAACTGGTTGTTGAAACGTCGCTTCTGGCCATTACTACGTGCCAGAGACGTTTTCTGAATTTTCTCTCTCCAGACTGCACCAAAACTCGAGATTAGCCCCAGAATCATGTAGAGGATTTCACTATCTTTCCATTGATGTCAAGAACGTACAAATCCGAGCTCTGGGTCAAAAGATATGATGATCTGAAGATTTAGGGCACGAAACAGACCAAAACGGATTTTGAAATATTTTCCCGCACTTCGCCACCTGGATGACACGTGGCAGGCTCTGATTGGATGAGCGTGGTCTTCATGCCTGTCGGGTTCGGGATTCTCCTTTGCATTTGCATCAGTTTTGGGAGGTGGCTCGACATGTGCTTGATGCTTGTGTTTTCCCGAAACCCGCCCTTCCGCCAGATTATCCACACGTGTCATGATCCTTTGGTTGTCGGGCTTTCCGACCCCTTCCGACATATCCTCCTTGTTTGTCGGGATTTCCAACTTGGAGGAAAAACTGACACATTTTCCTTGTTGTCGGGTTTTCCATCTTTTCCGGCACTGTCTTTACGCCGTGGCCGTTTCCCCGACTTGTCCTTTGTCCCGACTTGCTTTGCCTGTCGGATTCTTCGGGCTTTCCGCGTCCCCTCCTACATATTCCTTGGTGAGGACACGTGGAAGCTTCTCATTGGTCCTCGGCCCTACCGGCTCTTTCGCGTCCTTCGTGTCTTTTTGTCCCAGATGTCCCAAACCGTTTGGGACATAAACCTCCGATCCGCCCGAAATGGGCTTCCTTGTCGACACTCATTTTCGGCCAATGACACGTGGCACTGCTTGATTGGCTTTCGGCTCCTTCGGCTTTTCGCGTCCCACGCGTCCCTTCGTCCCATTTGCTTTTCGGACTGCCTCGACTCTTTGTCACCCGGTTCGGCCGGTTCGCGTACTCGCGGCCCAAATGTCCCATTTGGGTTTCGACGACCATTTGTTCTACATTTCGGCCGAACCGGCCGGTTCGGGTCCATTTTTGTGTACCCAAATGTCCCATGTGCCTTGTGCTGACTCTTATCCCTCTTACAGCAGTTAGTCGATTTTTCTTCCTCTTTTGGCCGGATCAGTTTTTTGTCGCCACTCGCCCACTTTGTACTGCCTGGCCCGATTGTCGGCCAAATGGCCGGTAGCGGGTCATTTTGTGAAGAAGCTCAAGAGGTGTAATTGTCCCAAGTTTCCCAAACCGTCTTGTCCCAGACTGTCCCGCTCAGCAGTTAGTCGATTTTTTTCCTTTTGCGCCCACCGCGTACTTCTGTCCCATTTTGTCTTAGCTTAGCGGGCCGCTTGGACTGGGGCTTTTCGGCCGATCCGCGCTTTTTTTGTCCCAAATGTCCCAATTGCTCCTAGGACTAGGACTTAGCCGATTTTCACGATTTTTCCTGGATCAACCTACTTGCTTTTCTGCAACCTTTTTTCCACGTTTCTCAGAGCTTGCCCTTCTTTTCGGCCTGGATAGGAGAGTTAGAAAAATATCTGAGGGAACCTCAGAAACATGATGTTTGCTCTGAATCAATCAATGTGCCTGGAACTTGAACATTCTGATGCATGTTATCAAAATTACCCTGGGGGGGGTGAATTTTGGATAACAATTTGGCGACTCAGTGGGGTCATCTGCCTGCTAGATGAATTATCAGTAGCCTGAAGCAATCCATTGGGCATGGAGTCATAAGCAAGCCTGAAAACTGATCTGAACTTTGAAAATCTCCCTCTGAGCCACTTGAAACCCACCGGACATGGAGTTGTTCTCACCAAAATGCCACTGAAATGAACTGTGCAAGAGCAAAACCAGCAACACCAAAAACTATGTACAAAACTGAAAATCATACATGCCCCAAATGGAACATGCAGAGTGTGCACAAGCACTTCTTCTGCTGAAAGCAAACCTACCTACTCTACTCTAACTGGAAGCAAAGGCAAGCTAAACAAACCCTGCAACTGGTTGTGAGAAATAGCTTCCTTTCTTCAAAATTGGCAGCCATGCAATTGATTTGGCACTGATCATGGCTGTTTGGATGGATGGAAAATCAACAAGAAGCTGGTCTTCTATCCAAATCATCAAGGTATCAGCTGAAAAATCCAATACCTCTTTTAGTTGCTCTGCATTTGGATTGGAGAGGTATGGCAGCTGATCCTTGGTACTTTGTAGCTCATCCTCATGCTCAGAAGCAAGCATGACTGGTTGTGGCTTCTCCTTTGGCTCCAATGAAGCCAAATACCTGATTGGGCAAGGTCTGATCCGTTTGATATGCCCATAGCTCTGATTTTCAACTCCAAGAATGGAGTCTTCTTGTAGACCCTCCTGAATGGATGATGTGGAAGAAATGGTGGAATTCTTCTGTCCTTTCTCTTCCTCCAATGAAGAACATGGAAGATTTAAATCTTCCAATTTTGATTCCAAAGGGCTGCTATAAGATGCAGGCTGCTGCAAATGAAAGCTCTCCTTCATGGCAGCAGGCTCTGGTGTTTGGAATGTGGATGATGAAAGAGAGAATGGTGAAAACTCAACCGGCTCTTCTCCATCAAAACAGTCCTCCAAATCTGACAGGTAAACTGCCTCATTGCTGTCCTGCTGCTCGTTTTCAACTTCCTCCATGGTGTCCTCTTGATCTGCAACTTGACCACCATGGTTTCCTTCACTCTTCAATATTGAGTTTGAGAGATCAAACTCCTCTTCAGTACTAGAACTTGAGAGAGATGAAGTGGAAAGAAGAACTGAAGGTTCTCCTGTAGCCTGCTTTGTGCTCAAAGCCCTTGGATCTGCACTTTTCTCCTCCACAGCTAGATTGTGCTCCTCTTCTTTTGGATTTGGAGCAGCTTCTCCTTCCTCCAATGTTTGAAGGCAATCTTGCTCTTGATTGAACTCTTCCTCCAGCATGAAGTTTGTCAAGTCAAACTCTTCAATCTGCTGCTCTAGAGGACAAGTTGGGGCTGCAAGATCTTCTTCTTCTGCTGCAACAAAATCAGTCCTGACCACCATTTGTTCTCCAACCCTAGCCTCTTCTGTAGGTTTAACCATCAAGGGGATCTTTGTCATCCCAAATTTGGCAGCCCAAACCTTCAAGCTGTCTGTCATTTCTTTTCTGTTTGGCTCTTCCTCTTGCTGTCCTTGATGACTGATTTTTACAATTTCTTCTTCCCCACATGGAATTGGGAATGCAAGAGGAGGGATGGGTTGTAACTCAACTGATTTTACAATTTTTTGTGGTGGTGGAGGCAGTGAAACCTCTTGTTTCTTTGGAGGAGGGGGTATTTCTTTTAGCTCTTGTGGAGGGGATGACTGTTTGGAAGGGAAAAGGAAAGAAGAATCGAGATGGGGTGGAAGACTAGGGGAATGGAGAAATGGATTCAACATTTGGGACAGCAGATGGAGAGTTTAAATGAGATGACACTGCTGAGATGTAAGATTGGGAAAGAGGAAAAGACCAGATGAGAAGGTGTAGAACTTACCCATTGACAAGGTTGTTCAACACTCCTCTCATAGGCCTCTATTTCTGCTGTCCATTGTGCAAGCAAAGGCAGCATTGCAATCATGAAGTCAAGCTTCTCCTGAGGGCTGTAATGCCTTGGAAAAGGTCCCACCCATGGACAAGGTGCTCCATAACCGATTCCAAAAGCTTTCATTTGTGCTTGAGCCCTGGACTGCACCATCCCCTCCTCCATCTTTTGGATTTTCTCCAACAGACCAGCATCTTGGATCTGATGGTCTTCATTGTATGCATACTCTTGCTCTTGGAAAGCTCCATAGCCAAACTGACTTTGGCACTGCTGCTCATATGGGTATGCATACTGATCTTGAATCTGCTCAAAATGCTGATTTGGAGGATTTGTAAAATGTGTTGGAGGTGGAATATACTGCTGTTGTTGATGTGAATTCCATGATGGAAATGAAGTCATGATTGCACAACTTCATAGAATGAAAGAATGATGGAAGAGATGGAAGGAAGAATGGATGAAAATGGATGGAAAGGAAGGTCTGCAACTTCAGACAGATGGGTTGTTGACCAGATGGAGTCGCCAGATGTGTTTGCAAGTGCCTCCAAAGGCTGAAATCTTCACAGGAACACACCAACCTGCAAAAGGTGAAGTGGAAGACCTCTAAGGTCCCACTGGGCGTGCCAAAACTATTGATGGCTTGAGATTTTGAAATGAGACACCTCTGAAGATGAAACTCTAACTTCACCGGGCGTGCCAAAACTGTTGAGTGCAAAATCACAGCACCCCTGGACGCACATCAGGCTTCTAGGTTGATGTTCAGGCATCCAGTGTGATTGCACAACATGGAAACCTCTCTCCAAGCGTGGGACTTGTAAAACTGAGAGAGGAATCTCCAGAGAAGGCTGGTTCCTGCTCCTAAACTACCTGCCACAAGCTATTCCAGTGCAGGCAAGCTAATCTAATCCTAATCTAACCATGCCAAGGAGACAGAGAGAGAGAGAGAAAGGAAAAACAGCAAAAGCCTACACTAAAACGGTGATACACCAGAGAAGGAGAATGTTGGACATCTATCAAAACTACCATGGGACAAAGAGAGGTGAGCAATGGGAAGGATGGACAGATGCATCACAGGCCCAAGGATAGATTTCACACAGAAAATGTCCCAAAACTCCATGAACACAGCTCCAGACCTGCAATGAACATTCAAACATGCACAAATACCTGCAATGAAGAGAGGCAAGAAGAGAACAAGCAAAAACGAGGAAGGATGGATAGATGCATCACAAAACACGTTTTGTTGCTCCAGAAGTTTGCACAGAACATCATTCCATTAGTAAAAGGCAAAAAATGCCATTACAGAGCAGGGAGGAGGTTCGAACTCCATTTTCAACCCTAGAGAAGAAAAGAAGGGAGGGCAGAGCAGAAAGAATGAACAACTTTTTTTTTTTTTTCAAATGAGCCAAATCTGGCTTTTACATTGCATGGGTCGAGCCCAGGGGACAGAAACGTAGGAAAACGTGCAAGCCCATTCCTCATTGACTACAGATGCATTAAATCAGCATGGACGAATCTTACCAACCCATACCCTGTCACTTTGACCGATTTTGGAGGAGAATGCAACCCATTCTGCATTAATTTGGCCGCTGAAATGTCACTTCTGGCCGTGCAGAAGAAGAATGCGACCCATGTAGCATTAAATTGGTTGTTGAAAGGTCAGCTTCTAGCCATTACCATGCGTCAGAGCCGTTTCTCAATTTTCTCTCTTCATACTGCACCAAAACTCGAGATTGATCCCAGAATCATGTAGAGCATTTCAACAGCTTTCCGTTGATATAAAGAACGTGGAAATCCGAGCTCTGGATCAAAAGATATGATGATCTGAAGATTTAGGGCACGGAGCAGACCAAAACGGATTTTGAAATATTTTCCCGCGCTTCGCCACTTGGATGACACGTGGCATGCTCTGATTGGTTGAGTGAATTCTCTCTCCTCTACCTTTCGGCGGGCTGTCTTTTGAATTTTCCTTGTGGGCCCTAGCTGGGACACGTGGCACTATCCCATTGGTTCGGATCGGTGCTCGAAAACTCGCCCATTGACTTTTTGACTTTTCTCTTGTGAGGACACGTCGGCAGCTTCTGATTGGTCCTCGGCTGATTCGGCTCCTACGGTACTTCTCCTTTTGTCCTGGATGCATCGACATTTGATTTTGGGACCATTTGTCCATTTCGGCCGTTCGGGCATTTCGCGTCCAGATTGTCAGACGTCCCATTTGCCTTTGGACCCTTTGGACTCATTTCGGCTGGTTCGGGCAGTTCGGGCATTTTCTGGCCAGACATTGTCCCACTTTGCTTCGGATTGACTTGACTCTTTTCGGTCCGGTCGGAGCCGGTTTGCACCTTTTTCCCGACTTGTCCCACAGGTCTTCTCAGCAGTTGGCCAATTTTTTCCTCTCGGTCGAACCGGCATTTCGCGTCCACCGCGTACTCTTTGTCCCAGATGTCCCTTTGCTTTGCGGGATGTCCTGTGCTTACTTCGGCCGAAACGGCCGGTTCGGGCCTTTTTGACCCAAATGTCCCCTGTCCCTCTAGGGCAAACGGACTGTCATTTTTCTCTGATTGGCTTTCAGCTCCTAGATTTTGGCGTCCCACTTCGTCCCTTCTGTCCCATTTGCATTTTCTCAGAGCTTGAGACTCTTTTCGCTCTTCATGCGGTTCGCGTACTTAGTCCCAAATCGTCCCATTGTGCACGTGGACTTAGCCTTTTCGCATGATTTTTGGCCCCGAATCAATTTGCCCATTTCTGAACCTTTGACTTCCCATTTCGGCCGAACCGGCCGGTTCGAAATTTACTCCTGGGGCCCAGAAATTTTGCTTTCGGACAGTTCCATTTGTAGAAGTTCCGGAGATCATGTCTTTTCTCCTCTGAGTGAATTTGCTCCCAAGATTTTGAAATCTGGTTATTAATGGCCTACAGTGTTCACAGACTACTACTCATGGATCAAGAATCGCAAGAAGTATGCTTCTCTCAGACTGGGAAATAAAAGTTAGAATCTCTTTCCCCTTCACTCAATTTCAACCGGATCAGGTCATTCATACCAATGGGGACTAGACTTCATTGGAGTGATTGTCCCAAACTCAAGCCAGGGCCACAAGTGGATACTTTTCGGCCGATCACAATACTGTCACCAAATGTGGACTATTGCTCCTCACTAGGACTTAGCCGATTTTCATATAAATCCAAAATCTTGGATTTCTATGCAAATAGCCACCAGGTTTAGTTCCCCTGCCACTCTATATTCAGATGGATAGGCTTGAGTTAGAAAATTCCTGAGCATAAGAACCTCAGAAACATGATGTTTGCTCAAATCAATCAATGTGCCTGGGACTTGATACCTCAGCACTTCAACAAAATATTACCCTCAAGCTAATGGCCAAGCAAAGTCCACAAACAAGAACCTACTAAGGATTATTAGAAGGAATATTGATGAAAATCAAAGGACTTGCACATGTAAATCTCAAAATCATCTTATGGGGTGATAGGGTCAATCCCAAGAGGTCCACAGGTAACTCCCATTTCAAAGCTTATATATGGGAAAGAAGCAGGTAGTATCGCCCATATCACTTGAGTTTCCCACTATTAGAGCTTGTGAAATAATTGGAATTGGCTGAGTTTGAACCCATTGCAATCAGGTATGCAAATATTGATGGAATTTGAAGAAGAAAGAGAGATGCTAATGTAGAGCATAGAGAAGGAGCAAGCATTGATCAAGAAGAACTTTGATAAGAAAGCAAGAATGAGGGACCTTCCAAGAAGGGGACTTGGTTATAAATGGGATGTAGATTGGGCAAATCCAGGAAGGAATTCAAAATTTGATGCCATCTGGAGTGACCCCTACATGATCACAGGGTGCAAAAGTACCAATGCCTTCCAATTGGCTAAATTGGAAGGTGAAGAAGTTGCAGATCCCAGTCAATGGGATCTATCTCTAAAATTAATACTAAAAGGAGAAGTCTCACCATGTAAATATTAGCGTAGGAGTTTCTCTTTCCCCAAGTGCTATGGCACATGCGTTTTTGTTGTATAAGTTAGCCTCGTTCTAAGTGCAATTGCCTCCATGTGAAGGCACAAGTCCCTTGATGTTTTTTTGATAGGGAGACCCATGTATGATTTCCATTTTGCTGCATTTTAAAATATAATGTTCTATTTAACAACTAATGTCGAGTCCTAAAATTCAGATAAGAACAGGACCAATGTCTTTCCACCATTTTCATGACTCTCAAAAACCCAATGGATACAACATTTCAACTTATCCGTTGATCTAGTAGGTAGATTGTGATTCGCCAAATTCTTGTCAATTTTTCCCCCAGTCAGATTGATTAGACATGATCCTATGCCAAAGAATATGACAAGGGAAATTCTGTCATCTAGTGGGCAGACCCATTTTAAATCAAACAAACAGGCTACAGTATGGGCTCTAAAATGGATATCATGGCCGAGGAAGGAAGAAAATAGTTGAAGAAATAGAGCCTCAATAGGAAAAAAAATGGAGAAAAATAGATTTGGGCTCTACGAATCATTCATAATGAGTTACAAATTGGCTAAGTATTGGAGAATCAGTGGAAGCTTCTACATGCCTCATCGTCACATCTCCAAGGGCTAAACTGTGCAAAAGAATACTGAAATCTGTGCGCAGCCATCCTATGTATCCCAATCCCAAGTTACAAGGATAGAATCAACAATTGAATAATTCCAAAAAAGTGAAGGGAACCACGTGTCAGCTCGAAGCAATTTCAGGATGTGAGTCCAAGAGATGCTCAAACAAGCACTAAGATCCACATCGGACAAGGCTCAAAAGAGATCAAATTCAAAGCAGGTGTAAATTGATTAAGTATGAAAGTGCAGAGGAAGGCACCATGTGTCCTAATGGTGCACATTCAAAAGGCTTGAAATCCAAAGAAGAGACTCAAATGATCCCAAGGCTTGCACATGTAAGCCTGATGCATCTTTAAAGACAAGTGCCAAGTCTACACATGTCCCTAATCAAATGTATGGCCCCACCAAACAAAAGGACTTAGTCAAAAAACATAAAGGAATAAAAAAAAGCCACGGAAGGAGCCACGTGTCAACCAGGATCAACTTCTAAATAAAAATACAAAATGGTCCCTCAAACGAGTGCCAACCCTCCACAGAGGTAGGGTCAAATGTCAAATAGAGTCAAAGGTTTATGGACAATGAGCGGGCCTCAAAATTGGCTAAGTATAGAAAGTGTAAGTGGAGAGTGCCAAGTGTCAGTAATGGTGCATTTCAAAGAGTTGGTCCCAAAGTGGAGACCCAAATGAGCTGCAAACTCGCCACATAGCCCAATAGTCCAAAAGTAAGTAAAAGGGACTATTGAAAAGTCCATAGACTAGTGGAAGGCTACATAAGTGTCAACTCGAAAAATCCTCCAAAGGAAAACTTTGAGTCAGGTTTACGCAAGTGCGGGTGCCTCCATGTGTCCAATCTAAGTAATGGAGGTAGAGTTAGTTGAATAGTCAATACATAGGCTAGGAACGACGGAGGAATACCACAAGTGTCTCAAATGGCATCGATTTCATGGGATTGGAGAAGATAAGGGTTTGAAGACAAGTTCCAGGTCTAATGTCACGTGTCCCAGATCAAGAGCTTGCTTTGAAGTAAAAATAATTAGCCTAAATTACAAAATGTCATTACTCCGCCCAAGTCAAAAAGTCAGCATTTGGGCCCAAGTCAATGAAAGTAGGCAAAGGGGGGAAATGATTGGATATGCACACCTTAAGTCATCCTATCAGGGAAAAAGTCAGCATTTAGACCCGAGTCAAAGCCAAGCAGGGGGAGTCAGATGGAAAAGGTGAAAATTTTCCTTTCATCCCAAAAGAGCATAAAGTTAAATATGGAAGTGACATCCCCCAGCAAACCAAAGGGTGCCACGTGTCGATTTGGAACTTCAGGGCTACGGAAATTATTTGAATTTTTTGTTTTTTGCACAAAAGGTTAAAAATATGAATTGCTAGAACCGTAGGCCGCGATTTTCTTCTCTAATACCTGCCTACCTTTGCACGTGTCCCATTTTATACCAAAAGGGAGGGACCCATTTTTCAAAATATTTTCCTACTAATTTGTAATAGAATTGATTGGATCAAACTTCAAAGGGGCATATCTTTTGATTAAGGGCTCGAAATATTGTAAATCTAACCTGTTGGAAAGCATCTCGATCTCTTCTATGCCATGGAAGGGTTTCTGAAGATCATTAATTTTTGGCCTGAAGTAGGTGGAAAAATGCATAGAAACATCTTCAAGACTTTTAATGCAGGATCATCTAAGTATGTTAACAACCATATTAGATTCTGATCTATTCCGCCATTTCCTCTTCCTTCAAGGCATTAAACCAAGGATTAATGCAGTAAAGATGGATTTCGGGGTAGATTTGTAGCAGAGGCATTAGCAACAGTAGATGTGTAGCCTTCAACCCATACTTTTCCCGCTTCTCTCTCTCTCTTTCTTATCTCTGAGCTAAATCTATAAAGACCTATGGGGCATGATTCATTATAAAAGGGTTAGAATATTCTTTAGTTTTACAGGCTCCCCTCTTCTCCTTCTAGACAAAGACGACATTCGTGGGGTTTCAGACCTTCTCATTCTAATCGTGTAATACATTTCTTCATTTCAGGCTATTTTGTAATGAATTGTATCAATCTATAGAAGGACAATAAAACATGTATGTGATCAATTTTAGATCCTCTTTTGTCTCTTTTCCTTTCTATCTGATCTATTCATTACAAATCTAGTTATTTTCCTGCTCTAGTTATGGTATGCATTTTATTGTCACCATTCTATTTCGAAAGAAAACCAAGTCCTTCATCATTCCTTTAAATGCATCACATGGTGGTTTATTATTTCTCATTTCTTGTATTCTTTTATAATCCTGTTCCCCTTGGAAAGTTTAGACTTAGGCTATAAAAATAGATCCTCTACAAATTCTCACATATGAGTCACCTTGAACAGAGAAATAAGGAACTAGCAACCTTTAATCTGGAGAGATTTCAATTTACTGCTAGGGTCCCATACTTAGGAAAAGTTCTAATGTTATGTAATCACACCAAATGACATCAGCCTTAGAAAAAGAATCTTTTAGAACTCATTTACGGGTGCTGTGATTCTGCACTAACAGTTACAACAAACAACCTCACAGAGACCTCCTCATAGTTCAACTCAAGTCAAGGCCTAACATCAACAATGACAGGTCGCAATGTCTTCATGAAGGTGTAATTCCATCACCTCTAAATCTGAGTGATAAAATTCTTTAGATTGCACCCCTAGCTAACTCATAATCTTGATGAAGAGCTATCTGTCTCACAAGCTTTCAAGAATACTGTGGTGTTGCCATCAACTTGAAAAGGATATCTTGAAAATGTGAACTGAGTTACACTCATGGCACCATTTCCAAGATTAGGCTTTGATGACTAGAACCTATTTGTGCGGAAATAACATTGTGCACCATTGCCATGGAATTTGAAACTACTAGAAGTCTATTTGTGTAAAAACAACATGAGGTGGCTCCATTGTGGAAATATATTTAGCATTTCTTGGGGATTATTTGAGCTCTGAGATTTAGTGTGAAATTACCTCACATGGACTCGTTTCCATAGAAAATTGGGTGATTTTACAAATTACATACAGACCCTGGTTCTACTCGCTTACATATATTGGAGTCTATCTTCACATGGGCCAAGAAACGCATCAGATTAGGTTTGTGTCAGATTGTAATAATATGTTCAAAGTTAAAAGTTATAACCATGTAATATTTCAACCTATGTAGTTATTGCACTAAAAAACGTTGTTGGATTTCAGATTTACAAATTTGAATGAAACCACAGTCAGGGGACAAGTAAGTCCCTCCTCTTTAATGGGAGAGGTTCCCTTATTGAAATCAGGGGTAAAACCTATGTACAAATACACAATCTTTCATTAAATGGTGGTTTCCTAATATCTTGAAATGTGTTTTATTCCTGGAAAATTATCAATACATGAGGATAAAAGACATTGAAGAGAGGAGGGACATAAAAGAAGACAATACTTTTAGATGGAAAAAGATGGCAGAGAAAAACCCTATATAGTATTGAGTAAATGAGATATAGAGTATAACCATTCACGTTTATGAAGGGAAAAATCTGCAGACTCAAAGTTCTTGAGATTGTATAAACTAGAACACAAAGTTTCTAAGCATGCAAGGATTAAATGATTCATAGATTAGAGCAAGAAGGAAAGAGAAAGTTCAGGAAAAGGGGAAAACCTTTGTAAATGATTTATTCTCTATTAGAAATTACAGTTCTATAATTGATCAAAATTCTAACCCATACAATGGCTTTGAAATCCACATGATATAGATCGCAAGATACGGTTACAACTTCTTCAGAGTAAGCAAGAAAGAATTACAACTTATTCCAATCATCCACTCACCCTTTCAAATTCTTGATTCACAAAGAAACGTTAATGGCAAAAAACTAATTTTTTTTAAATATACAGTCCATTACAGTATTTTGCTAGTTAAAACATGGGCCCATTCAATTTTAGAGGTTGGTCACAACTTCCAAATTTGTGATTGCACACATGTGGGAGAAATTGATTGGAATGGGTTGCAGAAATAATGCCTTCATTGGATTTTTTGCCTTTGAATCTCTGCTACCCGAATCACACATGGAGAGATTTTCCAGTTCCTTTATACTTAGCTGATTCGGGCTAATTTCATGCTTGATTTATGTTGACTCCTAGACACATGGAGGGCTGGCGCTCATTTGAGTTTCTACTTTGGAAATGCCTCTTGAAATTGTGTCGAGATGATGCATGTCTCCTTCTAGATAGTCTTGGACTTTTCAATAGAACCAACTGTTGTCTCTTCATTGAATTTTAACCACGTGGTGAGCTGGCACTACTTCAGTGAGACTTCAACCCTTTGATTTCACTTCTGAAATGGCACTTGTTAAGGCACATGGATGACTTCTGCAAACCCACCCATACTTAGGATGCATTTTAACGATCAGAGTATGCTCTCTTTTTTAGACCTGGGACACGTGTAGAACCTGGTGAAAGTTTGAGAACTACCCCCGAATTTGACTCTTGATGCTGCACCAATGAGGCACAACCTGGTAGTTGTCTACTGAACCTTCCATACTTAGCCAATTTTAGCTTGTTTTACCTTCATTTTGAGAAGTGGGAATCATGCGGAAAGCCTGTGCTTATTTGAGGACTATCCCTTGGACCCTGCCCCCAGGTTTGCATCATTTAGATGCATGTAGGCTTCCAGCTAAGGCTTGAAACATGGCCAAGTTGTATCTCCAATTCAGATAGGCATCCACATGGACTACCCGATGGATTTTGGGGAAAAAATTAACGAGGAAATACACCTGTCATTCCCGACTGATGGGAAGAAAAATAAGAAGAAGGGAAAGAAACTTCACCATTATTCGCCTAGGGACTTTTAAATTGTTCTCCTATGAATGGGAAAACTGCAAACAATTCCAGGATTGATGTGATCCAATACTCCAAGGAACAGACTTAAAATTTTTAAACTTGACTTCAAAAGAGGGGAATTCTTGATCCCACCTACCATGTGACAGTGATCAGTAAGTTGAAGAAGCTGATGATGATGATAACACTGATGATGATGCATGCATGGTGGATTTCTCTACAAGCTCAATAGCAGGAGAAACTTCAAATGAAGTAATAAGTGCAAGAACTGCTGCAAGATTTTTTGGATTACATTCACCAGGTACCTCTTCTTTCTCCCTCTCATACTTTATAAATAGATATGGTACAAGTTTTTGAACTTCCTAATAATGATTTTGAGTACCTAAGAGCTCTAATGATTAAGAAGTATGATGGAGGAATCCCATCAGAAGAGGATATACAACTGTTAATGAATGTTGTTGTTGCCCAAGAAAAAGAGTATAACACAAGAAGTAAAGCTGTCAAAGGGGTAGGGCCTCAAGCCAAACCAAAAACCCCAGTTCTCACCAATATCCCAAAATGAAACTCCAAAGAAAGATGCATCTGGAAAAGGCCTTTTTGTCTCAAGTAGAACTGGTGTTCCCACCCATGCCCAAAATGTGAAAAATCTTGTGCCATCCGATGAGTTTGTCAATATTTCTCCAAATGCTGCTTTTCCCAAATACATTCCTTATGACATTGCCCAAGTCTTGAGTCAGATCAAGATTTCTATTCCAATTGTTGAACTGCTTAGGATTCCTGAGCACAAGAAGAGGGCTTTTGAGTATTTGGGATTAGAAGAATGATAGGAGTACCCAAGGTAGAAATATAAATAATGTAAACACTCCTCCTTCAACCATTACAGACCTAGAAAAACCACCAGCATTGGAGGAGATAGGTGAACCACCTGAAGTTTATTTGGGAACATCTTTGGTTGAGTCTCAATTAAATGTTGATCCATTTTTTACAATGCTGATTATTAAGGACAGACTGCTGCACAATTGTATGTTTGATTCCAGAGCATCATGCAATGTTATGCCTCTAGAGGTCATGAATGAATTGAACATTAAAGTGACAAAAACTTATCACAAGTGTACTGTAATGGATTCTAGAGAGGTGCCACTTGTAGATGTGTAAAAGGTTTGGTGGTACAACTTGACAGCTTATCTAGGTAAGAACTTGAAACTTGATGTTGTTATTGTTGATTGCCCTACCAAATGGGGCATGCTATTATCAAGAAAGTGGGCTGCAAGTGTTAGTGGAAGTGTTCAGATGGATATGTCTTTTGCCACCATTCCAATTGAAGGCATCCTTGTAAAGTTGTATGGAGAGAAGAAGATGTTGCACCTCATTGAATATCCCAATAATGCTTCTTATGAAGTGTTGTATGCTGATGTAGATGCTGATAAATTTTTTGGATTTGCTAATGGAAAAGAGCACAAGATTGATCAATGTAAATGTCTTGAACAAGTAGGTTTTCCTTGGACCTTGTTATTTGATGGAGCTTGTTCCAAGTTTGGAAATGGTGCTGGTATTGTTCTGATTTCTCCAGGCCATGAAGAGTTTGTTTTTTCTTTCAAACTCAACTTTGAATGCACTAACAACATTGCTCAATATGAAGCATTGTTATTGGGTTTGAGAATTGCATGGAAATATGGTGTAAAGGATATCATTGTCAAAGGAGATTCAGAACTGATTGTCAAGAAAATTAGAAAATTGTATGCTACTAAAAATCAGAGAATGAAACAATACAAGCATGCAGTCTGGGATTTGATTGAAATGTTTGACTCATTTAATATTTTGCACCATGATAGAAATTTTAATGTTGTTGCAGACAAGTTAGCAGTGCTAGGATCCATATTTGGAAATTATACAGTATCTCCATTTTGTGAGTATGATGTTGAAATACTAACAAGGCCATCTGTCCCTGACAACGTTAAAAATTGGCAAGTGTTTCGATGATGATGCCTAGGTGAAATGGTTTTTCATAGAACCAAGGTGAGTTTGCTGACCAAAATATAGATTGGGAACCAATGGTGTGTGTTGTTGAAGGAAAGGAAACTTTATTTGGCAAAGACATCATCCAGCTGAAGACAAACACGATTCCTAGAGGTTTGGTGGCACTTGAATCAAACTTTGATAATGTTGATTACATTATTAACCGAAGTATGTCAGTTTCAAGAGATGTGGAAGAGCATGACCTGGGCACAAAGGAAAAACCACATAAAATCTGGTTAGGAAGTAATCTGAGCAAGGAAGAGAAGCAATCCTATGTTTAATTGTTGAAGAAATATCAAGACTGCCTAGCTTGGTCTTACTTCTGAGTTGAAGGCATATAGGGAAGATTTGTTCCAACATGAAATTCCTCTTGAATCTAATGCCAAGCCTTTCAGGAAAAAATAGAGGCTGATCAATCTGCTCCTTTCTTTGAAGATGCAAGAAGAATTGAAGAAGTTAAGGGATGGAGGGATCATTCAACCCACAAAGGTACTCATCTTGGGTTGCAAATTTAGTACCTGTGATAAAAAATAATGGTGATATAAGGATGTTGTAGCAACTTAATTAGTTCATTGAAAGATACATTTTTGTTTGGATAATATGCTATTTGATGGTTAAATTGGTTATAACTGGTCCTCTTCTATAATCAAGTTGCGTGTAAGGATTCAGAAGGAATCTGAGTAACTGCCTTTGCACTCATGAACAACTTGAGTATGAGAGGGGAGTTACTTTCCTAGAATATCATTGGTATCAGAGCTCCCTCTTTCATATCCCTCAATGACGCATAAGGTATCTGGATAATGTTTTTGAAGTGAGAATGATCATTGATCTCAGCTAATTGAGATGACTGACTTAGTTTGTGGAAAATCAACACTGCACCAACACCCCCCTTCATTGTAACTTAGGATGGTGTGGCAAGTGAGAAATGAGAAATGGGTCCTTGAAAGCATAAAGCCTGATGAGGTACCCATGCACAAGAAAAAGGTCCCAAGAGTAAAGGAAAACCCAGTGGGAAAAACATCCACCACAAGAGAATCAAAACACTTCTAATCTAAAAAGATGCCAAATATTTGTAGAGACCATCCATTTAGCATGATGTGAAATGGTTTACCCATGTACAAAGAGGCAATCTCTCATGAAAGAAGTTCGAAGACGTGAAGAAGTAGACATGCATTGAGTGAATTTAGAGATACCATAGAAGGATATGAACTTTGCAGCTCTAGGAGGTCTCCCAAAATTAATTTCGATGACGAGATCCTCTTCCTCTAGACTAAGAAGAGCCACCCCACAACAATACAGTGTGCCTACCCTTAAGAAGGACAGAAATGATGTAGTTGAAAGTCTACCCACTCCATGAAAAACCAAAGGTTAGTAACGAAGAACTCTGAGTCTAGGTCCACGAAAGTGTGACATGAGGATCTAGCAATTGTTGAGTGCAAAGGAACTTAAGGTAATTTCATGAATGCTTTGAATTTCAGAGTGTGAAAAAGTTAACACTTTTAGAAAGGATGTCCAAGTGATGTACGAAGGTAACAATTTCCCCCACAACAATAAAGGGATCCACAAGTGAAGGGTGGATCAATGAAGGTCTCATACAGAAAAGTGGAAGTGGTAAGAGTCCATTGAAGGGGCACTCCAAACAACAATTTTTGAGATTGATGAATTCCTCTGAAATACTGTTTAGATCCGATGTTCTATTACCTTGTAGATCATCACAATTGTACTCTGCGAAAATATTGACTGAATGGTCAAGCAGATATTCGTCCCAATGAGGGGGCTCAACAAACAGAAGAGCGATGTTCATAGGTATGATGTCATCCAATGAAGGTAAGGAGTGAAATGGGCCTCACACACTAAAGGTGGAAAAGAGGTGGGTGTGATGACTATATGAGGCTGAGTAGGAGTTTCTTGCTCGATATCTTGATCAGATTCATATTTCAACATTATGGGGAATAGTACTTAGAAAAGGAGAAGATCCAATGGCAGTGATTCTCGACATCATAATGATGCACAATCCTGATCATCAAAGTAGAACCAAGTCGAGCCTATGTCAGTGGAACTATCATCACATGAAGAAATAGATTGATGACATCTTAAAGTCAATGCAAGCAATAATTGGGCCAGTATGTGAAGGGTTTTCCATATGAGTTTGGACTGAAGAATGCTGAAGACATGGTGAGGTGGATCTAATCATGCCAGTTGTGAAACTTAGATATTGAGAATCAAGATATCATGCCTCATCATGTGACCAAATATCATGATCACAAGTTTTAAGGAAGTTCTCCAGATGTATTTATACAGTGGGTGTAAGAACTGGCCCAAGCATTGAATCGTAAAATACCCTCATGCCTTCAGTGGTAAGTATTTTCACTTCCATGAAGCATGCCAAGTTGAATTTTTCCCAGTTTACTCTGAGAATGGCGAAGCTGTAAGGTGATCCTTTAACACTCAAGTTTGGAAAGAGAATTCACTCCCATGATGCTTGAATCAAAAGCATGCAAGGTGCACAAAAGAAAGATGTCGGACTTTGGTCGATAATGGCATCTCCAAAGCCTGTGAAAACCCAAGAGTACTAGTGCATTGTTCAAATGTGGCACTTTATCAAGTTTTTTTCATTTACAATTGTTAATTCCATCACGTAAAGTGTGAGAAATCATCAAAATTTGACCATTGAAGCTACTCAAAAATAAGCTGCAACTCAAATTAGTTGATTGGCATTATTCAATTCTCGCAACTGATGGAAAAAGCCAATAAACACAGGAAACTGATTAAAAAATGCCAAATGGAGTGCAAATGGTTATCATGTGGGTGCACTCATTGGAAATGACATCAAATTTCATATAAGGGTTTGATTTTCTTGAAGGTGAGATTAACAAAGCCTCACTATATGCCAAGAATCCTTTTACCCCGCCCTTGCTTTGACAACGTGATAGTGAAGAATTTTTTATGCAAAACTACAAGTTGCCTTGGTGAAATTATTACCAATTCCATGCTATTCGTTTTTAATGTTTTAGTGGAGTACAAGAATATCAGCTTCACTAGGGATTTTTTTAACCAAGAAACAATTTCTAAAATAAAAAAAATCCAACCACTGCAGAGACATTAGCTATTCAGAATACTCTGGAAGTTAAAGACATATCTGCTTTAAGTAACAACATACAGTTGATGGAAAGAGGAATCAATTGAAGGTTGGTTGAAATCTTAGTTACCTCTTGCAATGCTTCAAACGATGATGCCGCTATCAGATATTGGAAGCCACAGTAGATATTGAGTAGGGTATTCACTCAATTTTTGGTTTGTGTTTATGCGGAGATTCATGTTTTGTTTGGTGTTTACCATTAATAGTTTATAGCAACATTTGAGGCACATAAAAGGACTATGGCTGAAACTGTAATGCATCCAGTGATTTGTTTCCTGGATTACTGTTGAAGATTGGCTAAACTGACGATCGAAACATTTCTCAGTGGACAACTGAATATGAACATATTTTCTAAACAATTCTTAGGTAAGTGAATTGTGGAATCTGAGATGTTAATGTTGTTGTTGTTTTTCAAAGTTGTGTGGCAAATGTTCAATAAAGTAGCAAATGTTTACTGGAATTTCCTATGTACCACATGACTAAATCCTATATTGAAGAGTTTGTGGGGAATCTAAATAAACCAAGGAGCACAGGAAATCCTCACGCAGTAAAGCCAAAGGTTCGAGGTAGATCCTGATAGGAAAGCATCAAGAAGTATAGATCCTCTAGGATCGTTGGTGCAATCCTGTAAGCAACCAATGCAGAAGTAACAAACAGAGAAACTTTTCATGTCCAAAATCTAGGTTAACATGGTCAACTTAGAAAAACCAAAATGTTGAGAATGCCAAAGACTTCAAAAGTGCTAGGTGAAGAGCAACACTTTGCGGTGTTCCAAGAAGGGTGAGACATCCAAATGAGCATTCAAAATGTCTATGTCCGTACATAACTCTATGTAACACATAAGAAGTTGAGCAATTTAAAACAAGGTGTCAGTTGAAAATCATGGGTCATCAGAATCCCTACTTCATCGGCTCTTAAACTCTTGATGGTTCCAAATGTAACCATTCAACCCAACCCACGTTGTATTTAGGTATGATTGCCCAAATCAATGCAAGAAGAGCATTTTCGGAATTCTCATTATGACACAAGCATGAGAACTGGATATCACGCAAAAGAAGAAAACACACAATCAACATCAAAGAGTGCAAAGATCCACTGAAGATCACTGCATGGTACTCATCTAAGAGGTTTTGAAACCTGTAAGCAAGGATCACGAGGGATGAATGCACATCAAAGGATGTGGTAAACCTGACAAACTGACGAAGTATCATCTCTTGGTTAGTGAGTAAGCATGTAAAACCATGTGTATGTAAAGATTTGAAACATGGGCAGAACCTTAGGTTACAACCAAAAACTCACCTCTATCTCATAGATCAAATGTAGTGTACATATAGGAGGTGATGAGTAACCCCTCAGTGCTGCAATCATGACAAACTCATTAAAGAGGGGGAGTTACATTCCCATAATATAAGTGTAACTCCACATGATGCGTATGACACACTGAATGGGTGATGCAGATGTTTCATCTCATAATGACCCCTAAATGACACATGGACCTTGATCTCACCTAAGTGAGATGACTTACCTAACTGATCCTGGAAAATAACCTCACCAACACCTTTATATTTGAGGCTCATGCTCATTTGTAAATTTAGTGCATGTCAGAATGAAAATCATCTTGTGATAGGTAAAGGCTATGTTCTAGACTTTAGAAATTTGAATAAAGCATCATTGAAAGATAATTACCCTCTGTCAAACATGGATAATATGAAGGGTACAATTGGTAACTGGTTCTGAATTGTTGTCCACTTTGGATTGTTTCTCTGGCTATAATCAAGTTGTTGTGAAGGAGTAAAAAGAATAAAGACTACCTTTACCACTCCTTGGGGAACTTATGTCTATGTCAGAATGCCTTTTGGATCTAATGAATGTTGGAGAAACTTTCCAAAGAGCAATGGATGTAGCATTTGCTATGGCTATATTAATGATTTCATTGTTGTATATCAAGATGATGTAACTATGTTTTCCAGAAAAATGAAATGATCACCTGCAACACTTAGAAAAAATGTTGTTAAGGTGTAGAGAGTATGGCATATCATTGAATCCCAAGAAGTACAATTTTGGAGTGAAAAAGGCAAATCTTGCTTGGTCACATTGTATCAAAGGAAGGGGTCATGATTGATCCCGAGAGAGTGGAAGCCATCAACAAGGTTCCAATTCTAAGAACTAAGAAGGGAGTTCAAAACTTCTTTGGAAAAATAAACTTTATCAGAAGATTTGTGTCTAACTTTGCTGAGCTGACCATCCCCATTACTAGCATGTTGAAGAAGGACCAAGTTATCAAATGGGAAGAAGACTTCCATTCAAGCTTTCAATGGGATCAAAGAAGCATTAAAGCATGCCCCTATTTTGGAAGCTCCAAATTACAAGAATCCTTTTCAAATGTTTTCTTTTTCTTTAGAAAACACCATTGCATATTTCTTGTTGCAGAAGGATGATGAAGGGGCTGAGAGACCAATTTCCTTTTTTAGTAAGGCATTGCAAGGAGCTGAGTTGAAGTACACCATCATGGAGAAGCAAACATTTGCCTTGGAAAGCAAAAAAGGTTTTTAGACCTTACATCTTGAGCTCTAAAGTTGTTTCTTATGTTCCCCACACCATGGTGAAAGATATCTTATCAGAGATGGAGGTCTCAAGAAAAAGATGCAGATGGGTAAACAAGTTGGAGGAATATGACATGGATATCCAAACCATGAAATTAGATAAGAGGTTTGGGCCTAGCTAAGCTTATGGCTGAGAGACAACTTGCAAACTATTGAGGTGAATGAAGTAGAAGGAGAAAGGGTGGATGTCCTTGAAAAGTTGGTAAGCTATGAATGGTACAAAGATATAATCTTTTATCTTAGACATCTATGCTGCCCTAAACATTTGAGTAAAAATCAGAAAAGAGCTCTTAAGTTAGCCTCTCAAAAATATGTCATTACTTATTTTGGGTTAGCTTGGAAGAACCTAGAGGGAGTGCTCTTAAGATGCATTGCTAAGGATGAAGCCCCCAAAGGTAATTTTTGATCTCCATGGAGGAGTTTGTTGGGGACATTTTTCTGGAAGAGTTACAACACATAAAATCTTGAGGGCTGGTTATTGGTGGCCAACTCTCTTCAAGGATACAACTCTATTGGTTAGGAAATGTGAAAGTTGCCAGCATTTTTTTGGAAGAATGAAAGCTTCAGGCTCCCTTCCTTTGCAGCCTGTGTCAATTAAAGCCCCATTTAAGAAATGGGAATGGATTTCATTGGTGAAATTTCATGATCCTTCCAGTGCTTGGTCATAAATGGATTCTTGTAGCCACTGATTATTTCACTAAGTGGGTGGAAGAAATCCCCACCAAGAAAGCAACACACCAAGTTATCATGGACTTCATGATGAATCAAATCATATGCAGATTTGGAGTGCTAGCTAAGATTGTTGCTAATAATGCCATGAGTTTCAGAGCCAAACCTTTGGTGGCAATGTGCAAAGAGTATGGAATCAATTTGACATATGCTTCTAACTACAATTCCCAAAGGAAATGGAAAAGCTGAGTCCAGCAATAAAAACTTGTTGAAGATCATTAGAAGAACCTTGGAGCTGAACAAAAAGAAGTGGGGTGAGAAATTGAAGTTTGTTGTTTGGGATGACAGAATCACTATCAAAAGAGCTACTAGTAAAATCCCATTTGAGTTGGTATATGGAACTCAAGCTTTTTTCCCCTTCATTTGCAATTGTCTTCATTTTAGTTTGTTCAACAAATTGAAGATCAAGAAGTTAGTCCATATGATGCTCGAATCAATCAGATTATTGAGTTAGATGAAGAAAGAAGGGCATCCCATCAGCGGCATGTGAAGTTTAGAGAAAAGTTGAAGAAGTTATTTGATAAAAAGGTGACTCCAAGAGATTTTAGCATTGGGGATCTTGTGCTTATTATGGGATAACAGGCATGAGGATAAGGGAAAGCATGGTAAATTTGATGCATTATGATGGGCCCTTATTCAATTGACATTCGAATTGGTGAAAATACCTTCTTCCTAAAAGACTTAGATGGGGAATCGCTTGAATTTCCTATTAATGGCAGGCATTTGAAACATTTCCTTGATTGATTTCTCAGAATCAAGGTATACATCCATTGTACAGTGTATAGTCTTTTGGTTTATTTCTTCTTTCATGTTTTTTCTGTTTTGTTTTAGTCTTGGTACTTGGGTTGTTTTGTTGGTTTCTTGGTTCATCCTTGGGGGAGTTCGTTATTATTGTTCTACTCTGCAAACTTATTCTTTGACTCCATTTCCTAATGGTTTTTTTTCGGCACTTGGTCTGCTATTTGTTCTTGTGGCACTCATAGGGAGTGCCCATCCCCGATTCAGAGCCGATGTTGGTGCTTAATTTGGTCTCACCCCATTTGTCCTTGAAATTCTTCATTTTACAGGATCTGTCATGTTTTCTATCTCCCTGTATCGATGCATGAAAACTTTTTCCTCCATTTGGTTGCCATAATCAGTCCCTTCCTTTGGTCGAGGATCACTTAAAGTCCAGAATTTGTTTTCCGTTCCTCTTTCCATTTGAAAATAATTTGTAACTTGGGCATAAAATCAGGTTTTTTCCCTTCCTTCCATTTTTCCACAGTCACGTTTTGTTTTCCCTGTCAATTTTTGTCCCAAGTATCTATGGAAACGTGATTGGATGCGGCTTGGAAGATCACATTTTGGCCTTATATCATTTCCAAATTCTCTTTCCTTGAAGAAGGATTCATTTTTTAGCACAAATGGTGATTTTCCTGCATTTTATGATTTGACGGGTGTATTTTTCCCGGTCAAATTTACATCTTAGCATCTATGGAAATGTGGCCCTTTCTAGTTGGATGCGGCTCGGTGGGGCACTTTGAAACTCTAAAGCCTGATTAAACTCAAAGCTTATCCATGTGGAGGGCTGACACTCATCTAAAAATTCACCTTTTGGTTTGGCTGTGGAGTTGCACCGGGGAGACATGTGGAAGTTTTCTGCTACCTTTCCCAGACTTAGAAAAATTTTTCATGCAGCCGGTATAATTTTGGTGGACCATGGACATGTGGAGGGTAGGTTCTCATTTGAGGATCCACTTCTCAAGGTCCCACCTTAACAATTAAAAGCAAGGAGACATGTGGAGGCTTCCGTTGGCTCCACTCTATACTTAAACTTTTCAAATTAATTTGAAAGGCCTGGGGACACATGGATGGACCGCACCTTTTTGGGGGCTGACCTCTATGTTTTATTTTGAAGAAGCGCCAGGAAGACACTTGGAGGCTTCCGCTCACTCTACCCTTGCTTGGACTTTTCAAAGGGCCAAGGAAAACTGTCTCGGACCCTAGACGCATGGTGCCTTCCACTGATCCTTCAAATTTTTTAAAAACTCTGTCAGACTAAGACACGTGGTGAGACCATGCTTGTTCAGGGTCTCTACTTTGTAGGACCATAGCAAAGGTGTGCCAAGTCGACACGTGGAGGCTTCTGCTGGCTCCCTATTTACTGAGACTTTTTCAAAGGCCAAAAGGTGTTTTTCTTGGGCCCAGGGCACATGGAAGGCCCGCGCTTGTTTGGAAACTTTCCACTGTACCTCATCCTTTGTAGTTGTGCTAAGGAAACACATGGATGACTCTAATATAAAGTTGAGAAGGGGAAAAATCAATGGTTATGGTGCATTTCACTTGTTTTTCCACTTTTTTTGCTCCAAGACTCCTAGAGATGTGAATACACACTATTTTTCATCATTTTTTGATGAAATTCCTTGTCATTTTTGCATGCAAAGTGCCATTGAATGGATTTAGAACTTAATTTGTGAGTCCAAGGATTGTTAAGATAAATATTTTGAAGTTGGAGTTGCTCGGGCACTTGCAAAAATGTGAATTACTAGAGAAGATGGATGTGGGGAAGAGTTGCAGAGGAAAACGAGAGGGAAAAGATGAAATGATGGAGGTTGCAGGTGCAAAAGATGAAAAAGTTGTTGGCTCTAGAGTGAAAAGGATTACCTGTTAGATCCAGTTGTACATAGCCTCCAGAAAATGATTAAAATGGGGATTTCTCACATGACAAATCAAAATGATTAAAAGGAATGCCAAAAAGGTATGGCATGGCATCCTAGTCATTAGTTCAATGCATCTGAGAAACATGATCAATTCATAATTGGTCCACCTGGAAGCTTTCATATGTGAATTTGTTAAACATCACTTTCTGAGAAAAATTAGTAACAAGCAAAGGTCCCTCGAATATTCTTCTTTTTGGGGGGGAAAATTTGGGATAAATGAGCAAGTGAAATGTATAGATGTAATGAGAATACTCTTGTAAAGGGTCAGGGGTTGAATTCTTAAGATAAACTTTGAGAGATCCTATCTTCCTGAGAGACCAATCTGAGATACGTGGTTAATTTCTTCTGTGTTATATTTTCTATCATGTCAAGTTAGTTGCAGATGTATAGATATTAACGAGCATGAAGATTTCTTCCCCTGATGAATCTAATCAATTTCGAGTTAATTTTTGTCAATCTTGGAGCAATTTGTGTCTACTTTGTTTCAGAATGTCTGCAAGTAATTTTTTTTATTCCTATTGCAATCTTATGTTGAATTCCCTCCGAATCACACAAGATCTTGTCCCTGTGATAGTTTAGTGGCATTTGCAATTTCATTTCAAGAAAAGCCTTCATCCTGTGATGAGATAAAAAAAATTAAAATCATTTCACTGTCATTTGTTGATAAAGATTGTTTGTAAGCCTTCGAGTGTATCTTAGGCATGAGGAACCAGGGGTCTTTTATGTTTAATTGTGTATTTTAACTCGAGCTTTCATGCTAGATTCTCAAATATTGTGTGAAACCATGCGGATCTGGGCCTCTATTGAAGCACACCTTCTGGTTGAAGGAATATCTTAGCTATTCTGAAGCTTTCTGTCATTTATCTTTCCAATTATTGTGAAGTCTCTCAAAGAGCTTGTATAATCAACTTTATCTTGCTTAATCTCCCACCAAAATTATTCAAAAACCATGAATCTATCCTGAACTACCCCTATTTTCCCTTGTATATCCAAAAAGGAACAAAATATATTTACTAAAATATGTAGAACAATCAGGATTTCATAATGTCTTCAGTAACCTTATCCTTGTTTTGAAAGTATCTCCATGTTTTAGAAGTGAAAACTCTTGAGAGTTTGATTATGGAGTATTGATCATACTTTCCCAAGGTTTTCTTCATAAAATATGTGCAAAATAAGGATATCTCCATCTCCTTCATCAAATAGTGGTTACACTACGGGTCCTCTCACATTGGTCGAAAGGCATGACCAAAAGTAGTGAGGATATGTCAAATCCTCTTGAAGGTGTTATCGATCTCTCCACAAATCTGAGTGACAAAGGGCCAATTAGATCTCATACCTGGCTAGAAAATGACACACATCATGATTTATTTGCCTCTAAGCTCCATGCCAAATCTATGATGCTACTCATCTTGAAAAGGAGAACACATTTTCATAATTATTATATATCAAAGTGGGAGAATACGAGAATCAAGAGTAGGAGGCTTAGTAAAATCATCATAAGAGTCTGAATCATGGTCAGGGAGGGGAAAAGTGACATCTGTGGGTGGAGAAGTGGAAGTAGGATATGACTCTTGGAATTTCACACTTCTCTTGATATAGAGTTGATTATTGTTGGGATTTGAAATTCTATAACTCTTAATGCATTTGAAATACCCGATGAATATACGAGGTTTGTATTGTGGTTCTAAGGAATTATATTTCTTCTTGGGTATTTGAGCCATGGAAGTTGAATCAAAGACATGAAAGTTCTCAACATCATGTTTGTGCATCGATGCCAATCCGAAAAGGGTGTAACAACTTTTACTAATTTGCGTGGAATGTGGTTTTATAAGTAACAAGAATACTTCACAATATCAACCTAATACTATAGAGAAAGGGATTTCAAATGAATTCTATAAATGGCCATCTTCTTAAGAGTTATTTTCTTTCTTTTTTAACGTCCATTTTATGAATGGTTGTAAGAAACTATATGTCATAAACCAATCCACTAGGAATTGCAACAAGGTTCATTTTGAGAACCCCCTCCTAAAAATTATTTTAGAATAGGTGGAAAATCTACCGAAAAGGCAATTTACATTGTTGGTAAATGTAGAAAATGAGGGTTTCATGATGGCAGTGAATGGAGGCTTTTTTTAAGTCACCAACATCGGATGCCCCCCTTTTTTGTTTTCAGATGACAAGTAGAAAATGTTACCGGACAAGTACGGAATATCACTGAACAAGAATAAAAAATTTTTTGACATACGTCACGCTTTGTTTATTTTCATTTGGTAATAGAATCCACTTATCGTTTGACATTGCCAATGCGTTCCCAAAATGGTAAATAATTTTTATCATCTAGTAAAACATTTTCATTTTCGTTTGACACTTCTTACACATTTTTGAACATCAAATGGACACACAAATTTTTTTCAATCTATATATCAGATTTATTTTTACCATCTGATAATGCATTTCAATTTTCATTTGGCACTTCTAGCACATTCAAAAGCATTAATTAAACATGCGGTTTTTCTATCATCTGGTATTATGAGGTTTTATTATGTAAGGTATTTTTTGTACATTTCTGGATGTCTTAACCTATATCGTTATTTATATTTCTGTATGGAAATATCCTTGTGTTATCACCCATTACCATTCCCCACAGCATCTTGTGTTATTCCCTCAACTTGCAGGCTCTGGCCCCTATCCCTTTCCTTTCCTATATATACCCATCCTCAATCATTATTTCCCATGTTCACTTGCATGTTTCTCTGAGGTAGAATTTTTTAGGTCTTTCACCACTATTACAAAAACTTTTTTCTATGCTTCTCATCCAATTCTAGTATTAGCCACACTATTTGTTCTATGATCCTCATATACTAGTATATTCCAACACCTCTTTTTTTCAAAAAATCAAAACTTAAATATTCAAGAATCATGGCACCAAGAAAAAATTCCATTAGCACACCTTCCTATGTTTTACCAATACTTATTGCATCCGTAGTTACTATAACTAGTAGAAGACCCATAAATAATCAAACAATTCTATTGGATTGGTAACTCAGGGTGCTATGGAATTATTTACATGCCTCAGTATGATACATAATATAAAGTTGTTAAATAATTTAATGAAAATGTATAATAGTTCTAATGGCTCTTTCATTATTGCATTACCATCCCACCAATGTTTCATCATAATAACACCAAATGATATTCACCATCTAACAGGCCTACCCCATCTAAACACATTTCTCGTATCCATAAAAACCATTCTACCTGATGAAAAAAATAAAATTTAAGAGTATCATTATGATCTTTCTATTGAGGTTGAGGTTAATAATCCCTCGTAAAGAGGTATTAACACACAATCAATAAAATATCCCTTCCTCCTAGCCATTGTGGAATTTTTTTCAATCACACATCCTATTACAGGGAAGATACACTGATTTTTCTCATTGGGCACTCTACTACCTTCTCCAAACCATTTTCGGTGTTGGATTCAATATGGTTGTACATTTATTTCAACCATAATTTTTTCTGAACGTGAAAAATCTGTAGTGAATCCCTAGTGTAGTTATTTCTTCTTTATTTTTTCTTTCTTTCTATTATGATGGTTTTCACAAACACAAATCAATAGCTATTCCAACTACTCTACATGAGAATATGGATAAACATAAAACACATATGGACCAACAGTTGGTGAGTATTTTGTTTTAAAATAATTCTATCTTGATTATTTTCAAAAACAAAATCATTTTTAAATCAATTCTTAGAAAAATATATAATTGTAAACCTACAAAACAATGGCTCAACATAAGGTGGTAGCTTGTTGTACATAACCTTTTTAGGCCTAATGGGTATGGTGATAATTTTTATACCTAATTTTCACCATGATTGATGACTCTATGGTTGTCACTAAAAAACCAACAACATAGAGGTCTAATAGGAGAAAAAAATATGTGTTGTTTATATAGAATCATCCCACAGTCAAGACAAAATGTGTACTATGGACAATCCAGGTTTTTATTAATCCATAATGCACAATCACTTTTAATTTTGATTACATTTTTTTATAGAATAATGATAATCAAAGTCTTGACCAATGACATATGTCATTTTTCTAATGTGCAACCTTGTCTGGCACATCAAAGACTCTGATACATGTGGTGTCTACTAGTATAGACACTACACAAATACTTGAGCAAGAAGATATTCATTCTGCACCTAGTTCTTCACCATTCAAGTTTTGGTATTAATAAATAGTGATTTAAAATTTTATTTATATTAGTATTTCTTTTAGGAATTTATCATTATATTTAAGTGGTTTTCATTAAATTAAGGTTTTACAGTGCCATAACCCCCCTTCCACCCAGTCCACATTTTATTGATCATGGACAACAACATTCACAACATAAGAAATATTTATTGGTTTCATTCTTATTAATTTTAAGTTCTTATTGCTCTCTTGTTTTTCTTCGTAAATACAACATAATGTTGAGTTATTGATGCTCACATAACTTTTACAACTTCAATATCATATTCAACCATCCGCAGCTACTCCCACTGCTTAGTGCTTAAGGATTACATCAATTTGATGTCCCCTTTTGTCTTATGGTATGGGAAAGAGGATTTTTTTCTCTAGAATGAGACGGGAATGTATAATTTGGACAACAAATTTCTCCAACTTTTCAATTGGTGGCATGTATAGTGCCAGAGCAACTTTTGTTTTAAATAGTATCAAATATGGATGAGGAGTATCTTAGTTTTGACAACATTTATGACATTTCAGTAGTACGGAAACATACCAAAGATCTCACCCAGTCTCCACGTAAGG
Source organism: Taxus chinensis (assembly GCA_019776745.2). Classification (NCBI taxonomy): domain Eukaryota; kingdom Viridiplantae; phylum Streptophyta; class Pinopsida; order Cupressales; family Taxaceae; genus Taxus; species Taxus chinensis. Next base: position 745,109,557 of record CM034147.1, on the reverse strand, counting down.
AGGTTTATGTGCCACAATAACCATCCTCTTCATATCCTCTTTCCCCAACTAGGGAGGAAAATTTAGATGATGATGCAAAAATGAAATTTTCAATAAACATCCTTGTGGCTAATAATTCTATAGTCATTTAAATGGAAAATATTATTCCTGACATTAAGGAGCTAAATATATGGGAGATCAAAGTGAAAGATCTGATCAAATAAATAAATGAAAGATATGATATGTTTGAACACAGAATTTTTTTTTCATTGATTAAAAATTAACTAGTGATGATTGATGCTTTATTTGCTCAAGGACAATCTGGTAATTCGGTCACCAACAATATTTATAATAATAATAATGTTTTGACTATAACAAGTAACAGATTGGGTAATTTGAATGTTGAGGCACAGTATTACTACAATAAGTGGAATAGAGACAGGAAACTTGTCACTATTACAAATGAAGAGAAAGACTTGGCCGTGGTAAGTACTTAATTTTTGTATATTATAATTTATATTTTTATTTTTTAACTACTTCTAATTATCATATATTTAATTACAATCCAAATACTAGACATTGAAGATGAAGGTGCAGGTGTTAGATGAGCACCTGGAAAAAGTGAGAGAAAGTGTACACAGTGCAATTGCCTTCAAATAAAAATGTGTTCTGTTAAATAAGAAGAACAATCCATTATGTAGGATTATAAAAGAGAATATAATGGATCCAGATTTTTTTTAAAGAAAAAAATGATGATGATCCTTTTCTCCTTTCAACATGAGATGTAGCTAGTGAAGATAGAAATTTTTTAAAAAATATTAATGCAACTGTAAAAGAATTAGTCAAGTTTGGTGTTATAAAAGATAGTTCAAATGGTGTTGATGTAATATACTGTGTTCAAGGAAAAGGGTCCAAAATGAAGTAAAACTATTGATGTAAATCATTGTATTTGTCAAATGAAATTTGAAAACATTATATTTATGTCAAATTGTCAATCATTTTATTTCTCTCATTCCTATTGTTAAACAAAAACATTGATCTATTTTTCAATATTTTATAGTTGATGAATAGTATACATGGATTCTAGAATCTAGATTTACGTTGTACAATTTAGTTTCAAACGTGTATGCACTCAATATTTAAAACTTGGATTTATATGTTGTTGTTGAATCTTGATAGTTTGATTCATCATGTAAATAGTATTTTTAATAATCATGATGGGATATAGAGTGTTACATTTTTTATTAATCCTAATAAACATGATGGGATATATTGATTATAATATATTTGTGAACATGTTTTATTATGGATTTTATATTGAGAAATCAAATATTGAACATACTTTCCTAGTAATGAAATTTAATTTTATTACATCATCCAATTTGTAGATTGCACAACAATCTACTATCTGTTATTTCCAAACATTATAAAAAAGTATAGAAGCGATTAAAAAATTTCGAAACATTATAGAAAAAATAAATTTAAATGAAAAAATAATTTTGAGTCACAATATTTATTTTAGAAAATGAATACTTTCAGTTTTCTAGTAGCCTAAAAAATCATATCCTAAATAGTCCTACATCACTTATTTTATCTATTGTAGTTTATGGTCCAAAAAAGTCAAATTCAATTTCACCATAATTTGAGACTTCATTGTTTGCTATTTAATTAACATTTCTCTTCTCTGTAAGGGATTTCCATTTAGCTAATGCTCTTTTATATGGAAATTTTTCCACTCCGTATCTTGAAACATATAGTCTCAAAGAATTTTCCAAATTATTGTGTAATCTGTTGTGAATTTTTTATTTCATAAATGTAAGGCGGTGAAATACCCTTTTATCTTCAATAGGACCCAAGAATTATTGTTTGTATGAATTCATATAGTTTTAAGTATTCACTTATACTTTCTTTCAGAATGCTACATTGATACAACTTCCTCCACAATATTGTGATAGCTCCCATTTCTATTTGTTTAACAAGGGTCAAATATTGATCACTCATTGTGAATGAAAAATGTTTTGATTGTGATATGAGTATTTTTATGTCCAGTATACCATTAAATTCCCCTCTATCAACATTGAAATAAATTTTGCATAACTGATCCATAAGTGCAGTCATGTATTTCCCAAATATTTGAGCTCTTTATTCTTCACCAATCACCAGATTTTAGAAATTATGATTTACAACTCCTATGGCCTCAAGAAGATCACTATTTTTAAAATGATCTATGATCTCAGAAGATAATTTTTTAGATATATTCATCATTTTTTTTCCATGTATCATAAATTAAAACATAAATAATAAGGAGTGTGATCGGTACTGAAAGAGGGATTCGTGAGAACCGATGTCGAAAAGTGATGCACCACAACAAAGTTGCACTTCGATGGTAACGTCAAGCCAACGCAATACACAAGATTCGAAATAATGGAAAGAAGATTGCAAGTAAGAAGAATGGGTCTGCTCATTCTCATAGATCAAAAAATAGGAAGTACAAATAGGGTACTGTGTAACCCCCATGCCTAAACATGGAAAGAACTCAATGATGCCACTGACACATATGACGTTGTTTGATGCATATGATGCCACTAGAAGAGGAGTTACAATTCCAAATAAGGAATGTAACTCCTATCATGCATTGACACAAATGACAATTTCAGATTCTATGACAGAATCTGACACTTGTCATTTGACTTCCTAAGACCTATGACTCTCGCAAGGTGAGATGACTCACCTAGGTGATGTGGACAATGACTGGATAGTCACACACACCAACACCCCCCCTTCATCGAAGCCGAGGAAGAGGTCAAGGTAAGCCAGAACATAAAAAGAAGACTCCCCTAGACAACTAAGAAAGATGTGTCAATGGGCCCTGGTAACTAAAGGCCTGATAAGGTGCCCATGTACAAACAACATATTTCTAGAAAGAAGAAGAGGAGAAGAGAAAAAAAGGAGCGCTATCCAGCTCCCCCAGAAGATGATTTCTAATGGACTCCTAATGAATCTTAAGGGACCAAAGGTCTGTTATGAAAAGGAGGAGGAACATGGAGAGTGTCAGAAGGTGGCCCAATATGAGAAGGAGATAATATATCAAGAGAAGTGGTGATAATTCATGTCAATCTCCATAAGGTGAGAGTCCACAAATATAGATATATCATCAAGAGAGCCCCAGAAGGGGAAAATGAACCTGCTGCGAAGGAGATTCAGTGGAACCTGGTGGGATGGCAACTCTGATCTCAGAAGAGGTAGTAGGTTGAAGAAGATGTTGCACTGTGATGTCGGTATCCTTGAGCATATCATCCAAGTCTGAGTCAAGGAAATCAATGTCCTGTTGTGGAGGATTATAAGAACCCTTGAGGAAGCAATCTCGAAGTCTCTGGAAGCAACATGGGATGGAAGAATCTCCAGACTAGAATCAATGGAATCAGTAGATGCTCATGATGGGGAAAACCTGAGATCCAAGGCAGCATGGTGTGCAGGTGAGAATTCAATCGAAGAGTCTTGTGGAGGAGAGTCACTAGAAACTATGATAGGAGCAATACTAAGTTCTGAAGGAGCATGCACAGAAATATGTGGGGGTGGCCCTTCGTAAGAAAAAGTATCAATGAACTCACTTTCCTCCATGGATGCAAGATCATCAGAATATCCATAACCAGATGGAGGATCAAAGTCTCCATGAAAATTCTGAATGAAGATCCAAGCTCTGTGCGCAGACTCGGTGAATTCTAATCGACATTTAAGATCCTCTGGTATAGTAAGACAAAGAAGCCCATATGTCATATCATTCTCGTTCAACCAATTTTGGTGATGAATGTGGTCAATAGGTTCAGGTGCCAACCCAAGAAGATGTGGTAATGGATTGTACATAATACAATGATCGAGTATCCCACTCTTCCATTATAGGTAGTTTCTTGGTCCTAGTTGAACAACGGAGTGATGAAATTCAATGTCCATGACGAGAGGAGCCTCCAAGGAACACAAGATTAACCCCCCCTTTTTTTAAATTTATAATTTAGTGCGTTGATTACAACCAGATGTGACTGTATTCCGAGAACCAGTTTGTCACTCACCTTACAATTAGCGTAATAACGCGCAATGGTGGAGACAACAATCAAGGTTCGTAGGGCACAATAGATCAACACTGTAAGCAAGCACAAGAATGAGAAAAACAAGAAGGGAAGATAAATCCTTGTGAGAAATAGTGTCTCATGTCGCATGAAGGAATCCCTTTGTTGTAAGACTGTGGCGGACGCGCTCACAAGTCCACAAAAAAAGGAATAGAACAAAGATCAAAAGAGAGTTGAATTAAGCAATACAAAGACCCCCCTAGAATGTGACACTTTATAAAATTAGTGCGTTTACAAAACTAATGATCCCATCATCTAGAATGCGAAAAAACATGCAACTTTGACTAAAGAAGTGCTCAAAACCGAGCAACGAGTCAAAAGTTATAGAAAAAAACCAATTCCCGCAACTGATGAGAAAAAAGCCAATAAGCCTGCAAATGGATTAAAAAAGGTCCCTAAACGCATGTAAAAGGTGTCGTATGTATGCCCGTTAGAAATGGCATGGAATTTGAGATAGGGTTTGTTTGTATTGCGAGGGGGGATTAGCCACCTGCCAATCCTGGACCTCACCCTTCGTCTTCGGCACTCGATGAAAGGTTATTAAAATAAGCCAAAAAACTTACAATGCCAATAAAAAGTAATGTTTTTACCTTATACCTTTTTAAAGTAATGAAACAACACGTTTTTTAGAAGAGTGATAAGATAAAAAGAATGCAAACACGTTTTTTTTAAGAAAAGTGAATAAAAAATGTATTTTTAGAGAGATATTACCTGGAAAAAGAATGCAACTGTCCACACGTGCTGGGAAAAGGCAGTAGAAACAGCCTAAAATGCTAGAGTAGTGCAAAAAATAGTGCTAGAACGGTAGAAAAAACACAGGAACAGGCAAAAATAAGATGCCAGCTGGAAGAAAAATGCCAGAGGACAGTTCAAAATGCCAAGTCTGCAGGGTGTGAGACGTTTCAAGCATGAGCAGCCCGGAGAAAATGCCCAGAACATTCCAGAAAAAACGTCTGAAACAGTTGAAAATGCTCAGAATAGAGGATAAAATGCAGCCATCTAAAAGAAATGCCTGAACAGTCCAAACAAATGCCTGGAACAGTGTAAAAACGCTTGAGGAAGAGTCCAAAAATGTGAGAGGTTTTGCAAAAAACGTGAGAGACCAGGAAAAAACATGAGAGGTTTGCAAAAAACATGAGTATTTTACAAAAAAAGTGAGAGACTAGGCAAAAACATGAGTATTTTTGCAAAAAAAAACATGAGTGACAAGGAAAAAACATGAGAGGTTTTCAGCAAGCTCTCAAAAAATGTTTTGAGACCAGGCAGAGGTAACTTCGAGACAGCAAGGAAACACAGTGATGAGGAAAAAGCTCGGAATATTCTGAGTATACACTGGTGAAGAAAAAACAATGATCCCAACCAGTAATCACAGGTCCATGCCAAAAAATGAGCTCTTCTTTTACCCTGAAGGTGCTGGATCTAAACACAACCAGCAAGAAACACACAAACAACCCAGAAACAATAGCCACAAAGATCTAGAAATATCCAAATATGAACTCAACTGATAAGCAAACCAACCAAATACCTTAACTTGCAACTGCTGAAACCTCAATACGAGGTGAGCAATAATTCCAAAATGATAATAAAAAAAAACTTGCACACGACTAAATGAGAAGAAACCAGAAGTAATAAACAACTGAGAAATGAAGAGTGCACGTTTACCAAAACCAGCTTTGATACCATGAAAGAGGGATTCACGAGAACCGATGTCGAAAAGCGATGCACCACAACGAAGTTGCACTCCGATGGTAACATCAAGCCAACGCAATACGCAAGATTCGAAACAATGGAAAGAAGATTGCAAGTAAGAAGAATGGGTCTTCTCATTCTCATAGATCGAAAAATAGGAAGTACAAATAGGGGTACTGTGTAACCCCCATGCCTAAACATGGAAAGAACTCAATGACACCACTGACGCATATGACGTTGACTGATGCATATGACGCCACTAGAAGAGGAGTTACAATTCCAAATAAGGAATGTAACTCCTATGATGCATTGACGCAAATGACAATGTCAGATTCTATGACAGAATCTGACACTTGTCATTTGACTTCCTAAGACCTATGACTCTCGCAAGGTGAGATGACTCACCTAGGTGATGTGGACAATGAGTGGACAGTCACACACACCAACAAGTACTTCCTTAAATTTTGAACTTATTACATAAGTATCTCTATGGAAAGTGTGCATTGGAATATTTTTCCCATCAACTGAGATACAAATATGCGGGGGCCATTGATATTGAAATTTATATTAGCTATTGGGATATTTTGTATCTATCAAAACCTTGTTGCTACTAAAAATTGGCTTCTGAAACCAATCTTGGGTGGAATATAAGGTATCTAAAATCAAACATACTTGTTTCCTTAATTTTATAAAATCAACAATGTATATAGATCTTTCCTGAGCTTGTTTCACCAAGCTATTTATTTCCCTCCAACATTGACAAAGTACTACATAAAGTTAATAATGTCTCAAAATTTGTCAAGAGATACAATAGATATTTATCCTTGTCATCTTCTCTATGATTCTTGAGCATATACCATGTTAATGACCCGTATTTCTAAAAAAAACTGCAAGGTGGATCATACAATGATATCCATCTTGTCTCAACATCTTTCAGCAAAATTTTAAACATTTATATCCCAACAAAAAATATTTAAAACTTTGAAAATCATTTAGGAATTTGTGACATATATGAATGCAAGTCCCATATAAGATCTATTAGAATTTGTGGATTCTAATAAATACGGATTTAATCAAATTACATATTACATAATGTTACGATAAATATTTAAATAAAGATTACATCATAACATAAGTAAATAAAGAAATACTTCCAAGAAATAAATAACACAGGTGACACAATACTTATAGTGGAAACCCCAATAGGGTAAAAAACCACTTTGAAAATAACCTTTTACTTCAGAGAACTTATTTTACATCCAATATGATCACCTCCTCCTTTGAAACCATATTTACTAAGGGTAAAAGCAAATCACTTGATTTGCACACCTTTGATATATTTCCCGAATATATCAAATGAGGACTTATAGTCCCTTTTACATAAGGTGATCAGGTATGTCTCCCGACCCACATTTTCAACCTAAAATGGTTGACAAATACACCTAGGTTTATAATAATTAATATTAGAAATGTAATATTTTCATGATATTAAATATTTAACCTAAAGTATATACCTAGGTTAGCATATTTAATAATAGAAATATAAACATTTCATATTAAATTAAATATTAACCTATATATTAGTGATGTGCCCATATACATTAAAGGTTGGCTAGACCACTTAATCATTATGTTCCAACACTCCCCCCTTAATGTTAAGTGGGATAAGATAACATATGTCAATAGATTATCTGCCTGTGGTACACTACATGATTTACAATCCTTAAATCATAAAGGTTTTAGGCTAGCATATCGGTTGAAGGAATTATAACACCTTCATTATACTCAATTTACCTTTTGGTACAAAAGATTTGGAATCCCAAAGATCATCCCATGATCAGTGGATAAGTATGCTTTGTGAGTTTTTGCATGTTCTCGTAGCTTCTGTTGGTGTTCAAAATAGTCTTTCCCCATTTTTCCTTTGCAATCCAACAATTTACAGCCTGTGCCATATTTTATTCCCCCGTGTTGTGCTTGGGAGATCTCTACTTTCTTTTTGTTGCCATAATTAATTTGTTCCTATGTCGAAGTTTACATATGGGTTCATTTATGTTTCCTCATTTCTCTGTTCCTCTAAAGGGGTCTGTAATTTGGGTCTCCCATTCTCTGTTCATCTAAAAAACTTGGGCTTTCATGTTCTTTCCATCTCTCACAATCGGGATTTTCTTTCCTTGTCGTTTTTTCCCTGAATACTTGAAGGAAAATGAATGGATGTAGCTCTGGGGAGCATATTTGAGCCTTGTAATATTTCTAAATCCTCTATCCCTAGAAAAAAAAATTCATCTCCAGGATCAAATGGCAATTTTTCTACATTTTATGGTTTGACGAATGTTTCTCCCAGTCAAATTTGCATCCTTGCATCGACAGGGACATGTGGTGAGCACATGCTCATTCAGGGTCTCAAACTTGGGCACCATTCTAAAATTGTGCCATTGAGACACATGGAGGATTCCACTGGGTCTTCCCATACTTAGTCTTTTTCAAAAGGTTTTGGGAGGTGTGGGACACGTGGAGGAACCATGCCTGTTTGGGGACCGACCCTTGAGTTTCATTTTAAAGAAGCACCAAGAGGACACTTGGAGGCCTCTGCTAACTTTACATTTTGCTTATAATTTTTAACGGCCAAAAGAGATTTCCTCAGACTCTAACACATGGTGCCTTCCACTGAGCTTCAAGCCTTCAGACAAATCTTGCCAGACCAGGACATGTGGCAAGCCCGTACTCTTTCACATGGCCAGGGAAGTGGACCATTTGGGGAAACTTAAAATTTCTGCCCCTTATTCTCAAAAGGGTTAAAATATGAAAAATGGCCCGTAAGCCTGATAGAGGAAGGGTAAAAGCTTGCTCCAATCAACGACGGAGATGCGGACCTTTGGAGGAAAAATGGAAAATTTTCCCTTTGTGGAAAAAGGAGTTAAAAGTGAAAAAGGGATCGCGGTTCTGCTCGGACCCCACATCAGAGACTAGAATCGGAAGGGTGGAGCTACAGGGGAAGCTTTGAAATTTTTCCCTTTTCCGAAAGGGAGGTCAAATATCAAAATTTGGCCACGATTCCTTTTGGACCCACCTCAAGACACGTGTCAAGCTCATTTCTCGAGGGAAGAGGTGCGGAGAAAAATTGATTTTTTTTCCATTTTTTTCAAAAGGTTCTAAAAAGTCAAAGGAACCCCCTGGGCCTATTTTAAAATTGAATCTTCCACGTGGATGACCCAAATTCAAAGTAGAGATCAATGCCAACTGTGAGTCTGAATCTAATTCCCCCCCCCCCCCCACACTTTTAATAAAACACTCCTGGAAGTGCGAGTCTTCATGATTTCTTGGTATTTCCTACATGCCAAGTAGGGAGCCGAGCAAATTTTAATATCTAATTTTGGTGAGGGATATTTGGAGACGTCTTTCACCATTAAAATAGTCTAACTATCGGGCTCGATTTGATTTTCTATATTTCTTCTCCTGAGCATGCAAGGAACAAGATTTGGCATATTAGGGGTGGAAGTGGTTGAAAAATAGAAGGAAAAGTGATTTGTTAAAAAAAGGAGTTGAATGTGGGATATTTTTGAAGAGAACTGACCCCTGAGCCCCTGGATACTTTTTGCAAATCTAATTCTGGGAATCATGATCATGATCATGACAAGCACTAGTGGCACTCAATGTCTTGATTTTTGAGGGGAAAAGGCTCTTTTGTAAATGTTATAAATGACACAAATTTATCATGCAAATGGTTAGAGTGTGAGGGGTCGGGAATAATTTTCCTAATAGTAAAAAGGCTTGATAGAGCCCATCCTTTTTGAGAAGCTGATTGAGAAGAATGTATATCTATTTTGTATTTATTTGATCATGTCAAGGTGGTTGTGAGTGTACAACCATTGACGAGCTCTGATATTTTTCTAAAAACTTTCCCCTACTGATAAATATAATAAAACTCAAGTTATTATGTGCGGATCTTATACAAAATGTGTTGCTTTACTTTTGAATGTTTGTAAATATTTTTTCTTGTTCCTGTTGCAATCTTGTGTCAAAATATGTCTCAATCACACAAGTCTCAATCCTTGTTATAGTTTAGTGGCATCCGCAATTTCATTTCTCAGAAGATCTTTCATCTGGGAATGAAATAAATGATTTGAAATCACTTTTCTCTCATATGTTGACAGAGATTATGTGTAAGCCTCTGGGTGTACCTTAGGTGTGAGCATGCTCAGATATTGATTTTTTTTGGGTCTTCGAACTCGAGCCTTTGTGTTAGAATCTCATAGGTTGTATGAAAAAGTGCTAATCTGGGCCTCTATTGAAGCACATATTCTGGTTAAAGAAACATTTTAGCTTCTCTATGGCATTCTATTGGTTTAGTTTTCCATTTTGTAAAATTTCTCAAATATTAGGTATAATCAAATTTATCCTACTTCACCTCCCACAAAATTCACTCAAAACAACTAATCCTACCCATACTACCCTTGTTTGTCATGTGTGTAAACAAATGCACAAAGTTTACTACGAAAACATTTAGAAACAATTAGGATTCCAAATGCCTTTAGTAGCCTGACCCTTTCCTAGAGAATATCTCCACTATCTAGAGTGAAAAATCATGAGAGTTAGATTTTTTTGTATTGATCATATTTTCTTCAAGGTGTCCTTAACAACTTCATTAGGAAGGATATCTCCATCTCCTCCATAAACAAAAGACTACAAAAGGGTTATCTTACCTTTATTGAAAGGCAGAACCTAAAATAGTGAGGATAGATCAAATCCTCTTGAGGGTGCTATCCATTTCTCCACATTTGAGTGATTAAGGGCTAGGTAGATCCCATCCTCAGCTACAAAATGAATCATCATGATCTATTTGTCTCTAAGCTTCATGTTAAACCTGTGATGCTGCTCAGCTTCTGAAGGAGAATTGATTTTGGTAGCAATACCTTACTAGCGCCATTACTGGGCAATAATATGATTGCAGTTCATATTCAGACCCTGGAAAAACACTTCTTATATGCTCCAAGTGTTGTCTGTTATTCTTTCTGTTTCCACACCTAGTGCACTAGATTTCATTGATAAATCTCGGTAAAGAAAATTTAGATCATCCCATTTCTAGTTTCTAGTATTGAAAACCATTTGATAGATCATATTTTAGTGCATTTTCACAACTAAGCTGGAAATGCTTAGTGGCGACTCCCTGTGATCTAATTCTTGATAAGTATTAGTGGATTAATCTCTGTTAAGTGAAAAAAATTTAGCCTTTGCAAATCTGGAAGGAAGAATATCTTTATTTGCTAGGGATCCTACTAGGATATTATTTCCAGAGCTGGGAAAAAAAAATCATAAGGAAGAAAATCCTGGAGAGTTTAGAGATTAGCACACAAGAAAAGGGATCTCCATTGATGAAAGTGATCAGCCTATCATTTAATACTGCAACTCAAGTTCTTCTGAATTAGGTAGCCTCTTTGTGGAATTGAATTATCCAACTAGAGAAGGGACTTCATTTTATTTTGAAAAGTTTGCTTCTCATTTTGCCCCTATATTTTTAGAAGTTGATAGGGATTTCTATGCAACAAGGCCTTTGGGGGGTATCCATTCTAAAATTTATACCCTTGTGTTGTAAATACCCTCTACCCCTTATCAATTTATCACACCTCCAGGGTCACCTCCTCAAAAAAACACGGCCCTGCCCCCACCCAGACCTCCATTTATTATAAACACCTTTGGTCCTATAAATTTTATAGGGATGTCTTGTTATCTAATGCAGTTGCCCAGGATGTAAGGAATAGATTACCAAAGTTCCAAGGAAATAATGCTATAACTGGTGATCAACATCTAAAGCTATTTATCAATATTATGGAAGAATTTGAGATTGAACATGAAGATTTACATATTAAACTATTTATCCATAATTTGGAAGATGATGCAAGGGACTGGTATAAATATTTTCCAGATAATTCCATTGATTCTTAGACAGAGATGAACAATGCATTTAGATTGATGTATGGTGATAGAACTGACCCTAGGTTTCTTCTGTCAGAATTTGAAAACATCAAGAAGAATCCTAATGAGTCAGTACATGATTTCAACACAAGGTTTAATAATACCTTGAGGATATTTCCTATTAGGATAAGGCCATGTGATGAATCAAGTTTGATAAAATATGTAAATGCATTTGATAAAAAGGTTGCTTACTACTTAAGGGACAAAAACCCTACTAATTTGAGGTAGGCATTCACCATGGCCCTGCAAATTGAGAATAACATCAAGGAAATTAGGAAGCCTCCAAAAAGGGAGGGTGTAAAACTAATTAACCCAAAAAAACCTAAGACAAGCTTGCTTCTTATCCAAGAAGGGACTTGAAGCTTGATGTAGTTATTGTTGACTGCCCAGTCAAGTGGGGTATTTTGTTATCTAGAAAATGGGATGTAAGTGATGGTGGGAGTGTTCAAATGGATATGTCCTATGCCACCATCTCAATTAAGGTCATCGTATGAAGTTTTGTACATAAGTTTTGATGTTGATAACTTTGTAGGATTTACTGATGGAAAGGAGCACAAGATTGAAGAATGAAAATGGTGCCTTGAACAAATGGCTCTCAGATTTTCTTTATGGAGGACTCTATGTTTGATTGATGTGATATGTTTCATGCCCTATATCCTTGTGAAGAAATCAAAAGGTGCTGAAGTGTTGATTCTGTTTTCTCCAGGTTAGGAAAAATATGTTTTTTCCTTGCAACTCAATTTTGAGTGCAACTAATCAACTGAGGTTGAGTAAGTGAAGCACTGTTGTTAGGTTTAAGAATTGCTTGTAAATATGGTGTCAAAGACTATTCATTCCTCAAGGCAGACTCAGAATTAATTATAAATAGAAGTCAAAAAGATTTTGAATGCCACAAAGAATCAGTGAATGATTTAAGGGCTTTAATGACAAAGCATGTATGATTTGAGGATTTCATCTGAGATGTTTGATTCATTCAACATTTTACATAATGATAGGAATGTTAAATGACTTGGTCAAGAAAAGGAATTTCACAAGAAGTAGGGTCTCATTTTGACAATTGTACAGTGTCTCCCATATTGTGAATATGATGCAGAAATATTGAAAAGACCCTTTTCCCTGAAGAACATCCTAAGACACAGATAGGTATTTGATGATGATTTGTAATTCTGATCAAAAGATTTATGCAGAACAAGGGAGAGTTTTCTCATCAATGCATTGATTTGGTGTCAACGGTATGTGTCATAGAGGAGAAGGAAACCTTGTTTTTCAAGGGCATCATGCCAGCTAAAGACTAATACCATTTCCTCAAGGGTTGAGTTGCTCTTGAATCAAGATTTTGATAATGTTGATTACATTATTAAGTAGTACATATGAAAGCATCGAGGGATGTTGAGGAGCATGAGGATTTTGGTACTGAAATCAGAAAGACTACCCTAAGTAAAAAAATAAACATTTGGTTAGGCAATAACCTCAGTAAGGAGGAGAAGAGGAGCATACATCCAATTGTTGAAAAAGTATCAGGACTACATGGCCTGGACTTATGTCTGGAGCTAAAGGCATACATAGATCCATTTGTTTCACTACATGAGATTCCCTTAGAGTCTAATGCAAACTCCTTTCACACAAGAAGAAGAGTCCAATCAATCCACTCCTATCTCTTAAGATGCAAGAGGAACTGAAGAAACTAAGGGATGGAGGGATTATTCAGCCCACAATGGTATTCTTCTTGGGTTTTGAAGTTCCTAGTACTGAGTTAGGTGAGAAGAATGGTGACATCCAAGCTATGAATCTTGTGCTTGATTAGTAAGAAATGTTGAATAGAGCATCAACGAAGGATAATTATCCTATTACTATAGCATAGGCTAAAAATGTTGTAGCTAGTGACTGGCTCTGAATTGTCTCTCCACCCTAGATGGTTTCTCTAGTTATAACCAATTTGTGGTGAAGGAATCATGAGAGGATCAGGACAACCTGTTACTACTACTTATGGGGATGTAATGTGTATGTAAGGATTGCCCAAGTATTGATTTTATGAACTATTGGAGCCACCTTGCTGACAAAAGAAGCAATGTATGTTGAAGAATTTGTTGGTTACATCAAATGAGTATATTGGAAATGTATCAAGATGATGTAACAATATTTTCTAGGAAGAGAATGGTGTTGTCACCTGATACACTTGGAGAAGATGTTGATTCAAGAACTGTAGAGAATATGGCATCTCACTCAATCCAAAGAAGTGCCACTGTTGGAGTGCAAAAAGTTTGAGAATTTCTTGGCCACATCATGTCACAAGAAGGGGTTATTGTCATTGGATCCAGAATTAGGGTAGAGGCCATCAACAAGGTCCCAATTCCAAGGACTAAGAACAGGAATTCAATATTTCTTTGGGAAACAGATACAACTTCATCAGGAGATTTCATATCAAACTTTGCTTGAGTTGACTATTCCAATCACTTGCATCATGCCAGGAAAAAGGACAAGGCCATAAAATGGGAGGTTAGGTCACCATCTAATCTTTTAATGGGATTGTCCCCAGATTCATAAAATCATGCACCTATTCTAGAAGCTCCAAACTATAAGAAGACCCTTTAAACAATTGTTCTCTTTTTCTTCAGAGAACACTATTACTTCTATGGCTGCTGCAGAAGGATGATGAAGGAGCTGAGAGGCCAATTACCTTTTGCTCAAAATAGGAATTACCCCATTTTACCTTTGCAATCCATCGATTTATTGCCTCTGCCATATTTCATTCCCCCATGTTGTGCCTGGGAGATCTAGGCTTTATTTTTGTTTCCATATTTATTTGTTCCTGATTTCTACAGATTGGTACATTTATGTTTCCTCACACTCTATTCCTCTGGAGACATCTGTAATTTGGGTCTCTCGTTCTCTGTTCATCTAAAAAACTTCCAGGCTTTGACATGGATTTCCATCTCATGAAGCTGTTAGAGATTTGGGCTATGGCTAAGTCATTTTGGATGAATAAAATTGAAACTAAAATGAATGGATGTAGAAGAAGGTAGGGTATTTGAGCTATGTAAAATTTATGAATCCTTTGTCCTTGGAAAAAAATTCATCTCTATCTCATACATGGTGAATTTTTAAGTACATTTAAGTATGAACCAGAAAAGAGCCCTTAAGTTGGCATTTCTAGAAATATGTCAAATTTACTTATTATGGGTTAGCATCGACAAGGACCTAAAGGCGAGTCAACGCTCATTCAAGGTCTCAAACTTGGCCACCATTATGAAATTGTGCCATGGAGACATGTGGAGGCTTCCGCCAAGTCTTCCCATACTTAGTATTTTTCAAAAGGTTTTGGGAGCGAACCTCTTCAAGGGAGGAACTGTGCATGTTTGGGGACTAACCCTGAGTTTAATTTGAAAGAAGTTCTCATGAGGACACTTGGAGGCCTCACTCACTTTCTTTGCATTTTATCTTGAAGCTTTTCAATAGCCAAAGGAGATTTCCTTGGACTCTGACACATGGCACCTTCCGCTAAGCTTCAAGCCTTCAAAAAAATTCTTGTAGCCATTGATTACTTTACTAAATAGGTGGAAGAAATCCCCACCTTTAGAAGGCAACACACCAAATTGTCATGGGAACTTTGTGCTAAGATGCACATCATCTGTAGGTTTGGGGTGCCAGTCAAGATTATTGTTGAAAATGCCATGAGCTTTAGGGAACTAAACCTTTAGTGGAAATGTGTAATATATATTTGATCAACTTGACATATGCCTCTAAAAGGGTTACAATCCCCAAGGAAATGGACAAGTTGAGTCCAGTAATAAGGAATTTGTTGAAGATTACTCATAAGAACCTTAGTGCTGAACAAGAGGAAAATGGGGTGAGAAGTTGAATTTTGTTGTCTGGGTAGACTGAATTATTGTTAAAAGAGCCACAGGAAAGAGTCCATTTGAAGCTGGTGTATAGAACTCAGGCCCTACTACCCTTGGATATGCAATTATCCTCATATCAGTTCATTCACCAACTGAAGGATCAAGACAGTGAGTCCTTATGATGCTTGCATTAACTAGATTGTGCAGAACTTGATGAAGAAAGGAGGGCATCTCACCAGAAGGCATGTAAAAAGTTTAGAGGTTTTCTATCCTTGTCCTTGTCAGAATTTAATCTATCCTTGTGGATTATTGCCCTGAATACTTCAAAGTAGAAAATGAATGTATGTAGCTCTGAGGAGTCGTATTTGATGGAAAATTTCCCCCCATTTTTAATGGAGAAAGGAGTTAAAAGCAAAGAAGTGAAGTCTTTATGATTTCTGCTGGGATTTCCTACATCCAGGGACTAGAGGGGCAGAAGGGTGGATATCTACAGTTTGGTGAAACATGGAAGATTCTTTCCATTTTCGAAAATGGTCTGAGGTATCAATATCAAAATTTGGTTGTGGTTCCTCTTGGGACCCACCTCAGGAACCATATTTGAAAGATCAGGGGCTCATTGGTCGCATAGAGGCAAGAGTGATTTGCGGAGCAAGGAGTTGCAAATTTTCTTGATTTTTTCAAAGAGACCTGTAAAAAGTCAAAGAGAACCTGACAGCCGGTTATAGATCTGATTCTTGGAATCACAATCATGATCATGAAAAGCACTTGTGGCACTTAATGTCTTATATTTTTGGGGGAAAAGGCTCTGTTGTAAATTTTATAAATGGCAAAAATTTATCATGCAAATGGTTGGAGTGTGAGGGGTCAGGACTGAATTTCCTACTAGAAAAAAGATTTGATTGAGCCCATCCTTTTTGAGAAGCTTATTGAGAAGCCTATATATCTCTTTTGTATTGAATTTGATCATGTCAAGGTGGTTGTGAGTGTTACAACCATTGAAAAGATCTGAGATTGTTCTAGAAAATTTCCCTTGCTGATAAATTTAATCAAACTCAAGATATTATGTGTGGATCTTATACAAAATGTGTGGCTTTACTTCTGAAAGTCTACAAATAGTTGTTCTTGTTCCTGTTGTAATACTTGTGTCAAAATTTTGTCTTAATCACACATGTCTCAGTCCTTGTGATAGTTGAGTGGCATCTGTAATTTCATTTCTTAGAAGAGCTTTCATTTGGTAGTGAAATAAATGATTTAAAGTCACTTTTCTCTCATATGTTGATAGAGATTTTCTGTAAGCCTCTGGGTGTACCTCAGGTGTGATTGGGCTCAGATCTTGATGTTTTGTTAGGTCTTCCAACTCGAGCCTTCATGTTAGAATCTCATAGGTTGTACATGAAAAAGTGTTAATCTGGGCCTCGATTGAAGCACATATTCTATTTAAAGAAACATTTTAGCTGCTATCTGGCATTCTGTTGGTTTACTTTTCCATTTTGCAAAATTTCTCAAATATTAGGTATAATCCACTTTATCCTACTTCACCTCCCACCAAATTCACTCAAAATAACTAATCCTACCCATAATAACCTTGTTTGTCATGTGTATATACAAATGCACAAATTTTACTACCAAAATATGCAAAAATAATCAAGATTCCAAATGACTTTAGTAGCCTGAACCTTGCCTAAAGAATATCTCCACTATCTAGAGTGACAACTAGTGAGAGTTAGATTTTTTTGCATTGATCATATTTTCTTCAAGGTCTCCTTAAGAAATTTATTAGGAAGGATATCTCCATCTCCCCCATAAACAAAAGGCTACAAAAGGGTTCTCTTACCTTGGTAGAAAGGAACAACCTAAAATAGTGAGGATAGATCAAATCCTCTTGAGGGTGCTATCCATTTCTCCACATCTGAGTGATTAAGGGTTAGCTAGGATCCCATCCCTAGCTACAAAATGACTCATCATGATCTATCTATCTCTAAGCTTCCTGTTAAAACCGTGATGCTACTCGGACTTTGAAGGAGAATCAATTTAGGTACCAATAATTTCTCATAAAACATTATTGAACCCAAGCATATAGGAGTCTTTTACAACCAAGGACCTCCTTAACAATATGCTTGTATAGGATTTTTACTAATAAAATTAATAGCACTAAATATTTTACTAAAGACCACCTTTAAGATATTTCTACATTTCTTTCCTAAAAAGAAGTCGATGAGGTATACATGCCCGAAGGTATTTTTAAACTTGCACAACAGTATTTTTTACACTTGCCCAAAGGTCTTTTACAAATGTCTGAAGGTATTTTTACAAAAACCAAGTTCCAATAGGAGGTGACTTTATCATGCACACTCCTCCTCAATGGCAACTCTTACAATCCATATTTTTTACGAAAGTGACAAAACTTTGCAACACTCAAGGAATTTGTGAAGATGTCAGCAACCTACTCTTCAGTCAACAAAAACATGAGATTTATGTAATCACTTAGCACCTTCTCACTAGTGAAGCATATATGTATCTCAATGTTCTTCATCCTCTGATGTTGAACCCGATTCTTAATCAAGATTAATACAAATCTAGCCACCACATTGAAGAGGAATACTTCCTTTAACTTCCATGTTTATCTCTACCAATAGCCACTTCAGTCGACATGGCTTCTTTACTTCTTCCATTGTACTTCTCTGCCTTAGTAGAAGAAATGAAGACTGTTGATTGCATTTTTTGTTCTAAGTAATGGTTCCTACACCCAAAAAAATTGAACACATATCCATTATATTTTATAACACAACATCAATATGGTTAGAATCACAAACTCCATATAAGATAACATTTTCATTCTTAGTATAATGCAACCCATAATTGATTGTTCCCTTAATATATCTAAAAATTATTTTTACAAGATCCCAATGATCTCTAAAAAAAATTCCTGCCTAAACCTTGAAGTAATTCCTACTGTATAGGAAATATCTGATCTAGTTATAGTTAGATAAATCAAACTATCAACTAAAAATATATGAAATAGATCAACCTTTTTCATATGTAAATTTAGGGTCAATATTTATTCCAACTTCCATTGAAGTAGAAAATGGTTTACAAAAAATTATAAGAAATTTTTTCAATATAATGGTTGCATATTGTCTTTTCAAAAATAACAATAGAATGAAATAGAGTCATATAAATAACATGATGTGAGAGACCTAACTCATTCATTTCAAATTACTGCTTCAATTTCTCTTTAATCCTATGAATTAAATCGGAATTATCACCAGTCATAAGTAAATCATCAACATATATACATATAATGATAATATGTGAGCCTTATTTCTTAATAAATATATCATTGTTAAAAGAACAATTACCAAAACCTAATAGTTTAAATAAGGAAACAATTTTCTCACACCAAACTCTAAGAGCTTGTTTTAAACCATACAAGGATTTCTCAACTTACAAACATAGTTTTCTTTACTAATTTCTTCAAATCATTTAGGTTGAAACATGTAAAATTCTTCTTTTAAATCATAATTCAAAAAAATATTTTTGTTATCCATTTAGTGGATTTCCCACCAAAATTGAGCGAAAATGACTAATAAGGGCCTAATAATACTCATTTTAGATACAAGGGAAAATGTCTCAACATAAACAATATCAGGTTTCTAAGTGAAACCTCTAGCAATATGTCTAGATTTTTGTTAATACTACCATCAACATTATATTTTACTTTGTATATCCACCTAAACCCTATAATACTTCGTGGCTCAGGTTCATACAAGGTAATTAATTCATGGTACATATGATGGCTTTTGGTCATTTTCCTAAGGTTAATATGATTTGAATTTTCTAATATAGATTGAGCCCAATTTAATTTCTTATATAGGAAGATAAGAGTTTCAGAAATATCTATAACATCAAAACATTGTCATGACCATTTACTAAATTAGAATCAAAACCATCATTTAGAAGCATTTAATTAAGTAACTTCAAGAGAAGAAGACAACACATGTAAACCTTTCACGAGATTATATCTAGATATTTTATATAAGCTTCAATAATTAACATGTCCTAACCTCTCATGATAGTTTTAAAGTATTCAAAATCTGAGATATAAAACAAGATCCAGAAGAGAAATCATTAAAAATATATAAACCATTTCTTTGAATTCCTTTAGCTATTATAATCTAATTACTATCCTTGATATACCAAGTATCCTTTATGAATGGATTCTAGTTGTTTCCATACCTCTTTCAGATGTTCGATATTACCAATGTGTAAAAGGTACTCATCATTCACATTTTACAAAATCATAAACAAAACCTCCTACATTCATTGCAAGAATGCATTCATGGTATCTACATTTGCTTGATGACCAGTGGGAGCAACCTTAGATCCAAAAACAATCATCTAGAGTTTCCTCACCATAAATTTTGTTTTGACCCAAATGTTGTAGTTGGTTTCATTTAGGATTTAGATTTTGTCAAGACAGAAATAGCTGGATGCCATTATTTTTCTAAACCTATAAAATACAACTCATTATAATATACAATGTACCACAGAGTTAGATACATGTTTATCGATAATAAAAATAACACTTTTAATATAATCATATCTAAATTTTATAGATCTAAAGAAATTATTTTATCATAACTAATTTTATCATTAAAATTCAATATAATTAATCTCTCATGATGTAAATAATAACCCGCAATATAAAGGAATCTGCATTCTACCCCAGATTTATATAAAAAATATTTTTAACCATATAAAAGTGAAGAAGAGACCCCTAAGAATGCATAACAACATCAATTTTTTTTTTTAAATATAGACAAAGATCCGACCAACTTAAATTTAACGTTTAAATGATAGTCATAATAGCTTATTTTTTGGTCTATTGTGACGATCATTTGAACATCAATTTTAACACAATGAAAGTTTCCTTGAACCTATGAGCTTAAATTTGACGTCTAAATGACCATCATATTATCTTATGTTTAGTCTACAGTGACGGTCATTTGACCGTCAAATTTAATGAAGCTAAAATTTCTTGTATATTTCCAGAATGTGAAATTCCATAATTTCTTCTTCTGTATAATATTTGGGAGGTTATATTTTAATACATTAAAATAACCTATTATAATTTATAATGTAAAAATATATACATTTTTTTAATTAAAAAAAGGTATATAGTTTATAGAATGTAAATAAAAAACAACATATATTTCATAAAAATTATAAACTATAGTATATTTTTTATATAAAAAATCACATAACCCTTATTAAAAGGGTTTAAAGGACATAGACCAAGTTAAAATAATTTTACCAAGTACTAATAGATTTATGAGAGTATAGATTAACCTGCATATTTTATAGAGGGGACAAGTAATTTCACCCGACCAATGAAATAAATTGAAATCCCTATTTTTATGAACCTTGTCTCCTCCCTTCATTTACTCTTAATTTTACCCCGCAAACATTTAAAACTATGGAAATATTGCAAAATATTTTATATAATTCCTGCAAGCTAAAAATTTTAGCACTTTAATGTGGCTATAACTACTAATATTTTAATAAATATTTACCACTTCATGTGGTCCACCAATAAACTAGCCTTTTTTTTAAATTCTTCATTTATACTTGAGAGTTCGACATTTATACCTGAGATATTATCTCATTTTATTTTTCGTTCCCACTCTTATATAAAAGAAAACCTTTAAATAGTTTTATTTATATAGTTTTTATAAACTATAAGATATAAATGAATGGGGCCTCCCCCTTACATGGCTAATATAAATGGTTCAGGACAAATGTTAGGTTTTATTTAATAAGTATTAATATTTAAAAAGTAATCCCTTCATGGCTAAGCAATAAACATAGGCCCCCTTACTAAACACTTAGGTTTTTCCTTTAAACATATATAAACCAAATCTAATAAAATTTATATTTTAAGCCATTTAAACTAACCATATATATAAAATATGATTCAAACTTAGGTTTGTTTCTTTTATTACAAAAAATATATATGCCTAGATTTATAAGTTAAGTTTAAATATGATTTAAACTTAGGCTTAAAATTTGGTCTGTTGACTCTTCTCTCAATCCCATGTAATTGTAATATGTTTGAAGGATTTTACTATATAGCTTTTATTTTCCAAAACTAAATAAATTTTAATATGATATTTATATAAAGTATTATATAAACCTTATTCTATATTCTATATATTTATTTAATAATAATAATATAGTTTTTAAATTATATAGGATATTGTTATAGATTAACTATAAACTATAGTTTTTCAAATCGAATCTTTTTAGAGGGGACCAAAGAACACGGGTATGAATATACCATCCGAAATATTTAATTTGTAAAAATTTGAAATTATACAAAACATGAAAATTATTTCATATAGTAATAAAAAAAAAAATTTCTGTATGTGATTTTCACGCAGATAAATATTTGAAGCCCATTTCACCTGTGCACATATCAACCTCCAAAAAAATATTAATTCCATATAATTTACAAAATTTAAATGAAAGTAAGAATCATATCATATTACATCTCCTCCCAAAAGAAATTAGGGATTTAAAATTGAAAATTTCTAAATTTTTTACCGAGAGTTTAATTGCACAAATGTGATGACAAAATAAATTTGGGAAAAAAAAAATAAGACCAGATACTTTTAAATACCCTTTCGGGTTGGTTAAAAAATCATACAAATTAAATAAATAAAATACCAAACATATGATCTTAATTTATTTAATTTACCTCGCTCCATTACCATGTTAAAATTTGAGGATTCTAATAAATAAAGATTTAATCAACCTACATATTACATAATGTTACAATAAATATTTAAATAAATATTACAACACAATATTTATAGTGGAAAACCCCAATAGGGTAAAAACCACTTTGAAAATAACATTTTACTTCAAATAACTTATTTTACATCCAATAAGATTGCCTCCTCCTTTGAAACCCTATTTACCAAGGGTAAAACCAAATCACTTCATTTGCACACCTTTGATATATTTCCTGAATATATTAAATGAGGACTTAAAGTCCTTTTTATATAAGGTGATCGGGTATGTCTCCCGACCCACCTTTTCAACCTAAAATGGTTAACACATACATCTAGGTTTATAATATTTAATATTAGAAATATAATCATTTTATGATATTAAATATTTAACCTAAAGTATATACCTAGGTTAGCATATTTAATAATAGAAATATAAACATTTCATATTATTAAATATTAACATATATATTAGTGATAGACCCATATACATTAAGGGTTGGATACACCACTTAGTCATTATGTTCCAACAAGATCCTCCACTTTAACAAAAATTTAAAAATAACTTAGAATCTTGTAAGTGAGATTCATTCTTACTTATAATGATATCCATCTTGTGTCAACATCTTTCAGCAATTTTTTTAAAAAAATCATCCCAACAGATAATATCTTAAACTTTGAAAATCATTTAGGACTTCTTGACATATATTAATGCAATTCATGTATAAGATCGTCTACTTTAACAAAAATTTCAAAATAACTTAGAATCTTGTAAGTGAGATTCATTTTGTGAGCCATGCAGTGAATAGGTATCATGTACAAGACTACAATTGTTTGAAGACAAATAAAAATCTCATTTTTATGACCTTATATGACAGTCACCCCATCAACTCCAACACAAATTAGCTTTGTATATATTGAATGATCATCCATACTAGCTATTTCCTTCAAATTTTTAATAATAATTTTGAAAATTTTCTCAGAATTTCAGTTCTCCAAAATTGTTTGCAAAGTTAGCAGATTATTTTCCCTAAAATGGTTATTGAAACTGAGAATGTAGACATGCATGCATACCCAATATGTATTGTCTATTATTATGACCTCATCAATCGACAATGCGATGAAATTCACATTTTTACCTTCTCTCTCAAATCAATGATTTCAATTTCTACCATACACATTATCATTTCCCATGCACTAGTATCTAAACGATGTGTTGTTAGAATGTTTAGAAATACATTAGATTGAAACAATATCTTATAATCAGTGATATATGAAATTGGTCTTCCCTTTTTTTAAATGTGAAATATTGTCCTGAATTGTATAAGTTTTTCTGGAAGACTTACATTATTAGCTTTTACAAATTGAGACTCTATTGTTCCACCTTTCTCAACTAGTTCTTGAATATAGCTATGATTATTGTCATATTCTGTTTTATATCTCATATGTAAACAATCTTCATTAGTTTTCCATCTAGTTATTTTTATTATTCTTCCATCATCTTGATTTTTAGACTCATATACTTTCCCACAATACTTTTCTATTGTGTCCAACTTCAATTACATTTTGTGGTCTCTGCCTAGCTTCTAACTACATATAGTACATCTATTTTTTTAGGAGTATCAGTACTATTTTCTGATTTAACAAGTTCAATGAATGAATATTTGGCTGACCATTCAAATTTATAAGTCCTTCCTAAAGTCCACTTCTCACTCTTACGTTTCTGATATGTGTTTCTAGAATACTTATCTAAAGTTTGAGTTGGATTGAAAATGGGATTATCAATATTATCAATGTGAATTGAATTACTCTATTGATTGGGAATTTCATCTGGAGTAAGGTAATTTCTAGGGTTTTCTACATTTAAAATAAATTAGTTTTCTTATTACATCCTTAAATAAATCAACAAATAAAGTAACATTAACATAATAAGAGTAAAAATTACCTCTTTCCACTGGGGTTACTATGGGTAGACTGAAATATTTTAAAATTTACATGTCAGGTTTTTTTTTTCCTTGAGTTTTATTCATTTGTAAGAGGGGCCATCATATGGGTGATTTTGAAGTATGCACATATGAAAAAAAAAGTGTCAGGTAAGATCTGTAAAAAATAAATGCAAGACATTGAAAAATAAAGATCATACTATGGGAAAATAACACCAATTAATATTACCAAATGGTAACACAAAATAATATTATCAAAAAACAACACAAATTAATGTTGTTGAATGGTAACACAAACTAATATTGTCAAACAGTAACACAAATTAATTTTTTCAAATAGTAACATAAAATAATACTATCAAACGAAAACAAAAATTAATTTTTCCATCTAGTAACATGTTCTTTTTACCATTCAATATTACATATTCACCTTACTATTGATGCATAATCACAACACCCCTGGTTGTTTGCAACTCGATAGATTGAAAATGTCAGTTTGATTGCATAACATGGAGCTTTTCCCAAAGTGTGGGACCTCACGAATGGGAAATATCTCCAAATGATAGTCAGTTCCTATTCCTCTATTCTGATGTACACATCCAAATTGTATAGGATCTATTCTAACTTGCCAAGGAGACATGGTTAATAAGATTAGAAGAAATTAAACCTAATCTAATAGAGGTGATGTACCAAAAGGAATGTTGAAAACCTGCTTTGCATGGAGATGGAAACTACAATCAGACTAAGAAGGATGAAAATAAACCATAAATCAATCCACTGATGAGAATACACTAACCATTAACCATGTAATAAAATAACCATGAACAGAGAACCAAGATTGCAATGAGAGATCAGAATGAAAAATGAACATAAGAGAGGGTTGACATCCATCCACAGACTTGTATTATTCCTTGAAATATTTGATACAGTGCATTACAATGGCCAAGAGGCACAAACTTACATTACAACTTGAATGGGAGGTTTGAACTCCAAAAATACACTTACAGACAAGAGAAGAAGGGAGGGTGCAAAGCAAAGTTATCCAACATTAGAATAATGCCCCTCCTTACAATATATATCAAGAATGAGAGAAGGGAGAGAGGAAAGAAACTCAAAATCTTTCTTCAACCAGCCTAAAATGCATTGAATTTACCTACAACAATTATAGGTGCCACTGCAAAATGTATACCTCCATGTATTATGCCTTGTTTGGCAAAAAAAGAAGCCCATGCCTCATCCTTGTGGTAGGTGAGAAACCAGGGAACACCCTCTAAAATGGCAGACTGTATTTCAT
Source organism: Taxus chinensis (assembly GCA_019776745.2). Lineage (NCBI taxonomy): Eukaryota > Viridiplantae > Streptophyta > Pinopsida > Cupressales > Taxaceae > Taxus > Taxus chinensis. The sequence goes on along the minus strand of CM034147.1, from coordinate 745,083,928 downwards.
CATTTTTAATAACTTAGTCTTATTTAAATTAATATAACCAGTTGTAGTTGTGTAGATGACACTGAGAGATTTCCAAAAAGTCATTTCTTATGTAAATACGAGCTCCTAGTCAAAATTTATGGCCATCTAAAGATTGGGGTGCCATACCATATTAATGGCAAGTGGTTGGCTCTATTCTTTAGACTCCTAAATGCATCGTAACCTCTGAAATCTGAAATTTTGTACTTTCGGGCATTTTGACTTTAAAGGTTTCTGTTATTGTTCATCTGTTTGAGCATGTCAAAACTCTGAAACAGTGAAGTCTAAAATTGAGAAATTTAGACCTTTCCATTTCAGAGATTGGGTTGTTGTTCATTCACTTGAGTCAACAAAACCTCTGAACCTCCGAAATCCCAAAGTTCATAATTCAAACTTTGGGTTTTAGAAATTTTGAATTTTGGGGATTTTGGGATTTCAAGAATCAGGTTTTCACGATTTTGGGGTTCGGGTTTTCTAGGTTTTTTTATCCATCTAGGCACATTAAACCTCTAAACCTCTAAAATCCCAAAGCCTGAAATTTCTACTTCAGGTTTTGGACATTTTGAATTTTGGGGATTTCAAACTTTCAGGAATCAGGTTTTCAAGATTTTGGGGTTTGTGTTTTTGGGGTTTCAATGTTCAAGTTTTTGGGGTTTGTTTATTTATTTGAGCACATGAAACCTCCAAACCTCTAAAAACCTGAAGTTAGAAATTCAGAATTTGGGTTTTAGACATTTTTAATTTCAGGGATTTTACACCTTTTTCCTCACAGTTTCTGAATTTCTCCCTAGCCTACCTACGAATGGCTCCACCTCCAAAATCTGAAATTTTAGACTTCAAAGCTTCTCCATTTCCCAAAAAATATCTGCAATGCTCAACCTATTTCAACCTATTCGATCAATGCAAAAATGTGAGCCCCCATGATTGAATCAACCCCATTTTCTTGGTGGTTTCATGTTTGTTCAATTTTTTCTAAGGGGCAAAAATTGGATAAAACTTAATTTATGCCAACACAAATTAATATTGTCATTCGGTAACATTTCTAAAAAAAAACCTTAATAGAGAGATAATTCACTTTTTTGCTTACATCTTTAATTTATTCCTTCAGTTTTTTTGGGTTATACTTTCATATTTTTCATAGGATTATTAACGAATTTTGAAAGTAAATTGTATTACTATATTATGGATAATTAATCCTATATATAATATTAAATTATAACATGAAGGAGAATATACTAACATTGGTCGGCCCTTTGTGGAAAAACTAAGGTGAAATTATATTCAAATTTATTTAGGACCTATAGATGTTTGGAAAATGTGTTATCATATGGTAGTAAAAAATTCATGAATATTCTCCCCTAAAATGAACCCTGAGGTGCAAAATCATCGAACCTATTTCTCACATATTCACCTCCATTGCTAGTTCCAGGAACTTTGATAGACATATAAGCTTGTCTATCAATGAGAGCCTTGAAGTCTCGAAAGTGATAAAAGACTTCATATTTGTGTTTGAGAATGTAAACCTACTTATAACATGAAAATTCATCAATGAAATTATCTATAGATCCCTATTTAATAAAGGAGTTTGAAAAGGGCCATATATGTCCCTACAAACAAGATCCAAGTGATAAGAGGCCCTCCAGGATTTTCCCTTTCCAAATTTATCTTCGAGGTGCTTCTTAAGGGCACAAAACCCACAAAGAACCTTCAAAACATTGACCCGAGGTAGTTTTTGAACATTTTATTTTGGCTTGATTTTTTAAGGTAATGATAGTTTAAATGGACAAAACATTCGTGTCATAGTTTACTAACCTCATTTTTGTGAGTAAGCAAGGAAGTGGGATAATATTCGAGATAAAAGAGGGAAATATACAACCAAGCATGGTAATCCACCTCTCTCTAAACCATTATAGTCTCATTGTGAAGCTCTTTAATGATCACCAAGTTAGGGTTAAATTACACTCACATCCCTTGACCAATATGGGTAATTTGGTTAGCTGATATTAGATTGGTACATAGATTTTAAACATTTAAAACATTGTTAAAGGTTCCACCATATAGCTCCATTGATTCACCACTAGCAATCAGCATAGATGTGTCATGACCAAGAGTGATTTAGGACATACCACATGGTTTAATTCTAGAAAGCATTGCATGTGAAGAACCCATGTGGTGTGAGGCACTAAAATCTATAACCTATGATGATGATCGAGAAACTCTTTCTACGAGGGATTTTCCTTTCTTCTTCTCATATTTGGTTTCATTTTCCTTAGAAGACTCAGGTTTTGGAGAATTTTTCTTGATAGAGTCAGGAACACCTATATTATGTTTCTCAATCAACTTAATTATGTAGTCAATTTTTTTTCATGCATTGATGTTCTCCATGTCCCAACTTCTTGCAATATAAACACTTGTACTTCTCTTTTGTTTGAGGCTCATAAGTAGAGGAAGAAGTGTTTGTGTTTGATTTGGATTGGGTGGACTTAGATTCCTTCTTAGCTTGGTCATTTTTCTTTGATTTTTTCTATTTTTTCTTCTCCTTTCCTTTATAATTAGTTTTTACTAAAGCATGTGACTTGGACTTGATTACATGCATTATAATCAACTTTTCATGTTCTCGAATGAGATGAGAAGAAAATTTGTAGAATGAGGGAATCTTTCAAGAAGTCCCTAAAGTATATTTCATAGCATGAAAAGTATAAATGAAGATAGAGTATTCATGTTCAAGATTAGAAATAATGTTTAAAATCATTTGTTCATCCTTCTTATCAACTCCACATCCTTTCAACAATAGACTCGCATGGAAAAATTTGGAGAAGAAGGCTTGTATGTTATCGAAGTTACTAGGAATCAAACCTAATTTTTTTTTCTCTAACTCATGTAATATTATTTTTCAAACAAACATCTAAATTTTTCCAAGCTTCAACAGGTATTTTGGAAGACTCAATGTGAAATAGAAGGTTAGATGAAATAGACATACAGAGAAGAAAAATTCTTTGTCACATCAGTTGAACCACTTGGATTTCTCATGTTCATTCTCGGGTTCAATTTTCACTCCTATAGTGATGTGATATAACCATTTACCCCTTATTTTGATTATCATTTTAGACTTACATTCAAATAAATTAGACTCCATAATTAAAGGAACATTGCTAACATCCATCATAGGGAAAGAGAAATAAAAAGGTAAAAAATAAATGAAATGCACACACACCCAGAATAATTTTTTTACCCCCTATTTGTGGCACTTTATAATTAGTGTGTTAATTACAATATGATGTGTTAGTACAATGTGAAATATTTTTCCACTCACCTTACAATTGGAATAATCTGTGAAAGTGTGGAAACCACAATATGTTTCATTCATGCGCGACGAGAGGACATTGTAATAAACACAAAAAACAAGGTATAAACCAAGTGAAAATGCGGAAAAAAGGTTTTATGTGAGAAAAATCATATTATTTCCTGATTTCACTCCATTTCCACAGGGTTATGGTAGACATTATCATTAACCTACAAACAATAACAAGAGCATGAGTACAATGGGAAGGCTTGAAAATGGTCTGAAGAAGCCTAATAACCATATTTTAGGTCAAAAAAGATAATGCCCCTAGATTGATTGATTCTTAGATTAATTTCTTTCTAATTATTTTTAACCTAAATTATTCTATTTAAAAAATAGAAAAAAATAATTAAGAAAATGAAAAAGGAGGATGATATTACCTTTAGGCTAGTTCAACTCTGCAAGATGGTTGACGAGATGGTAGGACGAGCTAGCTTTCAGATAGGAGTGAGAAGAGAGAGTGATATGGAAGGTGAGTAGTAGCGATTAGGGGTTGGTCATGGCAATAAACATGGTGAGTAGGTAGGTGAGAATTGATTTGAAATGATGAGTGATAGCGGAAGACTCAGGAGATCTACTCAAGGATAAATCAGGTTGAAGGGTTACATGTAGACTGATCCGCAGGCAAGTCTGGAGCCAAGATAGACAAGGTTACAAATGATTCAAGGGTTAAGCGAGTTGAGGGATGAGTAATTTGAGGGTCGAGGTGAGTGAGGCAAAAGTTTCAAGTAGGGAGTGGATAAGGTGAGCTACAGAAGGAGAGCCGAAGTAGAGCTGAGTATGGGTGATCTGGATTCAGACGAGCTGAGTTAGAATGGTTAACCTGTGATGGAAAGGTTGTATACGATGTGTTTTCAAGTAGGGGTAATAGTGTATAGGGAAAATTTTGGTAAGGGTGGAGCTCATAGATCTAATGGAACATGGCTCAAGGTTGTGAGAGTTGATTCGGGACAGAGTGAGGTAATGAAATAAGTGATAGAGTAGAGAGGAGCTTGTGAGGATCTCAGAATGAAAGGAAATGAATGTTATGAGGGGCACAAATATAAGTCATAGGAGGGAGCTCGAAAATCTCTATGGGAGATCTAAACACAAATTTGTAGGGGTATGAAAAATACATCTCCGTGGGTGAGCAAGGAGCATCTCGATCGAGCTGGGGTGAGTTGGCCCTTAGACTAAAAAACCTCCCACTGAAATTTCTAAACTTCATATTTTCCCACTAAACCTGCAGACCTGCACACATGCTAAGGTACACAAAACTAAGCATAACAACCTTTAAAACATTAAAATAACAAAATTAATGAAACTATTACACTTATTCCAATGTAGATCAAAACTTAAACTAGGAGATGAATAATGAACACGAAATTGAGAGTGATCAACAATAAGTACTATGATTGACATGATCACCGAGACAAAGCTCTAATACCATGAAAGAGGGCATGAAGATCTCCTATAATAGTCTGCACATAGACGTAGTTTCATTCGAATGATAACGTGAAATTTTTCCAAGTAATTAGAAAGATACAATTAACTCAATGAACTTTTGAATGCAAAAAAATGGTCTACTCATCCTCGTAGATCAAAAATGAGAAAGTACATATTGGGAGTGATGTGTAGCTCTCATGCCTAGAGTCATCATACCTACATAAGGGAGAAAGGAGTTAAAATTAAGAAATGGAATGTGATTCTTGTATGATATATGACACTTATAATGCATATGAAAATTATGAAAGATTCCATGACAAAATCTCTCGTATGTCATATAACTCCTAAAATACCTATGACTCACCTAAGTGAGATGACTCACCATGTGTGAGATGAAATAACTAAATAAATTATTAAATGGTAATATAAACCCTCACACAAACAAATTTGAGTCCAATAGTAAGAATTTGATTCAAGTAGGAAAAATTTGGAATTGAACAAGAAAAAGTGGGATAAGAATCTAATATTTTCCAATTGGGAAAATAGAACCATTGCTTGAAAGTCTATAGGAAGAATTAATTTTGAATTAGTATATGTTATGAATTTTACATTGCTTGTAAATATATAACTCCCCACTTTGTATTTGTTATCAAATTTTCTAGTTGGATGAATTCTAGAGGTAGTTGTATAATAGGTGCATGAAATTTGAGGATAAAATGAATATGGTATTTGATAAAAATTCCATAACCAGATTTAATTTGAGTTAGTGATTTAGTTCTTCTATGAGATAGTAGGTATGAAGATAAAGGAAATCATGGGAATATTGATTCCATTTGTATTTGAATGTATGAAATACACATATATACTAGAGTTAAGATATAGTTTTATGGTATATCCATGGAAAAGTGTTGTAGTTTCTTATGGATGAAAAGAATATCAATATTCTCTTTAGCTAATTGTAACAAGAACAGTAAATCCCCTGTATAGTGTTTATATTTATGTGTTTCCATTTTTTCCTTTGTATGTATACATATCATTGCTTTGTATTTTTTTCTTCCCCGTTCCCCCTTTTTTTTATTTTTTACACTTTTGAAATGTTTGACCTATTTACATCCATTTGGTTGTCTAAATTTTAGATACTTAATCCCACTTATATAAAAATAGGTCACCCCACTCATATGTAGAATTTTTCCCTTCATTCCCAACTCAGTATATGCTCTTGTGTACATCATACCCATTGAATTATAGCCTCTTGATATGTGAAAAAAATGTATTTAGATCAATATATGCAACATGATTGGTTTTACCACAATATTCAAAATATTTTGTTGTGCTGGTTGTTTTTTAATTATCTCGTTCTTTACTTTTTAATCTATAAATTGGCTTAGAGTGGTGATTTTTCATGAAAAATGATGTTCATCTACTCTTCCATGAGTTTATGGGATCATTTAGATACCCAATGGGGATAGTCATCTTATAGTCAGATCTAATGTTTTCATCTAAAATGTTTTGTGGAATTTTAGGCCCTCTACAAAAACTATTGTGCCTATAGTATTTTTTACTATCAAGTGTTTCCATATTTTTTGTTGGAAGTTATTGAGGAACTTGCATTCAATCAATCCTATAATTTTCAACATTTATCCTTATAGTTCTATCCCATATGTATTATATGGAGGTTCATAAAATTATGTTTCTAATAAGATGCTTTCATGTTAAAGTAAAGAAAGAAGGAGGGTTTGGGTTTCCTAAACATTTCATTTTGGGGTAGGCATGATACTTTATGTGGAAATTGACTAAGTATAAAATGTGTATTTGGGGTAGCTATGAGATCCTTCCAAATGACATGATCTCATTAATCGAAAGTTTGAATTTTGGGTTAGATAAGGTTCAAGGTTTGACAGTTACTTGATTGTAGAGGTCCTTGGATTATGGAAGCAGAGCTTGGAACATGTTTTAGTCTAGATTAATTCATACTGACTTCATTAATCAATATGCATAAGAATTATTATTCCTTAATTAAGGTTTGTGAAATAGCTACATCAAGGGAATAATTGAAGGAAAGTAGAGATGGTAGATTGGAAAATACGTAAAATAAAAGTGATACTTAATATTGAACTGAAACATAGACATGCTTAAAATTATAATGAATGGAGATAAATTTCTATTAGGATCCAAGATCAACCTTATGTGCATAGTGCGTATATAGTTTTATACATCAGAAGGTGATTGTTGAATTACCATTTCCTTCTTCTTCTACAAAAAGAGGCACTTCACATTCTCTATTTATTTGAAGACATCCCTATACTTCTATAATATTTCTTATCTAGACTATAAATTAAAATGAGATTGCATAATCATACAAAATATATTTATGTCATATTTCTAATTCTTTTTACGTTCTAATGCTTTCTAGCACTTAAATAGTTATCTCGTCCTAAGGAAAAAGTTATTTCAATGATTTAGGAAGGTTTTTATGCTTTTATTTCTAAATTGTGTCAGATATTTATTATGCTACATAGTGTGATTCTACTCACATTAATCAAAAAGGATTTTTTAAATCATTTTTCATCCCCTATGCACTACTTAACCACCCTTTTAGGTTTTCAATTAATTATAATTTCTAAGAGACTTATATTTTGTGTTTTCAATCTATAAAACCTCTCTCATAGACTTCCCTTATGGGTTTTCAATCTTGGGCTTGATTACATATATCGATAAAAATTTCATGCTTATGCTTCAAAAATAATTCTATTACCTACCACAAAATTGTGTTATGCCTTGTCTTTATGCTTATTGCTCAGGAGTCTTAGGTTGTTCTAAATGATTACATGGGTGAAAGGTGGAGGTGGAATTATGGGAGTTTCTTTGATCCTATGCATAATAATTTATGGTAGGACATACTACGGGGTATTCTATGCATAATTCATGGTAGGACATTCTTTCGCATATTCTAAAAAAATTGTTTCATGGTGTATTGCACTCCCAATATCATTGTATGCCATTCACATTCTCTTGATCCTGAAGAGATATACATAATACCTTATCCATATCTTCTGTATTATATTCAATTTGACTTATACCTTGCATTTTTTTTCTCATGTCTATATCCACTTTGATGTCGTCAATTATGTTTTACAACATAGTGTTCTAATCCAACATTACTTCAAAAGTGATCGTATTTTCTTGTTCTTTGTCTTATTGCAACAACTTGTTATATTATTTCCATAAGAGTTCTACATCCTTCAACTCCATTATATTTTAGGCCATGTATTATTTGAGATTCTTCACAATCTTGTTGTCCTTCCTATTTTTCACAAGATTTCTTATGTGCATGGTTAACTGTATTTTCTCTCTCATTTCTTGCTCACCTATGATATCACTATGTGAATTGTTATCCTCAATTTTCACTTTAATATTATGTAAATCCATTTCTAATGTTACTGTATATTTTACATTTAAAATGTGGCTACTCTAATGTTAACTTGCAAAAGTATGTACACCTTCAATCTATGTTTGAAACAACATCTTCTCCAAATCCACCTCAACGGTGCTCACAAATGTTGGAGAAGTGGTAGTTTGCACACTAATCTAGGTGATATGGACGATACCTTGCAGATGCGTGATGAGGGAATCACCAAAAAAATAATTTTCTTCCCCACAAAACTAATTTTCTTCCCCCTTCCTCAGTGTCTTTCTAAGATGATTGTTTGGCACTTTATGTTTCATCCTTTACAACATTTCTTGGAAGCATATGAGAAAATTGATTGTGTATACTCTCATTCTTATTTTTTTGTCCCTTCTACTTCTTTATTTAGTTTTGAGATGCCCTATGTTGTGTGTTTTTTAATTCTACCTCTGCTAACACAATTGATTTTGTAGTGCTTTGTGCATCCTTGGTATTTTTTTCTTGCTCCTTTTTCTTTGTGGATTTTTCAATTTTTTTCTTCTCCTCTCTTTTTATTTCTGCTTTTCTTGTTCCTACTTGTTCTATTCATTTTTCCTCTTTCTCTCATCTACTTTCATCCTCTTCATATCTTACAATGCAAGTGTTGGCTTTGAATAATTTATTAAATTAAAATTATTTTATTTTTTACATAGGTAAAAATGTGGATTATCTCATTTGATACTTCTATGGTTACTATTTACTTATAAGCACTTAAATCTCACCATTCTACGTGTATATGTGTTTTGAAAACAATTTAATAGATATTTTATTATTTTTTTGTTAATTAAATTATACAATATTTTGGTCAATAGTCTCGGCAGTTAGTTTTAATTTTTATATAAGGAAAATGGCCAATAGATGAATATGGTCTAATTATTTAAATGAATCATAATCACATAATATCCTATAATTGGCATAGTAGCACCCAATAATTCTCATAAATTAGTATTTACTAGTTTTTTATATAATAATAATGAAAAGTAACCAATTACATTAATTTTTTTTATAGATAAAGTTTGGAAAAGGCTATAAGGGCCATATAAAAAGAGATATTACAATGACATCTCACAGCCAACAAAACCATCTATTAAAAACCCCAGCCCAAAAAGGAAACTCACTCGAGTCAAAAAGGGTTTGACTCACCCAGAGAAAAAACGTGACTAGAAAAAAACCAACCCAAACCAGGAAAAGACCTAACCAGTCCAAAGTATAAAAAAAACCACAGGAATTGGTCAGTAACAAGTCCACAAAAGACTCTGTAGGTACTTTTATCTCTTGTCCTCGAGCTTGGGAAAACATCCGCATCCTGACTTTTCAAATTAGCATCATCACCAAAGTTTCTTTTGTCCAACATCCTTTTCTTCACCTTTTCAAATGCAACCATCTCCTGAAGCATCAACCCTATTAGTGAGAATCCTCATCTTGGCACTAGAACATTGAGCTCCTCTAATTAAACTCATAGTCTCATCTTTCACACAGTTAAGCACATCCTCAAGAGCTTCAATTTGCTAGAAATAAAATTAATCAAGGTATTTCCCTCATTTAGACCCTCGTAAATTCTTGTGTCTAGATTCTTCCCTACAATAAATTGAAGAGCCGACGTTGCATCCGGTTCCTTTTTAGCCTTCTCCTTCAAAACATTGAGCTTACACTTGTCAGCAAGAGTCAAGTGCTCTTCCTAGTCTACACCATATCTAATCCCCACATTTCTAGTTTCAGGTATCAAAGTACCATCTTTGAACATAAAGAGGATTAATCCTTGATGCAAAGGAACCTCTGATTTCTTATCTTGGAAATCTATTGCTGAGCCTAGAAGCAAATTGAAAAGATAGAACAGTATGCTCATCTTCTTATTTCTTCTAAAGTAGTTTAACAACATGTTTATAAGAGTCTCAACTATGACTTTAAGAATCTCAACTATCAAAAATCTAATGTACAAACATTGACACTCATATACAAGTATTGAATTCCACTATAATTTTAATGCATTTCATTTTTTTATTTTAAATTAGTTCAAGCTATGATTTTCCCTTTTGCTTAAAGACTCCATCTACACCCCCCTTCCCCCCAACCCCAAAATAAAATAAAATATAATAAATTTATATGATGATGACTATCTAGCTTACATTATAGCATCAACCTATCTTATGTATATGTTTGCATGTCATTCATACCATTATGTCATGCACATGTATACGATGATGACTATTTACCCCCTTGCCAAAAAAGAACTAAATTTATACGATGACAACTATCTTGCGTACATTATAGCACCAACCTATCTTATGTATATATTCACATGTTATTCATACAATTATGTCATACCATATTTTGATAAGGATGCTTTTTATACTTTATTTTTTGATTTTTCAATAAATAGTATCTCTAGTAAAAACATTATGTTTATCAATATGTGGAGTGTATTTATCAACATGTGCTTCTTTTGTGAATAAAACTCACAATATGTTGTTTATGACTACAACACTTTAATAATTTCTTTACATCAAATTGTTAGATACTAGTCTTTTAAAATTTAATAATGTATGATCCTATAACAACTTCCATTTCCAACCTATTAAAATGTATGATATACATAATAATTTTTTATAAATATGTAAGTTCATAATACATAAGTGTTATGAACTATGCACTATATAACTACAACCAACATATAATTGATGGAACATAATTTAGATACTATGTGAATGCCAATTTAGGGTGGTGCACTACTAAGATACCTCCCCTATATTTTCGAGCCTCCAATCCTTTACTCTTGTTTAGCTTTCCATCCTTTACCACTACTAGAAAAAAAACAAAATAAAAATTGATACAATTAGTGATAAGATTTGACAATTTATCTTAGTTGTCAAAAGACAATTTATGGTTAAACCACTCAAGACTATTTTCTACAATAATATTTATATTTATTAATTTAATTTTGGGATGAAATGTGTTATTTAATTCATTTTAGAATAGAATGTGTTATTTATATGGTTGTTTGAATATAATCTCAATGGTTGTGATATAATATGTGTGTATGGGGTCATGTATTCAAGCAATATTAGCCATTGAAGATGTATTTTCTCAATGTTTTACATTCATACCTACTCCTTCAATGCCACATAGACATGTATTCTAACAAATCCATTTCAACAAGAGAAGTTGGACATCATCTACATAAAATAGCGAGTCCTGCTACAAAAAAATGCCGTGTTTAAATCTCATTTCATATTGTCTATACCACTATGAAAAAATGCCATGAAGAAACCCGTCTACACCAGAAAATGGGTGTTGCTAATGGATTTTCCCATTTTCTACATGCACTAAAACGTTTATTTGTGCATCCAATATGCTTTTTCATTTCAAAAGTCGTTGGATTAAACCCATCAATTTGAATGATAAAAATTATTAGACTTGGCATGTTCCATGTGGTGAGGCAACTATCCACATGCTTTTTTATAGATGATTAATTTTGATTATATTAGGCCAATAGGCCTTTATAAAGTCAATTTTATTTATAAATCCCATCTTCATTGTGAGTTTCTTCCTAAAATATTTTCATTTTATTTCAAAATCAAATTTATTCAAATCTAACCAATAATTGTAACAGTCTTAATCTCCATATATTTTTGTCTTTTCTACAAAAATAAAAATCTCAAGCTCTTATTTTCTTTTCCATCTCCAATAGTGGTCAGGAAAAAATAGGGAAGAAGAAGAGCAGTAATTTACCAATAAGGCCTTTAGAAGTGGATTATCTTGGTAACAAATGTTTGCATTGTTATGGTCTTTTGTGATAGTTTTAACTTAATTTTTTAATGAATTATATTTAAACAAAAAATGAAACACTTCTTTGCATGAATCAAAAATATATTCTTGAGAAGATTAATTATAGTGTCTCCTCCAACACATCTTACCACAATTTCCATTTGATTTTCTAGTTATTCTTGTGTCAAGACAATTTTCGACCCATCGAGAGAGTAGTGGCTCAAATCATAGGAAGAATTTGACCAATCAAAAGAGCAGGTGCTCAAATAATGTATGATTAAGATAGGAAGAATTTTCGCCTCAGAGATTGATACCATAACTGGATGATTTAGTGTGTATGAAGCCTAGGAAACGCTTACAAATTGAAACATGATAATTGCATGACACGTTTAATTCAAATGATATCAATGGTCCAAAGGATTATGTGGGAATGGATCAACGAGTCTGACTTTGTCTCCAACAACATCATCAAATAATGGGCATCTCTTGAAGTAAATATACTCAATGTTTTAGTTTTCAAGGAGTTGAATATTTGATTTGACATTAATGAGTAATTTCTATACTATAATTGTAGGTAACATTGGCTAGATTTTGTGTGTGCGTGATATTTTTTATTGTAGATGACTTCCAGTATTCTGTTACATTGTTAAACTATATTCAGGGATTTGTTACTAAATAGAATACTTTGTTAAGTTGAAGAGAATTAGGTATACATGAGGGGGAAAGCGAGGTTTAATAACTAACTCCAAAGACACGGCTCTTTGCATTGTCAGACCAATTCCTTCCTCCATATCAAGCACACCCCCATTTAGAACAAACTAATCAAAGTTCTACAACAACCTTGCAAGGGTAATTTGGACCATACACATTACCAGGGAAGTGCCATGGCATCCTCTTCTACCCGCCCCAAAGAGAATCATCTCAAATTCACTCCCTCGGCTTTGTACGTCATTTATCTATATATCTTTTTCAAAGAAACACTTTTTCATGAATCCTAGAGGTTGATTCCACACTCTTGGGTCCATCTGAATCGCCCATGCATTTACCATGTAATGATAGGTGGACCATATTATAGTGGAGTGTTTTACGGAAGGGGGAAAAACACACATCATGTCTCGCAGTTACCTGTGATTGGCAGTGGAGGAGGAGGCCCATTTATTTGAGATCAATAATAATACCATGGTGTTGTGAATTACTCTTTGGAGGCTGACAACATCGTTGCATGAATTAGGTCCGACATGAATATTCACCAAATATATAGCAAATACTACTTATATCCCTACAAAGTATAGGTTCACTCTTGATATCCAAAAAACATTATTGTAAATATGAGAAGAATATCACTAAGAGTAGATGATAAAATCAACATGAGTGGAGAATACATTCGATAATTTGGGGGGAAATCACTATTACTAGTTTTTGATTGTGTTCTTTTGACATAAGCTCATTTTGTAAAATATACTCTATCTAAGATATTGTTTATTATGATCAGTTTTTGAATTTGTTCTCTTGACAGAGGTTTGGTTTGTGAAATATTTTCATCTATAGTAGTACTCGCATGATTCAAATATTTATCTTACAAGTCTAATTCTCACAAGAAAGATTACAAGTTAAATTGAACAACATCATATGAATTCATTCATGGTATATATCAATATGTATGTTTGATTTATTTATTTTGTTAGTTATTTTTTATTTAATGCTAAAGTATTAACTTAGGCACTAATTTATAGAGAATGTCAGAATCTATACTTCATAGTAGACACAAAAAATCACAAAATTGAGTGATTTTATATCTAAATCAGTTATCACCTTTAACTAATCAGCTACATGAAAAGTGTATCTACATTGTCAAAGTTACCCAAGGCACAATCCTAGCTTCAACCTCTTGACTCTTCATTATGGGGCATCGATTGGATTTGCACTCAGTAAGATTCAGTCCCTAGTGGACTATATGTGAACCAAACAAATTCACCAGTGGACTAAATGATTATTCTTATTAATTTTGTTTTCTAAACTTTAAGTGTGTGCTTATCGGTATTCCACAAGCACCTATGGATATTTCTGCTAGTTTTATTAAAATCTTTATAATATGTGGATCTCACAGATTTTGATATGTTTGTTTAACTTATTATTTTAAATATTGTTTTATTTTATTTTGTTTGTTTTTATATTTTTAATATAATAATAAAAAGTTTATTTTACTCATATTTGTTTAATTTATTATTTTAAAGATAGTTTTAATTTTTATTATTTGTATTTACATTTGTTATTAGTTGATAAATTCTCTTAATATTATAAATACTTGTTATTTAGGGGAAGAATGACAAGTGAGTATCTATAGAGTTATAAAAGTAGGATGAGCGAATATTCTTATAGTCATAAAAGTGAATCACTCATATATTATGCTAGTAAGAAGGAAACTTCCATTATCTTCATTTCTATTGACATAAGAATAATTATATATTATATCTTATATATTCCTATGGACCAAACCAATCAACCAATGTTACTCTATAGATAAATAAACGTAAGTTGGATTGGGTTTCAAAAATGGAACCTATTAGATTTTCCCCATTATGTATTTTCACCTATTTAAGGGAAAATTGCACTCATGTGAATAATGTGTGTGAGATCAAGTCGATAAAGTGGAAAAAAATAGCCTAGGATATTACTTGGGTGGTATAATATGGGCCGTGGAAAAGGTGTGGTACATGCAAATATTTAGTTATTGATTTTTTATTTCCAACTTTCCATTGATGTCTTCGTCTTATCTAAAAAATAAAACACTGTCGAATTGAAAACCTTGACATCATTTGTAGTTGGATTTCCCATAAACCTATTGGATTTTTACATTTCTTAATTTTTTCACTTTAAGCACAAATTATGCTCATGTGAGTAATGCAAGTGAGATCTAGATGATAAAGTGGAACAAAAATAATGAGTAATTATCAATGATTGTTTGTACATCTCTTATTTCCCTACACCTACTCAAGATTAGAAATATAAAGGGGGAATACTAAGTGCTCCAAGAAGCAAGCATTTTGATTGAGTTTTGAACATGGAACCTATTGTATTTTTTCCACTTTTATTCTAGCACCATTAAGTGTAAATTACACTCACATGAATAAAGAGAACTCAATTATCAATGATTGTTGACACGTTGTATGTTTCCTTTTACTTAATCAAGATTCAAATTGTAAAGGGAGACTACACGGTGGTCCAAGAGACACATTGAAACTATTGGATTTTCCCCATTATTTATTTTGGTCCCTTTAAGCATAAATTGAACTCATGTGAATAATGTGATCAAGAGCGAGTTGATAAAGTGTAACACAAATAGCATATATTATTTGGGTTTTACAATTTGAGTTGTGGAAAGGTGCGGTAGATGTATGTATTTAATTCTTACTTTTTTTATTTTCATCTTTCCATTGATGTCTTCATCTTATCTAACAAATCAACATTTTCCAATCAAAAACCTTGACGTTATTTGCAGTTGGGGTTTTACCCTAAAACCTATTGGATTTTCCCCATTATTTATTTTGGCCCCTTTAAGTACAAATTTATTTCATGTGAATAATGTGCATCAGAATAAGACAATAAATTAAAACACAAATAACAGATATAATTTGGGTATTACAATTTGAACTGTGGAAAATTTCTCATACACACAGGTATTTAATTCTCCCTATTTCATTTCCATATTTCCATTGATGTCTTTGTATTTTCTAACAAATCAAATTTCATCCATTCAAAAACCTTAACAATCTAAAATAAATATAATTAAAAATATCAGAGCTTGAATGGAAAATAAAATCTACCTATCGCTCATATGAATCATCACTAGAAGGGCTCAATTATTAATTATTGTTCACACATTTATTGTTTTCCTGCAATTACTCTCGCATTTACTCAAGATTAAAACTAAAAATCAAGGCTAGAAATTACTGCATGAAGAAATAAATTTTTTTGGGTTTTGACCCTATAACCTATTGAATTTATTCCATTTATTATTTTGCACACTTTAAGCTCGAATTGCACTCACGTGAATAATGGAGTCTCAATCTAAAATATTCACTCGCCAAACATGTATGGACACATGGTGGAGGGGATAAATGATTGATGTTTTGTCGATCATCACCTATTTTACTACCATTATTCCATATTTAAATTATAAAGGGTTCCTATAAAGTTATCCAAGAAGAAACCATTTCAGTTGGGTCCCAAAGATGTAACCTTTTGGATTTTCCCCATTATTTAGTTTATCTCCTTTAAGTGTAATTTGCACTCATGTAAATAGTGGAACACAATGCACCTCTCTCTCTCTCTCTCTCATTTAAATTCTTCGCCCCAACCCCTTCGTCATTTCCATCATACATTTCACATATGATTGCTAGTTATTGGAAACTAATGATTTTATATATATAGTAGCTTATTTGTTCCATGTTTCGTATTACATAGATAATGGCATCTGCATTCTATGTTTGAATGAAATATACATCCAGTTTCTTACACTTTAAGAGTAAGTGTATATCTATATTGAATCCTTCCTTTGGCTAAATAACAAGGACCAAGAGGTACCAATCTATCAAAATTCAACTAAGGAATGATACTAACCCTATTTGTTTGACTCTCCATTATATATATCTAAAGGAATTTATACCCTGATAGATAGTATAAGAAGTCATCATCATCACGAGTGGACTATAACCCTAGAAGATAAATAATACAATTATGAAAACTTATTTACAATTTTCTTAAAATGACTCAAATACAATTTCTCTTAAAAAATTATCCCATTCATTATAGGGATCCATAAACTCTATAATATTGAGTCCTTTTAGCAGATTGCCTAGTATCTAACGTCTCATCTCTCTCTATTACATATCCTAATTAACATCAAAACAACTCCTATCACATAGCTTATACTAATCGCTATTAAAAAAAATCCCACTCATCTTCATCCTCTTACTCATTTTCCCCATGTTTTGATGTAGGTGGAGGAGTAAACATAGTTGATGAAATGTTAAGGCATCACTTGGGTAATGGTGCTCTACAAATACCATTATTGTTGATAAATTATTCTACATCAAATGTAGAATTTCTTTTTGAGAAATCCTTCTGCACCAAACAATAGTGGTATTTGTAGAGCACCATTACCCAAGTTATTTCTTCTACAATATAAACATATATCTCAACTATAAATGAAAGTTCACTAAACAATTCATTGGTTGGTTGACCAGTTAGACTTGCAAACATATGCGATGGATAGGATCTTCCCTATCTATGTTTTTCTATTATATGTTCACAGAGAAAATCCCCTACAACAAGCCTATTGACTCTGGAATCTCTCATATAAATCTATTTTCTGAGATATCCAACATTTTGTATCGAAGTCATTTCACCTTCATGAATGAAGGAGCCTATCCATCACATATGTTTGTAAGGATCGCCATGGTTTATTATTAGTTAGTTGACCAATAAACCTTACAAATATATGTGATGTTTAGGTTGAGTGGATATGAAGAGTCATTCTTCTTGATCTTAGTATCAACCAGCTCTTCGACATAATTCCTAATGCTTTGGGAGTTGCATCATTGTTGATTTTGTTGTTTTTGGATCAGCAATTAGAATCACTCCATAAAATTTCAAAGTATAACATGAATACCTAAATTTCATCTCACAGGATATCTTTAGAGGATAAATCCCATGAGCGATAGGAAATTGTACTTATCTTAGATTCATCAACCTTTCTATTAATAGTGTGAGCAGTGACATACTTTTGTCAATAACAAAACTATGAATCTTAAAGATGTTGGAATTTATTGATCTCTTAGGGAATGGATTTCATGGATAAATACCAACACACGTGGGAAGCATAATAGACATGAAACATTCTTCTGTAATATATCTGCCACCTAATAGGATGAAGCTATTTCTTCTACAATATAGACATATATCTAAACTATAGGAGCATATTCCTTCACACTCAGCCTAAACATCACATATGTTGCAAGATTAATAGGTTACCGAACCAATGATAAATCCACCTCAAAAAGTGGTAAATAACCCATTGGCTGGTTGCTTGGTCATCCTTGCAAACATATTTGATGGATAGGCTCTTCCCCATTGGTTGGTGGACTAGTCAATCTTGCAAACATATATGATGGATAGGTTCTTCCATTGGAATGCTCAGCAATAGGGATTGACCCATTCACATAATTAGAAGACATGTCCAACGATTCAAGTCTGTAGAGCTTTCCTAGTGTAGATGAAATGGGGTTGCTCAATTTATTTTCCTCTAAATATATATTGTGAACAATGGAAATATTTCCTAGGGACCGCTATATTGAACCACTTAAGATTGCTTTCAAAAATATATAAGGTATGAAGATGTCATAGGTTTCCCATTGAGTGGAAAATGGGTCATGCCAAATAATTTTGGTCTAGATTTAGATACTTCATGCCAGAGAGATTATAGAGATATTCAGGAATGGAGCCAGTGAATTTATTTTTATAGAGGTCAAGATACTTCAAAATCACTATCTTTCTCATTCATAGAGGTGGAACACCGCTTACGAGATTCCTCACAATGTAGATCTATTGGAAACAATAAAAAATGGATATTTATTCCAGAAGCTTACCAAAAATGCAAGCTTTTGAAGTTTCTCATATTAGTCAGAGCATAAATAATGCTTCTAGAAAAGTTATTACTATTCAGACTTAAGAAGTCTGAAAGCTACAGGTAATGGATGTTGTTAGGAATGGAACCAACAAATGAAATGCTTTTTCTTGCTGGTACATTCCAATTTTTGGAGATGTGGACATTAGGACCCACTATCATGGTCAAAGAATTTGAAATTATATTTTGTTTATCCAGAAGAGACTTTCAAATGTTGTCATCATTTTAATTTCCTTTGACAAGAGTTGATATAATGTGGTTCATAAGTTCTTACACGTTTAATTAGATGATTGGAAAATGTATGGGCTAGTTAAAGATCATTGTGATAATTTAAGGCTTATGCTTGAGAGGTGTTGACAGTTGAGCATCTCCTTAAACATTAAGAAGTGCATTTTGCTACACCCTTTGTGAATTTGTTGGGACACATTATTTGTAAAGAAGGCTTGCTAGTGGATCCTGCTAAGGCTGATGTTATTTTGGGATTAGAGGAACTTACTAACCAAAGTGAGGTGCACAGATTCTTGGGGCACACAAGATATTATAGGAAGTTTATCAAAGGATTTTCTCAAATCGTTGCACACTTGGAAGAGTTATTAAAGAGTAAAGGAAATTTACATTGGGGTGAAGCGCAACAATGCACATTTGATACATTGAAGGAAAGACTTACTAAAGCACCTATTCTATGCTTTCCTTCATAGAACAAACCTTTTCATGTGCATGTAGATGCCTATGACATGGCCACTGGTGCGGTATTAGTCCAGTGTGGAGAAGGTATTGTTGATCATCCTATTTGTTTTGCAAGTAGGAAATTGACACTAGCTGAACAAAATTATACAACTACGGAGTGTGAAGCATTGTCCATGATTTATGGGATGCATAAGTTTTGATAGTACTTACTAACTACCCCATTTATATTATATACATATCACATGGAACTTAATTATTTGGTGAACAATCCAGTTTTGCAAGGGAGCATATGCTTCTCGATTCTATTGTTTCATGAATTTGACTTTATAGTGGTGGTGAAGCCAGGCAAGATCAATTCTGGACCAGATAATTTATCAAGGATTACTTCAGGTGAGGACACGCAAAATGTTGAGGAGATAATTCTAGATGCACAACTATTCAGATTGAACCGCGCACCATATGACTTAGAAGATATTGTTATATTTTTACAAACTAGGGTGGTGCCTAAGGGAATGAAGGATATAAAGAAGAAGCAACTTGCAAGACACGTCACACCTTACATGTTGATTAGTGGAGATTTATACAACCTAGGATAATATGAAGTTTTGCGCCAGTGTGTGCTTGAGTATGAGTGCAAATCTATTATGGTGGAAGCTCATGGTGGGATTGCAGGTGGCCATTATGTAGGAAATGCTACCATGCACAAGATTTTATTGGCTGGTCTATGTTGGGAAACATTATATAAGGATTGTAAAGAATATTGTAAGGCTTTTGATCATTTTCAATGCCTTGGAAAGCTTGGGCATAGATACAAAATGCCTTTGAGGCCTATTGTGAGTGCATAACCTTTTGAAAAATGGGAAATTGACTTTGTGGGCCCTAATTTTTGACCTGTGCGCAAGATTGGATCACACTACATTATAACTTGTACAGATTATCTTACAAGGTTGGCAGAAGCAACGCCTACAAACGAGTGCATGGTAGTTATGGTAGGAAAGTTTCTATGGGAGAACATTATCAGTAGGTATGGATACCCATTGAGTTTTACAAGTGATAGGGGCACTCACTTTCTCAATGAGACCATTAGGATATTATTCGAAAAATTTATCGTGGAACACCATAAAACAACACCTTATCACTCTCAGGAAAATGGAACTATTGAGGCTTTCAACAAGATATTGAACCAAATATTGACTAAGATTTATGATGTTATAAGGATTAGGATGACAAAGTCTCTGTGTACTTTGGGAATACATGACAACTTATTAAATATTGAACAAAGCCACACCATTTCAGTTGGTGTTTGGCACGGAGGCTATTTTTCTCGTAGAATTCATGTTACCTTCCCTACATATTACATGAGTAGGAGGTTTTTCTGATGAGAAATAACTTGACGAGCACATTGATAAACTGATATAGTTGTATGAAAGGTGTGCCATTGATAGATGGAGTGAGAAGACAGAAAAGGCCAAGTAGAAGGCATGGCATGATAGACATATTAAAGATAATAAGATTGAAGTTGGATAGATGGTTATTCTGTATGATTCAAATTTCTTACACCACCCTAGAAAGATTAAAGTGCATTGGTTGGGATCGTATATTGTGACTTACATACTTGATTCAAGCATTTTCCAGTTAGAGGCACTGAATGTGACACAGTTTCCTAGATATTTCAATGGGAGTAGGCTGAAGCCCTACTATAAATAAGTCTTCTTGGTGTTTGTAATAAGGCAATATTTCCATTAGATTAGATTCCCTTAATGCAATTTCTTTTATATGTGTTTCCTTTAAATCTTGCTATGCTTTGTCAATTTAGTTCAATGTTTGGTGTAATAAGCAAGCTTGCGCGCCAGAAGCTGATTAATCCCTTTTTGTGTTGATGTACAGAGGACCACGTATACTTTTAGTTTGGGGTGGATGAATAAGGATTGAGTGGTGCCTTGGTTAAGATCGTAATGCATAGTAAAAATAAAGTCACAAGTGATCAGAGAAGAGATAATGTTGATTTCAAGAAAATTTCTTAGATTTAGGACCACACATATGAGGATGGACGCTCAGTAAAATGTGAGGTAAGCTAAAAAATTGAGAACTACTTGGGAAGAGTCACATTGGATAGGTACTTCAGTGTAAGGAAGCACACGTAAAGGAAATATGTGACCAAGATGTAATAGGTGTGCCAGAAGGTTATAACCGAGGCATGGGAAAAATAGGTGTAGAAGACAGGGCACAATGCGTGGAAAATCATGGAGATGGATTTAATACCAAGTATGGTGGTGGTTGAGAAGAAATTAATGTGAATATTGTTTTTGAATTGGGATATAAAATCAATGAGTGTAATGTTATTATTACCTTGCATAGTTTGAGTTATCGAATTGCGAAGTGTAAAGAAGACCTAGTATGATGATAAATCTGTAGAGCGACGAACCAGATGAGGTTGAGGCATATTTTTGGTAGCATTCCATGTAGAATTATTATTGAGGTGGTTGTGCGTGTTCTCAAAGGTGGGTTCGTGTGGCTAGGGTTTGAGGAAGAAAGATTCACATCTAGGGTTTCATGGGATCAAAGAGTTTGTTTTTAATTTGAGGTGTGTAAGGTAAGAATGTGATAAATTTAAAGTTACAATGTCCTTGTAAGTGAAAAATGAAAGATGACACCGAGGAGAATCCCAGTCATTGAAACAGAGGCTGATGAAGTGGTGCAGGAATGTTTGCTAGAGATGTTGTATCCCGAGGGGGTGATCAAAGGGAGACCATGGGAAAAAAAGATAACAAGGTGAAAAAATTATGATTTCAATCACAAGACCAATAAGACTATTAAAGATATCATTGCAGAGACCAACCAGAAGAAAAACAGGAGGATGGAAGATGTAACAAGGGTTCTGGATGATTCAATGAATATATTGTTAGAAAGTGTTGGGGTCATGTAGCTCCTTGAATTTCCATAATTTTGAAATCCCGACCAATTGTACCAGTGGCTGATGTCGAGGGTACACAAATAGTTTTTATATTTTGTGGGAAGGAGGTTGTGGATTACTACCAAACTGGTTGGCAAGGTCACACGGTTGTGTGATTTTGGTTCAGAGAATGTTGGTGATCTAACAGATGATGAGGGAGTTAATGTGATGACCATTGTGGTCAAGTATAAGAAAGGATGTTGAGCATTCAAAGTCACAAACATAGAGGATATGGCCACAAGGGTTGTAACGTGGCTTGTAGGTTGCAACTTAGGTTCCTCGGAGAGGTGGACAGAGGTCAACCAATGCTGGCTACACATAGGGCATAAAATGGTGAGTAATGCCTACTATAATATCACCGGTTATATTGTAGAGATCTTAATAGCAAAGGCGCACATACAAGCTGACAAAGGTGAAAAAATAACCTGGTGTCCTATTTTTATTTTGATTATAGTCAATGAAATTGGCTTTCCTGATAGACCAAGGGATAAGTTTTGAGAGTATCCCATGAAAAATAAATCACCGGCACATAAATTTTCAAAGTATACATATCATGGTTCCATCTAGAACACCTAGAAGGAGAACTAGGAGAAATGGTTTAGAAGGATGTGTCGAGCATTTGAAGGGGAGTGACACATACCATATGAGCTACCTATAATTTTAGATGGACAAGTAGAGTTCACGATGTACCAACACTTCAACCTAGGGAGGTTCTTCATGAAGATGAGTGAAAAGAGCCCTTGGTGTAAGTTACCCTTCACTTTCACCGCACACTATTTTAAGGATTCAATGAACATATTGCATAATGCATGGAATTTTTAGTTTGATGTTGATAAACTAGATGCAGATATACACATCTTGCAGAAGACATATGTATGGCCAAACATGGAAGCATATGTAGAAACAATGGAAATGTACAACATTGATATAACTCTGGAGATCTTGCCCATGGGACAAATTGAGCCCGAGCGTGTATATGTATATCTAAGACTGCAGTTCAACGATGTGAATGTGCTTGTAGGAGAGGACTTAGATTTTCTAGGTCATCCAAAGGGGAAACAAACAATAGGCAAAAGGAATCTAGTTGAACATACACCACCCAAAAAGGAAGATTCGATACCTGAAGGCTTACATAATGTCCTTTAGAAACAAGAAGGAGAACAAGAAGATGAATTTGGATTGGATCATACTAGAAGAATGTTATGCAAGAGGTGTATACGTGTGGATGCTAGTGTTAGTTTTTCATAGCTAATTAGAAGATCACCGCTTGTGACACCAGTGATGAATGAAGAGGAAGAAAGAAAGAAGTGCCAAAGGTATGTTCCTGTTACGGATAGTGATGATGAGAAGTATTCACACAATAGCGCATAGAATGATGTTGCTACCCCAAGCCTAGAGGTGTGAGAAGATGAAGAGATAGGTGATGACCAACATGCGTATGAAGAGGATATACCTAGTATAGGTGCACAAGGACCAAAAGAAGAGAGTTGTGATGGTGGTGATACAAATTTGGTAGAACATGTTACGCACTAGGAAAAGGAAATTGACGGGGAAGAAGAAGTAAAATAGAATGTGGGCACCAAAGTGTAGGATCATGTAGGGGAGCACTAGGTTCAAGAGTAATTTTCCTAGGGAACAATTATATAGCTAGGATTTGATGGATCCAGACATGGAAACTACAGGAACTCACAAACAATTATCGTGGAGTATGCAGATTCACATGGATGAGCCTGAATTTGATGTTTGTGAGGAATGATGTGTGTCATGAAGAATGAAGAGGGCACCACATTCTCAGCATATCACCATCAATCCAACTCAATTCTCAAATGAATAGGTTAGTAATGCTTTAACTAAGTTGTCTGTAGAAGTTATGCATCGAAACCTTGATAAAATGATGACTATTTAGGCCTTATTAGAAGATAGAAAAGATAAAGATATTGAAATCAAGTGCTTGACATAAGAGAAAGAAAAACCTGAGGTGAAGGTGCAAAATGTCCTTCAAATGGTGAAACAGATTGGGGACGAGATTTTAAAACTGAGCCCACATTATGAGGAAAATATGGCTAAGGAATTTCCCTATGCACTACATTATATGTTCACATTAGTTCACCTGGTATTAGATGAAGAACTATTGTGCTTTCCTGGACCAAAGGATGTTGCAGTATAGGCAGAGAAGGTTAGGGCAACTGTTATCAAATTTCACCCCTCAAGAAAAATTGGACAAACATGAAATTACACACAGAGAAAATAAAGGGATTGATTCAGTCATGGGGGATTGCATTTGGAGGTTGGCTGAATAGATTGAAACAAGATGATAAAATTACAGAGGAATTCGAGAAATGATGAAACTCTAAAAGTATGAAATTTCAAATTTCATAAGTGGAGCCATTTAGAGGTAGGCTAGGGTCAAATTTAGGGATTGGGTGGAAAGAAATGGGTAAAGTTTGAAAGCCCGAAGTCTAAATTTTGGACTTTGAGATTTCAGAGGTTTAGAGGTTTTAGTGAGCATGGGCAGGTGAATAGAGCAAAAATCCCCAAAATCCTGAAAACCAGAATCTCAAAACCATGAAATCCCAAAAATTATTAAGACCCAAACCTTAAAATACCAAAACCCCTGAAATTGAAAAGGTCTTAAACCCTAAGTCTAAATTTTAGACTTCAGGGATTCAGCATTTCAGAACTTTAAAGCCTCAAAACATGAAAATCATAGCTCGAAGTTCGAAACCTGAAGTTTGAATTTCAGATTTTGGGATTTCAGAGTTTTGGAGTTTTCATGCACCCAACCAAATGAACAGTAACATCAACCTCCAAAGTCAAAATACCCAAAAGTTTAAAATTTTAGACTTCGTTGGTTGCAAGGAAATTTTGAAGTCCGAAAAGACAAGATTAACCACCCACATTTATTGTAGAATGACACCCCCATCTTCAGATGGCCATAACTTTCGAATGGGAGCTCAAATATACACAAGAAAGAACTTTTTAGAAATCTCTCAATGTCTTGTACACAACTACGACTAAGTGAGATGAAGTTATTCAAAATGGAGAAATATAGTCCACCATTTTAGAGGGTATTTCCAGATTTCATACCTACCCAAATGATGAAGGTAAGGGCTTCCTTTCTTGCCCAACAAGGCATAGTACATGGAGGTATGGATTTTGCAATGACACCCATCATTGTTGCAAGTGAATTCAATGCATTTTAGGGTGGTTTAAGAAAGATTTCAAGTTTCTTTCCTCTCTCCCTTCCCTCATTCTTCCTATATATTGAAAGGAGGGGGATTGTTCTAATGTTAGATAAATTTTATTTGCACCCTCCCTTATTCTATTGTCTGTAAGTGAATTTGTGGAGTTCAAACCTCCCATATAAGTTGTAATGCAAGTTTGTGCCTCTTGGCCATTGTAATGCACTATATCAAATATTTGGAGCAATAATAAAAGTCTGTGGATGAATTTCAATCCTCTTTCATGTTCATTTCTTTCTTTTGATCTCTCATTACAATCTTGGCTATTTGTGTATGGTTATTGTATTACATGTTTAATGGTTTGTGTTTAATGGTTAGTGGATTCTCATCAATGGATTGATCTGTGGTGTATTTTCATCCTTCTTAATTTTATTTTGGTTTCCATCACCATGCAAAGTGGGTGTTCAACATTCCTTTTGGTGCATCACCTATGTTAGTTTAGGTTTAATTTCTTGTAATATTCTTAACCTTGTCTCTTTGGAAAGTTAGGAGTATATTTTAGAGTAGATCCTCTACAATATGGATGTGTACATCAGGATAGAGGAATAGGAGCCAGCCTTCATCCGAAGGATTATCCCAATTACAAATTCCCACACTTTGGTATAACTCCATGTTTGGAAGATCACACTAATTGTCTCAACCATCCACTTGCAAACAATCAGGGGCGCCATGATTTCACCATAACAACAACTATTGCACGAAAAATTAGAAGTTATGAATCCATACTATAGACCTTAAAGGAGGAACTGAAGAAAGAAAATGTGGCATTAAACATATGTGTGGACCCTAAAATAATAATAAAGAAAGGACCATTGAATAATAAAATGAGGTCCTCAAGGTGGTAAAGAATGAGGCACTTGGGTGTGAGGAGAGGCTTATCTTGGTAGAAGAGAAGCGCAACGTGCTTACAACAACCCAAGAAACTCATAAGGAAGGGATCAAGGAGATTGGTAAATTTATCACACGATAGATGGATGTCATGGAAGGGATGATCTCGATCATGGAAAATGTTTTCCATGTACTGTAGAATGAAGGAAAAAACATGACGATGGATGAAATGGATGGGGTATGGGAAGACATCCCCAATAAAACAAATAAGGAACTGAACTATTGGAATGAACTTGAAGTGGAAATTGAAGTTGAATATCCCCAATTGATACTACCCTTAGAGGGATAACGCGCTTGAGTATTCCTTTATTCTTTTTGTGTAGTATTCTTTCATTCTTTAGTCTTTATAGGTGGAGAGATAAGTTGTGATTATCTATTGCCATAGCGGCAGTGAAACTAGTGTGGGGTAATGTTGGGCCGATAGAATGTAGCCTAAGTATTGAAGGCACATAAGGAGTAGGCACGTGGACATAGGGCATGTAGATGTGTGTGGAGATGTAGTGGAAAAGGGGCACGCATGAGGAAAATTATAACTTTAGGACTTAGCCATTTTCAGTGTGAGGCTAATTATGGACATCGAGTGCAGAGCAGATTTTGTATGAAGACTTACAAAGCATGTAATAGTATTTTGGGCAAGTGAAAGACCAATCTACATGCATGAATTGGGAGCTATTAATAGGATTAGACTTCATTTTATTATTAGACAAACTATCATTAGCGATCTTGCATGTTTTTTAATACATCTTGTAGCGACACATGGCTATTTTTAACATGTAGCCAATTTTAATGATGTATGGGCGGTGAAGGGAAATTCCTCAATACCTATAAATATGTATTGATTTACACAGTTTAGGTATCATCAACATCATCTATATTTTGTAAGGTTATGTTGTTGGTTCTTGAGCACGTATAACCTATGGCGACAGTATCATGTATGTATGAATATTTTTTGTTTTACAACAATTAATATAATGGATATTTATGGCTGGATACTAATTTTGACACATCTGTTACTAGTTCATGCATGGTAAAGTTAATCTTGATTGTGGTATGAGTTAATTTTACATATGGTTAAATATCTAGATCTAGTTTATGGTATGCAATATACTTAATCATATGTTATGGATCTGGAAGATTTGTGTGATCATGCTAACTTCTTGAGAAATATTCCATAAAAGAGAGAACTGGTACTCTTACGCACTTTGGGTGAGTTCTTAGGTTTCAACTAAGTGATGTGCCACCACGCCTTGGGCTATTGTGGGTAAAACTAGACTACATGTGCTCTCATCATTACTGTAAATTTTTGAAAATGGTTCACAAGCCTCTCCAAGAATGATCCTAATATCTACATTATTCATTAAGGTCAAGGATGAAGATTCACATAATACCAGACATAATTAAGGGTGTTGACTCAATTTTATCATTATTTTTACGTTCACATAGAAATAGTACAGATAATTTGTGGGTAAATATCTAGCCAACCATCAAGTTAGGATTGATTTTCTAGTTTGGTTTTCAAGGTTTCATAGCACAGATCATTTTCTAGGACATCTCATCTCCGGTTCAAAAAAAAAAATTCAAAAACTCTTAAGGGATGGTTTAATTTATTATTGTTTAACATTTTCCTAAGTTTCCACCATGCTAGAAAAATTTCTGCATTCTCTACTTCCTAACAAAGCCAAATTTACTTAATGAAAACAACAAACAATGAATTTTCAATTAAATAAGACATATGAAAAGTTTTTACTTAAATTTTATCATTTTTTAATTACTATAATCAAGATAAAACATAAAGGAGTTAGGCGAAACAAAATCCATTTAAAGGGGGATGTTTTCCTGAACCTATCAAAATACTAGGTAAATTACAAATTTATCACATGGACAGAATACCACAACTTTTCCATTCATACCTTCCTCAGAGTCCAAGAGGCCAATGTACATTTTACTTTACGGATAGGTATATCCTAACACTGGTCAAATCCAAAACCTATGATACCCTTAACTCAAAAATTATTTTAGCCATAATGACCCATTAAGTAGAAAGAGATGTATATAAATATACTTCTTAATTAGAGGGTGAATCAGTTTTACACAAAGAACTTTAAATTTAGCCACCCTATTGAGTGTTAACAGTAAATGGGACCATGTTTACAAGATTATCCCAAAAAAACATGGCTTTTGATACCACTCCAAATTTTACTTTGCTTAATTAGTGTTCATACTAATAACAAAAGTCGTCTTCACCCAAGGTAGGTGAAATTAATAGATAAATGTTATTCTTAGCCCTTACAATAAGGGGTTACATCATTTATCTTATGATAAATTACTGAGATTTTTCAAGGTGAAGGAAGGTTTACACAAAAGTCTCCTAATATTCAAGTAGCCAAAGGCAGATTAAATTTTTGAGACCATTGCAACCTTCGATTATGCACATAAATTTCTCATTTTGGACTTAGGAGTGTCAACACAATGCCTAAGTTACACATTTAAGACCAACGATTTAGAGTGTAATCCATATTATATGACTATCACATAACTAAGATTAATAAACATTACTTATCCCATTTGAAACAATAACTTATGATTACCTAAATTTTAGATGTTAAGGGGTAATAATGATAACATTGTTGGTCAACCAATGTGGTTTCAATAACACATTCGACGAGTTTTCCCATTTACATATAATATCACGATTTTATTGTTGTTTATAAGGCATAAGTACATAATTGTGCTTATATATATATATATACATATATATATATATTGAAACATTACATTCACCATTATTGCACCATACTACATGTAATTTCATGGTCAACACCATCTTTGGTACACCATAACACTTAACCAAGATAGCAATCGACACTAATTTATTTTATTTTATTTTTGAAAAGAGAGAGAGAGAGAGAGGATGAGAGATTGTTTTTATTTTCGCATAATCATTGTTCTTCTTTCTATGAGATAAGGCAAGAGGGAAGGGGTGATTCCATGATTTCAACACATAAGTCTTAATGTCAAAAATGTGATTAATTCAAGAGCATTCTAATCAATTTGAGAAGGGTTATTATCACAAGTGTACCTTCTAGGGTGAAATACTTTAACTATGTTATATTGTACCAAAACTTAGTTAATGATCATAGTATGAAAATGGTTATGTCAATCTCAAGAAGGGTTAAAATACTTCAACCACTACTGAAGTTAATCCAAAATTTATACCGAGGGATTTGATAAGAATTTTAAGTTGTGTAAACTAGATTTTTTTTCTAATAGCTCAATGCATTCTTAGTTTGTTAGAAAAATATAAGATAACTACGAAACACCACTTTGAACAAAACCATCATATAAAAAAAACACTAAGAATCATTTTTCCCATATCATTTATTATTTAGATACATGTCAAAGGAATTCACATTAGCAGAAATTTTCATCCAAGTAGGTTAAATTTAGAAATACACTTTCAAAAGGATAAGTAGGGTTATAAAGTTTCTTAGCAAATTTTTTTATGAAGAGAGTTATAAAATTTAGATTAGTAGCATATACACTAGGAGTAGAAAATTATTCTGATTCACAATAATGAAACTTTAAGGCACGGAGGACCATTTCCTCTTATTATGTGGTTCTCTACAAGCTACAATTATTTATCTTTTTCCCATACCAAAAGGGCTTTGTTAGGTTTAAAAGTGGTTCCCATAACATTTTGGTTGAGTTTCCCAAGAAACAACAGATCACTCAAAGAGGGACCAACTAACCAAACACCTTAAACATATTCCTTAGACCAAGGAATCAATTCTACACTCGTATATTGGAACACAAATTATTTTCAAAAGCAACAACCATAATTTTTATGGTGTCCAAAATGATCAAACTATATCCAAACAGATAGCAACCAAAAATGCCTCACAAAATAATTTTTATTTGGGTCATAACATTCAACCTAGAGAACATGTAAGACATCAATGATAATAATAATAATAAATCTTGCACCCTCCAAGGGTTTTCTAAGAGGTTGAATGATTTATTAAGACCCAGTTCTCTTGTTCTACGATCTAGTGAAAATAGCTCTAAAAGGGGAGTACTAAATAGGTACTGAATACTCAAATGGTAAAACAAATGCTTCCAGCCAATTCTGTATTATATAGAGAATCAACCAAGATATACAACTCTCAAAACTAGTGAATAGATTTTGAACTGGAAGCACCTTCTCAGGGCCAACTATTAAAGTTTAACTATTGCATTTCAACAGATTTTTAGTGATATTGGCTATAAAATGGGTTTTGAAACAAGAAATCATAACTCAAAAACACATTCTATCAATTCTCATATATTCTCCTATATATAGAGAATTCAATGCAAATTATAGAATACTATTAAGATAACCAGAACTCTAGTTATGATCTCGTTTCCAAAGCTAATTTATGTGATTGACTAGTTTGTATTTTGTGCCAGAAAGAGTAGAGGCCTCCTAAACACGCTTGAAAAACTAACTCCCCATTCCGTCTTCTCAATACTAATTTCTACAAACAATTGACATGTAGAAATACTTAAGGTTAGAAGTGGTAGAATTCAATATTCTACTAAAGTTCCCTAAACCATGAGTCAAAATTGGAATGAATTCTCTTAGATTTCAATTATTATCCATGCAAAAATGTGATCAAAAGAGCTCAAATTGCCTTCATTTAAACGACCATACGATCTTATAAATTGGATTTAAATGTTTTTTGTGACTTTCTAGGTCACTATAGACTATGATCAACCTAACCAATCTCTGCTATGGAAGTCTAGGGGCCCTTTTACACGCTAACTTAAAAAAACTTCTTCTAATTTTTACAAAGTGTTGTAGCATAGAGTATTTAAACAAAACTCACATTCTAATCACCCCCAATTGTTCCATTTCTCAACATTTCCTACCTAAGTATATATTCAATAGCGATCCCATCCTCAGAGTAGGAACAACACTCCAAAGTGACTATTCTAGATGTGTAACATCCAACAACTTGTAACAGTGTTTGAAACAACATAGGAAGGAGATGATTAAGTTTAGCAAAAACATTTTTCGTCGAATGGGCAATAAACCATACCAAACATATAAATCTATTACCTGAACATACCCAGTGCACCTGGTGTTGGAACCTGAGCTCTGATACCAAATGTAATGCCCCATTTTATGGCATTAAAATACCCTTTTAAAGCTTACTAAAATTTAGTCTAATTTTTTTTTAAAATACTTATTAAATTTTATTTCGTTCAGCCTAGTGATTAACGTCACTTATTTGGCCATAACTATTTTATTTGATAAAATTTATTATAGTCCATGGTATATTTAATCATCCCCAACTTAAATCAATCATTTAAAGAATAACCTTTATTTAATCTACAAGGGTCATTTTAATTAATTTTGTCTTCTAAGTAACATTTCTATTTCCCTTATAGCTTAAATAAGGAACTTAGTGTAAAAATTTCCCCAAGGCACCCATTCCATTTATTAAGTTCCCCCTATGTATTAAACTAACCATTTAATAGTTTTACCCCATGTAATAACTTACCCTACCCCTTTAATTATATATTTCACCACTTCCCACTAAATCCCCAAAACTTAAAAAGTATAGGGTTGAATTTTGGCCATTGGATCGATCAAGTCCTAGCCATAGATTTTAGAGATTTCATAGGTTGCCCTAATCCTCCATCTAAAAGTTTTTTCACCCTTTACTTTTTGTTTCATTTAGTATTTTATTTTGTAGGTTGAAGGAGGAGAACCATAGAGGCTATGGAGGCCATGGGTTATTATTATTTTTCATTTTCTTTGCTCTTATGCAGGGCTCTCCCCCATAATGCATTTATCTCTTATTTGTTTTCTTCTGGTATCTTTAATTTTTTATATTTTTATAGCTACCAGAGAAATCTTCTACTTTTGGGTATTAGTTTTACACTTTCTGGTTGAAGAGATTCGACTTCACATGTGTGTGTGTGTGTATTATAGACTCGTTTTTTTATTCGTCCAGGGTTTTTCATTGTCAGGTCACGCAAAGCGGCCGTATGGCCGCGTAAAGATCAAATAAGGGGATGGTTGGCCAATGGGGTCATGACAGATATAAGGAGGGGAGGTATAAGGGTTTGGGGGCATAGGTCACGGCCAGTCCTAGGTCTACTCCTCCTTGTTATAATTTTTTTTATTTATATATATTAACATTGTAATACAAAACAAATCGACCCCCCACACACACACATATATATTCAAAATTATATTTAAAAAAATAAATAAAATTAGTTTGAATCCGTTTTGAATATGGTTGGTTTTCTTATTATTATTATATATATATATATATATATATATGTAGTTCTATTTTTCAAGAAGTGGAACAGACCATATAAAAATACATGTTCCATTAATAGAAATGTGTATTAAAATTGTGTTGCTATTATGGGTATATATAAAAAATAGAATTTCATTCTATTTCTTTTTATTGTTAAGGGGGTCGTATCCCATACAAAGGTTGGAGAGAAAGATAAGACAATGAAGAAACGAACAAAGCTGCCTCTTCTAGTGGAAAAGGAGATCAAACCAACATCAGTAAAGCAACAACAAAAGCATAAAACCAGAAGTTGTCTCGAGATTTAGACCCCTTCCCTTTAGATCTTAACTACATCTTGAGGGGAGAGATAGCCCTATTCTTTTTTCTACTCACAACAATCCAATCCTCTTTCGAAATTGGATTTAACAGTTTTCATTATGAATTAGAATCAAAACTTCAATGTTTTCCCCATAGTCTTAGGGGACCCAGAAGGGTGATTCAAAACATCCTTACACACTTGATAAACTTCCATCATTTTTGCAATCAGCTGATTTCTCATAAATCGAAATCAAAAACACAATGCAGATGGATCATTCACTAACCATATGGTTAGAGTTAGAGTTCTTCCACCAAGAGTTTCTACCTTTAGCATGTTTATGACCCAAGTGAAAATATACTGCTAAATGGCCAAGAGAGAAGCAAGATCTGCATCAAAAGGGAAACCCTTCATAATCCAAGTTTTGAATCCAAATTCTGATCTTCAACTTTAATTTCAATAGTAATGGGGAAATCCATAGATGTATCCATATCAACTAGGATTCAGAGCATAAATAGTATGCTCAAACTCTTTAGTTTTCAGAGTCAAGAAGTAAACATTTCCCTAAGGTATTACCACTAGTAGTTAAACAACTCTCCAACCAAAACTGGAGGGGAAAGTAAGAAAAATGAATCCACACTGGTTTAACTTGGAAATAATCACAAACTGGGTTAAACAAAGGGAAGCCGGGGTTTCATCAAAATCATATGAGACTCGAACTTCCAAAATTTCCCAAAAATTAAATATCTATCTAAAGCACTAGCAAACACAATAATGAAGAAGCCATGAGCACTAGGAAAGATATACAACCTGTCAACCAAGCAAGGACCCCAAATGACACAAAATCCAGGCATGAAGCACTGGACAATCCCAGGTAGAAGTTATTAAATCTGCAAATCAGGCCATTCCTCTTAAAAGCATCTTCTGATTGAATCACTTCTTCCCCAAAACTCACAGATGGGGTATATTTAGCATAAGCCATAGGCTTATTTCTCTTGGCACTCTGGAAAGACCCCATTCCTATTACCTCCACCCCTAACCACATCATTAAAAGAAATTAGAGCAGGGGATTTGAGAAATCTAAGGTCAAACTTGGTTGAATCATATTAGATGCAAACTCCATGAAACACCTCATACACTACTAAACTAGCCGCGCACAGGACCACCTGAGACATCGAACAGGAGTGTTCTTGGTTAAAACCTCCAAATCCTCATAAGTTTGAGATCTACCCCCTGTCAACGTCCTTTCCAATGGATCCATTAGTACAGCGGGGCTTCCCAACAGTCATCCAAGTCCTTTTCTATGCTAGAGGAAACAACACACGCCTCAGCCACAAGCCACAGTACCATCGATCAAAATAGGGCCACCATCAATAGAAGGGGAGTATATCTGCTGCCACCATCAATACATATTTCCTTGCATACCATGATTGAATGACAACCACTTTAGAGAGACTCTAGGTTTTCATGCCATCCCATCCACACACATGGATGAAATAGATCCGATCCAGTGCCATCAAAACAGGAAAAGCAACATCCACTAGAAAAGAAAGTAGAAATTCCATTAGTGGGATCCATGAGAGAATGCCCCACAGCCACTGGATACCACCATCTCATCCCCCCTGCCAAAAACAAGGGAGTCCATAACGATTAGGGTTAGGGCCAAAATGGGGAGAATGCACATATATTGATTGTTACACAGAGATTGATTGAAAGAGATATTACTCTACATTTTTCAAAACTAGTATACCTAAAAATTATTATTTACTTAAAGATAACAACCCAGAAAAATTACAATAAATGTAATACTAATTTTAAGAGTGAGGAATGAATTGAAAAACCATTCATGCAATAAACTCATATACAAGGTTCTTTTCTCTCAATTAAATTGACAATATAACTAAAGCAATAATAACCCATTCCATTTCATAACCCAAACTTTGCAATATGCATCTATAAGAATATAACCTACACTTATATTTCATTTTGCAAAGTGTTTAAACCTACACAAGGAACTCAAATGGGGGTTTACTTCAATATTGAAAAGCAAGGTGCAAAATGGCTAAGTTCTTTCAACAAGAATAGTAGATGATACTAATGTGAAAAGATCAAGATTTCAGCATAACAAAAATCCCATCTCACTAAGAGGATCCACGTAACTAACTCCATTCATTTTACATTATTCAACCCACATTCATACTCCATATCAAGAAGGAAGGCTTGACATAGAAAGAAAGAGCTAAAATTACAATATAATGCATTTTGTTCAGTGATTACATCCTACTCATAAACTTCCATTAACATAGTTAGGTGAAAATCTCAAAAGCAAGACTAAGGGTACACTACACCATGAAGAGACCAAGATTCAAATGCAATTACATTTCTTCCCAAAAGATACAAACAACCAAATTTTCCATAAACTTCCAACCTAAAGTTTTCTACCTTTTCAAAACAAGAAATGGAGAAATTATTTTAACATCAAGCATCATAGTTTTGTTTCTATGACATTCTATGTAACTACAACACATTTCAACCTTCCATTTGAAAAATATTACACCACAATCCCAAAATGATAATAGGAAAGCTTTTACAACAAGATAGAGGGGTAATATAACATGCTCTAAGCATGAATGAAGTACATTGCAACAAGATGACAATTAAAGCTTACAATGAACAACATTCCTTCACAAGAGGATGGCTCTAAAAAATCCCTACAAGTACAATATACATAGTTTGTCCCAAGAAATAGGATCTCTATACAAGGAACAATACATCATTTATAAAGCCAAATAAATTCCAAGTGAAGAAACCTCCCAAAAGTTGGGAATAATATAACTAAGTCTTCAGTCTTCTCCAACAATATTCAAGCTAAAATTTACATGCTTTCCATTCCATAACGTCTTCAAAACACATGGAGATAGTCCTGGTTTCCTCCAAACCTATTGGCATCATTACATGCCATCTCCAAAGTTTGGAGGACATGCTAGCCTCCCTCCAAGCCCATGGGAGAAAGAGAAAGCAATCTTAAAGTATGCATAATTGGGTAGGGTAATGAACAAGCAACCACAACACAATGCAACAACTTTTAACACACAAAACACCAAGGAAAGTCACCAAACACAAGGGGAGAAAAATCCATGTTTTCCCACCAATGGGGAAGAGTGGATGAGAAATCCAAGTATGCCATTGGTGTGATCCAACCATAGCAAAAACATAAAAATAACTCCATAAACCCTCCTTATCCCTCCATGGAAATACCCCCTCCTTATTTATCCTCCCAAGCACCAAAATTCCTCCTTGTGAGGATTTTCAAACCTCATTGGGTTTCCTTTCCAAGGATGGGGAAGGAGGTTCAAACCATATGAGGTGAAAAAGGTAAAGAATACCAACATGGTTTTTCCATCAAGCCATGTGGTAAGGGGAAAATTCCCTCCCTCTTCCCCTACACTACTCCAAAATCCATCATACACATGATGGATGGAGAAAATAAATTAAACACATAAAACCATACCATGCAACAAAATTCAAAACACATAGCCACACACCACATCTATTTACTTCCTCAAATTCATGCAATAAAAAAAATAAGGCACAATAATTCTACCTTCAATATCTCTCCAAGTCTCTAAGCTATCCAATCCACTACAAAGGAAAATCTCCAAGCTCAACTTCCAAATCCAAAATGCAAAAATGATAAGCTATAAGCTCTTTTCCTCCTTCATTAGGAGGTATATGAAGAGAAGAAAGGAAATATCATCCCAAATGAGAGGGTGACATGTGTCACCCCTCTCTTTTCCTTACCCAAGATTCTAAACAAATTAAAAGAGAGTAAAACAAAAACATTTTAAGAACAAATCCCCCAAATTCCCTTAAATGCTAATAAGTCAAATACAACCAATTTTTTACAAGCACACCACCCAACCATTCTTACAAGAATGGTGACTTGGGAGAGGTCAAATGGGAGGTAAATATCCAATTTGACCAAGAAATGAAGCCTCCCTACCTATAGGTAGGGTCCAAGGGATCTTTTTCATGAAAAGAGAACCCTCAAAGATGAAAGGGGTCCTAAAAATTTCCCTTTTTAGCCCAATTTCGGGTTTGGCAATATGAAACAAGAATGGAGGTTATGGGGCCCACCCAAGGGGTGTATATGTGACCCCAACCTTCCAAAAAAAATTTAATTAATGTAATACATTTCTAATACAAGTGGGGACCACTAGGTCCTTTAAACTAGTTTACAAAAGACTAATAAAACACAATTACATTAATTACAAGTTTTGGAGTCACCCATGGTGCCCCTATACAACATGCAACAATCAAATAAGGCTTCATACAAAAAACACGGCTAGGAGTTTACCCAATCAGCCACTTATGCATCTTGAGTTATTTCCCTAAAACCTACATTCTCTTGTGCCCTGTAACCTACACACTCATTGAAAACATTAAACATACATGTCCAACACACACACACACACACACCAACACACACACACACACACACACACATCCAATAAATAATGATGATAAATAATCATGGTTAGCATGCTAACAATGGAATAAAAATATCAACCCATGATAATCATATACTATCAATGTACATCCATAATTAAGCAAGATATAAGCTCCAACTACAATAATTATGATAATATGCTATAGCCAAAATACACCAATGCTATCAAAGTATGAAATGATAACATACATCCAACATAGGTCAAATAGGATCAATTGTATCATGTACTGTTGGAAACCAAAATCATGTGCTGAAATGAAACAATGATAATAATCACTACTCGATTGACGCTTCAAGCCCTATTCATCACATGAGTCATCTAAAGATCCAACTGAAATCACATAATATCTTGATAGAGCTATAAACCATGTCCAAAAGCTACTAGGAGTAATAAGTCAACAAGAAACTATGGTAAGAAAAGGGTGGGCACTACACTATCTTAAATTTTTAAAACCCTCAAAATGCACAGAAAAATTACAATTTGAAACGAAAAAAACGTATTACAATAATGTGTTATCAAAGTGATCCAAGGGTATGATAACTTAGAAAAATAATATACTTTAAGATACAATTAGTACAATAACTTGTTACTATATGTTAAAAAATTTAATCTTTGGTGAATTTGGTGCAAAAGAATAACATGTAATCACTGCGAGTGATTAAGGTAAAAGAAATAAATAGGTCAATACTAATTTAGGGTTGATATCTAGTGAATTTTACTATAACTATATGGATACTCTTGGTAAGAAGACATGACATTCATAAAGGGGTAGTGAGAGGTGAATAGGAATATACAAAAATGATTTTGCAATTTGGATGTCACCATAAAATTTGAATGACAAGAAATTTTAATTATTTGTTCCCATAGTAAATAAATGGGCACAAAACATGTATGATAATGTGAAAAATAATATGGTCCACTTTTGAGGATAACTATATACCATATTATTATAATTACATATATTTCAATCATTTTGAAATCAACATTGCAATATTTGTATTACACAATACATAAACTATTTATTAATATGTCATTTATGTAATTTATAGTCAACACAAGAAACCTGTATTGATTGTTAAAAATATTCAAATCAATATAGATTTGAAATATAGCGATAGATATCAACCTCAAGGCCTTCACTTTGGATTTTTCATATATTACAGTGATTAATTAGTATATTAATTTCTCCACCTCCATGGAAATGACCAATAACAAATGATATCAATCGAAACACATCAATATGTTGGCTGGAGAAAAAAAATTAAGGAAAAAAATAAAGTTCAAAATTTAATTTATCGTCAAATTGTTCCAATGTTTAGTTTGACTTGGTCAAATAGACATCAAATTTTAAATTGAAAGTACTTACAAATTTAAATTTGAAGATAAAAATGAAAAATTCACCCAAAATGCCATTCCAAAATGTATCTTCAATTTCCATATTGTGAGAGAATATAAAACTATTTGATAACCTAAAGGAAGGAAAGGTAACAAGCTCTACTATTTTCTGTATATTCAATCCAAATGATTCACTCATCTAATGCAAATGAATAACCTTTGAATCCATTCCAAGGAATAGGATTTTCCTTTGAATCTCAAGACATCCACTCCTCCCATAAAGTAATCCCAATGTATATAGTCCTTAAGAAGTGCACAAATATGAATATTTTTTCCCATAAAGCTTTAAGGGTAAAATGACAATGGAGCTTCCCACAACACTAGATCTGGTCCTCTACGGTATAAAGTATTGTTGATCTCCCATTCTAATAGTGCAAGGATCAAATGAATTGCATTGGGTCAACAAAGGAGATGTACAATAACATAGTAAAGGTATTACATACTTTCTGGGTCAGAATTATGTATTTTCCCATGAATGCCCATCATTTAGTGGAGTTTCTTCATGTAACATCTTCGCTTTTGCAATGCTTTTACTCGGTGAACTCATATCTCACTCTAAGGAAAAGGATGTTGTTTCCACTCCACCTGCAAATGAAATAACAAACATGGAAAATGAGCATGTGGGTGTTAAATGAAAGTAAATTATGGTATGCAAGCATTAAAGAGAAGGATCTCCCTATATCTTATGTGAGATCCGACACTTCTCCAAGATCAAAGAGGTCAAAAAGAGAGTAAAAAAAGACCATTAAAACAAGGTTAAAGGTGTGGATTTTGAGGGGAATTTATAAAATATCAAAGGGGTGGGATATTTGAATTTTAAAAATATTTTAGTGGACATGAGAAAAAAGTCAAGTTTAAAATGCATTCTAAAAGGTCTAACAAAAAGGGAAATGATTGTTGCAGCAACTAAATAAAGATGGTTATCACACAAAAAAAGTTGACATGATCATGGAAAGTGAAAAAGTTGAGTCAACATGAGTTGAAAACATACCGATAAGATACGCTCAAGGTCCCCACACATGGAATAAAATTCCAACGGGTGAAGCACACTTCACATTGATGTAAGCACACTCATAACCCCCATACCCGCACATGGAAAAGACACACAACAGAAGTGCACTTACATAAAGTACAAAAAAGAAATATTAAATATTTTTTTGAATACAAGCTAACAAAGGGAAAATGACATTTTAACATTATATTTCATTAAATATTCATTCCTTATGCATACAGTCTGACAATTCAAACGGGCGTCAGCAAAAACTTAGAGAGAGCCTCAGCAATAGGCGAAGGTGTGAAAATTTACATACGTACGTGCTCTAGGCATCCTCGAGTGCACTCCAAGTGCATTTTTTAGTCCTCATGTTCAAGGACATTCAATGTTTTGATAACATGTGAATGTAAAGTCAAGGTGATCCACTAGTAAGAGACCTCCCTTGTTTTAGCTTTCCATCCTCTACCACTATCAAAAGAAAACAAAATAGAAGTGGATACTGTTAGTGATAAGATTTGATGGTTGACCTTAGTTGTCAATAGAAAATTCGAGGATGGTTAAACCACTCAAGACTATTTCATACAATAATATTTACGTTTATAATATCAATTTTAGGATTAAATGTGTTATTTAATTTGTTTTGGAATCAAATGTGTTATTTATATGGTTGTTTGAATATATATCAAGTAAATATTTAGTCTATGAAAAAAATAGCTAACAATATTGATGGGTTTGGAAATAAAACTCTCGTCGATGGGGAACATTCTGGCTTTTAATTTATAAATCATATACGTTAGAAATGAGAAAAAATGATTTTTAATTTACAAGTTATATGTGTTTTAAAATGGAAAAACACCTTGTATGGGCATTAAATCTCTTTTCTGGATATTAATATGAGGTAAACAATCGCACAACCTATGTCCAATACATAAACATTTAATTAGTCTTCTATTTAGCACTTAAGTACCAAACTGGTTTTTAATACCCCACACATCATTTGTTCGAGGGTGATTTTCTAGTGCATTTTTTAAAAAAATTATTGGAAACCAACAATTTTACATAGATGGTGACATCTTTGTTCCATGATCGATTTTACATAGATAAAGCATCTCCCCTCTATGTTTGAGTGGAATATACATGTAGTTTATTACACTTGATGAGTAAGCATATATATATATTGAAGTCTTCTTTTGGCTAAGTAGTTGTGACCAAGACGAATCCAATCTATCAAAATCCATCGAGAATAGATATTGATCCTATTTGTTTGACTTTAGAACCATCACAATTATATTACTACATAAAGAGGTTACAATAAAAGGGGTGCCCAAGTAGAATCACGACCCAAAAAACATGCCAAAAGGTGGACAAACAACTAACAAAACATTACATTACGAACAACCAATACTATTTTCAAAAACTTATTTGCAAAACTTTTTCAAACTCGTGAAATAAAACTTCTCTTTAAACGTAAGCCCATTCATTGTGGGGATCTATAAACTCCGTAAGCTGGAGGCCTTTTATCCGGATTGCCCAACATCAAACATCTCATTCTCTCGCTCATAAACATCCCAATTAACACCAAGGCAACTCCCATCACAAAACCTATACTCATCGCTGTAAATAACTCCCACTCATCCTCATCCTCTTTCTCATCTTCTCCTACTTTTGACCCAGGCGGAGGAGCAGATACAGTTGAGGTCACGTTCAAACATGGTTTGGGTAATGGTGCTCCGCAGAGACCACTGTTGTTGACAAATGCTTCTGCATCAAACGTAGAAAACTGTGCGCCTGTTGGAATTCTCCCAGACAAGTTGTTATATGATACATTGAACTTTCCCAAAGTCGACACGAGTTCCAGGCTAAAGGGGATCACTCCTGAAAGCTGGTTGTGGGAAATATCCAGAGTCTCCATAAAACTAAGATTCCCAAAGCTCTCTGGGATGTGGCCGCTCATGTTGTTCCATGATATGTTCAGAGAGAAAAGCCCTTGCAGTGACCCTATTGACGATGGAATCTCTCCTGTAAGTCTGTTGTCTGAGAGATCCAACAGTTTGTATCCGAGTCGTTTCACCTGCCTGAACTTGCCCTTGTAGTTGAGATATATGTCTATATTGTAGAAGAAATAGCTTCTTCTGTTGGGTGGCAGATATATGCCAGAAGAATGCTGCATGCCTATTATGCTTCCCACCTGTGGCGGTATTTCTCCATGAAATCCATTCCCCGAGAGATCAAGAACTTCCAGCTTAGATAGGCGTGATATTTCCACCGGAATGATTCCCCACAGCTTGTTTTGCCGAAAAATCAAGACGACTAAACTGGAGAAATCTAGAACTGTGTCCGGAAAAGGTCCTGCTAATTCATTTCTGCCCAAATCCAGAACCGACAGTCGAGATAGACCGTGCACTGCGGAAGAAATATTTCCTCTGAATTTATTGTTTGGAAGCATCAAATAATTTAGATTGTTGAGAATCCCCAAATTCGAGGGAACAGTTCCGGTTAGACGGTTGTAGCCCGCATTGACAAGATTGAGAGCTGTGCAGTTAGATAAATCCCGTGGAAGACTGCCGGTAAGCTGGTTATCAGACACGTCCAGCATCTCTAAGCTTGACAGTCTTGTTATTGACGGAGGTATCTGACCGCTCACACTATTAGTGGAAAGGTTGAGGAATCTGAGATAAGTACAATTTCCTATCTCTGGTGGGATTGATCCTGTGAAGACATTCTGCGAGAAATCCAAGAACCTCATGGACTGTAAATTGAACAGTTCGGGTAGGATAGATCCACCCAACATATTTTGCGCTACGCTTATATATTCAAGATTCTCTAGTGATGAAATCCAGGAAGGAAGGTTTCCCCAAAGCTGGTTGACGCTCATATCCAGGAGGATGAGGTAGTATTGAGTGGATATCCATGGCGACAATGGTCCAGTTATATTGTTGGCAGCCATTACTAAATGAATGAGCTGAAATTTGGGTATCCATGTTACACTTCCGGCGTCTGTGAAGTGATTCTGATCCAGAAACAGCAGCATCAGCGACGATGCATCTTCCAGAGCATCAGGAATTCCGCCGGAGAGCTGGTTGACGCCAAGATCCAGAAGCACAAGACTTTTCATATCACCAAAAGCAGAAGGGATGGAGCCATTCAGAGAATTGGAAGACATGTTCAACGATACAAGTCTGTGCAGCTTTCCTAGCGTGGATGGAATGGGGCCGCTCAATTCATTGCCCCCTAAATATATTTTACGCACACTGGAAAGATTTCCCAGGGGCGGCGGTATTGAACCGCTCAGGAAATTTACGGAAAGACGTAAGGTCTGAAGATGCGAAAGCTTACCCAGCGACCACGGAATGGATCCTGCTAGAAAATTGTGGCTCAGATTCAGATTCTCCAGGCTTGACAGATTGCCGAGCTCTCCGGGAATGGAGCCTGTGAATTGATTTATAGAGAGGTCCAGCTGCTTCAAACTCCCTATCTTCCCCATCGATGGAGGTAGAGCACCGCTTATGAGATTCCTCGCAATGCTGAGATCTTGGAGACGAGAAAGATTGGATATTTCTGCCGGAAGCTGACCGACGAGCACATTGTCATCGAGATGCAAACTTTTGAGGTTTCTCAGATCGGTCAGAGCAGAAGGAATGCTTCCGGTCAAGTTATTACCGCTCAGATCTAAGAACTCCAGAAGCTGCAGCTGATGGATCTTGTTGGGAATGGAACCAGACAAACCACTTGAAGATAATATTAGGGTTGTCAGGTTCCTCAACTCGCAGAGCTCCGGAGGAGTAAAGCCGAGGAACAATTTTCCATGAATTTCCAGAGCATTCAAGCTCCGAATACGAGCCAGCTGAACCAGGCTTCGGCTAGGACTTGCCACCGAGCCGCTATCTGACAAATTGAGTGATAGGGACGTTACAATCCCCGAGTTGGCTTTGCAAGTAACTCCACTCCAGAGGCAGCAATTCAGAGACCCATTCCAGTTTTGCATTATTTTGACATTACTGCCAGTCAAAAGATCCTTAAAGATCAGCAGCGCTTCTGAATCTTCCTCTTTGCAGGGCTTGAATTCACACAGAGATCCTGTCCATATCAATACCACTGTCAATACTATCGTCATCACATTTTTGTGAGTTGCCATCTTCATAGAAAAAAAATCAGAGAATTTCTGTTACAGAACATAAAGGATGAACTTATATATCACTTAAGTGCATAAGGTACTAATGTAATGTGTTCTTTGCTACTTGTTTTAATATAACTATATATATATTTTAAATCTGAAATTGTAGGGATTAGTTGTTAAGGATTGAGGGGTTTTCATTCCATCAAAGTCGTTCGGAGTAAGATTTTGGCCTCATCCCGGTCTCATTTTTTTATTATTTGGTATGTCCTAAAAGTGGAACCATCTGGAATGATAAGACAACATTTTTACACTATCATGCACACTATTGACTACAAACTTATGTGATAATTAATAGAGAGCCCATTAACTACCCATTTATAAAATATCCCTGTGAACAAGGCAATTTGAAGGGCAGGAACTTCCTACCGTCAATGTCAAAGTCGTAGTGGCATCATATCAGAAAAATAAAATAAAACCAAATTCCTTCTCCAATTTGTGCGGATAAATCGAAAAAATATATAACGTTTCTTAAAAGATGGATCATCTCCATCTTCCTACCGGCAGGAACTTCCTACCGTCAATGTCAAGCTCTAAA
This sequence comes from Taxus chinensis, assembly GCA_019776745.2. Lineage (NCBI taxonomy): Eukaryota > Viridiplantae > Streptophyta > Pinopsida > Cupressales > Taxaceae > Taxus > Taxus chinensis. The sequence goes on along the minus strand of CM034147.1, from coordinate 745,039,259 downwards.
TATTTAAATCACTTCATATTTAATATAGTAAATTGCTGACAAACCACGGTGGAAATCTTTTAAATTAAGTTCCGTGTCAAACTTGGTTTTGGAGAAAGAGATCATACAAATGTTACGTTGACTGGTAGAGAATCAAAAATTATACTTGATCAATTTTGTTTGAGAAATTATTAAAGATTTCTGGTCGCGGTCTTTCACATTTTCTATTAATACCACAATCGTCATAAGACTATGACCACTCTCCAAATGCAATTGACTCGAAAAAAATGGCATCATATATTTTTTAAACTTTTGTTGTTTTCGTTGAAATTAGTAAAATCTTTATATAATCTTTCAATCAAAATAAATATTTTATTATTTTATTGTAAGATTGTACTTAGAAATTTCTTCATTATAAAATAAACCAAAGTTGACAAGTTCAAAAGTCATCACATTATGTAATTGGAAAACTACTCAAAGATAACAAAATCTAAAAGTCTTCAGACTTAATTTAAGAAAAAAAAACATGAAACTTTAATTATCTAAAAACAAAAAAATACATTCATATAAAATGTTTTGGAAATCTGAAGACATGAACCTATGAATCATCAAATCTGAAATCCAAAAATCTCGAATTCAAAATACAAAGACATGAAAAATAGCTTGATGCAAAAAATGTAATTTTTAGGCATAAGTGAAATACACAATCTAAGTTCTAATATCACAATTTTCAAAATTGAAAATCCTAACAATATAAAAAACAAATCTTGATATATAAATTGTGACTATCCTATTTAAAAATAAAAAAAATACACAACCACTGAAATCTCAAAAATTACAAACATGGCCGCTATAACTCGAAACAAAAATGTGAAATCCAAAAGTAGAAACCAAAAGAATCAAAACCAAACAAAATTCAGAGCCCAAATTTTAAAAATTCAAAATCTGAAAACCCTAGAAAACTTTGAAACTTAAAATAAATAACTTGGAAAACTTAGAACTTAAATCCCATAAAGCTAGATCCCATAAACTCAAATGTGAGAGACCAAATCCTAAAAAATCCAAAAAACGAAATTAGAATCACTCCACAAAATGTCAAAGTGTAACATGGATACCTAAATTTCATATCACAAAATATCTTTAGAGGATAAATCCCATGAGGGATAGGAAATTGTACTTATCTCAGATTCGTCAACCTTTCTATTAATAGTGTGAGCGGTCACATACCTTTTTCAATAACAAGACTATTAATCTTAAAGATGTTGGAATTTATTGATCTCTTAGGTAATGGATTTCATGGATAAATACCAACACATGTGGGAAGCATAATAGAAATGAAACATTGTTCTGGCATATATCTGCCACCTAATAGGATGAAGCTATTTATTCTACAATATAGATATATATCTAAACTATAGGAACAAATTCCTTCACACTCGGCCTAAACATTACATATGTTGCAAGATTAACCGGTCACCGAACCAATGATAAATCCACCTCAAAAAGTGGTAAACAACCCATTGGCTGGTTGATTGGTCATCCTTGCAAACATATATGATGGATAGGCTCTTCCCCATTGGTTGGTTGACTAGTCAACCTTGTAAACATATATGATGGATAGGCTCTTCCCCATTGGTTGGTTGACTAGTAAACCTTGCAAACATATATGATGGATAGGTTCTTCCATTGGAATGCTTAGAAACGGGGATCGACCCATTCACATAATTGGAAGACATGTTCAATTATTCAAGTCTCTAGAGCTTTCCTAGTGTATATGGAATGGAGTTGCTCAATTTATTTTCCTCTAAATATATATTGCGCGCAATGGAAATATTTCGCAGGGGGACAGCTATATTGAACCACTTAAGATTGTTTTTAAAAATACATAAGGTCTGAAGATGCAAAATGTTTCCCATTGAGTTGAAAATGGATCATGCCAAATAATTATGGTCTAGATTTAGATACTCCATGCTAGAGAGATTGTAGAGATATTCAGGAATGGAGCCAATGAATTGATTTTTATAGAGGTCCAGCTACTTCAAAATCCCTATCTTTCTCATTCATAGAGGCAGAACACCGCTTACAAGATTCCTCACAATGCTGAGCTCTTGGAGACAATAAAAAATGGATATTTATTCTAGAAGCTTACCGAAAATGCCATTTTCATCGAGATGTAAGCTTTTGAGGTTTCTCATATCAGTCAGAGTAGAAGGAATGCTTCTAGAAAAGTTATTACCGTTCAAATATAAGAAGTCTGGAAGCTACAGGTAATGGATGTTGTTGGGAGCGGAACCAATAAATGAAATGTCTTTTCCTACTGGTACATTCCAATTTTTGGTGTTGTGGATAGTAGGACCCACTAACATGGTCAAAGAAGTCAAAAGTCTCTTTTGTTTGTTAGCGTCTTTTGTCATCAGTTTAATTGCCTTTTGATATAATTATCCGACCATGCCTTCATGACAAGCGTTGGCTACTTTTTAAGATTCCAGATCAATACATGTACATAATTCTACTGGATCAATAATCAACCATTTGAAATAAATGACAGACTTTAGAAAAATGCATGTGTGACAACTATATGGATATTGGAATAAGATGGGACACGCTGAAATAAGAAATTATGGTGATTTCCAATTATGATAAATCTTGGCCTTCTCTTGCATGATTCAGAACTTAAAATTGAGGGGTAAATTGAAGTTTTCATTTTCATCTATTCACATTTTCAGCATCCAAGCAAGAGACCGAACCGAGGATTGAATTTGACAACTACTTATGCCTGTAAAATAATTTTTAGGTGCAAGTAATTTTTCAATTCTTCCCTTCAAAATTACAAAGTAGTATTATTCATACTCTCCGAATAAAATATATAAAAATTATTCCATATTTATTTAAATCTTATTAATATATATTTATTTATATTAATCTAATTTATATAAAAATGATGGTCACATATTAAATGTAATTCGTAAGTGATGGCTATTTCAAATTTTTTAAGTATTTTATAGTAAAAAATCATTAAAAAACGTCTAAACGATTATCACTTTTAAACCTCGGTAACAATGATAATATGTTAGAGTGGGAAAAAAATTGTTAATTTTGACAAATTATAAATTATACTAAAATTACAACCACCATTCGTGTTTAACATTAGGTCATGGTACATTTTAAAACTTTATAGAGGATGAAAAAGGCCCGAGAGATTCAATTTGGTGGCCACCTATGCCTATCAAGAAAATTTTAGGTGAGGGTAATTTTTCAATATTACCCTTCAAAATGCAAAACAATGAACTAGTTTATACACTATTTATTAATTATATGAAAGTTATTTTATGTTTATTTAACTATTTTTAATATATGTTTATGTATATTAATAAAGTATAAATATAGATCTATATAAAAAAAAGACAGTTATATTTTAAATATCAAGTTGTTGTTATCCAAAATTCACCCCCAAGGTAATTTGATAACTTGCACACTTTCTTCAAGGCCCAAAATCAGGTTTAGAGATATTTTATCTCACGCGGTCTGCAGGATAGCAAGGAAAAAAGTACCCGAAATGCCTGAAAAACTGATTTGGTTGTATCCAGTTCATTGCGACAAAGCCAGAGAAAAATCTGAGACAAATGGGACATGCGAACTCAAAATAGCCAAAATACCCATGGGTGAGTGGTGTAGAGAAGTCGGCAGTCAATGGCCCACATGACCTAGTCAACAACGGGCACGCGAGGATAGAAGAGCTTGAGTCAGACGATGCAGAGAAAAAAGGTTTGCACTAAGTACCACAGGGCATGAGTTCCCCAAAAACCTGCAATACCTGCAATCCAAAGGGAAAGTGGAACACCCAATGCCCAAAGTTCAAACGTGCATAACTTTTAACACAGAGCTTCGATTTTCACAAAATTGGACTTTTCGTAAAGGGCACAACATCCTCTACGCCACAAAAACTAGATTTATTTTTTTGAATGAGGGTGGGGTGGTGAAAATAAAAGAAACATCTCCAGCTCCAAAATTTAAATGTTCATTCCTATAAAATGCAAGAAATCCCTGGAAAACTCAAAATAGCTACGCACACTCAGAATAACATATCTTTTGCATTTCTCAATGAAATCATGCAAAATTGGTATAGTTAGAATCGTGACTCCGAGTCTGATGCATAGATATCACAAAATCTAGAATTTTATTATAACCTAATGATGAGTTTTCTGAAAACATGTCCGATTTTAGAACAATAATTTTATTAGTAGTTGGGAGTGCAATTAATGAGCATGGGCAATCATTCTTTCCATGATGCAAGTTAAGGGAAAACATGCAGATATTTCTGAAAGAAACATACCATCATTCCATGAAATTTAATGCATCTTGCAAGTGGTGGGAAGGTATATTTTAGGATTTCAATCCTCTCTCTTCCAAATTCTATAAATTGAAGTGTGGGCTCATTGTAAAAAGGGAGATAGTTTTTTAGTAGAAAAACTCTGTCATTTTGGTTTTGCGAAGCCAATGTGTTGCATGCCCTTGTAGTGGTCTCCTTGCATGGTGATCTATGCCTTTATTTTGTAATATATTTAACTATTCATATCATGAAGCAATAGATGCAAGTTTGTGGATGTGTCTTCTCTTGTTGTGTTTGTTTACATTCTTCTTGTCTCTTCAACCTCATTGCAAATACATTGTGTTTATCTTATGCTCTTGCAGGGATTCATTATCATTGTGTGTGTATGAAATATTTTTGTGAATTCAATTTCTAGATTGTGGATAATTGTTATCACCCCCTCTAGTATGCAATTTACTTCCATTTTTTCAGTCATTGGAAAGTTATCCTCATTCCCTCCTTTTCTGGTGTATCACCGCTTTAGTGTAGGATTTGTTTTCATGCACTCTATATCTCTGGTTCCCTGGAAAGTTAGATTAGGATAAGATAGTTTTTCCTGCATTAGAGTAGATTGTGGCAGGTTTTTTAGGAGCAACAACCAACTTTCTCTGGAGGTCTATCTCGAGTAGCAAGTCCAACAACTTGGAGATAACACCCATGGTACCTAGTCACACCGTGAGCTCAAGCTCACACACTTGTGCAAATCTAATGGGTGTTACGATTTGGTGATAACAAATCTAGCACACACGATGGCACCAAGAAGTTTCCAATTTAATCGTAGCAAGTTTGACGTGGTCTTGTTGTGAAATTCCATCTTGAAAGAGGCTTTGAAATAGCACATCTAAAGACTCCAATAGGGAATAATACATTGGTTTAACTAGTCCAAGCTTGGCATATTTATGAGAATAATTCAAACAAGCTCAAGAACTAGAGAAGAGGGACTATTTTTCTACCTACACTTATGCCAAGACAGAGGAAGAAGGGGAAGAAGAGCTCAAAGGTCTCCATCTCCACCAAAAATAATCTTATCAACACCTCCACCTAATTTTCCTTTCATCCAATCAACCAGATTTCTTAGACCAATCATAATAGCACATGTGCAAAAAACCACCACCAAATCCCTATGTCAACTTCACGGGAATCATCTCGCTTGTTCTCAATGCAAATAATCTGATTCCAGTTGTAGCAATGAAGAACATTCCATATTTTACTAAAGAGAACCATACAACCCAATTGATCACATCCAAGACATTGCAAATGTTTGTGCAATTCACAAAATTTCTTAAATGGACATTGAACTTAAGTTGTTAGCATCCTCCTTTAAGGGTAAAGTTTTACAATGGTTCAGGAGTCTAACAGCAGGATCTATCTAGAATTGGGACCATTTTTGCACATCCCTCCATAATAAATTTGGGGGAAAAGGAGATAATCTATCTTTATTGGAACAATTGACAATAATTAGTAGGGATCCTAATGAACAGATGATTGATTTCAACTTCATATTTCAAAGTAAATGGGATAAAATTCCACTTTCTATGAGAACAACAACTGAAGGTGCCTTTCTAAACTTCCTTAAAGCTTTAAATTCTGATATTTCCATGATGATTCAATCCATGGAAGGTATAACTTTACCAACAACCTATAACATCACTTTTAGAGATGAAAATTTCTTGATTCAAGCTAGTAAACTTACACCTAGGCCACCTATTCCTCTTTAACTAGAAGTAGGAGCTCTAAGCACTAGTCAAGCACTTACATTAGATCATATTCATGCTCTAAGAAATTAGAGATTGACTGAAGCTTCTACCTCATCTTCTAGTACCTCAAACGAGCTCTAAGAAGTCATGAAACAACTGTAAAACTTGGGCAATGAGTTGGTGAAACTTAAGAGGCATCATGCTAAAAATTTCAAATCATATCAGCCTCAAACCCAACCCAATAGGCTTCTATAACATCCTAATAGACCACTAGTTCCAATTAAAAATCAGAACCAAGTCAAACCTCCTACTAATAGGTCATTTCAGCCTTAAAATACAAATGCTCCATCCACATCTAGAGCCTCGATACCAGTGCAAAATAACATGGCTTAAGAATATGGCTAGTGCTTCCCATGTAATCAACCTCATAACCAGTCAATATGTTTCAAAGGTACTTTGAATCAAACTCTTATGGTGACAACAACGGGTGTGGAACAAGAAACATGCCAAGAAGAGAATTAGTAGTAGGAAACAACTCAGCAAGAGGCACCTCTAAATGAAACCACACTTGTCAACTGGCAGGTTAAATATTTATGTGGCATAAATCAATCCCCATCTCAAAGCGTTTCCACCAATACACAGTCCCATAAGAGAAATATTGGAGAGGGACAGTCATTCAAATCAAATGGCATACAACCAAAGCCACCTTCTAGACCATCTCAAATGCCAGTTGTAACAGTCCATGTGCAAGAAAAAACTATGCAAAGAAAAGGGCAGAAAAATGATAGCTCATCTCCATTCAACATCATTGAGCAGATGAAAAAAAAAATGCAAACATATCAATGTGGGAATCATTAACTATCCTGGGCCAAACATACCTATTGCAAACTACAATAGAAAATTGGTCATGCATTAAATCAGTCATCCAATCAACAAGAAAAGTTTCTTATCAATATATATTATCAAAGAGGAAATCAAGGAGGCCATTAAGGTAAAATATTTTGAAGCCCCCACCATTCTATATCTCATTGATCATCGGGGATAATTTGGTGCATAACTGTACATGATTGATTCATGGAGATAAGTAGTTCTAGTCATGCCAAAACAAATAGTTGATCAGCTGGATCTTCGATATGAATTCATTTCTAGAGGTGTGGTGCATTTTGATAGGACAACAGTAATAACATGGTTGGAGTAATCAAAGCTTTGAACCTCGCATTACATGCATGTCCCAAGTTGACCGTCTTATAAAATTTATCAGTCATAGACTTTCCACCACTCTTTGCATTATGTTTTTCAAGAGACTTCACTGCTAAAATTGGGGGTTATTTTTCTGTTGATTGGTCACACATGTTATTTAGAATAAGGTATGGGGCTAAGTCCATAATCATATCTAAGCCGATTGATAAACTTTCACATTAGAGCCTCATACAATAAAGTCCAATTAATGAAAATTGTTCAACATTTGATTAAGAGGATTATCCAAGCACCTATGAAGCAGATACCAAAGTCGGATGCATTCTATACTTGACTCTTGATGAATGAGAAAAAAAGAGGCATGCTTTTGACCCTTACAAGGAAATGGAAGAAACTGAATTAGGATTCTATTGTTTGTATGAAGAGAATCAAACATCTCGCTAGCATTACCAAGCCAGATCACAAAGATGATAATGAGGTGTGGAAATTCTTATTTGATGGTTCAAGGAGTAGACAAGGTGTCAGGAGGAGGAGCCGTGCTTTTTTCACCACAAGGTACAAAATATTATTCGGCCTTCCGTTTTTCCATTTATTTTTGCTCAAAAAACACAGCTAAGTACAAAGTTTTAATTCATGGATTTCATTGGGAAAGAAATAAAGGTATTAAAAACTTGCAAGTGTTTGGAGATAGTGAGTTAATCATGTGAACCAAGTCAAAGGAAAAAATGCTATGCTAAGAATGATTTGTTAAAGAACTACAAAAATCAAGTATGGGATCTCATTGAATATTTCAAAGCTTTTAGCATCAATTCCATCCCCAGAAAGAAGAATGAAGCACCAGATAGACTTGTAGCAATTGGGGGCAGCATTTGATGCTGTAGAAAGTATCAAAAGTGAGTAAACCCAACCTCATATCAAAATCAGTTGTAAGGCTCGGTTATTCCGAATAACAAGACAAGTTGGCGGGTCTTTGAGAGTGATCAGTAAATCGTCAATTTTCTACAAGAAGAAGATTTGAGTTCTCTACCAGAAATCTAAAACAAGTTGGAGCAACAATATGGTGATCAAGTGGTGCAGCTAAAAAATAACAAATTACCAAAAGGTCTTGTAACTTTAGAGTTAATATTCAACCCAAATGATCAATTCCGGAAGGAAAAGGAAAACATTCTGGTAAATGGCTGAGAATTCAGAGCCCATTTCAGTATATGAAGGACAAGATATTGTGAATTGGAAAAGTAAATACTTGACAAGAGAAAGTATAAATTTGTTCAACTTTGTCAATAATTTCCCAAATGTATTTTCGCATGGACTTATAAGGATTTAAGAGGTTTCAATCCAAAGTTAGCATGCAACATACTATTGAGCTAGATCCAGAATCCAATCCTATTAGACATAGAAGCAAAGGCTAGGTGAATCCTCACATTTGAACATCTCATGATAAAAGAGTTGAACAAGCTAATTGAAGTTAGCATCATCTTTCCTATCAAACATTCAAGTTGGGTTGTGAATTTGGTGCCAGTGAAGGAAGAGAAATGGGGAAATTAGACTATGTGTAGAATTTCATGATCTAAATAGAGCTTTTCTCAAATATCATTATTCACTTCCTTCAATGGAATAAAATCCTATGCAGGTAGTAGCTGGCTCAAAAAGGTTTTCATTGCTAGATAGTTACTCAGGCTATAACCAAATAATGGTGAATGAAGAAGATCATTTTAAGACATGGCCTTCACTACGAAATGGGGGCACATATGCTTATAAGAAGATGCCATTTGGATTGTCAAAAGTTGGAGAAACATTTCAGTGAGCTATGGATATGGCGTTCAGAGGACTTAATCAACAAAGATGGTGCTTGGTATATCTAGATGATATCATTGTAGTTCTCAAATAATGTAGCAGACCAACTCTTTCACCTCAGGAAAGTATTTAAGAGATGTAGAAGATTCAAAGTGTCGTTGAATCTGAAAAATTGTGTATTCTTGGCACACGAGGGAAAATGGTTAGGCCACATTGTTTGAAAGGTACGATTGAAAATTGATTCTGAAATATTTGAATCCATCCGAAATTTTCCATTTCCACACCGCAAGAATTCTCTCTAAAGTGTCTTGGGAAGGAGAAACTTTTTCCGGATATGTTTTCTTTATTTTTCCACTCTTGTCAAGCCATTAACAATGATTTTAAATAAGAGTATTGCATTCAAATGGATAGCAAAAGGAAAAGAGAGTTTTAAGGCTATGAAGCATGCAATATCATAAGCTCCAACTCTTATCAACCTAGATTTCTCTAAGGACTTTGTGTTGTATGCTTTTGGAGGATCAGACACAATCTCAACTATCTTGGTACAAAAACATAGAGAAGATTCATAACAGCCCATAGAATTCTTCATTCAAAGCATGGAAGTTTATGAAGTAAAGTATTCTTTCATTGAAAATAATGTCCTTGTTATCATTGGGAGCTTGAAGAATTTCATAAACTTGGTCTCAAACAATAAAATTAAATTGCTAGTGTCTCATGTTGGTGTAAAGGAATTTCTCCTAAACAAGGATTTGAATGAGAAGAGAGCATCTTGGATCACTCAAGGGATCGAATATGAAATTGTAGTCAAAGTGAGCAAGCTGGTTAGTGGAAAAAAATTGTGTGAGTAGCTCTCTTTCAAACAACAAACTAAGTCAAAAGGTGAAGAAAATGTTTTCTCTGTACTACAGAATGATCAAGAACAACAAACTAACATTACACCCATCCCATGTTGGACTCAAGACATAGTGCATTATCTCCAAATAGGTTTGTGCCCTCTAGAATGGAACAAATATAAGAGAAGATATTTGAGATTGCAATCCATCCCATATTTTCTCATTGATGACATCTTATTAAAGAAAGATGTGAATGGGGTGTTATTTAGATGTGTCCCAACAAGTCAAGTTGAGAAGATATTACACGAGTTCCATGATGGGGAAGCAGGAGGCCACTTTTTATTAGGAATGTATAGTGTTCACATTATTATTAGTGTGTGTAACTATATTATCAAATATAATATATATAAATTGTAATATTATTAATGATGAGTTAATATAACTCATAGTAATAATATAGGATTAATATTTGTTATATTAAACAACTATAACTAATATTGTTTATACGTGAGATTTGGTTATACAACCAACTCATGAATATAGGAGTTTGTGGGGAGTGTTGTTGAACAGTCTCCGTGAAAATAGGAGTAGACTCTCCTATTAATATGTAATGGACCCGAATGAAATATATCAACGAAGCGGAGATTATTGTAATACCTCTTTCTATCATTTGGATCAATAGAGAAGAAATATATTATTCATGTGCTAAATTATTTGTCTGATTTTTTGTATAATGCTCTTATAATTCCTATCAGTGGTATCAGAGCGTGATTACTTTTTTTCCATGATGGATGTGTAGCGGATTTGTGTGGGGGTTGTCATATCTGTCTTTGCCCCTATGGATGTGAAATTAATTTTTGAGAAGAGTTTATACAGTATTGGCATTAAGGTAACTTGTAGTTATTAAGTACGTTAGATCTCTGCACATTTACTCACCCAACCTACCCAGCTTCAAAGGAATTTAATCAACATTGGAAAACTCTCCATTAGTAAGAGATATCATTTAATCATGTGCCAAGTTTTCTCAGATTTAATTTTCATCTACATATTTCTCTTGAGTAGGGTGTTGAATTAAGACTCTGAGTGGGTGGATCTAAGCATCTTGGATCCAAGAAATCCACTGTTGAGCTTGGAAAAAAAATAGATCACAGTAGATGATCACCTCTACTTGATTCACGGATAAGTATCCTTTAATTGTACGTAGTATTCTTGGCAATACATGTATATTGATCAGTTCCTTATAGTCCTTTGATGCAGATTTGACACATATGTGTATGAGAAATTTTAGTGAAAGGTTTGTTTGGTGCCTTTAAATGTTGCATAACATGATTTATTAGCAATATCAATCCAATACTAGTATGAAATCCCTATACAGAGGTTGAAGTGTAAAATATTGTGAGTACACTATGTTAAATCAGGTACTCATGAGTTGTGGGGTTCGAAATCACACGTGGAAGTCCCGAATATTATCACTTGTGCACCAGTCAAACTAAATCCGCGAGCTCCTTGGTCAATGCGTCATATAATTAGCAGTTAGCAGTCAGATATTCCTCATATTATTCTAACAAGACTAAATGAGATATCACATTATTTGGTTGTGGTCCTATTTCGCTCAAAAAAAAAGAAAGAATTTGCATTCATCAACGTTTTCGGGATATAGATATTTTATATTGTAAATATTGGTTCTATTCCTATATTTTGGTCGTATATGTCTTGTTCTTTTTTTATTTGGTTCTAATGTTTTAGTCCGAGTGGGTATTGGTCATCAAATCATTTGTTAATATAAATTTACATAGTTTTGGGCTTATGTGATATAAGGTTTATTGTTGATAGAGCATTGTAAAAAGTTTGTAAGAAGTCCTTTTTATTTGAGTAAAAGTGACTATTGTATTGGAAATATTTTGTATTAAGTATAATAAGTTTGTTTAATTATCTTTGAGTGAAAATAAATAAAAGGAGTCAAGAGTTTAGAATCATTTTTATGTTGAGTCTTCTTATTGTCAAATACTTGAAAGTTGTCAAAAGAGGTAGATTCATCATCATTTTCCAAGTTATTATTGTCTCGTCAAATGTCAACAAGTGTCTATGTAAAAAATAAAAATAAAAAAGAAATTACCTCATTTTAGTCGGACGCATTTTCGGTGGAATCCAACGTCCAAGCTGTAATTGAGCTCCATGATCAAATCTGGTTGAACTAGCAGTATGTCATCGGAGGATGGAGGGAAATGGAGGAAGGATGTCAATCAACGACCTCTCATCAGTCGCCAACAACGGGGCCGCATAGATGGTTTGGTGACATGTGTGCAGTGTGGTTTTTATTTTTAGTTCATTTTCAATGTTCCTGTTTTTAGTGTGATGGTTTGCTGAATAAACCCTTTTCAGAGATTTTTGGAGGAGTCATGTTTTCAGAATACTCACTTTTGGGAGCAGGAGAAGATTTCGAGGTAGAATCAAGGGATGGTTATCTAGCTAGTTTGAATCTTGTGGATCTTGGAGATTCAGAATTCGGGTGCCCAGGGAGGAAGGAAAAGTCCCACAGGAACCCTGGAAAGAGGAAGGGAGCATTCCTACATAATTCAGCTCAACACTACATATTTATGAGGGTAAATAGATAATATATGGATTTTGTACCTAGTCTAAGAAGTGTTTTTAGGAGGTGGTTCAACTTCTTCGAATATGGTTCTTCCCCGTGTTCACATTAAGGGGGTCAAGATTACTGATTAATAATGTTCACACTAAGGGGGTGAATGTTAGGAATGTATAGTGTTCATATTATTATTAGTGTGTGCAACTATATTATCAAATATAATATATATAAATTGTAATATTATTAATGATGAGTTAATATAACTCATATTAATAATATAGGATTAATAGTTGTTATATTAAATAACTATAACTAATATTGTTTATACGTGAGATTTGGTTATACAACCAACTCACGAATATAGGAGTTTTTGGGGAGTGTTGTTGAACAGTCTTCATGAAAATAGGAGTAGACTCTCCTATTAATATGTAATGGACCTAAATGAAATATATCAACGAAGCGGAGATTATTGTAATACCTTTGTCTATTATTTGGATCAATAGAGAGGAAATATATTATTCATGTGTTAAATTATTTTTCCAATTTTCTGTATAATGCTCTTATAATTCCTATCACTTTTCTCCATGAGTAACAACTCTCAAAATCATGAAGGTTGGTTATTATTGGCCTACAGTGTTTAGTGATTTCTACTCATGGATTAAGAAATGCAAGAAATGTGCATTCTTCATAGGGAAGGAAAGGTTAGAATCCTTTCCTCTTCATCCAATCTCAGTAGATCAATCATTCATGCAATGGGAATTGGACTTCATGGGAGTTATAAATCAAAATTCAAGTCAAGGCCACAAGTGGATACTTACAGAAATAGACTATTTCACCAAGTGGGCTGAAGAAGTGGCACTTAGAGAGGAAAATGAATCAAGCATCTTATATTACTATGAAGGGATAGTCACAAGGTTGTGTGTCCCTACCACTATCATATCAGATAATTCATTGGAATTCCTTAGCACAAAAATCATTTAATGGGCTGTCAAGAATGGTATATAACTTTTCACTTCATCAAACTATTATCCCCAGGGTAATGGTCAAGCAGAGTCCACAAACAAAAATTTGTTGAGAATCATTAGAATAACCCTTGATGAGAATCAGAGGACCTTCCATACGAAGTTCAAATCATCTCTATGGGCTGATAGAATCACACCCAAGAGGTCTACATGCATCTCTCCCGATAAGCTTGTACACAGGAAGGAAGCAATTTTACCCATATCACTTGAGTTGTTGGCATTAGAACTCATGAAGAAGCTGGAACTAGATGAGTTTGAGCACATGAAAATTAGGTATGTAGATGTGATGGAATTACAATAAGTAAGATAACATGCAGTGTAAACCATGGAAAAAGATCAAGCATTGATCAAGAGAATATTTGACAAGAAGGCTAAAGCTAGGACATTCTAAGAAGGAGACTTGGTGGTGAAGTGGGATGTTGATCGTGCAAAGCCAAGAAAACATTCCAAGTTTGAATCCATATGGAGTGGTCCTTATATGATCATTAAATTCATAGGTCGCAATGTCTTCCACTTGGACAATTTGGATGGTGAAGCATTACATATTCCAATCAATGGAATTTACCTCAAACATTGCTACTAAAAGGAAGAATTTCTCAGCCTTGTACATATTAGTCTATGATTTCAAATTCCTCCAAGTTATTTTACACATTGATGTTTTTGTTAGTTTAGGTTTTATTTCCCTAAGTGCTGGTGCACGTGTTCTATTGCTTCTAATATATGCTTGTATACAGTTCATCACACTCCCAGAAGAAAATTTGTAGCCACGGGAGAATTAAATCAGCAGGATATCAATATCAAGGTAGGTCTAGGTTTGAAAGTAGTGATTTAATGATTCACATATGTTGGTACTCAGTTTCAAATCTGATTTAATATTACTAGGTAGTCTCCATGCCTAATGGATACTTCAAGGTCAATGATCACTTCATCTGGCAGGCTGGTAACCCCGCTAAGTCACCAAATTGTTATCCAAAATTCACCCCCAAGGTAATTTTGATAACTTGCACAGTTTCTAAGGCTTTGAGCAAGAAGAAAAGGTTGGAGGCTGAAAATCAGGTTTCAAGGGATCCCTTAGCTTTTCGCTAACTTCCCTATCTAAAGAAAAATCCAAGGAGTTAGTGAAAATTTGCAAAAAATTGAAAAAATGAAGTCACTGGCCTCTTTTAGTGCAAATAGGGTCTGTGGGATGTAGATGGAACCAATTCAGATTGCACCAGGGTTCATAGTACCTAGTTTGGGTCTGATTTGTAAAGGAGACAGTGTATTGTGGCTAAGTTGGCTCCTAACATTCCAAGCCGCACAGGTTTAGTCAGGCCTCCAACTCCCCACATCACCGAAGTCACCGATCAACGAAGGATCCTAGAGAAAAGTAGAAAAAGTGGATAAAATTTTCTTGAAATGTACGTAGGATAGTTAGGATGAAAGTATGAGAGGTTCCCACAAATCTAAAATAGCTGCAGCCAAAGAAGTGCAGAAAAAGTGGAATATTTTGTCTTGCATGGTCTATGGGACAGCTAGGACAAAAGTACCTAAAATTCCTAAAAAACTAATTTGATCGTAGCTAGTTCACTTCGAAAAAGGTAGAGAAAAATTTTTGGGACAGCTGGGACACATGGACCTGAAATAGCCAAAATACACACAAGCGAGTGGTGTTGAGAATTCGGTGGTCAATGACCCACTTGGCCTGGTAAACAACGGGCGGGCGAGGACAGAAGAGCCTAAGTCGGGTGATGTGGAGAAAGGAGGTTTTCATGGTCCAAGTACCACGGGGCATGAGTTTCCTAAAATCCCATAATACCCACAATCCAAAGGGAAAGTGGAATGCCCAACCCCCGAAGTTCAAACGTGCAAACTAGAAATAGCTTCTCACACTCAGAATGCCATATCTTTTACATTTCTCAACAAAATCATGCAAAATATGTACCGTCACAATCATGGCTCTGAATCCGATGCACAGAGATCAAGAAATCCATAATTTTATGAATACCTTAGGATGATTTTTCTAAAAACGTGACCATGTTCAGAACAATGATTTTATTAATAGTTGGGAGTGCAATTAATGAGCATGGGAAATCATTCTTTCACTGTTGCAAGTTAAGGGGACAGTATGGGCAGCTTTTTGTAAGAAACAAACCATCATTCCATGTCATTTATTGCATCTTACAAGTGGCGGTAAGTCATATTTTGGGATTTCAATCCTCTCTCTTCCAAATTCTATAAATTTAAGTGTAGGCTCATTATAAAAAGGGAGATAGGTTTTTAGTAGAAAAAATTTGTCATTTTGGTTTTCTGAAGCCAATGTGTTGCAAGTCTTTGTATTGAATACTTCCATGGTGATCCAAGACTTTATTTTGTAATAGATTGAACTATGCATATCATGAAGTAATAGATGCAGGTTTGTGGATGTGTCTTCCCTTGTTGTGTTTGTTTGCATTCTTCTTGTCTCTTCAACACCATTGCAAATATATTGTTTCTATATTATGATCTTGCAGGCATTCATTGTCATTGTGTGTATATCAAATATTATTATGAATGTAGTTGCTAAATTGTGGAGAACTGTTATCACCTCGTCTAGTATGTAATTTATTTCCATTTTTCACACATTGGAAATTTATTCTCATTCCCTCCTTTTTTGGTGTATCACCGCTTTAGTGTAGGCTTTGTTTTTATGCACTCTCTCTCCCTAGTCCCTTGGAAAGTTATATTAGGATAAGATAGTTTTTCCTACATTAGAGTAGATTGTGGCAAGTAGTTTAGGAGTAAGAACCAGCTTTCTCTAAAGGTCTATCTCAAGTAACAAGTCCCACAACTTGGAGATATCACCCATGTTACCCAATCACACCGTGAGATCAAACAAATACACTTGTGCAAATCTGATGGTTGTTGTGATTTGGTGATAACAGTTCTAGAATGTCTTATGGGACCAAAAAGTTTTTATTTTAATTGCATCAAGTTTGATGTGCTCTTGTTGTGAAATTCCAGCTTGAAAGAGGCTTTTAAATAGCACATCTGATGACTAGAAAAGGGAATAATACACTAGTTTCAGCAGTCCAAGCTTGGTAGATTTATGAGAATAATTCAAAAAAGGTCAAGAACTAGAGAAGAGGGACTATTTATCTACCTACACATATCCCAAGATAAAGGAATAAGGGGAAGAAGAGATCATGTGTCTGCATCTCTAGCAAATAGAACCTTATCAACACCTCCACCTAGTAGGCCTTTCATCTAATCAACCAAAGTTCTTAGACCAATCATAATGGCACATCTACAACAACCACCACCAAATCCCTATGTCAACTTCACGGGAAGCATCTTGCTTGCTCTCAATGCACAAAATCCAATTCCAGTTGTAGCATTAAAGAACATTCCATATTTTACTAGATATAACTATACAACTCCAATTGACCACATCCAAGACATTGCAAATGTCTCTGCAATTCACAAAATTTCTTAAATGGATGTTTCAGTTAAGTTATTAGCATCCTCCTTTAAGGGTGAATTTTTACAATGGTTTAGGAGTCTAAACAAGTATTTTTACGAGAAGAGAGTAGGTTGCATCACTTGAATAATGGAATCTGATATTGTAATCAAAGTGACCAAGCTAGTTCATTGCAATGGTTTGTGTGAGAAACTCGCTTCCAAACAAAAAGTTGAGTCAAAAGGTGAAGAAGAGGTTGTCATACTACTGCAGAATGATCAATAATAGACAACTAATGCTGCACCCATCCCATGCTCGACTAAAGACATAGTAAATTATCTCCAAACAAATTTGTGCCCTCCAGAATGGAAAAAATATAAGAGAAGATATTTCAGATTGCAATCCATCCCATATGTGTTCATTGATAGCATCTTATTCAAGAAAGATGTGAATGGGGGTGTTATTGAGGTGTGTCCCAAAAAGTCAAGTTGAGAAGATATTACATGATTTTCATGATGGGGAAGTAGGAGGCCACTTTTCTCCATGAGTAATAGCTCTCACAATCATGAAGGTTGGCTATTATTGGCCTATGGTGTTTAGTGATTGCTACTCATGGATCAAGAAATGCAAGAAATGTGCATTCTTCATAGGGGAGGAAAGTTTATCAACCTTTCCTCTTCTTTCAATCTCAGTAGATCAACCATTCATGCAATGGGGATTGGGATTCGTTGGAGTTATCAATCCAAATTCAAGTCAAGGCCACAAGTTGATACTTACGGCAATAGACTATTTCACCAAGTGGGCTTAAGTAGTGGAACTTAGAGAGGAAAATGAATCAAGAATCTTGTATTACTATGAAGGGATAGTCACAAGGTTGTGTGTCCCTTCCACTATCATATCAGATAATGCATTAGCATTCCTTGGCACAAAAATCATTTAATGGGCTGTCAGGAATGGTATATACCTCTGCACTTCATCAAACTATTATCCCCAGGGTAATGGCCAAGTAGATTCCATAAACAAAAATTTGTTGAGAATCATTAGAATAACCCATGATGAGAATCAAAGGACCTTGGATATGAAACTCAAATTAGCTCTATGGGCTGATAGAATCACATCCAAGAGGTCTACATACAGCTCTCCCTATAAGCTTGTATACGGCAAGGAAGTATTTCTACCTATATCACTTGATTTTTCCGGAATTGGAACTCATGAAGCAGCTGGAACTAGATGAGTTTGAGAACATGGAAATAAGGTATGAATATATGATGGAATTAGAAGAAGAAAGAGAACGTGTAGTGAAAACCATGGAAAAAGATCAAGTATTGATCAAAAGAATCTTTGACAAGAAGGCTAAAGCTAAAGGAGACTTAGTGCTGAAGTGGGATGATGATCATGTAAAGCCAGGTAAACATTCCAAGTTCAATGTCATATGGAGTGGTCCATTTATGATCACTGAATGGAAAGGTAGAAATGCCTTCTAGCTAGCTAATTTGGATGGTAAATAATTACATATTCCATTCAATGGAATTTACCTTAAACATTGCTACTAGAAGGAACAATTTCTCATCCTTGTACATATTAGCCTAGGATTTCCAATTCCTCTTAGTGCTTTTACACATTTTTGTTGTTGCTAGTTTAGGTTTCATTTCCCTAAGTGTTGGTGCATGTGTTCTATTGCTTCTAGTGTATACTTGTATATAGTTCATCACACTCCCAGAAGAAAATTTGTAACCATAGGAGAATTAAATCAGTAGGATATCAATATCAAGGCAGGTCCAAGTTCGAATTCAGTGCTTCAATGACTCACGGATGTTAGTCCTCAATTTCAGATAAAAATGTCCCGAGCGGTCCGTGGGACAATTGGTACAAAAGAACACATGGGTCCTGAAAATATAAAATAGTCATAGCCAAAGAAATGTGGAAAAAGAGGAAGAGTTTGTCTCATGTGGACCATAGAACAGTTGGGAGAAAATCACTCGAAATGCCTAAAAAACCGATTTGGTCGCAGCCAGCTCATTGCAGAAAAGGTAGAGAAAAATTCAAGGATGGTTGGGACATGCAAACCCAAAATAGAAAAAATACCCACATGCGAGTGCTATGGAGAAGTCTGAGGTCAACGGCCCACATGGCCTAGTCAATGGTAGGCACGCGAGGACAAAAGATCTTGAGTCGAGTGATGTAGAGAAAGGAGGCCCGCATGGTCCAAGTAACGTGGGGATGTGAGTTCCCCAAAACCCACAATCCAAAGGGAAAGTGGATACCCAACCCTCGAAGTTCAAACGTGCATAACGTTTTACCCAGAGCTCCTATTTTTACAAAATTGGACTTTAAATTCTCATTCTCGTAAAACATAAGAAATCCCTAGCAAACTCAAAATAGCTGCTCACACTCAGAATACCATATCGTTTGAATTTCTCAACGAAATCACACAAAATTTTACTGTTGGAATCATGGCTCCAATCCCGATACACAAAGATCAAGAAATCTTGGATTTAATGAAGAACTGATGATGCATTTTCAGAAAATGTGGCCGGGTTCAGAATAGTGATTTTATTAGTAGTTAGGAGTGCAATTAATGAGCATGGGAAATCATTCTTTCACTGCTAAAAGTTAAGGGACATCCTGGGGAGACTTTTCAATGAAACATACCATCAATCCATGTCATTTATTGCATCTTGCAAGTGGTGGGAAGGAATATTTCAAGATTTCAATCCTCTCTCCTCCAGATTTTATAAATTGAAGTGTGGACTTATTGTAAAAAGGGAGATAGTTTTTGAGTAACAACTCATTGTCATTTTGGTTTAATGAAGCCAATGTGTTGCAATACCTTTTAGTTTACTCCTTTCATGGTGATCCAGGCATTTATTTTGGGAATATATTGAATTGTACATATCATGAAGCAATAGATGTAAGTTTTTGGATGTGTCTTCCCTTGCTTTTTTTGTTTGCATTCTTCTTGTCTCTTCAACACATCATTGAAAATATATTGTTTCTATCTTATGATCTTGTAGGGATTCATTATCATTGTCTGTGTATGAAATATTTTTGTGAATGCAGTTGCTAGATTGTGGAGAATTGTTATCACCCCCTCTAGTATGTAATTTGCTTCCATTTTTCACACATCGGAAAGCTATTCTCATTCCTTCATTTTCTGGTGTATCACTGCTTTAGTGTAGTATTTTTTTTCATGCACTCTCTCTTCATGGTCCTTTGGAAAGTTAGATTAGGATGATATAGTTTTTATTACATTAGAGTAGATTGTGGCAAGTAGTTTAGGAGCAAGAACCAAATTTCTCTGGAGGTCTATCTCGAGTAGCAAGTCCCACAACTTGGAGATATCACCCATGTTACCTGATCACACCGTGAGCTCAAACACACACACTTGTGGAAATTTAATAGGTGTTTTTATTCGGTGATAAAAGTTGTATAATATGGTTAATTCAAATATTTATAAACAAAATACAACTAAAATCAGAAAAAAATCCAAACAATTGTCAAATTTTACCCTTGTGCCTGATGAATTATCTCAGGAGATTCTTAGACTTGTAGTTATTTTTGTCTTATAAAACACCCATCACCATTATCTATGTTCCATGTGGGGAGTTTTCTTAAGGTTGTATTTTTTAGATTTTACATTC
This sequence comes from Taxus chinensis, assembly GCA_019776745.2. Taxonomy (NCBI): domain Eukaryota; kingdom Viridiplantae; phylum Streptophyta; class Pinopsida; order Cupressales; family Taxaceae; genus Taxus; species Taxus chinensis. Next base: position 745,018,722 of record CM034147.1, on the reverse strand, counting down.
ATTGTGAAACATTTATCTCCTTAAGTGTACATGATCTATATCATTTTTGGGAAAATATATTTATAAAACCTTGACAAAAAAAATGGTGTAAGAAGGTCCTTGGACTCAACGGATATCACAATATCATCTAAGAAAACAAGGACATGCACCACACTTAGGGGAGGAATATGAAATTTTAATACTTAAAACTCATTTGCATAACACAGTGGACTTGTTGGGGCATAAATTAGGGAGTTTTGAAAAAAAAAATTAAAAAAATTGATTTTTCATTAAAACAATTGGCTCTTACTGTGGAAGTGCATTCCCTAGCAAATGTAGGAGAATTTAGAATATTTATTTTATACTGGGTCCTTATCCATTGAGAAGATAACAAAATATTTCTCACCATTTTTTTTACATTTATTGAAAACATACACATAATGGGGTGTAACGCCCACAATTTTGATGTTCAAAACCATATTAAAACCTATTAATTTATCAGGGAAAATTTACGGTAAAAAAAATTGTTTTAGAAGGTTGCAAGGGTAAACATTAGTCATGATTTAATTAGTTTCCTGATTAAAATTTCTACACAATTTGAGGAAGTCAGAATTAAATTAATAATTAATTATTATTTCCCAGTTAGCTTTTATGGCTTAATTACCCTTACCAAGTTCCATTACTTTGTTTAAATTTGGCTATTTAATCCCTTTAAAAATATATATATTTATCATAAAATCATTTATTTAAATGAGCCCTTATATTCAAACCTTACTTAATTCTTTAGTTACCCCTACTAAAAAAAGTATAAGTTCTAACATTCCTTAACCAATAGTGGCTCTATTCCACCCATTCCCATACCTTTTTATTAAATAATAAAACACCCAATCCCATAAAAATACCACAACATAAAAGATGTAGGATTGAGTATTCACCATTAGATTGATTCTTTTTAGGCCCTTGGATCTTAAGTATTCACTATAACCCTAAATATCCTTATGTTGGTTTCTTATTCTCATTTTTTTCCTAATCCATTGTATTTTCACTTTTGCATGTTTGGGAGCATGGAGGGCCATGGAGGAAATGAAAGCTATGGATAGATATACACATATTTGGAGGGTTTTTTTTTCATCCCTCTCCTAGGGTTTTCTTTGTATTTTATTCATTTTTTCCATTTGTGCTAGATTTACCCTATTCAGGTTATGCGCATTATTTGCCATATTTCATTTTTATTAAGAAAGAGGTATATATACAAATTTCTCCCCAAAACACTCAAATACATCCTTATTTATTCCCTTGCAAATATGAAAAACATGACAATGTTTTCCTTTTCCCTCTCCATAGGTGGAACTCCCTAATCACACTCCCTCCAAAATGCATGTCCCACAACTCCTTTTTCCCTCCCCAATGGTCCCATTTTTCCATCTCCCACACCATTCTTAAAAGCAAGCTACCCATCCCAACATATTACATTCACAACACACATTCATATACTTCAAACAAAAACAAATCTCACATCCATATTCATAAATAAAGGAATAACAATAAATGGAGATCCTACCTCTCCATTAAGCTTCCAAAACCTTCACTCAACAAGCTCCAACACCTTCAAGCCGAGCACAATCCCAAAAGGTAACTCCAAAAATATCCAAACATGAAACCCAAGTCCAAATTCCAAAATTATAAATGTAGAAAATAAAATAAGTAACCCCAAATCCTTCAAATTCACTCAATAAATTGAAAAGGATGTGAGGATGATGAGGTGGATCCATGTATAGTGCCACTTCATCATCCATCCATTCCAACACCAAAAATTCAACACACAAAGACCAATGCAATTAAATGAACAAGTAAGGCTATGACATGCACACAATTACACTCCAACATGCACTTCATACCTATCAAGGACAAATTAAATGTGTTAAGTAGAAAAGTGACTTTATTTACTTTTTTACACTCAAAAAATGCATTAAAAAGGATAAAGTTAGCTCCATAATTCATAAGTATGTTTGGTAGATGAGTTTGAGATGTAAGGGACAAGGTTAACTTGTCCCACAAGTCTCAAAAAGTGGCCTATAAGGAGAAATTCGAGATTTGGAAAGAAGGAAGGGTACACTCAAAAAAATGCAATTAAATTCATTCCACATCAATCGCAAATCGAGGATCATCTACCCTATTAATTACTCCATAGTCACATCTTCCTTTTAGTTTACAATTTAAGTTAAATTTTCTAATTAAAATATATTAACAAGTGTTAATAAAGTGAATAGATTTTCCAAGTAACTAGACACATGAACCGCAATATAAAATAGAAAAAAATTAAAATAAAGGAAAAATTTGCATCCCATGGCCACACACATGAGGTCACCCCCCATGGGAAACCTCCTAACAAAGCATAAAAATAAAACAACATATACATATAACACAAATTTTCAATTTGGCCATGTTGCAAACACCCAAAATTATTCTAGGGTTGTTCCCATATGCCATTGTTATCTCAATTTTTCCCCCAAGAAAATTAAGAAAACACGACCCTACGCAGGAAGAAATCTAAGGGTCGCTTCCATCGCACGAGCCCACATTTCAAATCTAACGATCAGTTTCTAAGTGGGTTCCAAAATGGAGGAGCAGGGTCGGTTAAGGAGGAAAATAATGTCAAAGAAACCAGAGGCTCAAAGGAGGAAAATCAGAAAGGCTCAAAGGCTTCGGGCTTCACAAATAATTCAGAGCGGGCTTAAATTGTCCACGTGTCCTGGGTCAAACATATGGCCCCACCAAGAAAAATGAATTAACCAAAACATATGGAAACAGAAAAAATCCATAGAAGGAGCCACGTTTCTTCTCAGTGAAACTTCAAAAACAAAATCCAAAGGTGGTCCCTAAACATGCATCGGCTCGTCACGTGGCAATGTTGAAAAGTCAAGACGGGAAGGTGGGTCGTTGGAGGTAATTCAATTTTTTTTGTCTCAAAATGGCGTAAAGTATAAAAATGAACTACACCTCCACTGACGCCCAAGGAGCCACGTGTCAAGCCTAAATTACATGCGGGCCAGTGGGCCTGGGGAGGACTTTTTGCCCAAATGGAAAATGCGGACCGGCGGGCCCAAAGATGGTTTTTGACAAAAATGAATTGTAAGGCTGTGGGACATTTTGTATTTTTGGTGCCAAAAGGCACAAAGTGAGTTTCAGGCCCACAGACATGTTCTGCTAAACTAGTTTTCACAATTTTTTTACAAACCCGACTAAAATATTCAAATCAACATATCTTTTGATCCAATGCCCTAAATTTAACAAATTGTACACCATTGGAAAGGTCTCAACCTTGTCTACGCTATGGAAACCTGGAAATTTTATGTTGACAAGGTAAGGTGGGTTACAAAATGGGAAAATGTATTCATGCCATTAATTTACAATCCGATTGTCCCCAACAACCAAATTAGATTTGATTTAATTTGTCGTTCTGCCTTCTTCAACACACCAAAATAGACATAGAGCAGCAGAACTTGACATATTATGGGTAGATTTGCAGTGGCATTGATGGGCGGAAGCTGAGCTTCAAATCAATTTTCCCACCTCTTCTCTTCTTCCCTCTTCGCTACATCTATAAAAGAAGGATTTGGGCTCATTATAAAGGGTTGGACATTTCTGTTTTTCACCCTCCCTTCTCCTCTGATCTATAGACAAGTTCATGGAGTCCAAACCTCCCATTTAAGTTGTAATAAAAAGTTATGCCTCTTCGCTATTGTAATTTACTATATCAACTCTGGAGCAATAATATATGTCTATGGATGATTCTCAAACCTCTCATGTGTTCATTGTTATCTTCTAATCTCTCATTGTAGTTTGGTTATCTGTGCATGGTGATTGTATTACATTTCTATGGTCTATGTTAAATGCAAAATGGGTGTTTAACATTCCTTTGGTGCATCACCTTGTTATCTTAGGTTTATTTTATCACATATTCTTAACCCTGTCTCTTTGGGAAGATAGAGTAGGTTTAGAGTAGATCCTCTACAATTTATTTGTGTGCACCTAAACAGAAGGATAGGAACCGACCTTTATCCAGAGATCTCTCTCAATTTCAAAGTCCCACACTTTGATAGATGCTCCATGTTATGCTATCACACTGAGAGTCTCAACCCATCTGGTTGCATACATTTAGGGGTATTGTGATTTTGCACTAACAACCATTTCAGTGTATAGTGATAGAATTTTCCTGCAATCAGAAAAACAAATACCTCTTTGGCTTCAAGTACGCATTAAAACATCAAGAAATAACACATACATAGAAATCAATAGTCATCATCAAAATTAAGAAATTTTATCATCTATCAACAATAGAAAAATAATTCGATTCTATCATTTACTAACATTAATGAGATCACAAGACTATATCGAGTATCCAAAAATAGGTAATACATCAGGAATATAACATTTCAGTTTAAATTCATAACAATGAAAATCATCATATATATCTAACTATCCACCAGTGTCATCTAGCATACCATAATCCAAAATACTAACCACAACATATCAATAATCCAAATGTTTGCATAATCTATCACTTGTTAATCAAAATATAATACTCATAATGTCAATGTATCAAATCAAAAATAATGAAATCATAATAAAATAGTGTCGAAGAGGAGTGGGCACTACATCCCCCTCCCCTTAGACTTGACTTCCTCCTGGAAGTCACTTAAATAGGTGTGGAAATTACACCTGTAACAAAGTAGCATCCTCTCATGTAGTTGTAGTTTCATCATACCTATCCCACTGGATTCATCCCTAATCAATTTCATAGTCTCAAAGGCCCAAGGTCCTGCATTTTATGATGTGCACAGGATTCACAGTCACCTACCACTTCTCATGCACATGTAATTCAATCCAATCCAATACATGAGAAGGATCTGGAATATATCTCCTAATAACATAAACACGGAACACATCATGGATGTGAGATAAGCTAGGTGGTAAGGCTAGATGGTAGGATAAGGGACTGATCCACTCTAGGATCTCAAATGGACCCAAAAATATAGGAGCTAGCTTGGAGCCTTTTCCGTGATGAATAGTTCTCTTATGATGTCTGACACAAAGAAACACCTTCATGCCAACCTAAAAATTGTGGTCAACCATCCTCTAATTTGCATACTTCTTCTATCTATCTTTTGCCTCATGTAACCTATGTCTAATCAAGATAACCCACTCCTTCATGTCCTATAACTTGGCTATCCTAAGAGATACTTTATCCTCTAACTTGTCCTAACTCAGTGGAGTCTTGCACTCCCTAACATATAACTCCTAAAATGGTGTCATACTAATAGAAATCTGAAATGTTTTGTTGTATGCAAACTCAACCAAGTACAAATACTCCTTTAAAATCTAGTTCACCCTTACTTTGTATGAGCATTTATCTCAAGATGATAGGTTGTACTGAAAATAATGTTCGTTCCAAGGGAATGTTGCATGGTAGTCCAAAAAAGAGAGGTTTACAATGGATCGCGGTCATAAATAATCTTCCATGGAATCTCATGAATTCTAAAAATCTCATCAAAGTACACTCGCACCACTGCACTAGCTTTATAGGTGGTATTCACCTGAGAAAAATGGTCTACGATCATGCCACTTTTGTCAATCTAATCCACCATGACCATGATGGCATGTCGTGGTTATATCTTGACATAGGTATCCCTACTATGACATCCCTGGAAATGGTGTCCCATTTCCACTACTGCGATATAACATGTGGGTAAATATGGTCTAGATAGTTATTAATGCTCGTCCTTCACCTTCTGACACTCCAAACATCATGAGATAAAAACTGAGTTATATCTCTCTCCTAAAGTCACTCTCCAACATAGTACATACTGTCTATCAATGTAGAGTGCATCGTATTCAGCCCATAGATGGGTTGAATAAGGTGCACAACAAGCCTCTGCCTAATATATCTTGTTGTCAACCCTCCATCTCTAGGTACATAGATCCATGACCTTTGTGTTTGAGAATTCCATTTGGATCTAGTGAAAACCCCTCAAACTTCCCCTCATGAAGTCTCTAAGAATTAATCTTTTTTAAAATAGCTAAAAGGTAGAAACTCTCATAATGAACAGAATATCACAAGATCCCACTCAGTAGGTTTGTACCCACTAAAGTAGTCAAAACACAAGATTTATCCTTGGAATGACCCTTTGGGGAAAAAATCTACAACCACAATAACCTTCTCTCTCTTCACTTGCATTAACTTAACCATTTACATACTACATATAGCATCTACTTCCAACTTCTGCTTTGACCCTACGTTGAGATTAGGCTGCATAACTAGGTATTGTAAGCTGAAATGAGTCTGTCCTGAGAACTGAACCTCCTGCCTAAGTTGAAATGTCACCAATACACCAACGCATGGTTCACTACCACAAGCTCATGGGCATGACGTGGATAAATTACCTCATAATCCTTGAGTTTTCGAGACTCATAATCTCACGGATTATGACATCCTACATCATATATACGTCCCAGACCCTACAAATGAAGCATATCTATACATCCAAGAAATCCCACTGAGGATATGGGATTCCAAGAAAAGGTGTTCTTTTTTTATTAAGGGAAAATACTCCTGAAGGTACTATACCCTGTATACAAAAGGGCTCATACAAGCCACATTTTGAACACCTCAGAGACCTCAGCCTCAGAGAAGGGTAAAACAGTAAGACTCAATAAGGGCTCACTCTAGCTGAAAGGTTAGAATTTAAGTCACAAAAGGATCCTGAACATATAAAGATCTATAAGGAAGTAAGGTAAACATAGTCAAATTCCTTCGATGACTCAAAGTAGTTTGCAACATATAATTCTCCTTCCAAAAAATAGCTTCAGAACCGCTCAGATGACAGCCATATCATAGCTCACATAGACAGCATCACATCCAACCCGTCACTTAATGGGCATCTGTCAGATCTTGGTCTTGATATCCTGCAACGAGGTGTCTTAGGAAATGGCAGTGGCCTGAGAGGAGTCTTGCATATCTGCTTGAGGAAATGGCAATATCCCTTTTCTCTAGTAGGACCCCAAATGACGCTCATCGAACTGAAGCATGAACTACTAATGTACAGCTCAAGGTCATGTTGTTCAGATAGTTGAGCTCATAATCATTGATTTTTTAAGACTCAAAGGAATATGCAGTCATGGCGGCATACTGTAGCAAAAATCCTCCTATCTACCTTCCAATGACTGTAACATCTATGCAAGACTTCAGCAAGAACCCCCTCTTCCTCCTCAGTGTGCAAAGAAGTCCCTCTGTGTATCCTGGAACTGCTTTACAAGATTAGGTGCTATCAGTAAGCCACTCCTTCAGAGTCCTGAAGGTCATATCTCACATTTTTCTAACCAAATAATCTTCTTCCCTTTCTGCTGAAGGGAAGTGATGGGGATGGGAAATGCGATTGAGAATTCCTGAACAAATATCATGTAGTACCCTGCCAATCCCTTGAAGTTTCATACCTCGGTGACACTAGTCAGAACTAGCTAATCAATAATAGCTCTAATATTATAAGGATCTACCGTGATAGCATCCATATAAATAATGGCGTGACCTAGATATTGAACCTGTATCTATAGAAATGCACACTTCTCTAGGTTCCCATACAACTTGCTACTCTCAAAGACATCTATATGAACTTATCTGAAGATTCTCCCTGATGCTCCTCACGCATGCGTTGAGTATATCAATATGTCATCTAGAAATACGAGCATCGAAATCGGTCCAAGAATTTCCTAAACATGCCTGATTCATCAAAATCATGAATACTACAGGGTGTATTCATCAAACCAAATGGCACAACTTATGAACTCGTAGCTATACCAAATCTCATGTGCAAAATATTGTCTTATCAATATATACCTTTGTAATCCTCAGCTTATGATAACATGACTTGAGATCTATCTTAGAAAACACAATATCCTCCTTTCATTTGATGAAACAAATCATCAATTCATGGAAGGGGGTAATGATTTTTCAATCATTAATTTATTTAGTTATCTGCAATCAATACACAAACGCAAAGTGATTTTTCCATCCTTCTTCACAAAGAATCACTGGTGCACCCTAAAGGAGATACACTAGGATGGATTAGGCCTTTTTGAAGAAGGCCCTCTAGACTATAAGTTGAGCTCACATAGCTCAGGGGTGGTCATCCTATATAGACAAGTTCGTGAGATAGGCTCTTCTCTAGGAACTAAATCCAATATGAAAATCTATCTCACGTGGGGGAGGTAACCCCTAGTAACTCACAAGGAAAAACATCTGAAAACTCCCTCAAAATATGATGATCATCAAGTTATGGTCCACTGAGTCTCATCCTCTGATCGGTCACTAATGTGATGGCATATAAATTGACATCCCCATCGCGCACACAGCTTAAGATACATAACGGATATGTTGTGAATAGAAATGGGCCTCCTAACTCCAACTATCACTGACTCAACTCCCAAATTATCTGCACAAGATATCACCTTGTTGTAACAATCCACTCTAGCTCTATGTGTAGATAACCAATCCGTGCCCAAAGATAAACTCCATATGAACCCAAGGGAAGGATACAAAGATCCATAGGTCATGGTGAAGGGTCCTAGGTCCACTACACACTCCTTAACTAAGGAGTCTACTGTGAGCCTAGCTCCAGAAGCCATCTCAATGTCCCAACTATGACCCCTTGCCTATGTACCACCATCTTGCATTGCTCTACTAATGATGGTGCAATAAATGAATTAGAAGAGCAAAAATCAAACAATATAGAGGTAGGGATACCACCAATTCTACATGTAGTCTCAATTCACTCTACCCTGATGCTCTTTCCTAGTTGTTATTAAACTGCCACATAAATCTGATGGCTATGTCCCATATCACCGAATGTAGGCTCATGAAATAGGTGCCTTACCCCTGAATTAATAGGGTTCTATGGACCACTCTCTCTAATGGTGCCCAAGTACACCACATCCATAAAAACTACTTAGGTCCCCTCAAATGGGAAGAAACCCCTCTAAGGTTCCTTAACCTGTCCGTGAGGTAAATCCTGATGATCCCTCCCTATAGATCTGCTATATGGTGTTGTGGTGGATATAATCCTGTCTGACTGAGCTCGGGGTGGAGCCTGTGTCCTAATGGGTCCCCTAGCTGGAGGTCCCATACTGTGCCCTCTTTGTGCATCATTTCAATGCTATGGAGGTATAAAAGGTGGTCGAGTCTACTTGATGTTGATGATGTGACTTATGTGGCCAGGCCTAAAAGAGGACTGTTTTGAACCATGTCTTCCACGAGGAGGAGGATTGATCCCCTCGACCTACTATCCTGCATCTTTTGAATATAGCTCATCACTCTATCTCTATCCTGTTGATTCTTTCCCTTGTTCTCCTTCTGCAATGTAGGCCTTCTCAATGACCTCTAGCTAAAGTCTGTGGACAATGAATACTGCACTTCCCCTCCCAAATATAAGTTTAAGCCCCTGATGAACCTAATGCACTCAAACCTACTCATCCTTGCATGTACTCGACATACTGTAACAAGTCCAAAAACCAACTCTCATACTTAGCTACTGTCATGGATTCCTATCGTAGATCATAAAACTCATCGATCTGTTGCTGGATGAACCTCTTGGATATGTATCTACTCCTGAACCTCTCCTCAAAGAGCTTCCAAGTAATAGTACTCTGAATCCACATGGAGCTTTTCTCCTCATTCCTCCACCAAACCCCAGCTATCCGTCTCTCAGAAGGTGGATGAAAACACGAGCTTTCATGTTGCTGAGTACACAGACATAGCTTGAAGCATCCACTCAATCTAACCAACCATGCCTCTTCCTAAAATCCTCCTATGTCTCTAAACAAAATGGGGTAGGTGTAGCTTCAGTATCTCTCTGATATGATCTGCCACTATCAATTATCAGCCCCTAGGTATCTCTACATGATCATCCCTCAGCCTAGAGCTCCTAGATCTATCTTTGTGTCCTGTAGCTCTATCTCTCATGTCCCCTCTATGAGGTGAATCCCGTCTAGATGAACTCCACATGGGAGTTATCCACCATATACTCCTCATTATGTCATGAAGGGATACTAGCCTCTACTGATGGCTCTCTATCATGCTCGGCTAGATCATCCCCCTACTGATCCACCTCATATAACATGCATTGACCTCCTGTAAGTCTGTAGGATCTATGTGGCAATATAGCGGACAACTTCCTACTCTGGGGGTGGTATGTCTAACTCCACATGAAATATCCCCTCATCTGGTTCGCACCTCCTTGCACAAACTAAGACGAGAGTTAGTTTATCATCATCTAGGTTTTGTTTCAGTTTTCTAGGTTTTCTACATTTTAAAATATCATGCAATGTTATGTGTTCTAGGTATAGGTTTTGTTAGGTTTACTTGTTGTGTTTTGTGTTGGCCCAGGGTCTAAGTGTCTGAACCCACGGCTCTTGATACCAAGTGTAATGCCCACAATTTTGATGTTCAAAACCATAATAAAACCTAATAATTTATTAGGGAAAAATTACGGTAATTTTTTTTTGTTTAGAAGGTTGCAAGGGTAAACATTACTTGGAAATTTAATTACGTTTCCTAATTAATTTCTACACAATTTTGTGGTAATGTAAATCGAATTAAATTAATAATTAAATATTATTAATTTATATATGGTTTGAAAAATTCTATTAATAGCTTTACTAGTTTAATTATTCCTTACCAAGTTCCATTACCTTTGTTTAACTATACCCTTGCTACTAATCATCCTTTAAAAACCCCCACTTTTATCATAAACTCGTTTATTTAAATACCCTTATATTCAAACATTACTTAATTATTTAGTTACCCCTACCAAAAAAAGTATAACTTGAACTAACCACTAGTGGCCCCATTCAACCCATACCCATACCTTTTTTATTAAATAGTAAAATACCCATCCCACAAAATCCCATCAACTTAAAAAGATGTAGGATTCATTCTCCACCATTAGATTGATTAATGTTGGGCCCTTGGATCTTAGGTTTTCTAAGATGCCCTAAAATCCTTATGTTTACTTTTTATTCACATTTTTTACCCTAATCCATTTCATTTTCACTCTTTTGCAGGTTTGGGAGCATGGAGGCCATAAAATCTATGGATGGATCACACAAAAATTATGGAAGGTTATCTTTTTGGATCCACATAATTAGGGTTTTATTTTATTTGTCATTTTTATTTGCATTTTTTCTAGGTTTACCCCATTACCCTATATGGGCATTAATGGATGGATTCCCCCATTTTATTTATATATGAATATGGTATATATATAGTATTTTTGAGTTTCTATGTGTGTGTGTATATATATGTATTTCCGTGTTTGTACTGTGTGTTCATATATGTATATGCATATGTATATCAGAATGGTATGTATATATATATATATATATGTCCATTTATGTATATATACATATGTATATATACAACTAAATATGTATATGTATGTATGGCATAGCTGGTGTATAGTATACATATGTATATATATATATACACATATATATACACATGTATATGCATATATGTATGTGTATGATGTATGTGTACATACATATATACACATATATAATCTTGTGTATACATTATATGTATGTGTATGTGATATTGTTTGGGCCAACATGTGTATACATTATGTAGATGTATATGTATGTACAAGGGCTATAGTCGACTTTCACATAGGGTACATACACACATAGATATACACACCACATATAATATCAATATATATATATGGTATGTGTTTATGTATTGTAAGACCGATCTTGTTTCATGGTAGTGCGGCCATTAGGTATTCGATTGAATTCTACACACACACATATTCTAAAAAGCAAATGGATTATATATACCTATATTATACCATACATGGTTATATAATATTGCATATCAATATATATTACTACAGGTAGGGCAAAATGAGCTAAATGGCCCAACCCATATAGATGAAGGGTTAGGGTATTTATATACAAAGTATTAGGCATTATTATAGTTTACCCTGGTATACTTAGAGTATTTTAAAATTTCCGCCCAAGAATTATATTTAAGTGGACTTCCTGGTTACCCTATGCGGGCATACACACACAAACATATGTATGTATGTATATCCATATACATAATAAGTTACACCCCAATATATATGGGTATGGGAGGGCGCCATACAGGCACACACACAAACCCATGATTAAAACATGTATATATATTGTACCCCAAGCGTCCTTCAAACCAAAATTTTTTTTAATTATAAACAAACCTTAGTTTATAAGCCATTTGGTTATGGCCCAACCTTTTTCAATATTATAAATATATTTGGGTAAATATTTATATATATATATATATATATATATATATATATATAGTATATAAATTATAATATTTTTTTTATACATTATGTTTAAATAATCAATCAAATTCAAATTTAGTTGAATAGAGGTATTATAGAAAAATATAAATGTTTGATAGAATGAAGGTTTGGAGGAAATTTCACAATTAAATGAGAAGTTTTTTCTCTCTAAAGAAAAGGCAATTTGTGGTGTTTTCATTATGTATCTTCTTTCTAAATGTGACAACAACTTGATAAAAGTTTACTATTTGAACAATTTTACAAAGGAAGAACAAGAATGAAAACCCAACTATAAGCAATCATTTCCTTCTCCCTTTAAAATCAAGTTTACCAATAATGCAAAAGGAAAATGAACAATATATACTTTTGCATAATACAACCACCATATTTCTTTAAAATGGATCCATTTACAACTTTTAAACAATTTCAACATTTCAATATACTAACTTTTACAATAAAATGAGAAAGTGCCTCTCTTTTCTTTCCTTGCAATAAGCTCATACTATTACAATAATACAAATCACAACAAGGTAACAATACACTTTTTTCTCAATGATCATAGTTCATTTTACTTACAATGTAATAGTTCTTCTTTCCAACAATTTGAAAGAATAATTTACAAGATTACAACTTTCACTTTTCCAATAATGGGATAACATTACAAAGGTGATATTTTTGGCTCCAACAAAGTATAACTCCTCCAATATTCAACTTTTCACTCTTCTTATCTTATCAAATTTGAATCACAATACAATGAAAGGGGAGTAGGCGATGCTCTCCACCCAACCTATAATCCAATAAGAGGAGAAGTCCATCCTCCTTATTGGCCCCTCGAGATCCCAACCATAGAAAAATGAGGTGTGTCTTGCAACTTTGACAACTTCACAAAAAATGGCTTCCACAAAACAAACATACAATTTTTCAACACAAATATATCAACACATTCAAATAGACACACAAAAGATCAAGATTTGCAAATTTTCCAACAAATACATAGGCTTGACAACACAGCCACAAAGGAGCAACCAATATGGGAACCACCTCCCTTTTCCTCCCAAGTGGATATAGGGTTCCACCCAAAATTCCTCCATGTGCACAACATCAAAACACTCAAATACATCCTTATCTCTCCCCTTGCCTATGCAAAATAATGATAAATGTTTTCCTTTTCTCTCCCCATAGGTGGAACTCCTAATCACACTCCCTCCAAAATTCATTCCTCACTAACTCCCTTTTCCCTCCCCAATGGTCCCATTTTTCCATCTCCCACACACTCTTAAGGAAATCCTACCCAACCCCAACATATTACATTCACAACACACATACATATACTTCAAACAAACACAAATTTCACACATATATCATTCATAAAGGAATAATAACAATAAGTGGAGATCCTACCTCTCCATTAAGCTTCCAAAAATCTTCACTCCAATAAGATTCAACACCTTCAAACCAAGCACAATCCCAAAATGTAACTCCAAAAAGCTCCAAGCATGCAACCCAAGACCAAATTCCAAAAGTGCAAGTGTAGAAAATAAGACAAGTAACCCAAAATCCTTCAAATTCATCCAATAAATAGAAAAGGAGGTGAGGATGATGAGGTGGATCCATGTAGGATGCCACTTCATCATCCCTCCATTCCAACTCAACAAGTCAACACACAATGACCAATGCAATTAAATGAACAAGTAAGGCTATGACATGCACATAATGTACACTCCAACATGCACTCCATACCTTTCAAGGACAAATTAAATGTGGTAAGTAGAAAAGTGACTTTATTTTTCTCTTTTACACTCAAAAAATGCATTAAAAAGGCTTAAAAATTAGCTCCATACTTCATAATTATGGTTGGTAGATGAGTTTGAGATGTAAGGGACAAGGTTAACTTGTCCCACAAGTCTCAAAAAGTGGCCTATAAGGAAAAATTCGAGATTGGGAAATAAGAAGAGTATACACTCAAAAAAATGCAATTTAATTCATTCAACATCAAGCACAAATCAAGGACCATCTACCCTATTAATTACCCATTGTCACATATTCCTTTTAGTTTACAAATTAAGTTAAATTAGCTAATTAAAACATATTAACAAGTGATAATAAAGTTACTAGATTTTCCCAAGTAATTAGAATACATGCACCACAAAAAATAAATACACAAAAAATTAAAACAAAGAAAAACATTACACCCCATGGCCACACACATGAGGTCACCCTCCATGGGAAACCTCCTAATGCAAGCATAACAATATACAAACATATACATTAGACACAAGTTGTCAAATTGGCCATGTTGCAAACACCCAACATTCTTCTAGGGTTGGTCCCCTATCCCCTTTTGATGTATAGTGATATAATTTTCCTACAATCACAAACAGAAATACCTCTCTGGCCTCAAGTCACATCAATAACATCAAGAAATAACATATACATAGAAATCAAATAGTCGTCATCAAAATTAGGAAATTCTATCATCCATAACCATATCAAAATAATTCTGATTCTACCATTTTACTAACATCCATGAGATCACAATACTATACATTAAAACATCCAAACATAGGCAATGCATCATGAATATAACATGTCAGTATAAAATTTAGAACAATGTAAATCAACATGTATAGAAACTGTCCACCAGTGTCATCTAGCATATCATAATCCAAAATATGAATCACAACACATCAATAATCAAAATGTCCATATAGTCTATCATCTGCTAATCAAGTATAATAATCAAAATATCAAAGTATCTAATCAACAGTAATAAAATCATAGTGAAATAGTGTCAAAGAGGAGTGGGCACTACAATGGGAAATGAGGAAAGTAAAATAAAACAAATAAGAAAGGGAAATAAAAACTATGTACTTGGAACAACATTAGTAGGGTAAGGATAATTAAAATGCATAAAGATGATCAGAGAAGTAGATACCCTTTTTAAATAGTGGATTTCATTAATGAAGTTGGTATGGGTTGAATAGGATCAAATGTCGAACATGAGACATGAAAAATATGAACTAGTTAAGTACGCAAGGGTGACCTTGGAGGTGAAATATGGATTTTATAATTTTATTTAAAACCTAAAAATGGAAAATGAAATCTTAGGAATGAATTATATTTCTTATTCTTTGTTAAAAATGATACATTTGTAGAATGAATTCTCAAAAACTATCTCTTCACCTTTCCTTTGTGTCTGTTTAGGAATCAAGTTATGTATATATCTATCAACAATGTCCTCATGTTTGTACCTTCTTTGTTCTTTATAAATGTCTCCATGATGGCCTTGAAATGCTTGAGTGTTCCATTCTTTAGTAATGTATAACTTATGGAAAAATTTTATTCCTTTCATATTTTGCATACAAACTTGAGATTCAAATTCTTCAATGATTTCTTCTTCATGAGATGAAAATTTAAAATTTAATTGTTCCTAGCCTTGATTATTTTTAGGAAATCCTTGTTTAGTAAGAAACCATAAAAATTTTTTGTTTGTGCAACTACTCCATTATTGGACCAAAAATTCCAAGTGACACATGATGATTTTCCCATAAGATGAAGAAAATATCTTTATAACAATATTTTGAGGGTAAATTTCAACATGAACTATACTCATAATCTTATATCAAATCTTTAATAACTTGATCATCTCTAGGGTAATTATCGAAAAGGAAACATCATATTTCTCATGATCAAGTCGAATAAAGGAGTTGTCAATTACATTCGATGTCTTAAAATGAAAGTTGAGTTATGATCTTTGTTTTCCATGTAGAATAATTATCTCCTCTTAAGAGAGCTGTGAATCTGGAAGAAAGACTTTCATAAAATTAATATCCATTTTTGTAAATTATGAGCAAACACAATGATTCCACAAGAATAATGTGGATGTGGAAGATGTAATTGAAACAATTCAACTATCATAATGCCCTTGTTATCCCTTTTAATGGACTAGTTTGTCTTTTTTTGTGGATTTGTTAGACATATTATTGAATTTTTGTACATATGAGTCTCTCTTTGTTTGAAATATAAACCTAGTGGCATCCAAAATCTAACCCCTAGACTTGAAAAAATAAAATAAAAACAATAACGAAAGGACCAAAACCCAAACAAATGGTAAAAAATGGGCCTACGATACAATCATCATATAGTGGTCGGTCATGTCTGAAGGCATAGAAAAGTATTAAATCCTCAACTTATTTCAAAATATATTTATTACTAAGACAATAAGATGACAAGAATCTTGTATTAGATGCTAAGAGTCAGACCATATGCCATAAATAAGGACTAGACAGTGTACTAGCAAGTTTCATTTCACTGTTTGATCCCCACACACAAGTCAATAAAAGTGTCATGTGAATTGGTAGTTGTGCACATTTTAGGTGTCTAATTATCAATATTTTTTCCAATGGATTTGTTTTTTTCTTTATTTCAAATTCCCTTAATAATAGGTTTTCACTTCTTTCCACACTACATTTAGTAAAATTATGTGAGCTTCAAGATGATTTAAAAGCCTTGTTATGTTTTAGTGTTACAACCAAAGAAATTGACTAAACATTAATGTTATCAAAATTATAGGCAACATGTAAATAATTTCTAAAAGCATGCTAATCATTCTTATTAGTGACATGACCCAGCTACCCCCCTCAAAAATATCCAATGTATGCTAGAAATTCTTATTGTTTAACCTTGTAGATCTCTAGAAGTTCTCTCATTTTCAGAACCCTGATACCCTAGTCATTGAAATGAGTCACTAAATTTTGTATATTGAGAAAAACTTACATGAAAAAGACATGTGTTAGGTCTCTACCTTGACAAAATATTATAAACAAGATTTCTTATAATCTTTCATCAAGTGTTGAGAAGACAGAGTATAACACTAAGGAGAGTGCACACCGAAGATTTGCACCTAGGAATAAGGAGCATTTGAAGGCATAGAAGGATACAAGAGGAAACGCACACCAGGACAAGTTGATTTAGGGACTTAACCATTTTTCATGGTTTCAGACTATTTTTGGAGATAGCATGTAGAGAACACAATGGGATATAGACTTGTGCAACATGCAATTACTAATTTGGGACAAGCAATTTGATGAGTGCCATGCATAAGTTGAAGATAATAATAGGATTACTACTGCCAGTTAACTGTAGGAGATCTATTATTAGCGCAGTTGCATGTGTTCCTATTATTGTAAAGGTGCATGGTTATTTTCAGCATGCGACCTATTTTAGGAAGTGCGTAAGCAGTGAAGGGAAAGTCCCCACCCTTATAAATATGGATCAAACTATGTCGTTTGATATACTGAGACACATGATTTATTGTAAAGTTATGCTACTAGATCAGTTACAAGCATAAACTTATGGTAATGTTATACAATGGAAGAATCTTCTCTATTTAATGTGTTTAATATAATGGAGTGTATTGGCTAGATAATTGTGTTAAACAAGATTGTAACTAGTTCTTGTATGGCTAATCCTATTATTTTTATTATTTAATTCATGATTTTTTAAGATCTAGATCTAGTTATACTCTGTGGAATTTTATACTATTTATAGAACTAAATGTGTTATATCTTCATCACGTTAACATCCTGTACAAGAAAATATAAGGAGGGACCTGGTACATTTTCACACTTTAGGTGACCACTCAGCTCAAGCTGGGTGATGTGTCAGCATGCCTAGGTTATTTGTGGTAAATTTTAGGTTTCATCATTGATTCCATTGTCGGGACCTCTTTTTTAGTTGTTTGCAGGATGGTTCGTGATGAAGATGTATCAGTTGACCCTAGCAAGTGTTGAGGAGTGGATAAAAGATATAAAAGAAGAGTATGCATGGAGGTTCAATATTTGATCTGAGTTTGACGTACACGCATGGGTGGAAAATAATTTGTATGACTATTTTATGATATCTTCTTTGCTATTTTCTTGGTAGAACAGTTGGTTAATTATGCGTATAAACGGAATTAGAGGTATCACACACTTGTCTTAATCGAGGAAGAATTTTAGGCCCTGTATGAAGCTGATCTGATTTGGACACACGGTGTGGATACTTAGTTTCATGGTGTTTTAAATAGCTATATTCTGGAGTACTCAATTTCCACTTATTCTTTCCCAGAGGTAGTGGAGTTCTCATTTTTATGGTATCCCAAGGGAGCTTACTTGAAAGGTATTCCATTGGAGATCAATATCTTAATGGTGACCTTTAACCTGTAATAAAAACTAGTGGTTAGCTAAACCCCACCACGCGTGCGGATAGGAGAAAGTCTGGTGAAAGATGGTAGACCTAGTGGTAGAAAGGTAGAGAGAAGAAAGGAATCTTGAGTAAAATGAGGCACGCGAAAGGGAGATCGGGAAGCAGTAGGATATTGTAATGCGGATGATACTAAGGAGAGAGACGGCTAGTGAAGGATTTGGAGCTCACACAGAGATCATGGAGCCAGAGCATCTGGAACTCTCCCATTTAGGAAAGCATGGCAGAATCCCTTTTCAACCTCATACAGGAGTGTACGAACAAAGATGACCTGGGACATGGGCGTGCATCTGAATCTATCTAGAAACCTAGCCCTTGGGCTTGGTTTTATTGTATCTAGTACATCCAATAGTCAAAAAGCTAATTTGAGTAGTAGGGAAGCAAGGGTAAGTCACATAACAAGTATATCTATTGTAGGGAAGATGTCTTCATTGTTGTTTGGAGGTACCTTTTCAGGCACATCATCAACACATAATTTGAGCACACATAATTTTGGATTCACTTATGGGAGTAGTACCACCATGCAGACTGTAGGAGTTCAGTACTATTGTTGGGAAATAGGGAAGTACATCTTCTGGTCTACTTCTGGCTACAGGTGGAGGATTGAGGGGTATAGTTGGCTCTAGTTATGGTGGATCAGGTGGTTTTGGGGAGAAAAGGTAACACGGTAGGTTTTGGTTCAGTTGGGCAGGGTTTACACCAACCCATGAATATTTATATGGAGATGTCTCTCTATCTTCTAGAGTATAGGGGCATAGAAGATTCTTCTGAACACGTGCACATGTGTGAAATACTACGGTGTGAAAAAGGAATCACAACTTCTAAGTGCAAGGAAAGTCAATTTGCAACTACATTATAGGGACACGAACACAGTTGGTATAGGAAGTTTGACCCAGATAAAACTTGTGTAGATTATGCCAGAGTTAAAATATGTCTTCCTTAAAGAGTTCTATATCCATGAATTTGAGCAGAAGAGTATAAGCACGCTCAAGGATATTAAGCAGGGAACTACTGAGAGTTTCTGGGAGTATGATGCTCATTTCAAAACACTTTTATCTAAGTTTTCTTATGATATTCATGAAATCCATTATGCACAATGGTTCATTGGAGGACTGATCATACCTTTTAGAAGGGTGTTGTCACATAAGACATACACTGATCCGTGTGAAGCATTTGAGGTAGATTTACGTGCTGAGGAATTTTGAAGTATAGACACTGGAGTCAGCCCATTCCTGGAAGCACAGATTGCAGCTATTGGAAAATAATTGGAGAAACTATTGAAAAATTCAGAACATCAGACACGCAATGGGATTTGGTGTACATACTGTGAAGTGGAAGGGCATACCAAGGATAGGTGTCACCATAGGACAGTGTGCTCATTATTGCTAGACTATGACATATGTCATCTAAATCATGATGCCATTTGCTTCCCATTATTAGAACATGTGATAAGAAAGATTGTATCTTGGTATTGTAAAATTTTCTGGTCCATGACTCATGATACAAAAGACTTCGTGTTTGTTTTTTAGATTCATGATGCTATAAATATTGGTGTGCGACAGACAGGAGTATCAGATAACTCTAAAGGTAAGGGTGAGCACCAGGTTTGAAATCAAAATCAATTGTGTTATGATCATAATAAGGGGCGCTACCAAGGAGGACGTGGAAGAGGTTGAGGATATCATGGTTGATTCAAGGGTTAAGGCCATGGTGGTGGACGAGGTGAGTTTCCTCACAAAATGTGCTTTACATGTGGAGATCTTGACCACTACAAGCACGGATGTGCTCAACATATTACTTCTTATTTTTTTGGGAAGATTTGTAGCTATGATGAATTCTCGGACCTATATGATCATCTTAGCAAGTAGCATAAATAGGAGAACAAAGGCACAAGGATGGTTAGGATACATCACGCTGTGGAATATTAGTGGATATCAAAGTTAGCACTAAAACCTTAGGTATTACCTGTGAATATCTTTACATGCACTGAATCTGCGAGTGCTAGAGAAGCATTATAGCAGAAGCCTACCATCAGTAAGGAGGACGTTTTCCATGCAAGGTAACTGGATCCTGCACACCAGAAGGAGGTTTACCAGGACACCATGGAGGTACTCAAAAACCTTCTAGGGGAAATACAATGTTTAAAGAATAAATAACGGAATATGGAATAGAAGAAGGCATCAGAGATGGTTCAATCAAATATTGATGACTTGAAGGAGGTATGCAAAATGTCACGCCAGGAAAATGTCATTCCATTACTAGGGAGTTGGCTAAAAGGAAACACTCCATGCCTGAATATTGAGAATGGAAATCATATCCTACATGCCAATCTTCCCCCTCATAGCTTAGATTATGACAAGCAGATCACTTTGAATGTTGTTGTGGGATGGATGGATCTCACGTAATATATTCATTGACATAGGTGTGGAGGTAAATGTGCTTACTTTAGATGCATGGGTACAAATAGAGAGACCTTCATTGCAGCCATCTTCTAATGTACTATTTATGGCTAATCAAACTAAGGCCACTCCTATTGGAGTTTTAGAAGATGCATACATTACTATACAAGGGGCCAAGTTCACTAGGGATTTTGAGGTTTTAGCACTTGAAAAAGTAGATAGTTTCCCATCTCTGCTTGGGAACCCTTGGTGTTATGCAAATAATGTTTATCTTTGGTTCAACAAAGGATATATAAGTTTTGATAACAAGAATGAAAGAGTAATTATCCCTTTAGCAGATGAGAAATTTACACCTTATGTTCAGCCTTTGAGAGAAGAATATCTGAATAGGATTTATGTACGCGTCATTCAGAACCCAGAAGTACTCAAGTCATCTAAGGAAGGAATCCTCCAGTGGGAAGATGGACAATCTATTAGTGATACCAAAAGTATTGCTTGTGATAATTTGTCTCATGGCACTTATGAGATGGTTGGTCGTGAAGTAAAGAGTGCATTTCCATTGAGAAGTAAACCTCATTGCATTATGAGGATAGCTAATAGCTTTGTACCTCGGTACACTAGAGAAAGAGGCCCTATGGTATTCCTGCGTGCCATGGAGGAAAAATGGACGTACCAATTTTAAATAATAAATATGTTAGCATATACCCTACGTGGTATAGTAGTGCGTTGGTGGGTGGTTCATAGGGATAATCTTGTAGAATTGAATGCAGTCAGGATTTCTCTAACAACTCAGTTTTCCAAGAGAAATACACCTACTCAAATCCGCACATATCTTGGTAATCAACTTGTTTAGAACCACGTTCAGTAGTGTGAGAGGCTCTAGATAGAGGGGCAGGAAGCTTTACCACCTTCACTGTGGGTACACAACTTTATTGCACTTTACAAGGTTGCACATGCACTTGGTATGTATATGCAGAGCTATATAGAGAAACTGGAAATTGGCAAGGTTTGATTGCAGGAATGGTCCAGACTTTTGATTACATATTTACTAACCCTCCAGTGGAAAAGGAATTAAGGGTTATAAATCACTTAATTATGGGATACAGTATAAAGGTGGAAGAGCTCATTCACAAGTTATTTGTTTAGATAAACTCAGGGGCGTGCTTTGATAGAGAAGAAGAAATAGATGTCATGTTACTTAATCACGCTTTCTTGGAGAAAGAGAAAGGAAATATGATCTACATAGTGGATGATGAGGAAGTAGAAGACCTAGATATAGATCATTCAGTAGGTACACACAAGGTTTTGGCAGTACAGATAATAATGCGCATGCCTGTCATGAACCCATGAAAACAAAAAAGGTGAATATTGGTATGGATGTTGAACCTAAGGAGGTAATATTTGGGGATTATTGGTCTGACTCTGAAGTGGCAAAAATCATTGAGTTACTAAGTTATTTTCAAGACTTATTTTCTAGGGGATACCATGAATTGAAAGGAGTGCATAAGTCATTAAGAGAGATGAAGATCAAGCTTAAGGAAGGTGTGTGCCTTGTTAGGAGAAGACCTTACAGAATGAACCATAACCTGTGCGTAAAGGTTAAGGAATAAATTGACAAGATGTTGAAGTTTGGCATTATCAAGCCCCTAGAAGAATCAGAGTGGGTTAGCCCCATGGTTATCAGTATAAAAAAAGATAGTCATATTAGGATTTGTGTTGATTACAGAGAATTAAATGATGCATGTGTGATTGATCCCTTTCCTACACATTTCACAAAGGAGATATTAGAATACGTTGTAAGGCATGAAATATATTCTTTTATCGATGGATTCTCTGGGAATCATCAGGTCTAGATTACAAAGGAGGATCAAGAGAAAATGCACCCTTTGGTCTAGAAAATGTGCCTTCTGTATTTTCATGCATAGTTTTTCAAGCATTCCAGGAGTTTATTCACATTTTCTTACAGGTTTACTTGGATGATTGGACAATTTACGGACTTGTTAAGGATCATTGTGACAATTTGCGCTTGATGTTTGAAAGATGTAGACAATTAAGAATATATTTAAAGGTCAAGAAGTCCATGTTTTCTACACATTTTGGCACTTTGTTAGGGCACATCATCTGCAAGGAAGGTTTCTTAGTGGATTCCATCTAAGGTTGTAGTTATTGTAGGCCTTAAAGAGCCTACAAGTAAGAGTGATGTGTGTGGATTATTTGGTCAAATTGGATATTATAGAAAAATTATCAAAGGATATGCTAAGATTTTCACACCCTTGGAAGAGTTACTAAAGGGAAAAGGTACATTATATTATAGAGAACCGCAATAGTGCACATTTAAGGCATTGAAGGAAAGACTTACTACAGTGCCTATTCTATGTTTTCCCTCATGGAACCAATTGTTTCATGTACATGTGGACACCTCTGGAATGACCATTGGCACATTGTTAGCTCATCCTGGAGAAGGCACTAAAGATCCTCCTATCTATTTTACTAGTAGAAAGTTGACTCTTGTAGAGAAGAATTATACAACTACTGACTGTCAAGCCTTGTCAATGATCTATGCACTGCATAAATTTAGACAACACCTGCTAGCAACACCATTTTTATTTTATACTGATCACGTGGCATTGAAATACATGGTAAAAAATCCATTTTACAGGGGCGCATATGTCGATGTGTACTCTTATTCCAAGAATTTTATTTCACAATTGTGGTAAAACTAGGTAAAAGTAATTTTGGCCTAGACCATTTATCAAGAATTCAGTCAGGAGAGGACACATGGAAAATTAAAGATACAATGTCGGATGCACAGTTGTACAGTTTACAACGCGTGCCTTCAAAATTAGAGGATAGTGTTTTCTTTCTATATATAGGTATGGCGTCAGGTGAGATGAAATCCTTAGAGAAGAAATAACTTGTGATTTGTGTGGCACGTTTTATATTGATTAATAGTGACCTATACAAGTTAGGCCAAGATGATGTATTGCGTCGGTGTGTATTAGAGCACGAGCACACATATATCATGGAAGAGGCTCATGGTGGTATTACAGGTGAGAATATACAGGTGACGCCACTGCACACAATATTTTACTCTTTGGATTATGGTGGGAGACTCTCTATAAATATTGTAAAGCATATTGTAAGGCGTGTGATCATTGTCAATGTGTTGGTAAACCTAGGTGAAGAGATGAAATGCCCTTAAGACCCAGTCCTAGTGCAAAGCCATTTGGAAAATGGGCAATAGAATTTGTGGGTCCTATTTGGCCAGCTGCATGTAGAATTAGATCATGCTACATCATCACTTGAACAGATTATATTACAAGGTGGGAAGAAGTAGCACCTACCAAGGATTGTACAGTATCTACAGCAACCAGGTTCTTATGGGAATATGTTCTTACAAGGTATGGATTCCTGCTAAGCTTGAAAATTGATAGGGGTACACAATTTTTGAATGAAACAATCAGGATACTATTGGATGAATTTATGATTACACACCATAGACTACACCTATCATCCTGAAGAAAATGGGATGGATGAGGCCTTTAACAAGATTTTGAGCTAGACATTGACAAAACTTTGTGATGTTGGAAGGAAAGATTTGGATGATAATGTTTCTTCCATGCTTTGGACGTATAGAACAACATATAAGAGGTTGAATAAGGCCACACCCTTTCAGTTGGTTTTTGGCACAGAAGTAGTTCTTCCTATGGAATTCATGTTACCTTCTTTACATATTGTGCGTGTTGGAGGTATATCCGATGAAAAATATTTGGAAGAAAGGATTGATAAATTGATACAGTTGGATGAGAGGCATACCATAGCACATTAGAGTCAGAAGTAGGAAAAGGCTAGGTAGAATGCATGGCATGACAGACACATTAAGGAAAAAAATCTTGAGATAGGACACATGGTTCTTTTCTATGACTCTAAGTTTCTGTTTCATCCAAAGAAGCTTAAATTTCATTAGTTAGGACCATATATTATCACTCATATACTTGATTCAGGGGCTTCCCAGTTAGAAACACTTCATGGAATACAGTTATTCAGTTACTCCAATGGGATTAGGTTGAAGCTCTACTATAAATATGTCTTCTTTGTGTTTGTAATAAGGTAGTTTTGTCATTTAAAATAGGATTTTATTTATATATTTCCTTTAATGTATTTCCTTTTTCATCGCTAGGCTTTTTCAATTTGGTTTGGTGTTTTGTGTAATAAGCATGTTTGTGCATTGGAAGATAATCATTCTTTGAAGAATTTTTATGCACAAAGGAATGCACATACCATTGGTGTGGGTTGGTTACTCACAACAGGGTACAAATGAGAACAAAATTGTTACAGGTGCTAGTTAAGTGTGGAAAGGAGTTGTTAAGAAGGAGATTGCTCTAAAAATATGACCATAAATGGAGATAAATGAAGGAATAGTATAATGTGAGGTAAGTAGCGGCCATGGAGAATAGCAGGGGAAGGCGTAGTGGCGAGGTACTTGGGCACATGGAAGAATGCTAAAGAGAAGTCTGTAGCCATAAGTTAGGGAGGCATGCTAGAAGTTTATAGCTAGGGTGCAAAGATGTATTGTGTAAATATTGAGAAAATGGTTAATTAACGAGAGGATTTTTGGTAGATGAAGGAGTAATAAATGTACTAACCTTTTGAAAATATATATAAGGACATGATGTGGGTTCATTTTTACCTTTGTGATCACAAGTATTTAAGTGAGCTAAGTTCGAATGAGCTGAGCGAATCATTCTGAGGTGTGGAGTATTATGAAACCATACATGGATAGTAGACTATTACGCATAAGAGGTTTACTTCCCCATTGGTGAAGGTTTTGAGTGAAGCATAAGCATTGAGAAGGAGATAGAGCATGCGGTTTCAAGCTAGGGCATGTAGATTCGAGCTAGGGTTTGAGTTTGCTTGGTATAAACAGTAAAAAGGTAGGATTTTTACGATGTCACCAAAGAAAGCACCTGTAGCAGGTATGAAAGGAAAGAACAAGGTAAAAGATGAAGTTGAAATTTCTCCCGAGAGTAATTTTTCAGATATGTAATACCTAGAAGGAGTAATATTCAAACAAGAGTGGGTTTCCCAGATCCAAAGATGTAAGATAAGTGAAAAAAACCATTGTACCTCTAAAAACAAGGGAGAGTTGGACACGTTGCTGAATAAGAAGACCAACAAGCATATGGTGGAGGATATGCCAAGAGTTTATCAATTGTATGAGCTCCTGTATTTTGACAAATATGAACCCTTATACCGATGGTTGATGAGTAGAGTCCATGTGGACTTATTTTATTTATTCGAATGGAGGGTTAGGATCAAAACAACACTGGTTTCGACACTAATAGGATTGAAGGGCACAAGGGTAGACCTTTTTATTGATGTAACTGATAAAGAAGTGGTCATAGAAATAAGAAATGAGTTGGGGTATACCAAAGGACCATGCGGAATGTACATTGATAAAATGAATAAGTTTCCTGTGGTGCAGGTGGTCACGCATCTACTAACCAAGTTAAATGACCAAAAGATATGGTCACAGGAAAACACAATGTGGCTTCACAATGCAAAGAAAATGTTTAAGGGAGTAGTATACAACCTAGCAGGATATATTGCAGACACCGTTTTTGAGGAAATGCACACAGGAGAAAAGATAAGTTTTGGCGTTATCCTTATTTCCCTTGTGTTTTTAGAAATTGGAGTGTCTGATGGGACAAAGAACAAAATATGGGAGTACCCCTTGGAAAATAAGTCCCTCGTGGATAGGTTTGAAAAGTATTTATGTGAAGGATCAATGAGTGGGCCATTTAAGTAAAGGGCGGAGATGTGGTATGACCGACTTCATGCAGCATTTGAGGAGGAGTGGCACATTCCCAAGGACCTACCTTCGGTAGTGGTAAAGGTAGTACAGTTCATGGTGTATCAACACTTTTGAATCACGCGGTTTGCTATGAGGTATGGGACATGGATCCCATGCTGAAAACTTCCCTATACCTTCACAATGCTCCACTTCTAGGCTTTATTTCACAAGGTAGACTGTGACTACCACACTCTAAGGAATACATATGTGTATTTAAGCCATACTACATATATTGGGAGGCTCATCTCATACTTTATAAGTATGAAGCTAGTAAGCTTGGCTATTGGGGGATAGTGGAGTTGCACTCATATACCTTCAGCTTAAGCCTAAGTTGGAGAATAACAAGTATGTGGAGAATGAGTTCGTGCTCCCAGGGCCTCCTAAAGGAAATCATAGAGTGGAGAACATCTTAGCTCCAAATCCTACAGAAACTATAGAGATAGATGAGGAGGAACAAGAACATGAAGATAGTGATGGGTTAGATCATACAGGCTAGAGGCATCCCATAGATAGAGTGGAGACAGAACATGCAGATACACCACCTCAAGTGGAAGAAGGAGATGACGACTTAGATGAGGAAGTAGTCCATGAAGAGCACTGTTTTAAGAGGGTATTCATAAGAACAAGAACTCAAGGTGTGGGAACTCCATAGTCTGTAAGGAGATCACCATGACTCTCCCCTCAGAAAGAGGCCATTGAAAAGAGAAAGATAAAGATAAAGCTGAATGAGGAGGTGGAGGAGTCTGTAAAGAGCGTGCCTGGAACCTCAGTGTAGCTAGAAGATTGGAGGAACCTAGAGATGAGGACATGAAGGATGGAGAGGAAGGGGTGAATAATGTAGAAGATTCATAGCATGAGCAGCCTCAAGCGCATGACACTAATGAGGATGATAAAGGGCCAACTCTAAACCTTAGCGCTCTGGTTCCTAAGGGACCAAGAACAAGTGAATAATACGCTATGCCGAGTATGGGCTATGTCGAGGACACAAGAAAAATCATTTGCACCCGTTTTCAAAGCATAGTGGACCTAAAAGAGTTATATGGGTGGGAGCTGATGGACCTAGACATGGTCACTGCACACGCAAGGAAATATTTTTCGTAGCCCATGTAGACTCACATGGACAAGCCAAATTTTTATGTATGTGAGGAGTTTTGTGTGTCAAGAAGAGTTAAGAAGGAACCTCAGAGTAGTCACGTGACTATAAATACCACTCTCATGTCTAATGAGTAGGTGAGCAATGCCTTAATTAAGGTAACTACAGAGGTTTCATGGAGGAACATCGATAAGGATGCCACTATTAGAGTGCTACTTGAAGATAATAAGGAAAAACTACAGAAATAGCATGTCTGAAAGGAGAGAAGGATCTAGAGAATAAAAATAATAAGGCCTTCATCAACATGACAGAGGAAATCAATGACTATGTCTTGAAATCAAGACCGCATTTGGAGTCTAAGGTACCTGAAAAGTTTCCTTCAACTATGCATTACGTGTGCACATTATTTTATTTGGTGCTTGAGGATAGACCAATTGAAATGTCAATGCCAAAGGATCCTTAACATGAAGCAGAGAGAGAAAGGGCCTCCATGGTTAGAAATATTTCATCTTACGAGGCATTACTCCAAACTTTACAAGAAGAGATGAAGAAATAAAATCAAGATTTGAACATATGTGCAGCTCTAGAAGCAATGATTAAGATCAGGACTATAGTAGAAGATAATGAAGTTCTTAAGGCAATAAATGATGAGACTTTAGGTCATACAGAGAGATTAGCGTTAGTAAGGTAGAAGTGCAAAGCCCTTGCATCAACACAAAACCCAAATAAGGAGAGGTTAGATGAGATTGGGAAGCTCATACACAAAAGATGTATCTTCTGGAAGGAAGAATGTTTGCAATGGCTAGTTTTTTCCTCATACTGTAGAATAAAAAGGGAGAGATAACCCAGGATGAGTTAGAACCTCTTTCCATTGACATTCCCAAGAAAATGAGAAACACACTGGATGACAGGAAAACATTGGAGGCTGAGATTAAAATAGAATATCCAAATTTGATCCTCCCAGTCTAAGTAGAGGGTGCTGTAGAATAAAATTCCATCCTTTGTACATTAATTATTTAGATTATTTACATTCTTATTCTTTATTGATTGGGAACATCAGAAGGATGCCCCATTTTCGGGGTGGAAATGTAGTTTAATGTGGGGTAATTTTGAGTAGATAGGGTATGACACTAAGGAGAGGACACACAGAAGATTTGCACGTAGGAATAAGCCCCATTTGAATTCACGGAAGGATAAAAGATGAAACACGCGCTAGGACAAGCTGATTTAGGGACTTAGCCATTTTTCATGGTTTTGAGCTATTTTTTGAGATAGCGTATAGAGCACACAATGGGATGGAGACTTACGTGACACGCAACTACTATTTTGGAATGAGCGTCTGATGAGCACCATGCATAAGTTAAATATAATAATAGGATTACTACTTCTAGTTAACTGTAGGAGATCTATTATTAGCGCACTTGCATGTGTGCCTATTATTGTAAAGGTGCATGGCTATTTTCAGCATGCGACCTATTTTAGGAAGTGCATAAGTAGTGAAGGGAAAGTCCCCACCCTTATAAATATGGATCAAAATGTGTATTTTGGTATACTGAGACACATGAGTTATTTTAAAGTTATGTTGTTGGATCTGTTACATGCATAAACATATGGTAATGTTATATGATGTAAGAAGCTTTTGTATTTACTGTGTTTAATATAATAGAGTGTATTGACTGGACAATGGTGTTAAACATGACTGTAACTAGTTCTTGTATGGTCAATCCTATCATTGTTATTATTTAATTCATGATTCTTTAAGATCTAGATATAGTTATACACTTTGGAATTTTTATGTTATTTATGGAACTAAATGTGTTATATCGTCATCACATTAACATCCTACACAATAAACTCTAAAGAGGGACATGGTACCTTTGCACACTTTTTTTGAGTGCTCATCTCAGGCTGGGTGATTTGCTAGTGCACCTGGGTTAGTCGTTGTTAATATCTGGGTTGCATCATCAAGGTCGGAACCAGACACATGTCTCTTTCGCGTAAGGTAGTGGAGGTGTAATTTTGAATAATTAAAAATCTATATGTCCCCACGTACTAATAAATAATATAATTGTTTGTCAAACTTCATCTCTGTATATTATAATAATATATTGATTTGTTGAAATGATTAAACTTGAATAATTATCTTTTTATCCAAAAGGGGGTAGGGTTTATGGATGGAGGAAGAGGATTCACATGGAAAAAAACAATTAAATTTTATGATTATTCCTTTGTGGATGAAGAGGAGGCACAACATGAAGAGGAATGGAGATTGATATTTAAATCACCAAGCTCTAAGCTATCCGAGTTTTTAATGTCTATAATTTTAATGTTACTATGTAGATATCATTGTGGAGCCACTAAAAATAAACTAAAATGCCTTATTTTAACCTTTCAAACCATAATAAAGGTTTCTTTGATTACATAGGTAAGACTAGAATCTTCTATATTATTATAATATAGATCTATTTCATTAAAATATAAACTCTATTTTATTTTAACCTTGGTACTTGTGGCTAAAAATGTGATTAATGATGTATGGTTCTTCCATGTACCTTCAATGTGCATCCACATTTTATTTATATGTCTCGCAAGGAATTCAAAAATACAACAATTCCAACGCATTTCTTTTATTCACTAGAACTAGGATATTCCATGACAAGATATCCCATTCAATAATTTTTACACAATATTTTTGCAATATTCACTAATATTATGTGCTTGTCATAACATTCATACAAGGGTATTTTATAAAATTTTCCTTTAAGAAAAATGAAGCTATGTGCTCTTATTGATGTGGAACTATATTTTCTTACCCTCCACAAGGGATCTCTTAGAAATACGTTTAATTTAAGTAGAGGATTTTATTGTGGGGTGTACATGTGAGATTGATATTTAAATTGGTGGTGAATAACAATGGAAATGAATTTTTATGATTAGAATTGAATCATTAGAATGCACATTTTGTTTTTCAATCTACTTTTACAAAAATGTCAATGAATCACCATCACCATTTCATTTGATTTTATCTTATTTTATTGTAAACTATTATACCTTTTAATGAGAAATGTGGAGTGGGAAACCATGATATATATTTAATCCTTTCACCAAATAACCTTGATGCTACATCACCTCCCTCTTCTTATGCTCAAAATTTACTTCCCCACCCCCTTCCTTAGCACCCCCACCGCCACACAGACATACATACACACATGCATGTATGTGTGTGGACCTTGAATTTTTATATGTATTGAGCTCAAATTTCTTATAACTCATGAATATATATGAGGAAATCACACATTTTATGATATAGTAGTACTCTAATGCTTTCACTTTTTACATATTGATACAACTACAATCTCAAAATTGTGTATACTTATGCCAAAAACGTTAGAGAAATTGTTGTAGATACTATCAATGTGTAATTGTATTTAGATAATTAACAATGCATTTTTTAGTGAGTTTCATATGTTTTATAATGTTATATTTGAGGTGGAAATAGTGAATCTTTGGAATTTATTTCACTTGCATTTTATATTGATGTTTGAATGATTCAAATTTAACATTTGTATGTATACATGGATTTATGCACTTTTATAAACAATTGTGATTCCATCAAAAAATTTCATAGGGATTTACATAAAATACATAGTTGTTGGATCACTAGTTTTACTAGAACAACATCTTATGTATTTGTATGAGGCAATACCCTAACATATAATATCCTTGTTTAGGTTCTGCTCAATTATTCTTGTAACACCCATAAAAACAACCCACTTGAGACCCAAGAACAACCTAGGATTAGTTAGGAAATTTATGGAATACATTTTTTTGTTTGAAAGAGTCTACAACCAGGTTAGAAGAAAACAGTTATTGTAAGAAATTTTTCAAGCCAAATACTATTAATAGCTTATAGTTTTATTAATATGACAATTATTAAATTTTATAAGGTAAAAACTTAGGGTTAGAATAGTCATTAGGATTAAGAGGGAAATTTCTCACTATACCACTCTCTAATAGGATTAAAAGGTTTAACTTGAATTTTCTTAAAATTAATGCACTCAAAACATCCCAAAAACATTCCCATTAGATAGGTAATTTTTCTCACCTTTCCAGTGATATAAAGAAGTCAAACCGAACTCCTTGTATTTAAAAAGTTATGGGCCAGTGGGCCTTCGGGTGAAAATTTTCCCTATGAGCAACCTTGCGGGCCTAGGGGAGAAAATTTTCACCAGGGACGGGTTTGCGGGCCATGGGGAGAAATATTTCCCCACGGGTGGGTCTGCGGGCTGTAGGGTGAAATTTTTCCCCAAGGGCGGGTTTGTTGGCCACAAGGAGAAATTTTTCCTAGAGGAGGAGTCGGGTTGGTGGGGCTGTGGGAGACATTTTGGAAATTTCCTGCGTGGGGTGAAAAGCCACCTTTGCACCCATGCTCCTGCGAGTCCGCGACTCCACAAGGGACACGTGGCACCTCCTAAGGCAACGCGGGGAAAGCGGTGTGGCAGGGATAAAATAATCTTAACACCCAAGATGACGAAAAGGGTAAAATTCACTCGTGTCTCTGCTGACGCCTCGCGATGCCACGTGGTAGCTCCTGATTGGCTGTAGGTTAGCAGGGCGGCGGGGAAATTGTAGAAAATTTTCCCAAAATTTTCTGAAAATGCAAAAGGTAGAAAGGAACCCACTCCTCCGACGATGCCTCACCACACCATGTGGTAGCTCCTGATTGGTTTCGGGCCAATAGGGTGGTGTGGAAAATCTAGAAAAATTTCCCAATTTTTTTGACAGTTAGAATAAGTTTTGACACCAAATGAAGAAAAAATTCAGAAGGCTATAACGTTTGATAAAGAACTCAGCTTTGGGAAAATGAGGAATTTTTGGAAATCTCTTCAAGTTCTCTTTGCACAAGAATCATTAATTTTTAATTTTGATGAAGTTTACTGATTCAATTTTGTAAAAACATTTTGTAGGCTTTATAGTGCAAACTGATAAATTTTAAGTTATAAAATTTGTTCAATTTCATTTTCTTCCTCTCTCAACATGTCAAATAGACATGGAGAATTGTTCTTAGATGGATTTAAGAAGGATTTCAAGATTCAATTTGTCTGATTTATTTTCAATTTGAAAATTTACATCTCTTGACAACAAAATGACTGTAAGAGGGTTGAGCCCTTTTTTGCAAGGTTTGAAGGATTTTCCTTAAGTGATTTTGTATAATTGCATTAATTTATAACCTAGCATGTTCAATTTTAACATTTCATTTTTATTTCTTGGTTTCAGGTTTGGTCAGTTCATTTCTGATAAAAGTTGCAAAGTTTAATGTGAAGCAAAAATGGAAACAACAAAATTAACTCAATGGTTCTTATTTTATTTCCCTTACAAATGAATTCATTTCATGTTAGTTTCAAATAGGATTCATTCCTTCAATCAAATGATAAAGACAATAATGTAACTTTTATTCTTTTCAAATCATGCACTTCACAAAACAAAGTATTATATTTCCTTCATACACATTTCTTTCTTTCAAACAGAGATTACAACTCACATTTAGGTGATCAAATTCAATACAATGATGTAATTTGAGGAAGGTTATGCAATCCTAATATTGATTCTAAAAGACGACTTTACAACTTCCTTCTTTCATTCTTCAATTTCATCATACAGAACACAATTTCTTTCTTTCAAAAGAATAGAATAGAGTATGTCTCTTTCACATTTTAATTTACACTTTCATAGCGAATACAACATCTTTCCATTACAAAACATATACAAGTTCATCCACTTCAAGTGGAAAATGTTGCAATAAGATTACATTTCACAAGGGACTATCAAAATGTTTTTATCTCAACTCCAGAACAACAACATGCATATTTTTCATTCTTCCAAATTGTGATCAAAACCAAGACATCCTCCTCCCAACCAATTTTGATGCATATTTCTCATTCTTCCAAATTTGTAAAAGTGGGGGAAAGGCAACGCTCTCCACCCAACCAAGATATCCAAATGAAGATGAGAATTCATCCCTCTTCATTGGCCCCTGAGCCCCAACCATAGTGCAATAACAAGATGTGATTCAACTCATGGCAACAAAGGCTTCTACAACACACACAAGAAGTAGCATTTTGTTTCACATATAAAAACATAGTCTAAAATATAATGTAGTTTACAACTACACTAAAATCATCACAAACAAAACTAAGGCTTTATCAAGCAAGCCAAAGGAGTAAGAAACTATGGGGGATGCTACTTGTGCCTCCCAAATGGAAACTGGGTATCACCACCTTATTTTAAAACTACCAAAATATAGTATACCAAATCCCTGACATGCCCTTATGCCTCCCCCCAAGTACCCCTTATTCCTGACATGCCCTTATGCCTCTCCCAAGTATCCCTTATTCCTCACATTTTCTTATGCCTTCCCAACCTCTTATGGCACCCCATAACGAGTAAAGAAATGCAAGTTATTTCTTTGTAAGGTGGAACCGAAATCCCAACTCCCTCCACACTTATACCTCTCTTAAAACACTTATGCCACCCACAAAATAAACCCCATAGTATTGTCCTACACCATTCCTAGGCCATCTACCCAACATCCAACAAACATGCCAAAAAATTCACAACAGTACAAATTTCATAAAAAAAAAAGAAGTATTTCAAGAGCAAAGCTCCTACCTCTCTGTGATGTAGTTGTTACAAGTTTCAAAAACAACAAGTTTTATCCCAATGGAAGCAATCCAAAACAACCAAGCACAAGCATGCAACAATCCTCCAAAAAAATATTCAAAGCAAGAGCTCCAAAACAACAAAATAATTCGCCCCAAAAGGAGTTTCCAAAAGTGAAGCAACTCTAAAACAAGGCAAGAAATTCAAATTTTATAGAAGAGGGAAGAGAAGAGGATGAGGTGGATCCATCTGGGATGCCACATCACACATCCTGAACCCCAACCCAAAAGTCAACTTCATTCTCCAATGCATAATAAATAGGTTAGTGAATAATATGATAGTTTACTTACACTACTCCAAATCCAGCCCACACCCCATAAGGAATGAAATTAAACCATGCAAGAAAAGTACAATTAAAACTTAAAATTTGTCTTCTCAAAATACATAATGAAAGTCTAATTTTAACTCCCAAACCATAGGTATGGTTGGTAAATGGATTTAAGAGATATGGGACAAGTTTAACTTGTCCCACAAGCCTCCAAAATCAGCCTCCAAGGAAAAATTTGAATATCCAAGAAAGAGGAGTGTTTCACACTCAAAATTCAACTTACACATTACTTATAACACTTTAAATCATGGCCAACAACTTCTCATTAATTACCTTCTTATGACATATTTGATTTATTTATTTTAACAATATGATTACTCATAATATTTACACACCATTTAATCATTAATGAAAGGGTAAAAGCACCACAAAATAAAAACATGCAAACATTAACAAAGTGAACTAAATAAAAGAAATACATAAAACCCCTTGGTCACATTTAAAGGTGATCCCCCCATGGGAATCCCTAACTAAAAAAACAAACACACACAAACAATACAAGCTGCCATGGTGACCTTGTTGAATTCATCTAGAATTCCAATGTGGTTGGTCTCCAATCCCCTGATGTTTGTTATGATATTTTAACCTGCAAAACACAAATACCTCCTTCGGCCTCGTGGCCATATAAGAACATCCAAAATAATATAAATATAATTCCAAAATCATCTAGATATATGAATCACAACAACATCAAAGCAATCTAACAATATCATTTACAGTTTTACCAACAACTATATCATCATCCAATAATTTCCATTTCCAAGTCTACTCACAATATCCAAATATCACATGTCCGAACAACATCTATAATATAACCATGTCAAACAGTATATCATCATGAACGTACAAAATGTCTCTAATAATCATCATGCATCATAATTGAATCAAGATCAACAATAATCCATTATCTAACATCTAACATCATACTATCAAAACCATAATAATGTCCATAATATAATCAGCAGTATTAAGATCAGTATCAAAAAGGTGTCAAATGGAAGTGGGAACTACATCCCCCTCCCATTAGACTCGACTTCCTCGTGGAAGTCACTAGAACAAATGTGGAAACTGAACTCATAGTAATGTAGCATCCTCCCATGTAGTTGTAGTCTCATTATATCTATCCCACTACACCCAAACTTGGTCAATCTCTCTTCCTCGAAGGCCCAGGGTCCTACGAACTATAATGTGAATGGGATTCACCATCACCTGCACCTGATCCTGCACCTGCAATGATGTCCAATCTAGTACATGAGAAGGATCTGCAACATATCTCCTAAGAACTGAAACATGAAACACATCATGTACGCGAGACAAGCTAGGTGGGAATGCTAGACAGTAGGCCAAAGGGATGATATTCTCTAAGATCTCAAAAGGACTCATTAATCTAGGATCTAACTTAGATCCTTTTCCATAACAGATAGGGTTCTTATGTGGCCTTACATGAAGGAACACCTTGCTACCCGCATTAAAACTATGGTAAGTCCTATGCTGATCTACATACTTCTTCTTCCTTTCATGTGCCTCCTATAGTCTCTATCTGATCAAAACCACCTATTGCTCCATGTCCTACAACAAAGCTGGTCCAAGAGAAACCTTGTCCTCTAGCATGTCCCAGTTAAGAGGTGTCCTGCACTCTCTACTATACAAAGCCTAAAAAGGAGCCATGCCTATAGAACTCTGAAAACTATTATTGTAGGAAAACCCAATGCAAGTAATCCAAATTAGCCAAGAACAAGCATGCAACAATCTTCCAAAAACTTCTTCAAAGCAAGAGCTCCAAAACAACAAAAGAAATCACCCCAAAAGGAGTTTCCAAAAGTGAAGCAACCCAAAAGAAGGCAAGCAATTTAAATTTTATAGGAGAGGGAAGAGAAGAGGATGAGGTGGATCTAAGTAGGATGCCACATCACACATCCTCAACCCCAACCCAAAATTCAACTTCATTCTCCAATGCATAATAAATAGGTGGGTGAATAATATGACATTTTACTTACACACTCCAAAACAATCCCACACCCCATAAGGACTGAAATTAAAACATGTAAGAAAAGTGTAATTAAAACCTACAATTTGTCTTCCCAAAATTCATTATAAAAGTCTAATTTTAACTCTCAAACCATATGTATGGTTGGTAAATGAATTTAAGAGGTATGGAAAAGGTTTAAATTATCCCATAAGCCTCCAAAATCAGCCTCCAAGGACAAATTCGAATTTCTAAGAAAGTGGAGTGTTTCCCACTCAAAAGTCAACTTACACATCACTTACACATCACTTACATATCACTTACACATCACTTATACATTACTTACACATTACTTATGACACTTTAAATCATGGCCAACAAATTCTCATTAATTACCTTCTTATGACATATTTGATTTATTTATTTTAACAATATGATTACTCACAATATTTACGCAACATTTAATAATTAATGAAAGGGTAAAAGCACCACAAAATAAACACATGAAAACATGAACAAAGGGACCAAATAAAATAAATATATAAAACCCCTTGGTCACATTTAAAGGTGATCCCCCCATGGGAATCCTTAACAAAAAAAAAAACACACACACAAACAATACAGGTTGCCATGGTGACCTTGTTGAATTCATCTAGAATTCCAATGTGGTTGGTCTCCAATCCCCTAATGTTTGTTGTGATATTTTAACCTACAAAACACAAATACCTGCTTCAACCTCGTGGCCATATCAGAACATCCAAAATAATATAAATATAATTCCAAAATCATCTAGATATATGAATCACAACAACATCAAAGCTATCTAACAATATCATTTATAGTTTTACCAACAACTATATCATCATCCAATAATTTTCATTTCTAGGTCTACTCACAATTCTTATATAGGAATTTGTCCATTGACTTATATATACTTTACTCAATTATCATGATGCACATAATTTGTACCTTGTAAGGTTTTTACATTTTCCAAGTCACTTTCCATAACCTTTTTATCATTATCAAATGTGCAAAACCAATACTATATGACTAAGACATATAAAATGGTAAGAAATGTCTAGCTAATTTGGTTTTTATTTTCTTCTAACAATTTTGGCATATCTACATTCTGGTCTATTTATAAACCTCATTTTACAATTTACACAGTAAAAATGCACACACCACTTTTAGTAACTTGAAAAATAAAATACATCCATGCAAAATTATCTTAGATTCATGCTTGTTAATATCCCAAAAAATCATTAAAATTTGGCATCCTGTAATACCTCTAACATCTCTTTGTAATTTTAGATGAATTATTAAGAAAATTTTCCCATCAAATAGGGTTCTTAAATGAGCAATTTTCCTTGGAAATATTCCTAATTATGAAATTAACCTCTAAATAAGTAATCAAGTCACATTAACCATTTTGTGAACAAATAATGAAATAAAAAGTCACATTGTCTACATAATTGAAAGCCAAAAACTATATTCATTAATATAATATTGTCCTAGTAAGATTCTCTCTCTCTCTCTCTGGCCCCTTCACTTGGAAATGTTAGAAGAGTTGTATATCTTACCACAGCACCAATCTCTGCATGATTAAACAGATCCTCATTATTCCCTTCATTGAGGGGATAAGTCCTAAATAGATACTCCACACAGTCATTTTCTTGTTTGCTCCTTTTCTATGCAACACTAAACATGACATCTGTAACTATACAAACATCTTCAATATTAGGCTTATCACCAATACCCATATATATTAAAATCTCTTACTAAATCCTCTCATTCCTTACCTACAAACCATCATCTCTTATTTTCCAAACTAAAAAGGTGGTTTAAAAATAAGAAATGCATATATGAGGTTTCCATTGTCCCCAAAACAAAGGAATTGCATTCACTAATATTCCGTGCCTGATTAGAGTTATGTATTTTTCTTACAAAAACACTCTTGATAAATTCTTTAGTCATTATTTGTTCCAATAGTAATTCCACAGTCTGTAATACTAAAATCATGGATAACACCCAATATCATGTTGACATAAAGTATAAACAAATCCCGAATTATGTAATTGAAAAAAAAAACATAAGATACTAGGATCATTTCTGGTGAGATATTTCACCAGATTCGATCACCCAATAGTATTGGGAATTTTTAAAATGAGGTTACACTAATTATCTATGATGCAGCAAGAGCTCAATGTTAGAAGATTGACTATAATAGATGGCACACACTTAATATATATATATATATATATATATATATATATATATATATATATATATATATATATATATATTCTTTTTGCTTCTTTGGCTTCACTGTTAACATTGTTATAATTTGAATGATGCACCCAAGGGGGCATCAAAAATAGAATTGAGGAATTGTAGTTAATGAGAATCCAATGAAGTAGAGATATACCATTCTCAAAAATAACATTGATCAGTGAGCATACCAAGTATGAAATAGAGTATGATGTTACAACTGCATAGGA
The DNA here is from genome assembly GCA_019776745.2 of Taxus chinensis. Classification (NCBI taxonomy): domain Eukaryota; kingdom Viridiplantae; phylum Streptophyta; class Pinopsida; order Cupressales; family Taxaceae; genus Taxus; species Taxus chinensis. Next base: position 744,979,262 of record CM034147.1, on the reverse strand, counting down.
ATCCTAAAACATCTTAAGTATTATTTAGAAAATTGAATAAAAACATATATTCATGCTGTCACAAGACCACCCCATGGAATATTTTAGGAGTCCCCTATAAAACCATGATATTAGATGGAGAATCAATAAACACATAAATACACAATTAAATTGTTTCTGTAAGTAAAATACTACATATTAGATTGAGCATTATGATATTACACTACTAGTAATCCTCTTGATTACGTATTGTTCCTAATTTCAATTAATGAGGAAGTATTTAAAAAAAGCTATGGAAAGGAGAAAAAATAGAGTTGAGATGAATATGTTCACTTTTCAATAGAAGCAAGAAAAACTGAGGAAAATATTAGAAAAATCTCCATGATCTTTCATAAGTGTAATGGTAATTAAAAAATAGAGAGTGCAATGGCCGTTACTTTTTTCAATTATACAGTTAACAAAGGGATGGGCTAAAATAAAAAAATCATTTCAAGAATAATATATTAATTAAAAAGAATAAAGAATTGTGGCAGCTTGCCAGCCAGGGCTAGAAATAATCTATAACTTGTGTATACAACAGAGTTTAAAATGGAATAAATTCTTAGACTAAGGTCTTGTAGGTGTGAGATTCGTGATCCCTCGTGGCTAGGAGGAGGAATGTGTGGGAATTGAGGTTGTGGGTGTTTTAGATGCCCCCCGTTATTTCATCTACCCACACTTGTATGAGGAATCTTGAATAATCCCCCTTTCCATACATTCCAAAACATGTTGACACAACCTCCAACTTGTTAGAAAAAGAGTAATTATGCCCCCAATAAAGCAACGAGAAGTTTGTTTTTTACTTGCTTTTATTTTTTATTTTAGTTTTATATGTTCTTAAGTTTAGGAAAAACCAATAAAGAAAATAAACCAAAAGATTTGTATTGCACAAAAGTATGTGCTTTTTAGTTCTATTTTTAAGAGTTGGGTGTTTTATTGTTAGATGAAGCCATCTATTTATTAGACGTAATTGTAAGTGTTTTTATATCAAACACATTCAGAGAGATTGTGAAACCAGATAGAGTTTATGAATTTTGTATTTTGGGGAAGCAACATAGAGAATCCTTCCCAGTTGGCAAAACAAAAAGAACAAGAGCACCACTTGAAATTTTTCACTCATATGTATGTGGATTGATGCAAACAACTTATATTGGAGGTTTCTCATACTTTATGACATTCATTGATGACTATACAAGGAATACATGGGTGTACCTTTTGAGACACAAATAAGATGCTTTTGATATATTTCAGCAGTTCAAGGCTTTAGCGGAAAAGCAAAGTGGGTACTACATCAAAGTTCTAAAAACAAATAGAGGAGGTGAGTATGTTTTCAATGCTTTTATGAAGTTTTACAAATTTCATGGTATACACAAGTAGTTTACTCCAAGGTATACAACGTAGCAGAATGGTGTGGTAGAGAGAAAGAATAGAACCATCATGGAGATGGTGAGAAGTATGATGAAGGCAAAGCATCTTTTAAATGAGTATTGGGCAGAAGCAGTCACAACTGTTGTTTACATCATAAATAGGTATCCAATGAAAATCGTTCATGATATGGTTCCTCAACAAGCTTGGACTAAGAGGAAACACAATGTTTCTCATTTGAGAATATTCAGTTGTGTGGCATACACACATGTTCCTAATGAGGTAAGGAAGAAGTTAGACAACAAAGGAGAAAAGTGTATATTTATTAGATATTCAAAGAATATAAAAGCTTACAAATTTTTTAATCAAATTACCAGAAAGGTCATAATCAACAGAGATGTATAGTTTGTTGAAAATGAGCTATGGGATGGAAGTATTGAGAAAACAGTCAGTGTAGTAGCAGTTATTCCTCATGATGATATGGCAGATGAAAGCATAGAGCAATAAGGTATTGTATCTTCTTCAAATCTTGGACATGCACCATAAGTTATAGCACAAGATACACCTCCATCTACATCTAGGATATCTCCAAGATTTCATTCATCTTCAACCATCCAACAAATTCCATAAAGAACACCAGAAGATACTCCTTCAGTACAAAATAGGCCATCATCAGATAGCCCTTTGCAACAGAAAACAAGGATTCTTAGTGAGATTTATAATGTTGATACAACTAATAATTTTTTAGTTTTTGCATTGTTTTCTCAAGCTACAGATCCAGTATACTAAAAAGAGGTTATCGAAAATGAATTTTGGGTTCAAGCCATGGATGATGAGATAGACGCCATAGAGAAGAATCAGACATGGGAATTGGTAGATCTTCCAAAAGGAAAGGACATGATAGGAGTGAAGTGGATATATAAGACCAAATATACTATTGATGGTAAAGTACAGAAACATAAAGCAAGGTTGGTTGTCAGATATTTTTCACAGCAATATGGAGTACATTACAATGATACCTTTGTGCTTGTAGCACATTTGGACATGGTAAGAATGGTTTTAGTAATTGCAGCTCAAAACAAATAGCCTATTTATTAGATAGATGTAAAATCAGCATTCTTGAATGGTTTTCTTGAAGAAGAAGTTTATGTGAATTAACTAGAAGGTTATGAGATTGAAGTTCATGAAGGAAATGTATACAGGTTGAAAAAAGTGCTTTATAATCTCAAGCAAGCACCTAGAGCTTGGTACAGTAGGATTGATTCTTATTTGATACAAAATGGTTTCAGTAGGAGAAAAAATGACCCTATATTATACATCTAGATCAATGAGCAAGGTAAAATTTTGATTGTTAGTTTATATGTGGATGATTTAATCATCACTGGAAATCTATCTATAGATTCATTCAAATCAGATATGAAGAAATAATTTGAGATGATAGATCTAGGCCTTGTGCACTATTTTTTGGGCATAGAAGTTCAATAATTAGAAGCTGGATTTTTTATTTCACAAGCAAGGTATTCTAATGATGTTTTGAACATATTTAACATGTTGAATTGCAAGCCAGTGCCAACACCTATTGTTGTAGGTTTGAAGCTAAGAAAAGATGACATTGAATCATTTGTAGATCCAACATTATTTAAAAGAATAGTTAGAATTCTCATGTATCTGATGGCCACAATGCCAGATATTATATATAGTGTGAGCCTCATCTCAAGGTTCATGTAATATCCACAATATTCAAATTGGCATGCTGGAAAAAGGATTTTTAGGTATGTATGTGGAACTAATAATCATGGAATTTTGTATTCAACATCAGATGAGTTCAAACTCATAGGTTACACAGACAATGACAGTGCTGGAAGTATAGATGACAAAAAAATTACATCCAGCTATACTTTTCAATTTGGAATAGGCATAGTTTCATGGGCATCGAAGAAGCAACCCATAGTCACACTATCTTTAGCAAAATCAGAGTATGTAGTAGTAACAGGAGCAACATGTCAGACTATTTGGATGAGAAGAGTGTTGAAATATTTAAGGTAAAATCAAGAGGATGCTACACATATTTTTGTGACAACAATTCATAAATAGCATTGTCCAAAAATCATGTTTTTCACAAGAGGAGCAAGGACATAGACACAAGTTATCACTTCATTAGGGAGTTGGTTAACAATCAAGAAATTTGTCTTGAATTTTACAAATCCGAATATCAATTTGTTGATATCTTTACAAAATCTTTGGGAAATAAAGTTTTTGTGTGTTTGTGAAGTTGTTTGGGAGTTTGTGATCATGAGTATATCATATCTGGAAGTGCATACTCAGGTCCAGAAGAATAAAATTTTGAAGGTCAAAATTAAGGGGAAGCATAAGAAAAAGAGTAATTTTTCCCCCAGAAAAGCAAAAAGTAGTTTGTTTTTTACATGCTTTTATTTTTGAGTTTAGTTTTAGATGTTCTTAAGTTTAGGAAAAACTAATAAAGCAAAACAATCAAAATCTTTGTATTGCACAGAATCATGTGTTTTTTAGATCTATTTTTAAGAGTTGGGTGTTTTATTGTTAGATGAAGTCATCTATTTATTAGAGATAATTGTAAGTTTTTTATATCAAACACATTCAAAGAGATTGTGTTGAGCTGAAGCTCTGAAACTAGAAGAAGAAATATATGCACAGAAGTTCTAATCTGAGTTTGCAATAATATGTTTTATTTGTAATTCTTTATTTTATTTTTGTTAGTTGTTATTTTATGTGCTTAATTTGTACACAATGAATCTCCCTTATCTCCTTCAAAATATCCCATGTTGAAAGGATTTGTCACTCTCCAATGATAATTGTGGCAATGTTTATGATCATTCACTCAATGCCCATGTCACCATTAGGTGTGAATAGAGTAGGGCTCTAAGCAGCATGTAGAGGATGTTGAAATATCCACACACATTTCCTTGGGCACTTCCTCACCAAGTTTCCCACCTACGAGTAGGCATACAGAACAATCTTATCTTTAATTCAAGGTTGCGCTACCCTGAAATCTACATAAATTCTTGTAGAAATACTCCACAATAACATCATCAAATATTAGAAAATAAACTCTTCCCCTTTCTTCTCCTTCTTCTTCTTCTCAAGTGGAAGTAGATCTCCCAATTTTACAACACCTTGCACGAGAGTAACAATGTCCTTCCTTTTCACACACTCTTCTAGCGAGTAGGTTTCTTCCACCCCCTATTCCTCTAGTGTTGGGTTGGAATTAGAGGGACCAAAGCCTTCGCATCCTTTTTTTCTTTTCTACCAGGTGGACAAAAATGTAGAGGGGGATATTTTATTTCCATTTCTCAATCCCAAAGACTACACAAAATCTATCACAATGGCACATTGTTCAGGGGTGAATTTACGTTACTAAAGGATATGAAGATTGAGGAGGGGCATTGTGGATAGCATATGGTCATTGTGGTATTTTATAACAAGAGGTTATTATTTCACTAGAGACAATAGTTTCCTCCAGTGCCTGGAGAGACTTGAACTTGGACCACCATTCAATGCTGACAATGACATGACCACCAAACATACCACCCATAATACAACCATGTTAATCGAGCAGACAAACAGCTAAGGTTGATTTTTTTGGGGAAATATCATAGGAGAAAACTACAAAATATTTTTGGAATTGTTATGTCACAATATTCGACATCAATTGGGCTTATATAGGTAGCAAGCTTACCACGAATGGAAACCATTGATTCCTCTGGCCAACTCAGCAAACTTGCAATGGAGTTTCTTGGAAAAAAATTTGGTTAACATTTTTATAGCTCAGTCTCTTCTGGACGCCAAGAATTTCCTACATTTGAAATAATATCCTTCCAATACCATATCTATTGACAAATGAGGTGTTGCATAGGAGAAATTTCAAAAAAAATTTAATTGGCACAATTTGAATCTACTTTCACGCTAGATCTGGAGAACTATGTCGGGTTCCGGAAACAGTCACCAATATTAAAGAATTAATGGAGAAGTTTGTTTGACAGAGGAGGACGATCCATTATGTGGGTATTACAAACAAACCACCTGACAATAATATGATATTTTTAAGGTTCTTCAACTCGCAAATCTTTTGAGGAATAAAGCCATAGAACAATTTTCCCTAAACTTCCAAAGCATTCAAGCTTCGAATATGAATTAGCTGAGTTAGGCTTCCGCTAGGACTTTCCACTGATTCATTATCAAAAAAATTGAGTGCTACAGATGTTACACTCCCTGTGTTGGTGTTACAAGTAGCTACACTCCAGACATAATAATTTAGATACCCATTCTAGTTTTGCATTAATGCTTTTGAGTCTTCCTCTCTGCAAGGCTTGAATTCACATAGATACCCACTCCATATCAATACCATTATCAGTAATATTGTCATCACATTTACGTGAGTTTCCATCTACATAGAAAAATAATTAGATAATTTTTGTTACTATACATTGTAGAGGATGAGCCTATATATTACCTAAGTTTTCATAATATGGGTATAATGCATCTCGGGGAAGTTTTAACAAAATAAATAGATAATTTAATGTAATTTGTTTTGTTACTTGTTTTAAATAACAATACATTATCTAGTTGTTTAAGAAAATAACACATCACTATATTACCCTGTCACAATTTTGGTACATTAATTTTATCAACACAAAAATATGGGACATAAGTTGAAAGTAAAATTTTATCCTCAATCATAAGTTGTAGGCATTTCAAACTACAGGTGAAATTTAGACAATAAGACTAGAAATCGTGCATAAGCAATGTGAGGTGAATGTTGAAAGGGATCATGTGGAGGAATGAAGAGTGGGGATGCACAAAGGCTGAAACAAAATCTAATAAATTTGTAGGAGAAACAGAAATAGAAGAACTTGAGAAGGAAATGTATTGATTTCAATGCATATACATTATGTTGGAGACTCTAAAGTTTCTATAGGAGAAAAGAAAGCAAGACATAAATGTTGAAATATAATTGAGTAGTGATAGCAAGGGATGTAAAAGTATAGTTGTGTTGGGGGTAGCTTAATGGTTGGAAAAGTGTTTGTAAGAGGAAAGGGAATGGACTCAAGATTCTTCCTTTTTTTGTGGGTGCAGAAGAGGGCCATGGGACATTTTTTAGTATCTCTCAAAAGAGAAAGGAGGTGAAATGAGGAGATCTATAAGGGAGCTATCTCTAGAAATAGCAGTGAAGATAAGACATTGTCTCTCGGTGTCACAAATGTCAACAATAGCTTTTTGTAAACTAAGACCATCAAATTTGTAGATAGTTAAATCCCAAGCCATTTTGATTTGAAGTTGTTTGTGATTCCCTATTGAAATTGGTACAAGATGAACATGCCATGGGATGTATGTGTTCCAACATGGCCTGATATATTTTTTGAAGATGACGAAAACAAAAAGAGGTAGTGCAAGAGGTGTTGTAAAATCATTATAAATAGTGTCAATGATGGTATCTATTGAACCATTTACAAGTCCAACCTCAACCCACAAATTTATTATGAGCATTAATTTTTTATTTTTATAAATGATAACTTGGTGTTGTAACTAATCATCATTGGGCTCCCTTGAATTAAAATGCTCGGTAGATTGTGTAACAAAACGACCAATGGGAAGGTTCAAAGCTTTTAACATATTGAGGTTGTGGAGGTCGACATTGACATGCGGTCCTATAGATGTTGTCATTGATGAAAAATCACATTAATGACAAAGTTGATGATGTTTTGGATGGTTTTTACGTGCTAGCTCAGGGGATTTTAATATGATTGAGGGAGATTTAGTGAGGTTTTATTTATCTTACAAGCCCACTCATGTGTTCTAGCTATTTTATGAGATGTTATATGGAGGTAGGAGATTATTGGTTTCTTAAGAAGCATGTTTGAATGATGGATAGAAGGTTTGGATATTTATTTGGCACTCACATCAGTTGCAAGGATTATATACAAGTGATTCATTATGTTATAGGTGCTCATTTGGAGCATGTATGGATGCTAGGACATGTGAAATCGACTCTTAGAGCTACATGAGATCTTTTATGCTTGTATTCAGGTGAATTATGGTATACAAGGTATGTATGGGTAATTTTGAGTGATTTATTGATGAGTTATATAATTCTTTTAGTTGACCCTAGCTTCTACAGTGTGAAACCCTAATGGGTTACTATACAAGTCTTAAACCTCGAGAGTTTGAGATATGGTGATAACATTATGAGGATTTGATATGTTATAAATTGATGTTTCATTGTGCTTTGAGAAAAAAATTCAGGATGCTATGATGTGAATTTTTCAATATATATCATTTTTTGTGAGACATGATCAAGAACTAATGCATTTCCATCTCAAATTTGATCTTATGATGCTCACCCTCAATTGTGTGATTTTCATAAGACCTTGTGGATTTCAAGGATGTTTCTACATTGTGTCTATAATTTTTCACAAAAATAATTAGGTCAATTCATCGTTGGGGTTTTATGAACAAATGTTGAGAAGGCAAACAACTAGTTATGGGTTTGAAACCGTAGCTTGAAAGCAGTATGCAATAAACTCTTCCTAAATGGCCAGTTTTAAATCCTAGTGAATTGATGATGATTGAAACATGTATAGGAATCCTTCAGATTTCTAAAAAGGTATGGTAGAGGACATGTTGATGAGTTGGCCCCACTCAAATAGGTCACATCCAAAAGATTAGCAAGATAAATTGATTATGCATGATGTATGTGAGTTGATATTGATTTCTAAAGATGTTTCCAATCATGTTCATGCAAGTACATGGTAAAAGGATCTCCATTCAGGTTGATTGGTCAAAGGGCATTTTTTAGGCCATAAAAAGGAATGTTAAGTAAAATGGGCATAACTGGAGTTGCATGTGAAATTACGAGGTGATTAAAGGTTTTTTGGAAATAAGTTTTAGAGATATTTCCATTCATATGAGGAGTTTCTCATGATGATAATATTTTATATGGTTTCTAGATCAATTCTTGGACAAGAATACTTTTTCCAGTGTGAGACAGGATAGGATTTATTGAAATTTGTGAGTTGTTTGAGGCATGAGATGGAATATGTGATGATTTATATCACATTTAATGTGAAGAGGGATGAATTTAGCATCCAATTAATTCATTTATAATTCTTGGTTGTGTCTAGAAAGGTGGTAATCAGCTTATCTTTAAAAATAGATTTTTGGTAAGTTGGATGATGCAGCCTAGAATTTACCATGAATAACCCAGGCGCATTGGCACATCACCCAGCCTGAGCTGAGAGCTCACCCAAAGTGCGCAAAGGTACTAGGACCCTCCTTAGAGTTTCTTGTGTAGGATGTGAACATAATGAAGATATAATACATTTAAATCCACAAATAGCATAAACATTCCACAAAGCATATTCTATATCTAGATCTTAAAGAATCATGATTGAAATGATAAACATAATGAGATCAGCCATGTAAGAATTAGTTACCATCATGTTTAACACCATTATTCACCCAATATACTCCATTATATTAAACATAGTAAATAGATAAGCTTCTTACAATAAATAGTATCATAATTTTATGCGTGCATCAAATATGACAGCATAACTCCACAATAACTCATACATAGTATATCTCTAACTACACATATTAATACATATTTATAAGGTTGGGTACTTCCCTTCCACCACTTACACACTTCCAAAAATAGGTTGCATGCTGAAAATAGTCATGCACCTTTACAATAACATGTACACATGCAAGTCTACTAATAATAGATCTCTTACAGTTAACTAGCAGTAGTAATCTAATTATTAACTCAAACTCATGTGTGGTGCTTAGTATATGCTCTTCCCAAAATAACATTTACATGTCGCACAAGTCTCCATCCCATTGTGTGATCCATATGCTATCTCCAAAAATATCTTATTGCCATGAAAATGGTGAAGTCCCGAATCATTCTGTCTTTCACGTGTGTTTCATTCCCTATCCTTCCACACCTTCAAATGTGCCTTTCTCCCATGTGTGAATATTTTTTGTGCCCTCTCCTTAGTTTCATATTATGTTTGCTCAAAATTACCCCACACTATACTACATTGTCATCCCGAAAATGGGGATCCTCCTGATGTTCCCAAAGAATAAAGAATAAGAATGGAAAGAATGTAAATAATTACTCTGCAAATAATGAACTTCTATTATGTAGCATCCTCTACTTCAACTAGGAGGATCAACTCTAGATATTCTTCTTTAATTTCAGCCTCCAAGGCTGTCTAATCATCCAATGCATTTCTAGTCTTCTTTGGAATGTCTGCAGCAATGGATTCCAACTCATCTTGGGTTATCTCTCCCTTTTAATTCTGCAATAATAGGACAACATTATCCATAGCAGACATCCTTCCCTCCAGAAGATCCATATTTTGTGCTATGATATTTCCAAGATCATCTATCCTCTCCTTACGCATATGTTGTATTGCTGCAAGGGCTTCGCGCTTTTTCTTTACTAATGCCAATTTCTCTGCATTCCCTAAATTATCATCCTTCATTTCCTTTAGAACTTCATTATCTTCTGATATAGTTCTAATATTGATCACTGCTTCTAGAGCTGCACATATGTTCAAAGCTTGGTCTTCTTTCTTCACCTCATCTTGTACAGTTTGGAGAAATGCCTCGTATGATGAAATATTTCTAAACACGGAGGCCCTTGCTCTCTTGGCTTCCTATTCAGGGTAATTTGGTGCTGGCATGAGAATTGGTCCATCATCAAGCACTAAATCAACTAACATGTGCACATAATGCAGTGCTAAAGGAAACTTTTCAGGTACCTTAGACTCTAAGTGAGGTCTTGTTTTCAAGACATAATCACCAATTTCTTCTGCCATGATGATGAAGGCTTCATTATTTTTTTTTTCTAATTCCTTTTCTCCTTTTAGACGCGTTATTTCTATGGATTTTTCCTTATTATCTTCTCGTATCACTCTAAGAGTGGTATCCTTATCAATGTTCCTCCACGCCACTTCTGTAGATACCTTAACCAAGGAATTGCTCACCTACTCATCAGATATGAAAGTGGGATTTATACTCATGTGTCTACTTTGTGGTGCCTTCTTCATTATTATTGACACACATGACTCCTCACATACATCAAAATTGGGCTTGTCCATGTGAGTTTGCATGGACCAGGAAATTTGTTTTTCTCGTGTGCATAGTTGCCATGTCTAGGTCCATCAAATCCCATCCATACAAACCCTTAAGGCCCATTATGCTCTATAAATGGGCACATAAAATATTATTTGTGTCCTCAGCATAGCCCATATGTAGCCCAACATACTCCCCATTGGTTCTCCTCATTATTGGCCCCTTAGGAATTTGAGCGCCAAGGTTTGGAGTTAGTTATTCCATGTTTCGAGCAATATCATGCTCTCTTTCTTTTTCCCCCTTCCCACCATCCTCTTCATCCTTCATATCCTCATCCCTGGGTTCTTCCACATCTTTTGGTTGTATAGGGGTTCCAAATGCACTCCCTGCAGACTCATCTACCTCCTCATTAAAATTTAGTTTTCTCCTCAGCCTCTCAATTGTCTCTTTCTAAGGAGAGAGTCATGGTGACATTCTTATAGGATGTGAAGATCCCAAGACTTGGGTCCTTTTTCTCCTAAATACTCTTTTAAAGTGGCACTCTCCATGGATTGTTTCCACATCCAAGTCTTCATCTTATTCTTGTACCTAAGGTGGAGTAACTACGCACTCAATCTCTACTTTTTCTGTGGGATTCCTTTGGCCTCTATGATCTAACCCACCATTATCTTCATGTTCTTCATCCTCCTCATCTACCACTATAATTTCTATAGGATGTAGGGTTGTCACATTCTCCATTGTATGTTTGCATTTAGGCATCCCTGGGAGCTTGAACTCATTTTCTACATACTTGTTATTCTCCATCTTAGGCTTAAGTTGAAGATAAATGAGCACAGCTCCACTATCCCCAATATCCAAGCTTTTTGGCTTCATACTTATAACATCTGAGATGAGCCTCTCAATATAGGAAATCCGGCCTGGATACACATATGCCTTCCTCAGAGTGTGGTAATCATAGTCTACCTTGTTTGCATTAAATTTCAGGTGGTGCACATCAGTAAATTGGTGGAATGATGCCTGAAAGTAGTGCGTCGTGAAGGAATATGGAATTTTGCACCAAGGGCTCCTTGCCCCATCCCTCGTAGAAAATCATGTGACGCAGAATTTTTGGTACACCACAAACTGTACTGCCTTTCCCACCACCGAAGGTAGCTCCTTGGGAATGCACCACTCCTTCTCAAATGTCACGCGAAGTTGGTCATACCATACCTCCATCCTCTAATTAAAAAACCCACTCATTGATCCTTCACATAAATATGGGAGCTCATACAACTGATAGACTCCTACCTACTTCAACAATTTCTCCCCAGTGTCGTCATATACTGGCATATCCTCTACCGTTTTCTTGTTGGTCTTTGTATTCTACAATGCATCTAACTCTTTCTTGTTATCAAATGTATGGTGGTTGTATTCACTTATTTTACACCTGTGGATGTGATAATCCCACTCTTTTCTGACTATCACACCTTCTGGGTACTATATCTCTAAAAAATTACTCTCGAGAGCAATCTCAACATCATCTTCTACCTTCTTCTTTCCTTTCATGTCTGTCGCAGGTGCTTTCTTTGGTGCCATCATGAAAATCCCATCTTTTGTCTTCTGTAACAAGCAAGTTTAAAACCTATCTTGAATCTGTGTGCCCTATCTTCAAACCACGTGCCCTAGATTATTTTCAATGCCTCTACTTTGCTCAAATCCTTCACCAATGGGGACGCAAGCATCTTCCACACAATAATCCACTCTCCATGTCTAGTTTCACACTCTCCATGCCTTAATATGACTAGATCGGCTCGATCACACTTAACTCGATCAAATACCTCTGATTGCAAAGGTAAAAATGAACCCACATCACGTCCTTATATAGATTTTAAAAAATTTAGTGCATTTATTACTCCTTTACTAACCAAAAATCCTCTCATTAATTGACCATTTTCACAATCTTTGTGTGGTACATCTTTGCGCCCTAGCTATAACTGTCTAGCATGCCTTCCTACCTTTTAATGACAAACTTATCTTCAGCACCATGCACTAGAGTACCTTGCTACTATGTCTTCCCCTAGTAGTCTCCATGTCCATTGCTTACCTTGTGTTATAATGCTCCCTCATTCATCTCTAACTACGGTCATTTTTTTAAATCAATCTCCTTTCTAACAACTCCTCTCCAAACTTGAATAACACATGTAGCAATTTGTTCCTTTATTTGTACTCAATTTTAAATAGCCACCCCACACCAATGGTATATGCATTCCTTTACGCATAAAAATTCTTCAAATGGTAATTATCTTCCAGTGCGCAAACGCGCTTATTATACTAAACACCAACTAAATTAACAAAGCATAGTGATGAAGAAGAAAATACATTATGGAAATACATAAATGAAAACCTAGTCTAAATGGCAACACTATCTTATTACAAACACCAAGAAGACTTATTTATAGTAGGGCTTCATTCTAATCCCATTGAAATAACTGGGTAACTGTATTCCATCAATAATCTCTAGTTAGAAATCTCTTGTTTCAAGTATGTGAGTGATAACATACGGTCCCAACCAATGTAATTTAAGCTTGCCTGGATAGCGCAGAAACTTGGAGTCATAAAGAAGTACCATTTGTACCATCTCAATATTTTTTTCCCTAATGTCTTTCATGTCGTGCCTTATGCCTGGCCTTTTCCTAGTTTTGAATCCAACGTATTATTTCTCATCTCTTATCCAACTATATCAACTTTTCAATTCTTTCTTCTAGTTCTTTCTCATTAGCTAGACCCCCAGAGCGTGTAATACACAAATAAGGTAACATGAATTCCATAGGAAGAACTACTTCTGCACCAAACCCTAACTAAAACAATGTGGCCTTGTTCAACCTCTTGTATGTTGTTCTATACTCCCAAAGCATGATAAAAACTTTATCATCCCAATCTTACCTTCCAACATCACAAATTTTTTTCAATGTCTAGCTCAAAATCTTATTGAAAGCCTCAACAGTCCCATTTTACTGAGGATGATAGGGTGTAGTCTTATGGTGCGCAATTGTAAATTCATCCAATAGTATCCCGATCGTCTCATTTAGAAAGTGTGTACCCCTATCACTTTTCAAGATCGGAAAACATTCATACCTTGTAAGAACATTTTCCCACAAGAACCTAGCTATTGTAGCTACTATACCATAATAAGTTCTTATTTAAGTAGGTGCATTACTCCTCAAAAATTGGGTTTTTAGAGCAATCCTAACTTCATTTCATTCTACAGGATTATCCCTATGAACCACCCACGAGCGCGCTGCTTTCCCGCATAGGGTATATGCTAACATATTTCTTCTTTTAAATTGGTCTACCCATTGTTTCTCCATGGTGTGCATGAATAATGTAGGGTCTCCTTCTCTAGTGTAAAAAGGTACAGAGATGTTACCTATCCTTCTGATGTGACAAGGTTTTCTTTTCCACGTAAATGCAGTCCTTACTTCATGCCCAACCATCTCATAAGTACCATGAGCCAAATTATCACAAGAAATACTTGTAGTATCACTAATAGACTGTGCATCTTCCCACTGAAGGATTCCTTCCTTAGATGGCTCGATTACTTATGGGTCTTGAATGACACATACATAGATCTTATTTAGATCTTCCTCAATCAAAGGCTCAACATAGGAAAAATATTTCCCATCTATTAAAGGGATAATAACTCTTTCCTCCTTGTTCACAAATCTGATATATCCCTTGTTGAACTAAAGATCAACATTATTTGTGTAACACCAAGGACTCCCAAGTAGATTTGGGAAACTATATGCTTCTACAAGCACTAAAACCTCAAAATCCCCAGTGAACTTGGCCCCTTGTATAATAAAGGATGCATCTTTTAAAACTTTGATAGGATTGGCCTTAGTTTGATTAGCCATAAATAGTACACTAGAAGATGGTTGTAATGAAGGTCTCCCCATTTGTACCCATGCATCTAAAATAAGAACATTTACCTCTGCACCTATGTCAATAAATATATTACTCAAATGCCATCCATCGACAACAACATTCAAAGTGATCTCCTTTTCGTAATCTAAGGTATGGGAGGGAAGATTTCCATGCAAGAATTGACATCCATTCTCAATATTCATGTGTAGAGTGTTTCCATTTAGCCAACTTCCTATTAATGGAATGATATTTTCCTAGCATATCATTTTGCATACCTCCTTCAAGTCATCAATATCTGACTGGACCATCTCTGATGCCTTCTTATGTTCCATCTTCCGTGATTTCTCCTTTAAACATTGTATTTCCCCTTAAGGGTATATGAGTACTTCCATGGTAACTTGATAAACTTCGTTCTAGTGCATAGGATCCAGATACCTTGCATGCAAAACATCCTCCTTATTGATGGTAGGCTTCTGTTGTAACGCTTCTCTAGTGCACGTAGCTTCAACATGTGTAGAGATATATAAAGGTAATACCTCAAGTTCCGATGCCAACTTTGGCATCCACTAATTTTCTACATCACGTTGTATCCTAACCATATTTGCACCTTTGTTCTCTTGTTTATGCTACTTACTAATATGCTCATATATATCTCGGCATTCCTCATAGCTATGATTTTTCCCATAGAAAGAACATGTAATATTCTGAGGACATTCACACATGTAGTGGTCAGGTTATCTCCATATAAAGCATGTTCCGTGAGGGAATTCTCTTCATCTACCACCATAGCCTTAACCTCTGAATCCACCATTGTATCATTGACCTATGTCATGTCCTATTTCATATAGCCCCTCGTTTCGATCATAGTGTGTTTGATTGTGATTCTGATCCTGATGCTCAACTTTACCCTTAGAGTTATATGATATTCATGTATGTTGCACACAATTATCTATGCAAATGAAAAACTCACCCTGTGGATCCGACACTACAAGAATAGGTGTTTTAGTGAGAAATTGCTTTAGTGTACTGAAGGCTTGATCACACCTGTCTTACCAAATAAACTTCTTCCCTTTCCTCTGAAGGGAAGTGATGGGGCACATAATCTGAGAGAAGTCTTGAACAAATCTCCTATAGTAATCAGCTAATCTCATGAAGTTGTGCACCTCAGTCACACTAGTGGGTGTTGTTCAGTCCATGATAGCTCTAATCTTGGAAGGATCGATGGTGATACCTTCCCCAGAAATGATATGACCCAAATACTGCACCTCTGTCTAAAAGAATGCACACTTCTCCAAGTTCCCGTAAAGCTTCTGCTCTTGAAGACGTTGAAGAACCTGGCAAAGGTTCCCCTCATGCTCTTCATGCATATGTGAGTAAATCAAATGTTATTAAGGAAGATGAGTAGAAAGTTGTCTAAAAGGGTCCTAAATACCCCATTCATCAAACTCATAAACACTATGGGGGCATTCCTCAAACCAAAAGGTACCACTGTGAACTCATAGTGCCCATATCTCATATGAAAGGTGGTCTTATGAATATCCACCTCCACAATCCTCAACTGATGATAGCCTGACTTAAGATCAATCTTAGAGAAAATTGTGGCTCCTTTCATTTGGTCAAATAAGTCATCAATGTGTGAAAGGGGATAATGATTCTTGATCATTACCTTATTCATTTTGTGGTAATCAATACACAACCGTAAGGATCCATCCTTCTTCACAAAAATCACCGATGCACCCCAAGGGATACACTAGGATGGACAAGGTCTTTCTCTAGAAGGCCTTCCAACTGTAACTTGAGCTTGTAGAGTTCTGGGGTGGTCATATGATAAGGTGCTCGTGAGATAGGCTCTGCTCTGAGAACTAGATCTATATGAAAATAAATCTCCCGTGGGGGTGGTAACCCCAGTAGCTCCCCTAGAAAGACATTTGAAAACTCTCTAAAAATGGGATTATAATCTAGCGATGGTCCACTAGAGCCATCCTCTAATCTCTCACTGACTATAACAGCATACATCTGGCAACCCGTCGCACACACCTCTTAATTACATAGTAGAGATGGTGTGAATAGAAACGGGTCTCCTAACCAATGAAATCACCAACTCAACTCCCAAATCATCTGCACAAGATATAATCTTATGGTAACAATCCATCTTTTCCCTGTGTGTAGACAACCAATCCATACCCAAGATGACTCCATATGAGCCCGAAGGAAGGATACGGAAGATCTGAGGTACTGGTGAAAGGTTCCAAATCCACTACACACTCCTTGACTAAGGAGTCTACAGAGATCTTGGCTCCTGAAGCCATCTCAATGTCCCAACTAATACCCTGCCTAACTGCCACCAACCTACATCGCTCTACTAGAGATCGTGTAATGAAAGAATTAGAACAACTAGAATAAAAAAAATGGAGGTAGGAATGCCACCAATGCTACCTGTAGTCTCAATAATGGTGCTTTGATGCTCTTCCTGGTGGTTTTCAACCGCTACATATATCTTATGACTGTGCCCCATGTCACCGACAGTAGGCTTTGAGATCTGTGTTTTACCCTTGTTATTAGGGTTATGTGGGCAGTCTCTCCAAAAATGTCTAATAACACCACAACCAAAAAAACTTCCTGATCCTCTCCCTTGTGTAACAGGTCCAGCCGGTACTTTAGAGGTCTGTGGTGTGGATCTTGATGATCCGATGGTGGTCTACTGAGGTCTCTGCTGGTGAGATCTTGTTTAGTGAGCTCTCTAGGCACCCTGTTTCTTGATGGGACCCCTAGGAGGAGGCCCTATACTTTGACCTCTTTGTGCATCAAACCTATGTAGAGGTCTCTAAGGTGAATGGGATTGTTATTGGTGTTGTGGTATAAAAGATGATTGCGCTAAACCCTGTCCACCACGAGGAAGAGGTACTGACCCCCTCGATTTGTTGTCATGCATCTATTATATTCGGCTTTGAACTCAGTCTCTATCCTAATGGGTTTTTCCCCAAGTCTCCTCTAATATATAGGCCTTCTCAATGGCCTCAGCTAATGTCTGTGGACAATGGATCCACACTACACCTCCAATGTCTAAATTCAGGCCCCGGATAAACCTATGGATCCCACACCTACTCATCCTGCATGAAATCAACATACTGGAGTAGATCCAGAAATCTAATCTCATACTCAGCCACTGTAAGAGATTCCTATCAGAGGTCATGAAACTCATCTATCTGTTGTTGTATGAACCTCCATGAAAAATATCTACTCCAAAATCACTCCTCAAAGAGCTCCTAGGTAACTATCTCAAAATCAACATGGAGCTTATGCTCCTATGTCTGCCACCAGACACTAGCTCCATCCCTCAGTACATGGATCGCAAACACGAGCTTTCATGTTGCTAGAATAAGGACAGAGCTTGAAGCATCCACTCAAGCTCACCAACCAAGCCTCTGCCTGAAATCCACCTATGTCACTAGAATAATGTGATGGCTAAAGCTTCAGGATCTCCCTTATGTGATCTACAGTTGTGGTTTGACGGCCTTTAAGCCTCTCTGCATGCTCATCCCTAAGCCTAGGGCTCTGCGACCTATCTCTATGTCCTGAAACCTGGTCTCCCTATCCCCTCTACAGTTACTTTTCGCTGGCTTACTCCACATGGGATTTCTCTCCTCTATGCTCTTTACTGTGTCAAGGAGATGCATGAGCCTCAATGGATGTCACCCTATCATGCCCGACTGAATGTGACCCTATGGTCCCTCCGCGTAGAGCGGTATTAACATCCTAAAGAGTCTGCAGAATTTGTGGTAGGATGTCTGCTACAACATGATCTGGTGGTGGTAAGTCTAGGTGTATGTGAAAAGACCCCTCATCTCATTTGCACCTCCTTCACAAACCAAGGTGAGAATTAGTTCATATTTCTTTGTTCTTATTCAATTTTCGTGTTTACTAAAATATGTAATCTCTGAACTAAGTTGTTTTATAGATTTAAAAGTGTGCTAGGTTTAAGGTTCATGTCTCAAGCTTTCTAGTGTGCCTAATGGCCCAAGATTTTGAACCCCTACTCTGATACTAAGTGTAATGCCTGTAAAAACAACCCACTTGAGACCCAAGAACAACCTAGGATTAGTTAGGAAATTTATGGAATATTTTTTTTTGTT
The DNA here is from genome assembly GCA_019776745.2 of Taxus chinensis. Classification (NCBI taxonomy): domain Eukaryota; kingdom Viridiplantae; phylum Streptophyta; class Pinopsida; order Cupressales; family Taxaceae; genus Taxus; species Taxus chinensis. The sequence continues at coordinate 744,960,726 of CM034147.1, read as the reverse complement.
TAAAAGAGTCTATAACCAGGTTAGAAGACAACAAAATTTGTAAGCAAATTTTCAAGACAAATACTATTAATAGATTATAGTTTTATTAATATGAAAATTATAAAAGATCTCAAGGTCCAAACTTAGGGTTAGATGAATCAATTAGGTTAAGAGGGTAATTTCTCACTATATCACTCTCTAACAGGCTTAAAAGATTCAACCTGGTTTTTCTCAAAATTAACACAATCAAAACTTCCCTAAATCATTCCCACTAGATAGGAAATTTCCTCACCTTTCCAATGATATAAATAAAACCTCCGAACTCCCTGTATTTCAAAAGTTATGGGTCGGCGGGTCTTGGGGTGAAAATTTTCCCCAAGGGCGGGCCTGCGGGCCTAGGGGAGAAAAGTTTCCCCAGGGGTGGGTCTGCAGGCCGTGGGGAGAAAATTTTCCCTAGGGGTGGGTCTACAAGCCATGGGAGACATTTGGAAAATTTCCCACGTGAGGCTAAAATCCACCTCTGCACCCGCACTCCCGCAAGTCTGCAAGTCTGCAAGGGACACGTGGCACCTCCTAAGCCAACGCAGGGAAAGCGGGGTGGCGGGGATAAAAGGATTTTAATGCCCAGAAGGGAGAAAAGGTTAAAATTCACCTGTGCCTCCACCAACAACTCACGAGGCCACATGGCAGCTCTTGATTGGCTACAAGCCGGCGGGCTGGAGGGGAAAATGTAAAAAAAATTTCGAAAACACAAAAGGCAGAAAGGAACCCGGTCCTCCGCCGATGCATCTCGACACCACATGACAGCTCCTGATTGGCTATGGGCTGGTGGGGTGGCATGGAAAATTTAGAAAAAATTTCCCAAAAATTTTCTGAAATGCTAAGTTTAAAGGGGATCCGTTTCTCTGCCAACGCCCTCTAATGCCACATGGTAGCACCTAATTGGCTGCGAGCCGACGGAGCGGCGGGGAAAATTTTGAAAAGTTACCCAATCTTTTTTTGAAAATTTAAGTTTGATTTTTCAGGCCAGAGAAAGAAGACAAAGGGAAAAAGCAGGACGGCGGGTCCGCGAGGGAATTTTTTTCAAAATTTCTTTTTGATAGTTAGAATAATTTTTGAAGCCAAAATGAAGTAAAACTTCAGAAGGCCATAACTTTTGATAGAAAGCTCGGTTTTGAGAAAACAAGGACTTTCTAGAAATATATTGAAGCAATCTTTGTATATGAATCATTAATTTTATATTTTAATAAATTTTAAGAGATTCATTTCGTGAAAAAGTTCTGCAGGATTTTACAGTGCAAACTAGTAAATCTTAACTTATAAAATTTGTTCAATTTGATCTTCTTCCTCTCTCAAAATGTCAAATAGACATGGAGAGTTTTTCTTAGATGGATTTAAGAAGTTTTTCAAGATTTAATTTTTCTGATTGAATTACAATTTGAAAATCTACATCTCTTGACAACAAAACGATTGTAAGAGGGTTGAGCCCATTTTTTTGTTTTGCAAGGTTCGAAGGATTTTTCCTTAAGTGCTTTTGTCTAATTGCATACATTTATAACCTAGCATTTTCAAATTTAATTTTTCATTTTTATTTCTTGATTATAGGTTTGGTCAGTTTATTTCTGGTAAAATTTGTAGAGTTTAACGTGAAGGAGAAATGGAAACAAAAAAATTAACTCAATGGTTCTTATTTTACTTACCTTACAAATGAATTCATTTCATGCTAGTTTCAAATAGGTTTCATTCCATAAATAAAATGATAAATACAAGAATGCAACTTTTATTCTTTTCAAATCATGCACTTCACAAAACAAAGTAGTACATTTCCTTCATACACATTTCTTTCCTTCAAACAGAGATTACAACTCACATTTAGGTGATCAAATTCAATACAATGATGCAATTTGAGGAAGGTTATGAAATCCTTTATTGATTCCAAAAGACATTCATGCATGTAGTATTCTAAGGACATTCATGCATGTAATGGTCAAGTTATCTACATATAAAGCATGTTCTGTGAGGGAATTATCTTCATCTACCACCATAGACTTGACCTCTGAATCCACCATGGTATCCTTGACCTATGTCATGCCCCCTTCATATAGCCCCTCGTTTTGATCATAGTATGTTTGATTGTGATTCTGATCCTCATGCTCAACTTTACCCTTAGAGTTATATGATATTCGTGTCTGTCACACACAAATATCTATAGCATCATAGATCTGACCAATCAACCTGCAATATTTTGAATCATGAGTCGTGGATTGGAAAATCTTACAATAGCATTTTACATTTTTCTTTATCGTGCATTGTAATAATGGGCAGTAGCTAGCATCTTGATTTAGGTGACATATCTCATAGTCTAGCAATAATGAATGTATTTTTTTGCGGGGATAACTATCTTTGGTGTGCACTTCCTCTTCATAGTTTTTACACCAAATCCCACTGTGCGTCTCATGTGCCAAATTTTCGAATAGTTTCTCCGACTGCTTTTCCATAGCTACAATCTGTGCTTCTAAGCATGGGCTAACTCCAGTGTCTATACTCCCAACTACCTCAGCGTGTAAAGCTACTTCAACTACTTTACATGGATTAGTGTATATATTATGTGATAGCACCCTTTTAAAAGGTGTGATCATACCACCAACGAACCATTGTGTATGTTGGCTTGCATAAATATCATAAGAAAGCTTAGATAAAACTGGTTTGAAATGGGCATCATACTCTTAGACACTCTCAGTAGTGCCCTGCTTAATATCCTTGAGCGTGTTTATGCTCTTCTACTCAAATTCAAGGATATAGAACTCTTTAAGGAATGCATATTTGAATGTTGCATAATCTACGCAAGTTTTATCAGGGTCAAACTTCTTGTACCAACTGTGTGCGCATCTATGTAATGTAGTTGACAATTGACTTGCCTTGCTCTCAAAAGTCATGATCCCTTTTTGCACCACAATATCTCACACATGTGCATGTGTTTAGTAACATCTTCTATGCCCCTATACTCTAGAAGATGAAGATACATCTCAATGTAAATATTTTGGGGTTGTTACATACCCTTACCACCTGATCCAGAACCTCCTATGTTGCCTTTGCCTCTAGAACCACCAAATCCATGAGAACTAGAGCCACCTATAGCCCCTGATCCTCCACCTATAGCCAAAAGTGGACTAGAAGATGTACTTTCCCTTGTCCCAATAGTAGTACTGTACCAAACTCTTATAGTCTACATGGTGGTACTACTCCCAAAAGTGAGCCCTAAATTATGCGCGCTCAAATGTTGTGTAAATGATGGGCTTGAGAAGGTACCTCCAAAAAATAATGAAGAAATTTTCCCTACCATAGATGTACTTGCTATGTGATTTACTCCTACTTATCTACTGCCAAAATTAGCTTGATAACTATTGGATGTACTAGATACTAGAAAACTAAGTGTAAGGGCTAGTTTCTAAGTAGATTTATATGTGTGTCTGGGGCCCATGTCATCTATGCTAGCGTGCTCCTATGTGAAATTAAGGAGGGTTCCCTGTCATGCTTTCCCGAATGGGGTAGTTCCTAATCCTTTGGCTTCATGCCTTCTACGTGACCTCCAAATCCTTCACGATCCATCTCTCTTCTCAATGCCATCCACTCTGTAATGTCACACTTCTTCTCTATCTACCTCTCACGTACCTCATTGTACTTAAGCCTCCTTTCTTCTCTCTACCTTTATACTGCTAGTTCCACCATATTTCACCACACCTGCTCATGCCCCCATGCATGGTGAGTTTTAGCTAGCCATCAGCTTTTCCTCTAATTTCAAGGTTACCATCAAGATCTTGATCACCGATGGAATGCCTTACAAGTAAGTTCTCCTGGGATACCATAAAAATTGGAACTTATCTATCTCTGGGAAAGAATAAGTGGAAATTGAGTACTCCAGAATATAATTGTTCAAAACACCATGAAACCAAATATCCACAATGCATGTCCAAATCAAATCAGCATCATACAAATCCTAAAATTCTTCCTACATCCAGAAAAGTGTGTGATACCTTCAATTCCATTTAGATGCATAAGCAACCAGCCACTCGTACAGTTCTACTAGGAAAATATCAAATAAGATCTCATATAAATAGTCATATGGATTATTTTCCACCCACACACGTGTGTCAAACTCAAATCCAGTGTTGAACTTTCATGCATACTCTTCTTCTAGATCTTTTATTCACTCCTCAACACTTGTTAGCGTCAACCGGTACCTCTTCATCGTGAACCATCCTAAAAACAACTGAAAAGTAAGTCCCAACAAAGGAACCAATGATGTAGCCTAGAATTTACCATGAATAACCCAGACACGTTGGCACATCACCTAGCCTGAGCTGAGCACTCACCCAAAGCATGCAAAGGTACCATGCCCCTCCTTAGATTTTCTTGTTCAGGATGTGAACATGATGAAGATATAATGCATTCATATCTATAAATAGCATAAACATTCCATGGAGCATATTCCAAATCTATATCTTAAATAATCATGAATTAAATGATAAACATAATGAAATCAACCATGTAAGAACCAGTTACCATCATGTTTAACACCATTATTCACCCAATATACTCCATTATATTAAACACAGTAAATCCAGAAGGTTCTTACATTAAATAGTATCATAAGTTTATGTGTGCATCAGATCTGGTAGCATAACTCCACAATAGCACATACACAGAGTCTCTCTAACTACACAAATTAGTACATATTTATAAGGGTGGGGACTTTCCCTTCACTGCTAACACACTTCACAAAATAGGTCGCATACTGAAAATAGTCATGCACCTTTACAATAACATGCACACATGTAAGTGCGCTAATAATATATCTCTTATAGCTAACTAGCAGTATTAATCCTATTATTAATTGGAACTCATGCATGGCTCTTAGTAGACACTCTTCCCAAAATAGCATTTGCATGTCGCACAAGTCTCCATCCCATTGTGTGCTCCGCACGCTATCTCCAAAAATAGCCCGCAACCATGAAAATGGCTAAGTCTTGAATCATTATGTCTTTCATGTGTGTTTCCTTCCCTATCCTCCCATGCCTTCAATTTTTCCTTGCTCCCACATGTGAATCTTCTGTGTGCCCTCTCCTTAGTGTTATATTTTGTCTACTCAACATTGGATTTGGTGAACACAAACATGGTTGAGGTTTGAGCAGGTGATTGTTTCAAGTCTTCTAAGATGATTAGAAATGTTTTACAAGTTCTTTAATTTCCATTTATTTTTCACATGACATAGTTTGGATGTTTTAAAGTGATATAGTGGCCTAGAGAAATTTTTAGAGTCCTAAAGGGTATAGGAAACAGTTGTTTCGACAAGTACAAAGAACATTGGACCCATTAAATAAAATAATTTAATGGTTGAGATAAATTGTGACCATGTATTATTTTTAAATGTTAATTTAAATGTTTTTGATGATTTATGGGTGATGGATAAGTATGATTTTGATGTTAGGGCATTTTTATATTTGTGCCCATAGGGATTTGACCATTTTTGGAGCATGAAATGTTGTTTTTGGATAGGCTTACCTACTTGGGTCACTTATGAATATTATATTTAGAATTTTGCATGTTTTATGATGCATGGGTTGATCCAAAGGAGGGCAAGAAAATTTAATTTTAAATGAAGAAGAGCTTATAAAAGCCTTATTTTGGGTGCTTTTTAGAGATGGTGTAGTTTGAGTGGTGTGTGTGTAAGAAGTGCGACCTAGGTGAGAAATTTTTACAGGTGGTTGAGCATAATTTGAGTTCATATCAAGTTTTTGTATAGGTTGAGAAGGATCATTAAGTATGTGTGTATGTGTTTGAAGCTTGAGAAGTGACGAAAGTGATTACAAGTAAGATATTGAATACCTAGGGTTTGTATGAGGCTTTGAAGAAGTGTGAGTTGAATACTTAGTCTCCATCAATTTTGGAAGAAACATATCAAAGATCATAACATCATAAGGTATATGTGTATATGTGTGTGTGTTTAATTATCTTGGGGGTTTGTATCCTCCTTGTGGTGTTGGTGCTTCACAAAATTAGGGGTTGGTGCTCCTTGTAGGATTGTAGCTCTACTAAACTAGGGGTTGGTGCCTCACTAAATTTTTAAAATTATCAATATAATATTGTATTTTGCTGTTTCTTCTTCCCCTTGAAGGTTTCTCACTTATATCTTGTGTCTTATGTTTATTATCTTGTTTATGGTTATTGCTCATGAGATGATTTGTTATATGCACACATATATGGATGGTTGAATGATTTTGATTATTTGATTAAGAGAATATAAAATCTAAATTTAAAATATGTAAGGACTTATTCAACCCCCTCTCAATCTATTGTGCTTCTAATAATTGGTATCATAATAAGGTCCTTTTGGAGAAGTTTTACATCTTGAAATATCCTTGAAGCAAAAATGGAGACTAGCACAATCATTGGAAAAGCACCATTGTTTGATGGAGTGAATTATGATTTTTGGAGCTTGAGAATTAATTCCATCCTTATGGCTCAAGGGTTTGATGTTTGGGATGTTGTGGAGCATGTCTATAATCCTCCTACCACCTCTCCAACTACTAAGGAGGAAAAGAAGGCATACACCAATAATTCAAAAAAATTTAATGCAATCATAAGTGGTCTTTGAGAATCATAGATGGGAAAAGTGATGCATTGCAAAAAAAAGAAAGAAAGCATGGGATAAACTACAAGTTCTATATGAAGGTGACACAAAGCTAAAATTTGCAAAATTCAAAACTTTTAGAAATTATTTTAAAGGTATTAAGATGAATGATAATGAGTCCATTGATGCATACCTTCTTAGAGTTGATAAAATTTTCAATAGCATGAAAGGGTTAGGATATGAGGTAAAATAAGAAGTTGTTGTTCAAAAGGTTTTGAGATCAATAAATTATAGGTTTGTTTCCAAAGTTTTTTCTATAGGAGGAAACGGATCTAGCTACCTTTAAATTAGATGAGTTGCATGGTACTTTGATTGCTTATGAAATGAGAATAGGTGACTCTAAACAATGAAATAAGAAGATTTATTTCAAATATAAAATGAAGGCTAAAGGTAAGAAGGTAAATGATAATGATGCTACTCTTGAGATTGAATATGAAGAGCTCTTTTCTATGGTGGCTAGAATATTGAAGCATGGATCTAGTAAGTATAGTCGTAAACTTACATTCAAGTGTTTTAATTGTGGTGAAGTAGGAAATTTTGCTTCTAAGTGTCCCCATAGGCTTGATAAGGAGGATGATGATGAATATCATGAGGTTAACCTAAAAATAAGAATTACAAGTTTGGAAAAGTTAAGAAGAACTTCAAGAGGTTTAATCATAAGGACAAAAGAAGCTTATAACCAAATCAAGATGATGATTTATCTGATGCAATTAATGGTGTTTCATATTTGGAATCTGAATCTAAATCTTATTGTTAAAACATTGGAAATAAGGGTTTTTCATTACTAAACAATCTATGAGGTATTATAGTGATTTATCTTATTTGTTATGAGATTTAATTTCTGGTTATTACAGTTATTCTGTTGAAGATGATTATGATAGAAAATGTGATCTTAAGAGCATCAAGAGAGAGCTAAAACTTTCTGAGAAATAAAACAAAAATATGAGTTTACATATCAAGGAATATGAAAACTGGTTTCATAATTTGGATGAACAATATGTGTGTGAATATTCCAAGAAAAATGAGTCAATCAAATTGCTAGAAGAAAATATGAAGTCTTGTTTCAAATCTGTAGGATAAAGAGAGTTTGTGCTCAAAATATGAAGAAGATATAGATTTCTTAAGGGATGATTTACTAGAGATTAGCAAGAATACTATGTCCTTACAGAAATTTGACAAAAAATCCAAATACCTAGATGATCTACTTGGAAAACAAAGAGCGGCATATGATAGAACTGGTTTGGTCTTCAAAGAGGAATCTAAAGACAAGGAAGTGAAGAAAGAAGTCATTGTTTCAAGCAAAGAAAAAAGGTGAACCTATCATCAAGGAAGAGAAGAAGGAGACACTCATCCAAGGACCATGAGAAGGTAAGATCTTTTAGGTAGCCTATTGTTTCAAGGTATGAGATAACTTTCAATGGTCATTGTTTTACTTGTAATGCATTTTTTCATAATGCTAGAGAGTGTAGAAGATCACATAGATACTCTCATCCTTGGAGAGATAATAAGAGTGAGTTTGTTAAGAGGATAGTATACTATAAGTACAATGAACAAGGTCACACTATTAGGTATTTCTTGTATGACTCACCTAGTCAAGATGGAGGTTTCAAGAGGGAAAATTAAGTAGTATGTTACAACTACAATGAGATTGGTCATGTGGAAAAAAAAAATTCATGCTTATTTAAGACAAAAATAGATGGCTTAAAGTTATATAATTCAAGATAGTGGAGTTCAAAGACCTAGAATGTATGAAAATGGTCTTAGAAGGACTTGGGAACCAAGAAGAGACCACATTATTCCTCCAAGATTAGTTGATGATGGAAGACATGTTAAAACACATAGTTATGATCAAAAGAGAGGATGAATTATTTTTTCAAGTTCCCAAGAAGTCTTGGGACCTCTTCAAGACCTTCTTTTAGGTCATTATGGTATATATATACCTTCACTATGCTTCTTAGAGGTACATAAGTGCATATGAAGCATTCATGTGAGGAGTTGTTTGAGTCAATTTGTACTTCCTCGATAAGGTCAAGGTATGTCTTTTTATGCTCTTATCCATGATATTTTTGGTTCATGATGGTGGTTAGTGTGTGAGATTTCATGATCTCATTCTTGTCGTCATAAGTAGTACATGTATGTGTTTTTTTATTCTAAATGTTGCATGTTTCATTATGTGTGGCTGGTCTAAGATATTTGTGTATGTTCATGAGTATCATTTTCATGTCCATGAAATTATGTAAGTCTATCTAAACTAATGAATCATGTTTTATAGTTATCTGAGTCTATGCTTAGTAGTATTGAAGGTGTATGTGGTCTATGAGAAGTATGGAGACAAAGTCTAAGTCTTGATGTTGTCATAAGGAAATTCATTTTTTGTAAGTGTAATTTTCATGTGTCTATGAATCCTTGATTTATTTTATATTAGGCTTATGTCTTGGAAGTTGTTTAATTCCTTTCAAGAGGTCTAGATAGTTTACTCTTTTTAGGTTGTGTGTCTTAGTCATCTTAAAAAGGGGTTTAAAACTTGTCCATTGGTATAAAATTTCATTAATTATTGTGTAATGAGCTTCAAAGGATATAAATGGTTCTTTTCAATGTGCTTGAAAATGCTCTTGTGCCATCATGAAGGTTGACCTAATCTTCTAGTATGAAGATGAAGACCTGTGCAGTTTTCTTAAAGTCTAAACAAGACAAGATCAAGAAGGTTTCAGGTATGATTTTGGGTATTCTTTCTCCTTAATCATTGAAAGTGGTGTTTATAATGTTAAAAAGTGTATCTACAGTATATATGTTCAATATTGATATCAAGAGAGAAAATTTAGTACAATTTGAGGTTTCTCTTCCCTTGATCGTGTTTTCACAATACATAATGAACGATATTGATGGAAAGTAAAATTTGGAGGTCCAATTGATGGAATTTAGGTATAAAATTTTGAACATATAATCTTGACAAGGATGTATAAAGTATGTAAGTGGTTTTATGTCCTAATAATTCCTAGAGTCAAGGTATTTTCTAACAATTGATGAACTGACAGTTTTTGGTGCTAAAAGGTCTAATCGCAAGATGAAATGTCTATAAGTTGGGAAAGATGTACTCAAGAACTAAACACAAGGCTTTAGGAGTTAGTTGTAAGGATAAATGGGTGTCTAAATCAAGCATGATATCTACACAAAATTACCTACATAAAAATTTATGATTGATTCTCTTTGGTACATTGACTAGTGGACTGTGAATGAGCAAGTTAATGGTGAAAGGGAAGCTTAGTGATCTTCTTGTTGATTCTCAAAAAAATCGGTCATTGAAAGATGTACTAAAGTCTCCTTGTGGGCCTTTAAAATTTAAAAATATTTATTAGATACATTCATACCTCATGGTACTCTTGGTTCCACATAATTGATTTGAAGAAGTTGCATGCACCTACATGTATGATCATTAGTATATATTATCTTTGATGGCTCTATCCATATAGATAAATTTAATTCATGTGTAAAGTGGTCCATGTACCTTGAAGTTTACTATATAAGGAATGAATAATTTTTTTATATTCCTTTGTCATTCTTTGAGTCAAATTTGACTAGCTACAAAAGCATGGTATCTTAGAGGCATAATATGTTAATCATTAAGGTATGAGAATTTTTGTGCATCATCATTATTGTGTTACATCCTTAGAATAATGTTTATGCATCTATGAAGATACATTTATGCCTTAGAGGATGAGTTGAAATTTATCTCAAAATTGATGGGGTAGGGAGAGTAATTTTGTTGATATATGTGATATCATGACAAGCTACAGGTAAGAGCATTAACTTTTGCATATTTGGAAAGTCTTAGATCCTGTGAAGATGGTATGTGCATAAGTAAAAGTGTTATGAGCTTTGGATTTGAATAAGGAAGGTGACCCCATGAATTTTTTATTTTTTTGACTCACATAGGACTCCATAACCCAAATTATTGGCTACATGTGCAGAGAATGCATGTGAGGTAGAATATGACATCTCATAAGGTATGTTGAGCTTGTAAAGTCTATCCTTGGAATGATAAGTTGCTCTTAGACTTGTTCTTGGGATGTTGGAAGATACTAAGACATATTGTCTTGGAATTTAGAGAGTTTTTGTGACATTTATGGCTCAGAGGCATCAAGTACACTATTACTATGATAGTTATGATGATTTATCAGGGGAAAGGTATGTTACATTCCCTTTCATGTCATATTTGGATATTTGTAAGGTTTTGAAGTGAGTTTCTTAAATTTAGTTAGTCATGATTGAGTCAAATGAAGGGTAAAGAACCAAATTATATTGATATAGTTCTACATTGGTCCAATTAATTACATATATAGGTCAAGAAGCTACTTCTACAAGTTTATTTATTGCTCAGGTACAGAAAATACATTTATGACACTAGGGTAGCAAGGGAGTTTTCCTCTAGAACGGTGATATGAAGACCTAAAGGAAGTTTGAGGTATGTACAATGTGTCTACACAATAAATTATTAATTTTTTTTACTTAAAAGCATGATCTCAGTCAAATTAGGACTATCAAGAACTGAGAAAATGGTTTGGGACCTAGCAAAAGTGGTCAAGGTGGTTTCTAGCCATGATAGAAAGGTGAGTCACTCAAATTTATGCGTATAGGCTAGAAATGGAGGTCTTAATTCCAGGGGGGATATGGTCTACATGTTCAAGGTATGTATTTTATTTGAGAACTTTCCAATGTTGGTCCTAAAAGTACTAAAGAGCTACTTCAGAGCTTTTAGTCCTAATGGGGTATGAAAAAGCAATAAAGTGTATGTTAAAGCTAGTCTTATGCCTAGAAAAGATGGAATTTTCTCAAGAAATATGGTTTTATGGTATGACATGATCATTTATGGAATTTTTTGCATGTTCTCAGTATATATGGCTCGAGTTATGGGCTGCTACAGTGCTCCAATGAAGGCAAAAACAAGGGTTAAGGATAAAATAGCTGATTTTGCATGCCTAGATGGTAGAATATGATTTATTGGCTCTAAATAAGGTAAAATAATGTTTTATTCATTATTTATTGACATTATCATATGTTTATGATGTTTGGCCCAGGCGGAGCATGGTGATTGGATGCTTAAAAAGAAAATAAAATCATATTTTGAGGCAAATTTCAAGGTTTTGAGCTAGATTTAAACCTTTGTTTGATGTTTCTAACTAAAAGAAGATGCTATGAAGCTGAGAAATGTTAATAATATGCTACTATAGGTATGCCTTTTTAACTAATGTAAAAATGGGTAGAATTTTGGGTATTTTTCCATCAATGACAAAGGGGGAGATTGTTGGCATGTGGTCCTATAGGTGTTTTCATTGATGAAAAACCACATTAATGACAAAATGGATGATGGATTAGGATCATATGATGTTTTGTATGGTGTTGATATGTTGGTTCAGGGGATTTCATGATGATTCAGGGAGATTTAGTGAGGTTTTCTTGCTCTTGAGATCCCATTCAGGTGTTCTAGCTAGGATAGGAGATGTTGCATGGAGGTAGGATATTCTTTGTTCCTTGAGAATCATGTTGGAATGATGGATAGAAGTTTTAGAGAGTTCTTGGTAACTCACATCAGTTGCAGGGAGAAGATACAAGTGATTCATTGTGTTATAAATGCTCATTTGGAGCAAGTATGAATGCTAGGAGGTGTGACATTGAGTATTGGAGCTACATGAGATATTTAATGCATGTATTTAGGTGAATTATGGTATACTAGGTATGTTTCAGTCATTTTTAGTGATTTATTGATGAGTTATAGCATTCTTTCAGTTGACTCTAACTTCTACATTATAAAACCCTAAGGGGTTTCTATGCAAGTCTTAACACCTAGACAGTTTTAGAGATGGTGCTGAAATGATGATGATTGGAAAATTTATTTTTATGTGTCATTTTTCTTTGAGAAAAAATTTAGGATGTTATCATGTCAATTTTGCAAGATATGTCAGTTTTGGTGAGACAGGGTCAAAAACTAATGCATTTCCAGCTCGAATTTGAGCTTATGATGCTCACCTTGAATTTTTTTTATTTTCATGGGACCTTGTTGATTTCAGGGATTTTCTAAATTTATTCTATAAGGTTTCACAAAAATTATGATATCATTTCATCTTCAGGTTTTTATGATCTAATGTTAAGAAGGTAAACAACTAGTTATGGGTTTGAAACCCTAACTTGAAAGCGGTATGCAAGAAACTCTTCCTAAGAGGATAGTTTTTATTCTAAGTGCATGAATTATGATTGGAAATTTTATAGGATTCATTCATATTTCCATAAAAGGTATGGTTGAGGACATGGTGATGAGTGGGCCCCACTCAAACAGTCAGTTTCTGAAGAAGAGTATTTTGGTACAAGGTTGTCCAAAGGAGTAGCAAGCTAAATCGATGGTTCATGATGTATGTGACTTGATATTTATGTTAAAATATGTTTCAAGTCATGTTTATGTAGGTACATGGTAAAATGAGCTCCATTCAGGTTGACTTGTCAACGGGTAGTTTTGAGGCCATAAAAAGCAATATTCAATAAAATTGGTATAAATGGAGATATAGGTGGAATTATGAGGTGACTCAAGTTTTTTTTTAAAGAGTATTTAGATATATTTTCATTTATATTATTATTTTATTATGATTATAATATTTGATATGGTTTTTAGGTCATTTTTTGGACAAGAATACTTTTGTCAGTTTAGGACAGGATAGGATTTACTGAATGTTTTGAGTTGTTTGAGGAATGAGATGGATTAGGTTATGGTTTCTATCACATAAAATTATGATAGAGATGAATTTGGAATCAAAATAATCCATGTATTAGTCTTATTTTTGTTTAGAAATGTGGTAATCAGCTGATCTTTGAAAATAGCTTTTTGGGCAGTTGGATTTGGTGAAGACAAAAGTAGTTGAGGTTTGAGAAGGTGATTGTTTCAAGGCTTCTAACTTTCTTTAAAAAATTATATAGGTTCCTCCATTCACATTTATTTATCACATGACATATTTTGGATGTTTTGAAGTTATATAGTGGCCTAGATAGGTTTTCAGGGTCCTTAAGGGTGTAGGAAGCAACTATTTTGACAATTACAAAGAACATTGGGCCCATTAAATGAAATAATTTGATTGGTTGAGATAAATTTATACCATACATGATTTTTAAATGTTAATTTAAACATGTGTGTTTATTTATGGGTCATGTATAGGTATGAATTTTATGTTAGGGAAGTTTTATCTTTGTGCCCATAGGGATTTGACCATTTTTGGAGCATGAAATGTTGTTTTCGGATAGGCCGACCTAATTTGGTCACTTGTGATTTTTATATTTATAATTTTATATGTTTTTATGTTGCATGGATCAATTGAAATGAGGTAAACAAATTGTTTGAATTTTAAATGAAAAGGAGCTTATAAAAGCATTGTTTTGGGTGCTTTTTAGAGCTAATGGAGTGTGAGTGGTGTGTGTGCAAGAAGTGTGACCTAGGTGAGAAATTTTTGTAGGTGATTGATCATTATTTGAGGTTATATCAAGTGTGTGATAGGTTGAAAAGCATCAACAAGTATGTGTGTATGTGTTTGAAGCTTGAAAAGTGAATAAAATGATTGCAAGTGAGAGATTGAAGACTTGGGGTTTGTATGAGGGTTTGAATAAGTGCAAGATGAATAATTGGTCTCCATCAGTTGTGGAAGCTACATCTTAGATATCGTATCATCATAAATTTTTTGACTAGGTGCTTGATCATCTTGGTGGGTTATAGCCTCCTTATGGAGTTGGTGTTTCACAAAATTAGGGGTTGGTGCTCCTTGTAGGGTTATAACTCTAATAAACTAGGATTTGGTACTCCTTGTTGGGATGGTGTCTCTCTAAATTTTGAAACATATCAATATAAGATTTTGTTTCAGTGGTTTTTATTCCCCTTGAGGGTTTCCCACTTATATCTTGTGCTTTGTGGTTATTATCTTTCTTATGGTTATTGTTCATTGGATAATTAGTTGTATGCACACATATATGGGTGGTTGAATGATTATGAGTATTTAATTAAGAAAAAATGAAATTAGAATTTATAATTTGTAAGGATTGATTCACCCTCCCTCTCAGTCCATTGTGCTTCTAATAGTCGATCATGTTTTTCTTTGCAAATAAATGTAGAGACTCACTGAATATTTGAAATTATTGTTATGCAATACAAGAATCAGTGTGTGACATGAGGAATTTATATTATTCAATGCAAGGAAATGCGTCATGAATTTTGTGTAGAAGTTGGCGAAAGGAAAATTGTGCGATCGAGGAACCATGTTGGTGAAATATTGTTTGTAAAGAGACTCATGTATTGAAACCCCTCCAAAGGATGACACCATAAGAATGGCTTGTATACAATGGTTTTTCCATGACAAGTGGAAATTGGCCCAATTCAACGATGAGGATGATTGATCTTCTACCAAATTTTGATGTCTTGAAATGGGGAAAATTTTCCATGACCAAAGAGGATGTGAACCTAGGATATTCTATTTTCTACCGAGGTGATTTTCTTGTCCTTTTAGCATTTAGATTTTGGACTATGTTTACATCACCTACTAATTTCATAATAGATCAATTGAACAAACATTCAACATAAGAATACCAAAATTGATAAATAAATAAAATAAGGAACTTTATTTTACAATCCTTTGAAAAGGTTTTACTTTTTAAAAATTTCAATGCAAATGAACTTTAAGTGAAATCAGGTAGAAAAAAGAATTTTTAACATACATCATGGGCTATTCTAATATATCTATAATCAATAATATTCGAGTCTTCTTATGAAATATTTGGTCTAGTTTGGCCCTTAAGAAAGTTTTGGGAAATGGTGTGTAATAATTATTTCTTATAGGAACTATCATCCTTAAATCAAGTATTTTCCTTCTCATTTGGATTTTACGTTGACCCAATCATTTAGTTTTTATTGACTATGGAACATGTTCCATTTAACAATGTACTAATGGTAGTTTAACGAAAGGGGTAAAAACATATTTGGTTTTTACCTTAAAAAGTTAACAATATAATGTGTTATGAATTTTTCTGTCAAAAATAACAGCAATCTAATGGTTGAATAAGAAATATTTTTTATTTTCTCAACATAAATTGTACGAACTCACATGAGGGATAAGCTCATTTAAATATTTTTTTACCTGTCTCTGTTAATGCATGTCACTACACACATAAGTTAGCAAACACAATTTTGAAAAATAACAATTATAACACATCATTCATCAACCTTAATGGTGTTACACACTGATTCATCACTCATTTTTTTATTGATCATGTTTTATGAATGTTCATACCCTTCAAAACCTTAAAATATATAAGATACAAACCCTTTCATATAATATAATTTGCAAAATGCGGCATCATAAAAAATAAAGTTATTTCTTTAACAAACAACAATATTCATGTCATTCCATTGAAACATCTATTAAGGAAATAACATATTATGCTATAATGTTAAGATCCTCAACTCTTCACAAAACAATATTTATTTATGTTTTGGAATGCAAGCATGGTTGTTGAATGTGTACAAGGGGGATTTTCTCTATTGTACATGGACAAGATGGAAGATTGCATTAATAAATTTGGAGGAGAAATGGTTCACTTGGCCAAATATGTATTAATTATCTAATTCATCTATAGTAATTGTTTCTAATTCATTAAATACAATGAATTTAGTATGTCTCTATTGATATGGCACTACCAATAGAAGCAAATAAACCCTCAATGAAAGAAAAGATGGAATATGCATACATAAGTATTTGCAGTAAATTGAAAAAAAAAAAAATAACACAAGAATATGTCTAATAATAGTAAAATTACATTAAATAAAAAAATTGAAATTGAAATGTTTGATAAAAATAGGACCCTACTTAGGTTTATTAATAAAATGCAGTGCACAGAAGGTTCTTCACTCAAATCATAAACAATCTTTCCTCCCAGTACTTTCCTCCAACACACACCAGACATCTGACAGCCATAGCAAGGTAAAGTATGAATAAAGTAAATATGCATACAAATACCTTCCAACACCAAAAACCCATGTCTTTGTAACTGAATGCAAGTGGAGGAGAAGGAATATGAAGGTGGATAACACAAAGCTCACGCGGACAAACGGACACAATAAATGACACACTTCTCCTAACCCAGTAGTAATCCTGACTCTTAAGCCTGCACACACAAGGTTTCAATAAATCTGTAGCTAGAAAATGTATTAAAAAATGTAAAAAAATAATACCATATTTATTGGCACAGTTATTTTCTTACCTACAAGCCACAAAATTGTTACATACTAGAAATTCTAATCATTTTCAAGTGGCAACTTAAAAAAGGAGACAATAATAGGTCAATGAGTGTTATGAATGCACCATGGTGATGCAAATAACTTTTCATAAATATTATTAAGGATCTTCATGACATATAAGACTATTTATAGCTTTCGACGGAGCCATTTCATTGGTACCACTCAATATTATACAAACATGCATGCGTTACAAACAAGCATAAAACATACAATTTTACTCCAATTAAACCTTCACAATACCTGCAAGTTGGGTCTTTTGTAAGACTATTTACGTAACCAAAACCTCCATACTTGAACAGAGATCATTTTTTCTCTTATGCATCACAACCGCGTAAGACATAGATTTGGGAATCCACACAAAGATTATCAGCCCTCATTTGCATCAAAACAATGGATTCTATATTTACTTTAGGGTTTCCAATCACATCTATGAATTTCATCTTCTCATGCTTCAACCTCTTCTCACCTTATCTACGTTGTACAAGGTTCTGACACTTGACATGTGTGGAATGGGATTTTCTAACAGTGTCTAGGTCTTTTCGTGTAATCAACCACTCTCCAACATCTATATTTCAATGTTTCTTGCAATGCGATCTCAACCTTCTATATAATTGAGTTTTGTTAGTGGCGAGTGGGTTCATTCAATATTGTTTTGTGAAGATTTGAGGATCTTAACATTATACCATAATATGTGTTGGAATGCAAGCATGGATCTTGAATGTGTACAAGGGGGCTTTTCTCTATTGTACATGGACAAGCTAGAAGATTGCATTAATAAATTTGGAGGAGAAATGGTTCACTTGGCCAAATATGTATTAATTATCTAAGTCATCTATAGTAATTATTTCTGATTCATTAAATATGGTGAATTTAGTATGTCTCTATTGATATGGCACTACCAATAGAAGCAAATAAACCCTCAATGAAAGAAAATATGGAATATGCATACATAAGTATTTGCAATAAATTGAAAAAAAAAGAGAATAACACAAGAATATGTCTAATAATAGTAAAATTACATTAAAGAAAAAAATTAAAATTACATTACCTATTGATAAAATAAATAGAAATATTAAAATAAAAATGTTTGATAAAAATAGGGTCCTACTTAGGTTTATCAATAAAATGCAGTGCACTAACTTTATTTCTTAGGGAAGGTTCTTCACTCAAATCATAAACAATCTTTCCTCCCAGTACTTTCCTCCAACAAACACCAGACATTTGACAACCATAGTAAGGTAAAGTATGAATAAAGTAAATGTGCATACAAATACCTTCCAACACCAAAAACCCATGTCTTTGTAACTGAATGCAATTGGAGGAGAAGGAATATGAAGGTGGCTAACACAATGCACACACAGAAAAATGGACACAATAAATGACACACTTCTCCTAACCCAGTAGTATTCCTGACTCTTAAGCCTACACACACAAGGTTTCAATAAATCTGTAGCTAGAAAATGTACAAAAAAATGTAAAAAAACAATGTCATATTTATTGGAACTGTTAGTTTCTTACCTACAGGCCACAAAATTGTTACATACTAGAAATTCTAATCATTTGCAATTGGAAACTTGAAAAAGGAGAAAATAATAGGTCAATGAGTGTTTTGAATGCACCATGGTGATGCAAATAACTTTTCATAAATATTATTAAGGATCTTCACGACATATAAGACTATTTTTAGATTTTGATGGAGCCATTTCACTAGTACCACCCAATATTATACAAAAACGCATGCACTACAAACAAGCATAAAACATACAATTTTACTCCAATTAAACCTTCAAAATACCTGCAAGTTGGGTTTTTTGTAAGACTATTTACGTAACTAAAACCTCCATACTTGAACAGAGATCATTTTTTCTCTTATGCATCACAACCGTGTAAGACATAGATTTGGGAATCCACATAAAGATTATCATCCCTCATTCGCATCAAAACAATGGATTCTACATTTACTTTAGGGTTTCCAATCACATCTATGACTTTCATATTCTCATGCTTCAACCTCTTCTCACCTCATCTACGTTGTACAAGGTTCTGACACTTGACATGTGTGGAATGGGATTTTCTAATAGTTTATAGGTCTTTTCGCGTAATCAACCACTCTCCAATGTCTGTATTTCAATGTTTCTTGCAATGATATCGCAACCTTCTATATAATTGAGTTTTGTTAGTGGCGAGTGGGTTCATTCCACTTGGGAATACACATTTTTGCGTAATAACACTATTAATTTTTTTATATAAATTCACACTTAACCCATTGATAAATCATGATGGAAATATTTTAAATTAAATTATGTGTCAAATGTGGTTTGGGAGACTCAATATATGAAATACAAAACATAAAAAATTTAATGGCCTAAAAACATTATAAAAATACACTCATATAATTGATTTAATAAAATTTAAATCTAAGATAAGGATAATGTTGATTTGATGGATAAAATAATAAATAATCATGATCAAATAAAGGAAATACAAGTAAGATTGATATATAAGGTTTAGAGAATGACTCGGCTTGTAACTATAGGTATCGATTGATTTTGGACTGATGAATAGGTTGGAAAGGCATATTCTAGACTGTATTAGCTATGTGTGTGATTCTAAAAAGTGAATATCTCATGGACAGGAGCACCTAGAATGGGATATGGACACCTAGGCGCTCACATCTATTTTAGGTGATGGTGTCTGCAGAAATACTTAGAACCTGATTCTTTTTGGATCACTCAATATCGTTTCTTGTTCACTGTAAGTTATATCAAATTCGATGTGTCACAATTGCACCTACAAAATAAAATCTTAGATACTTGCACAGTATTTAATTATACATTATATAAATAAACATATGCATATACTTAAGTCAAACTGACCTCGGTGGTCACTACAATGTGATTGTCATCAAGTGTTACACTATATTTCAGGATAAATGTATTTCTAGTGTGTGTGTGTGTGTGTGTGTGTGTGTGTGTGTGTGTGTGTGTGTGTGTGTGTGTGTGTGTGATATTGGAATAGTGTCCCTTGAGCTAGGTTTCCCAAATGTCAATCCCACAAGAAGATAGCAAGATACAACTACTTCATCTGTAATACAAATGTGTGGTATGAAATTTAAAATATGTCCTCCTATGCATTGAATTATGCAGCTCAAAATGTAATCCTTGATGTAGTATATAGAAAATATTAGCTCCTTGTAGATGTATGTTCCTCTTGGATGCTCGCCCCTAATGAGGTTAAATAAGACATGTATATATATGATTCATTTGCTTAAGTTTCATCATTGACAAGTGAATTACTGACCAAGTGTGATAAAATAAGACAAGAAATAAGTAACATTTGAAAGATTAAGAAAATACACAAAGAGGAAAGACACACCCAGAGGGGACACTAGCGCTCGGGATCTCTTTTCCTCGATCTTATACAAGTGCTTATAAGGTTAGATAGTTAAATAAGAGATGACTATGATGTTTGGTATACAAAACTATATTTTTTCAATCATAAATAGCACGCAATAAAGATGAAAAGGATAAAAGCAATGTCAAAGTAAAGTAAAGGGGTGTTAATGACTCATTTTCTTGCTTAAGAATCATGCATATAAATGACATATTTAGAGGATAGATGTACATAGTAAGTGTTTGATTTAACGATTAAACTTTCCCCCACTTTATGGTGGTGAATAAGGATTTGGTAGTATAAAGAAGAAAATAAAAGCGTACCTTGGGGAGTTGAGAGAAGATTGTGCCAAGTAGTGTGCCGAATGATTTTTGTAGTGTGTTGAATAGAAAATTGTAAAATGTGTACAATAGAATTCTAAAGAGAGGGAAGGATAAGGATCATAGGGTGACATTTCATTTTGTGAAGTGATAATGATATGTGCATCTGATTCCTCAAAATGTCATCTCATTTGAAGTGTGCTTGAGATTTGTTTCATGGTTTTTTGTGTGTTTTTCCTTCGTTAGGATATGACAAGACCTATAAAAGAAAATAAGTGTAATCAATCCTCTAGGTAAATGTAATTAAACTTTAACTTGGAAAATATGTAAAAATGGAAATGTGTATTGGAAAATCTAAACAAATGGGTTAAAGTACACTTGGAGTGTTGAAATAGAAAGGGATAGAAATGTATTCCTGCTTGTAGACTTGATGCTTAGGAGTTGGTTGGAATAACATGAAGGATTTGGGTGTCTTATTTCCAAACTAGGGATTTGAGCATCTTGACGTTAAAATTTTGATTTAAGTGTGATCTCATAGCTAAAGGAAAGTGTATTGAGAGAGTGTTTTGTTTTTCCCTTCAACCATTAATGCTTCTACTTGGATAAGTGTCACTATAGATGATCACAAACCTAGTTTATAACTTTCCTCAGATGACACATTGTTCTAGGTATATCACTTTCTTACATATACCTGAGGTGTCATTCCCTTATTTAATTCCTAATTTGGTTCTTTCTTTGGTTCCTAAGTAATTAGTTCCTATTACTGACTGATTGTAATCTAAAACTAGATTTGTAACTGCTGATATTAGATAAAATTGTGACTTGGCAACTGCTGAAACTTTTCTGTAAGTTTTTTTCCCCCAAAAAAAGATCACCCATAAGGGACACTAGTGCCCATGTGTTCCTATGTATTATAGGATATTCTATCCAAGTTGTGAATTTTTTCCAAGTCTATTTCTGGCCCTGTTCTGTAACTAATTACATTTCTATTCATATTGTTTTTGTTTCTATAATTGTTTTTTGTAACTACTAGGAGGATGAAAAGGTTCACCTGATGGTTTCCCCCGCTTA
Organism: Taxus chinensis; assembly: GCA_019776745.2. Taxonomy (NCBI): domain Eukaryota; kingdom Viridiplantae; phylum Streptophyta; class Pinopsida; order Cupressales; family Taxaceae; genus Taxus; species Taxus chinensis. The sequence goes on along the minus strand of CM034147.1, from coordinate 744,938,951 downwards.
TTTTGGGTGCATAAGATGAAAAAATGTGAATGGATCCCAAACTAGGAAGGTTGAGTTTCATGTGCACATATGATATAGGAATCATACATGGGAATAAAAATTATGCATGGTAGCTACCATGGCACAAGAAAAACAATGGGAAAATGCTAGCATACAAGTGTTAGTGATAAACAAAAAATGCACATTAAAATACAAACTAATAAAAGCATATAGGAAAATAGAAAAAGAGGATAAAGAAAATAGTTGGCTACATACATGAGTCACCACTCAAGATGTCACAAGACAATAAAATATATCAAGGCTTATTCAAACAAGATAATAAGAAAACATAATACATAGCCCGTAAAATGTGACAAAAAAAGTACAATTAAATCAAACAATCATGAAGGATTCATGCAAGGAAAATGTTACACATGAAGAACCCGTTAGCATGTTAGGAAAGATAAATAGTATGAAAAAAGTAAGATCTAAATATAGGAATGAATACGTGAAATATTGCAATGATATAACCTAATAGTAAGTGGGAAAAGATAGATGTTCTAAGCAGTCTTAATGGGACTTGTAAGTAATTGATAGGACCAAACATCATGCATCATGTCAGCTGGGTGAATTAGTACTTCTCTGAGATAGAAGGTATGTATTTTAGAAGGTATTTATAGAAATGGACACATCCAGATAATTTGAGTTGGGTGAATTATAACTTCTCTAGGATAGTAGGTGTGAGGACAAAAGAAAGCAAGGGAAGTTTTATCTACTTTAGACTAGACCTTGTGTAATAGACATGTGCATTAAAGATCACACTTATTTATTGGGAGATCTCCATGATGAATTTTTGGAGTTTCTTATCAATGATAGGCATCTCAAACACTTCTACAGCTAATTTCAAAAAGATCAGTAAATCCCTTATATAGTGTATATATGTGTGTATTTCCCTATTTACCTCTATGTGTGTATATATTCTTTTCTTTGTATTTATTTATGCCATTTTCCCCCTTTTTTATTCAATTTTGTAGTCTATTTTGACTTATTTGAATCCATTTGGTCATCCACTTTGTAGAATCTTATTCTTCTTTACTTAAGATAGGTCACCCCATTCATATTGAGTACTACCCCATTCATTTTGTATGCACTTTCATTTCCATCACACACTTTTTTTTTATGTATCAATCCCATCGAATTACAATACCTTAATGGTTGGGAGTCTTTGTATTCGAAGTTGTGTATGCAACATGATTGGTTTTTACATAATTTTGGTAATGTTTTCCACTACTTGTGGTTGTCAAGTGTCTCCTAGTTTAATTTTTTATTTTTGGATTGGTTAGGAGAGGTAAATTTTTAGAAAATAATATATTGGCGATATCTTTCATGAGTTTTGAGATCTTTAGATACCCACGGGGATATCCATCCCAAAGTTGGAGCTAATGTTGGCACCCAAAATGTTCCACAACATTTTGGGGTCTTTGGGAAAAAACAAAGTGTCTTTTTTGTTTTGACAATCAAGTGTTGTGTTTTTTTCTTGAAGATATGAGGAAATATTCATTCAATCATTCAAGATAATTTTAACACATTTCTTTGGAGTTCTATCACACATCTGTTGGATAGAGATTTGCAATACTTTTTTTTTAAATTTGGATGCTTTTATGTTAAATTGAAGGAGTCATGAGGGCTTAATAGCCTAAATATTTCCTTTATGGGAAAGAATTAGAATTTATATGGAATCTAATAAGTATAAAATTGTATTAGGATGACTATGGGATATTTTCAAGTGGAAAGATCCCATGAATCCAAATTTTAAAGTTTGGAGTGGATTAGGTTTAAGAATTGAAATTCCCTGCAATCTAGAATTATAATATTATACCATGTGGTACAATCCCATAAATTTTTGTCATAGTGAAGTTTCGGAAGATCAAGTGAAGGTCCATAATTTATTCATTATGGGAACACAATATTGCACCATGTGGCATAATACCATAAACGTATGGTCGTAAAAAGTTTGGGAAGATCCTGTAAAGGTCCAAGTTTGTATGAATATTGTATATATGATATGGAAACACATTTCATACCTCTGCACATCCACACTATGAGATAAAATAATGATATAAAAAACAAGGCAAAGATAGTGAAAATTAAGGAACATGGAGATACATGATTGTGTCATGTGGTGTAATCTTGTAACTCTACAACATTCAAATCCTATAAGATATAAGATGATAAGGTAGATGTGAGAAAATGCCAATAATACATGGTCCAACAATATAGATGGAATGGGTGGAATTCTAGGTAACACTACATATAAAAATGGAGAATTCTATGTGATGCGATTTGAAAAGTGAAAAATATACTATAGTTGCAAAATCTAATATTTTTCCAAAATTTAATTATACAGGCTGCAATGTAGAGCTCTAGTTTTTCAACCATAACACTTAACTTGAAGACTTGTTTTAAGAATGGTTGGTGGTTTGGAAATATTTTCTGGAAATGTTTGAAATAGTTATGGTGTTGGGGGAAATTGTGGATGAAATTGATTCATTTACGAAATAAAATCTAGATCATTTTTGTCCCTTTAATGAAAGGAAGGTTTCACTCAATTGTCATCAATTAGGAAATTGTGCAATCCCCTAAAAATAAACAAATATTCCTCATTGGTTCTTTGTGTGAAATATACATTTTTTGGGAAAGCGACATCTAACTTCTTTAACTCCTTGATTTCATAGGAGTGCATGTGTCTCTTCACTTAAAGATTCATTTCTTTTTTGTCATAGACCTCTTTTGGGGAATAATTGGGTTATTGTCAAGCAACATTTTTGTTCCCATACATCTCAATTTGGCATTATAATATTCCTTGAGTTATACAATCATGATCTATCATTTTCATTCATTGGTTGAATGACTATTCTCCTATCATGTTATCTTTTACCTTCTTCTCAACACCTAATCATATCTCATGGAATATTTTTTAGAATAATTTTCTTTTCACTTTTATATGTTTCTATAGATAATATGAAATATTATATATTGAAGGAAAAACCCTTCATGGTCTTTTGGCTCGTGAGAAAATTATGTTTCCTAAAAGAAAATTTATTTTTTCTACAAATTTTAGCAATTTTCTAGTAATAGTCATTATTTTTTAAGGTGTAGGTTTTCATAAGGTTTTTAACATGTATTGCATCTCTATTGGGGGTCATTAAATTTAAGATCAATCTTTGGTATTAAATTTTGTGCTAATGGTGTGTAGTAATTTGTAGCTATTAAGTTCTAAAAAAAACATTATATGATCTCTTTCCTATGTAATTTTGGTAAGTTGTTTCAATATTATTCTTTGATGTTTTGTGATGTGTTGATTTAATGCATAATGAGATATTTATGGAAGGTTTACTTGTTATAAGTTTGAATTATGGTTGAATTTGCAAAAATTGTGTAAGTTTTGCCTTCTTTTAGCTATCTTTGGTTCAATTGTTTGAGTTTGGGGAAAAAATGTCTAATGGCTTCTAGGAAATGATCATGGTTAATCTACCAAATATTTCTACTATTTCCATAAATATTTGTGTCCTACAAAAATATCCATCAAATCTTACAAATCCCTTTGATATTTTTGCTATTATAATTGAGAATTCAAGTTTTTAAGCTCTTCCTTGTTTACTTTGTTGGTTCTAAGAGAAATGAGATGATGAATTATGGATATATTTTCTATAAATATTTGTTTTCTTGACATATTTTCCCAATATTTAACGTATTTATGCTTCTTCCTACTACTAAAAGTAAATTCGGTGGGAAATCATGGTGGTTAGTCATGAAATATGGATAGAGTTATAGAGATTAAACAATAATAATCTTCATTGATTTCTATCACAAACTTCTTACAAATATATAATATATTAGACTCCTATAAATTGGGCAGTAGGTTAAACAACACGCCCCCTATAACCCCAAATAAAAAACCTCTAATCTAAGTACATAATATCGTTATTATATACAACAATATTACTTAATGAACCACCAAATATAATATGTTACAAATAACTTGTAACCATACTAAAAAACTAGTAAATACTTATGTTCATGAATAGATTAGATATGTTATGGAAATGAAGATAAAACATATAACCTCAGAGCATGACTCTAATCTACACTAAACCACCATGATAAGAGATAAACAATAATAACATCTATCATTGTATGAACTAGATTAACTCTAAAATAACATGATAAATGTCTTCTCTACTCTTTAGATCAGTAATTAAATACTAAGCCTAAGAAGATCAACTTAGCAATCAAAGGTGTGATTAGTTGTTTATGATTCTCAAGCTTTCAAGAATGGAGTCTCACCATTAATGGCTTCAAGGAAAATGGTTCTCTCCATATTACTTAAACTTGGATTATGGATGCAAATGGAGGTTATTAGCTCAACAATGGTGGAAGGAAAGATTTATACCAAATGTCTAATTAGCTTAAATTTAATACAAATGAGATCAAAGGCCAAGATCTCCAAATGTGAGAGAGAAGGACTTTGTTATGTAAATAAGGTGTAAGGTTAAAAGGGAGGGGTGACCCTTCTATTTATTGTTTTCCACTTAGGAGAGTTTGGAATTCTTGTGAATGGGGGACTAAAGTCTAAAAAGAAATTTAGGATTAGGAGCTAAGTAACATGCTTTAGACTAGTTAAGCTAGGATTATGCTAGTTAAACTTGATTAGCAAGTGATTAGAGACTCATTGAGAGTTGGGAGATGTCTGGTTAATCATTTATGATTGATAGATAGCCTATGAAGCCTACAAAAGTGGTTCAGAGAGAACTAGGGAGGTTATGAATGGTCAAAAGGAGGAATGTTTATCTAATAAGAGAGATATTAGCCTAATTATCTGATTATAAGAAGAATACAACCAAGAAAGTGTTGTAACGCCTACAAAAACAACATTCTAGGAATAGGTTAAAAATTAACACTTATCTCAAAAATTGAGGCTAATTATTTTTTATAAGTTAAAAGGTTACAAGGGTGTCAACCCCTAGTGTACATTAAAATTAATTTTCACCAATATTATCTACTTTACAAAGGATGGACCAGGTCTAAGTTAAATGATTAAACATTCTTAGTTTATCTCTAAGGTCAATTAATTAAAATCAATTAGGAAGGTTCCCTACTTAATCTTCTTGGTTAATGTTTTTCTCCTTCTTAGTTAACATTCACACCCTAAGAGATTTACCTTATGCTTAGTTACTTTAGTTTCAAAAATCTAAATAACTTAAATGTCCATTTCATTCATTTTCTAAAACATACTAGGAACTAAAGAAATGACTTTGCACACCAAGGTAATTAAAATGCCTCATTTACCCATCTACCCATACCTTAAAGTTTATTTAAAACATTTATAAAATTCATTTCCTGCCAAGAAAAAGTATGGTTGATCCTCAACCCTTGGATCAATCTAATTATGGCCACTAGATCTTAGGGTTCCATACTAACCCTAAATATCCTTATGAATTCTTATTAAATCCTTTTCTTTACCCTAGTATCCTCATTTGGTCACTTTGTTTTTGTTTAATTTGCAAGTTGGAGAAATGGAAGCCATGGAAGCAGGGAAGGAAGAAAATATAGAGAAAATTTCTCAAAGTCAAGCTTAGTTTAGTCTAGGATGTAGATTTATCAATTGTAAATTCTTTCCTTCCAAGATTGAAGGGGTTTCCACTCCAAATCTGGAGTTATTCCAAAGTTATTTGTATTTTGAGTTCTTTATTTGGGACAAACCCTAGCTCCATTAATATATACAAGATTGAGTACTTTGAATTTACCATTTGAAGATTTATTTACTTTAAACAATGAGATTTAGCCATTATTTGTTCCGTGAGGTTTCCTTGTAATTTTTACAAGCTTATAATTTTTTTTTGACCAAGTTAAAAATTTACACAGGCATGGATTTACATTTTCCGCAGTCAGTGAAAGAACCGTCACCCAAAGCAGGTCGGTGGTCCTGGGACTGTCACCCTACCTCAGTGATGAATCATGAACCATCACCTTTATGGAGTGGTAGTTCTGAGACCGCCACCTTTCTTGAGCGGTGGTTATGATACCACCACTCTGCATAGGGTGGTAGTCCTATTCCTTAGAAACATAACCCTCAAACCCAAAAATTTTCTAAAAATAAAAGTTGCTAGGGTGTTCTAAAGGTCATTTTGAACTTGATTTTTTTTATTCCTAAAGTTTCCATTTACAATATTTAAATTTATCTACTCATTTACCATAGTAAAATTACTCATTTTAAAAAAATTCCTATTTCAATAATAACAACAACTACAAGAATCATTTTCATTTTGTTCAACAAACTTTCTTTCAACAATGCAAGAAAATGAGCAAGATAGTCTAACTTCTTCCTTTACATGCCTTTCAAGTAACACAATGAAATGTAATATTTCTTCATGCAATTTTTCAACATTCCACAAGATAATTTCAAAAATATTTCCAACAATTTATTTAGAACAAGAGCAACACATTCTTGTGGGAGATAAATCATCTACAATAAAATAATATATTTCCCCGTATAACTTATTTTCTATTTCAACAAAACTAGCTTTACAAGCACAAATCTTACTTTCCCTTTTTCAACATACAATACCAATTTAATATCCAATAATCAATACAAATTTTCTTCAAAAAGGTTAATATAATATCTTCCTCTTAAAGTGGGAAATTTTACAAGAATGAAAGCTAAAATGAAATACAATATTACAATTCTTCCACCCTAACTGGGAATAACAAGGAGGTTTTTTCATAAGGAAGGATTTCTTAAGGACACCAACAATGCTCCAAGTTTCACATCACCAACAAAAGATATCCTCCATGATTTTCTTGATCCAAAAAAAAAGGGGGGGGTGGGCGAGGCAACACTCTCCACCCAACCAAAAATCCAATGAGGAGAAGAAGCTATCCTCCTCATTGGCCCCCAAGCCCTAACCACATTGCAATAAAAGATGGATCCAACTCATGGAAACAAAACAAGATTCCACATCACAAAACAAATATTTCACAACTATAACAAAACACAACAACACTACTATAATCACATGAAGGAAACCACAAAAATATACAAGGCTTCAAAATATAAAGCCAAAGGAGCAAGAATCTATGGGGAGGTCACTTTTGCCTCCCAATGGGAAATAGGTGCCCACCTTAAAATCCTCCAATACACATCTCAAAAACCCCTACACACTATTATTCCTCCCTCAAGATCCTTTTATGAATCCCACATTATCTTATGCCTCACTACTATCTCTTATGTCTCCCTCATAAAAAACAAGTAAGAAATGCAAGAATTTCTTGTCCGAGGTGGGGCACCCAACTCAACTCCCTTCAAAACATGAAAAGATCTCTTATGCCTCCCTACATTTAAGCTCCCCATAGTCCCCTCCTACAACACACTTAGGAAATCTACCCAAGAACCCAACAAGCATACCAAAAACACAATATAAAACACACACATATACATAAATAAAGGAAAACAATAAACAATGGTATAGATCCTACCTTTACATGGTAGAGCTTGATCCAAAAGTCACACACCAAACTTATTCAAGCACAAAAAAATCACCAACAAGATCTAATAAGATCCACAAGCACTCCACAATCCTCTAACTCCAAAAAATCAAGAGCACAAAAAAATGAAGTAACCCCCAAACAAGCAAAAGAACTTGAATAAATAAAAAATGGAGAGAGGAGGATGAGGTAGCTCCATGTAGGATTCCACATCACTCATCCTCAACTCCACATCACAAGTCAAACCTCAACCCCAATAAACAATAAATTGGTGGGTAAGAGGAATGACAAACCTCTTACACACAGAAACCAATCCCACACCCCCTAAGGAAAAAATTTAAAACCCATGTAAGAAAAGTGCATTAAATGTCAATTTTTGACTTACAAAACACATAATGGGGTCTTTTTTTGGACCCCCAATCCATAAGTAGGGTTGGTACATTAATTTAAAAGGTGTGGGACAATTTTAACTTGTCCCACAAGCCTCCAAAATTGGCCCTTAAAGCCAAATACGAATTTCCATGAAGGGGTAGAGTGTACAACACTCAAGATCATAAGAACTCAACTTACAGCACATAACCCAAAAACCATCTAATATAATAAATGAATTATTTTTCCCATCCTTGATTAGTTTAGCAACATGATTAAATTAACTCAATAAAGACACTCAAACCAATTAATGATAAAGGGGAAAATACACCACAATCTAAATAATTAATACAAGGAAAATACATCACTAAAATCACATACAAAAATTAAATAAAGGAAACTAAATAAAATGACAACACAAAAACCCCTTGGTCACACTTAGAGGTAATCCCCCCCATGGGTACCCCCCTAATAACCATTCAAAACACACACACACAAAAATACATGTTGCCATGGTGAACGTTGTTAAATTCACCTAGCATTCCAATGTAGTTGGTCTCCAATCCCCCCCATTGTTTGTTGGTGAATATATTTACCTAAAAAACACATAATACCTCCTTTAGCCTCGTGACCGCATCAAAACATCCAAGATAAATATGTAATATAAATCCACAAACATCTACATATGAATCAAATCATCATCTAGGTAATTAATGATATCATTTACAATTTCTAACAACATCTCGATTCTACATTTCATCAATATCAATTGGATCACAAAACTAGTTCAATTGTTAAGGTCTACTCAATATGACAAAAATATCACATGTCAAAAATATATAACCATGTCAACAACATATCATCATAAATATAAAATGTCTCTAGTAATCCACTCACATCATACTATGAATCAAAATCCAACAATAGTCTCAGTATCTCTAACATCTAACATCATGTTAGGTCAAAATAATACAAAATGTCCATAAGTATAGTCAACAGTATTGAAAACAACAGTAATAAGTGTTGAAGGGAAGTGGGTGCTACAGATGTCGTGAATGGGTATCTGAGAATGGAGCAGATGATTAACGAAGTGTCGTCAATTGGTTAAATTGGAGGAAATGCTAAGTGTAAGCATATTTTAGGTGTTTACAATACTAATGTACTAAACACTCATGTAAATACTAGAATTCCTAAGATTTCCCCCCCAGTGTTTACATGGTAGAAAAATAAATTTCACGCTTCCTCTGTAGCATGTTGATGCAACCTAGAATTCAGAAGTTCAAATCAATGAAACCCTAGACACACTAGCACATCACTCAGCCTAAACTGAGTGCTCACCTAAAGCACACAAAGGTACCAAGTCCCTCTTTAGGGTTACGGTTGCATAAGGTTAGCATGATGAGGACTTAATGCATGTAATTTCATTACTAGCACAACATCCTACAAAGCATACCAGATCTATACTTAGGGAAGAACATAATTGAGTATTAACCATGATGAGATTAAGAACATCCTAGATTTAAGTACATGTAGAACTAATACTTAGATCTAGCCAATATCCTCCATTGTATTAACATAATAAGTATTTAGAATCTTCATTACAATAACAGTGGTATGCACGCAGGATAATCCTTGCACACACACACACACACACACACACACACACACACACACGCTCACTTACAATTACTCTTTCTTCTCTACTACACATTTTACTACATATATATAAGGGTGGGGAATTTCCCTTCACCGCTTATCCATTCCCAAAATAGGTCGCATGTTATTATTATCCACACACCTTTACAAAAATAGCCACACATGCAAGTGCGCTAACATCAACTGTTGGTAGTTGACTGACAGTAATAGATCTATTTCTGTTATGTTTCCATGCAAATTTCTTTGTATCTGATCCTTCAATAATATTTAATGCATGTCACACACATCTCTACCTCATTTTTTTGCTCTGTATGCCATCTCTAAAAATTGATCTTCATAAGCGAAAACAGATAAGTCTCGAAGATTGAACTTTTTCTCCACGCACGGGTTCTCCTTATCCATTCATGCCTTTAAGTATAACCTTATTTCCTACACATACTTCTTATGTGTTTTCTGTCAAGTTTTGTCTAATCAACATTACCCCACACTAATCTCATTATCGCCCCAAAAATGGTCACCTCAAAAACTGAAGTAAATAATAGAAGAATGGAAAGAATTAAAGAATTTTTTTACTGTATAGTCTCTTTCTCTGTAATCTAAACAACTAATTTAGGATATTCTTGTTTTATTTCAGCCTCCAATGTTTGTCACTCAATGATTGCTTCCTCTTCTCTAACTAGAATATCCACAGCAAATAGACTCCAATTCATCTCTCGCAATCTCCCCTTTTTAATTTTGCAAGACCAAAACAATGCTAGACATTGCAGACATCCTTCCCTCTATTAAATCCATATTTTACGTGATGATCTTCCCAAGCTCTTCCATCCAATTCTTGTGTGGTTCTTTTACTTCTTCCAAGGCCTCATTCTTCTATTTAACCAATGTTAATCTTTCTACACATCCCAATGTGTCATCCTTCATCACTTTCTGGACCTCATTATGCTCCTCTAGGGTTCTTACGTTGATGATATCTTTTGGAGTTGTATAGATGTTCAAGGATTGGTCTTCTTTCTTCAATTCTTCTTGCAATGCTTGTAGCATTCCTTCATATGATGCAGTCTTCCGCATCACAGAAGCCTTTTCGCACTCTGTCTCTTGTGCTAGATCCTTTGACGATGGCATGTATATAGGCTCATCTTCAAGCACTAGGTCCACTAAGGTAATTACATAGTGTATTTCCTAAGGAAGCATCTTTGGTACCTTCAGTTCTAGGTGTGGCCTAGCCTTCATAACATTATCACCAATTTCCTTTGTGAGGCTGATAAATAAAGCATTCTTCTATTCCGAGTCTCTTCCCTGTATTAGGCACATTATTTATCCATCCTTAGTTTTAATGTCATCTCTGAGCACCCTAATTGTGCTATCCTTTTCAATATTCCACCTCGCCACCTCTGTTGAGACTTTCACCAATGCATTGCTTACTTGTTCATCTAACATGACAGTAGGCTTTACCGTCATGTGTCTAGCTTGAGTTGTCTTTTTCAACCTCCTTGATACACATGACTCCTCACATACATCAAAATTTGGGTCATCCATGTGTGTGCATGAACCATGATAACTGCTTCCTTGTGTGCATCGTAGACATATCTTCATCCATTAATTTCCAGCCATATAAGTCCTTTTGTGACAGTGTGCTCTATAAATGGGTGCGGATAATTTTACCTGTGTCCTCTACATAACCCATGGCTAGAGGAAGGTGGTCTCCACTTATTCTTCTAGACTTTGGCTGCTTAGGAACTTGAGTCTCCAAAGTTGGAACTTATTCCTCCATGTCCTAAGCAGTCTCTGTAAACTGTCTCATTTGTTCCCTTTTCCTCCTCTTCTCCTTGCTTCATTTCTTCATCCTTCTGTTCTTCCACATTCTCTACATGTGTAGGAGAATTAGGAATGCTTTCCTTTGACTCTTCTACCTCCTCGTTCAATTGCATCTTCTTTCTTCTTTGCGTTGTTGTCTCCTTTTTTCGAGAGAGATTCTAGGTGATCTAACCACCATTTGTGGAGTAGCAACTTGAGTCCTTTTCCTCTTGAATCTATGCTCTCCTTGGATTACATCTAAGTTCTCCTCATCCCCCTCTTGTGGCTGATGTGGTGTAGTGGTGCACTCTGCTACATATTTGTTCGTAGGATGTCTCCTACCCCTATTCTCTAAATCACCACTATCTTCGCACTCATCCTCTTCATCGACATGAATAGTTTAGGTAGGCCTATGTGCTGGAATATTTTCCATTGTGTGTTGACCCTTTGGTGGTGCTAGAAGTGCGAACTCATCTTCCACAGACTTATTATTCTCCAACTTGGGCTTCAATTAAAGGTACACCAGTGCTGCTCCAACATCTCCCATAGGGAAACTTACCAGTTTAATGTTCAATACATCTGAAATAAGCCTTTCAATATATGCACCCCACCCTAGATACACATATTTCTTCCTTAGTGTGTGGTAGTCACAATCTACCTTGTCCGAGTTGAACATGAGGCACCGCACATCTAAGAACCTGTGTGGTGACACCTTAAATTACCTTGTTGTGAAGGTGTATGGTAACTTACACCAGGGGATCCATGCTCCATCCTTCATGGTGAACCGTGAAATGTAAAAATGTTGGTATACCATGAAATAAACTATCTTTCAAAAACACCAAAGGTAGTTCCTTGGGGATGCACCAATCGTCTTCAAAGGCCACGTAGAGCCTATCATACCACTTCTCAACTCATTGCTTGACCTATTCCTGTCATGGATCCTTCACATTAGTAATTTTTAAAGCATTCTGCAGGTGACTTGTGCTCCATGGGATACTCCCATATCTTTTATTTCCGTCCATCAGGTACTCTGATCTCCATGAACACCAGTGACAATAGAACAGCTCCAAAGCTTATCTTTCCTCGTGTGCATGCTTCCTCAATGATTGTTTCTACAATGTAACACAAAATATTGTAAACCACCCCTTCAGACATCTTTTTAGCAATATAAAACCACATGGTATTCACTTGTGACCACCTTTCCTTGTCATTTAGCTTTGTAACGAGGTGTGCAGCTACTTGAACAACTAGACATTTCTTCATTTTATCAATTTCCATACAACGCAAACCCTTTGTATACCCCAAATCCTTTTTGTTCTCCAATATTATAGCCTTGTTTGTTAAATCATCCATCAAGTCTTCTCTTGTGCCCTTCAATCCTGTTACCGTGGAGATGAACGTGACTAAAATTCTAACTCTGTGTCCTGCAAAGTAGAAAAAATCATCATGCACTCTACTCATGAGCCACTAGTACAAAGGATCATATTTCTCAAAGTAGGAGATTTTTTATAGCTGGTAAACTCCAATATTCTTCAAGATCTTCTTGCCAGCATCGTCATATACCGGCATGTCTTCCGTCGTGTGTTTATTTGTCTTTGTGTTCAACAAGGTATCAAGATCCTTTTTATTCTATACGATACCATGGTTGTACTCACTTACCTTTATTTTTATTATATGAGAATCCCACTCCTGGCCTATGATAACCCCCCTCTATATATTACATTTCAGAAAAATTACTTTCAGGATCCATCTCTTCTTCTTCTACGACCACCTTCTTCTTTCCCTTCACTCCTATTGTAACTACTTTCTTGGGTTCCATTTCTACCTTGCAATCCTTTGTAGATACTCACCTCTTGAATTCTATAGCATGTGAATCAAACCCTAGCTTGATTCAGTGTACCCTAGGTGAAATCACGTGCCCTTGTTCCTCTTTGTCACCTTGCTTCACTCAAACCCTTCACCACCGGGGACACAAGCTCTTTTTGTGCATAGATCTCTTTGTCATGACTAGTTACACACCTCTTGCACCTTAATTCTTTCACTCGGCTCTTCACACTTAGCTCTTTTTCAAATACTCTTAATCACAATGGTAAAAATGAATTTGCATCCCATCCTTATATATATTTTCAAATTTTGGATACATTCATTGCTCCTTAACCTACCAAATATCCTCTTATTAATTGATCAATTTCATCCTTTTTATGTGTTACATATTCGCGCCCTAGCTATAACCTTCTAGCGCACCTTCCTACCCTTTGGTCACCTTTTAGAGAAATATCACTTAAATAGCACCAAACTTGCACCCGTATCAGTTTATTCTTTTCACCTTTCAGTTCTAGCAGTCATGTACCTAGATATCAACAACCACCACCCCACACTAAAAGTATGTGCAGTCCGCTGCACATAAATATACTTCAGATTGTAATTAGCTCCATGCGCATAAGCACACTTATTACACAACACACCAACTAAATTGAAAAAACATAGCAACAAAGAAGTAAAAACATTAAATAAATACATAATTGGAAACCTAATCTAAATGGCAACACTACCTTATTACAAACACCTAGAAGACTTATTTATAGTAGGGCTTCAACCTACTCCCGTTGAAGTAATCGGGTAATTGTTTTCCATCAAGTGCCTCTAACTAACAAGCGCCAATTTCAAGAACGTGAGTAATAACATACAACCCCAACCAATGTAACTTGATCTTTCCTAGATGGTGCAAAAACTTAGAATCATAAAGGAGGACCATATGTCCTATCTCAAGATTTTTATCCTTGATGTGCCTATCATGCCATGATTTTTGCCTTTTCTTTTCTTGCTTCTGACTCCAACATGTTATGGCTTATCTCTCATCCAAATTAATTAACGTTTCAATCTATTCTTCTAATGCTATCTCATCAGCAAGACCTCTAGCGCACACAATACGCAAAGAAGGTAAGATAAATTCCATAGGAAGAACGGATTCTGTGCCAAACACTAACTGAAATGGTGTGGCTTTGTTTAGCCATTTATATGTTTTCTGATATGCCCAAATTACTACAGATACTTTTTCATCTCAATCCTTTCTTCCAACATCACATATTTTTGTTAATGTTTGGCTCAAAATTTTGGTGAAAGCCTTAGCAATCCCATTTTCCTGAGGATGACAGGGTGTAGTCTTATGGTGTGCAATCAAGATTTCATCCAATAAAGTTCTGATTGTTTCATTAAGAAAATGTGTACCCCTATCACTAGTCAAACTTAAAGGACACCCATATCTTGTAATAACATTCTCCCATAGAAACCTAGTTGTTATAGTCATTATCCAGTCCTTTGTAGGTGTTGTTGTACGATAGAAAAGTGACATGCGAGCATGAGAATCTACAAGTAGCCCTTCTTCATACCCGACCTCCCAAGGTCGTGCCGAGATAGCTGGTGGAAATGAAATATATGTGGGTATAGAAAAACTAGTTGGGCAATCTTATATCCTCAACACGCAATAATGGGATCTGCGAGTCTAAGGTAAAGAAATCTCTCCTAACATGAATTGGTGTAATGGATCGTTCAGATATAATAGCTGCTCGGAGGCTCCAATCAATGTTGAGCTCTACCGAGATCCTATCTATTGGCTTATTGGATGCGTGGAAAGTGACCTGTAGGTGCTTCGTGTATATTTCCAGACAAGGTCATGAAAATGGTAGTGGATTTATAGGAAACTATGGGTGGTTTTCTGGTCTAACCTAGAAAAAATATTAGCTTGATTGGCTTCTGTGTTTAATGTGGAAAATTGTGTTATGATATCTCAGTGGGAGTGGTGAGGATCTAAATACCAATGTACGTAAACTGGTGTCAATGTTTAACTGATTAGCAGGACCGTTGGGTTGTGGGACCTAGGGATCACAACCACGAGTTCGCGGTTGTTGTGGACTTGTTATGGTCATGTGAAGAATCAATCTATTCTTCTGACTATCCAATAGTCATAACCTTTTTCATCTTCTATGTTTAATACTAGGAGTTGTGTAATCTTCTCAGAATACCTTACAGGTGTTCTGACAACTTGTATACGTAAACCTGTGTCTATGTCAATGAGAAAGTCTCCTACATTTGGCTATGTGAACTAATGGATCACAACCAAATATTTTCTCTCTTTCGGGTTCTTGTATGGTCATGCGGATATCCTATCAAGGCAATCTATAGTTGGGTTGACTTGACCAAAATGTGTATGCTTTGTCGTGTCTTCAATATTCAATTCTCTCAATTGTTCACTAACTGCTTGTGGGTTTATTGTCGTTTGAAAGACGTGAATTCTAAGACCTTGATCTATATCTGTTAATGTTGTGAAGAGATTTGGGTGAGGTACTACCGGTTTGAATATGTAATCCCTGGGCTCTCTGGGTCCCGTAATTGTCATGAAAGAGATAATCAGACTTTAACTTAAATAAGTAAACTAATTATGAAAATAAATCTACACTATGCTTATATTCTTTTTTTTTGTATTTTCAAGGATGTGAATTTGAAATAAATTTAAAGAGCAACTATTCTAATATATTCAGATAACGAACAGTTAATCTAATAACAGAATATAAAATAAGAAAGTTACCCTGATGTCGCTATTTGCCTGTGTAGTTGTGAATTTATCCTAAATATTAAATAACTAACTAATTTAACTGAAAGACCTTCAATCTTACCTCAGAAGTCAGGAATAAATCACAACTTCTCAAAAGCTATCATTCCCCACAACTTCCCTGGTAATAATGAAAGAAAGCTTAACTAAAATAAAATGATTTCCTATTCTATTTGATATATTGTAACTACAACTTCGACGATTAAAACTTGGAGTTAACAGAACATAGCGGCAAATCCAGTTGTATCGTGACTTGTTCCCTCGGTGTGATCTCTTCGTTCCTTCATGTTCTCGTGATTTCAGAAAAGTGGGAATGTTGACAGTGGCAACAATAGAAAGATGCTCAAACAGTGGCAGCTTTGATGTAAGCTGAACATAATTCGAGCAGAAGAGGGATAGTGCAAGAGAACAAAGCTTGAATATTTAAATCCTAGCGGGATTGTTACAGGGATATAATACAAGCATACCAAAATCTATAAGAATTATACTTCCTGTGACAAAACAACCACCTATAATTCTAAGTAGGATCAAGATTCAAATGGACATGATCTAGGACCGGAACTGTGGAGCCTTGAACTGAGAGGATAAAAGCTTTTACAAAATCTAAACTTATTGAAACTTATTGAAGAACTTTCAAAACACACTGAATAATAATTCATAGAAGGTGAGGGGCCATTTTCTTGTAAACAAGCTTGGTATTTATAGCATTTGATTTACCAGAGGGTAAGTTTGAATTGAACTCTTCTATTATAAACAAAGAGAAATTACTATTTACCAGGCAGCTAAAACTGTAAATGCAAGCAAGAGTGGTTGAGAAATGCAAGCGCCACTTGATTTTTTACATTGAAGAAAGCATGTCAGAAAGTTCTGGAAAACACACACAGGACCGCCGCCCTACACAGGGCGGCAATTTTAAGATTGCCGCTCTGCCTGGGTGGCGGTTATGGGACTGCCGCTCTAGGAAGGATGGCGGTCCTGAAACTAATGACAGAAATGCAAGGAAAAGGGGGACAATGGTTTAGAATGAAGCATGCAAAGGTTGGATAAGGGATTTTAGGATGTAAATGTATACTTGGTGAGATTTCTATGGATTCTGAACACCTTGCGAAGAGATCTGAATCATCATTGGGGTTTCTGTAACCTCTTTCCGGTAGTACATTACCTACAATTTTGGGTACGTACATATTGCCCCCTCGGAGAAGCGTTTTAGCCATGAAGGGGCATAAAACGGTGGGTCCAAGTATGGTGGTCCCGAAATGGGGAGTTAGAAGCTATACCTGACATACCTGTGTGTCGCAATGTCACCATCCAGATTCCCGCTATTTGAAAAATGAAAAGAGGACTCAAGTGCAGATAGATAAAGAAATCGAAAAATAAATACTAAATTAAAATGAAATGAGGACTTACCATTTGCGCGGGGATAAGAACTTACCTCCGTTGGCGCTCCAACTCTGTGAAAGAACATTCAAAACAAGGTTAGAATATTATATATATATATATATATATATATATAATATATATATAATGAGCTCATTTTCCTATTCATTTGTGTGTGTTGATTTGGCAATTTTTGAGCTCTGGGACCCACGTAACCATTTTCGATGAGAGTATAGTCAAAACATATTCGTTGCGATATCGTGATCATGCCTCCAAGAGTAGGACATCGACCTCCGAAGTCTTAGGTTAGTTTTTCTCAATTCATTGTTTTTAAACCTAAAATATAAAAATGTTGAAATCTTTGTCTTGGGGGGTTATTTTTGAAAATCTTAGTGTTAAACGAGTCTCTAGGGGGGGCGCCCATAGGGTAGGCTTTTATTTCGGTCAAAATGGTGTATTTTACCATTTTTAGGCATTTTTAGGGCTTTATGGGCACACACCGAATCGGTCACAAGACCACCGCATTGCACCCTGCACAGAGTGATGGTCAGTGGGACTGCCACCCTATGATGGCGGAAGTCACAGAACCGCCACTCTACACAGGGTGGCGGTTCTAGACAGAAAGTGAAAATAGAGGCCTTAGTTAATTATTTTTGCATTTTTGACATTTTTCCATGTTTTTGATGAGCTTATCTATTGGACTATGTTGCTAACTTGATCTTTTTCTGTGTTTTGGGTGGATGCAGAAGGAGGAGTATATTAGATGGAGTAGAGAGAGGGAGTGTGATTGGCTCCCGGTAGTGTTGGACATGCTGACCCAAGTAGAGAGAGACACTTTGCAGAGGGCCGGTATTTTGAGGATTTCACAGGTTCCTCATGTTGCTCCTGCTAGTCACATATTGTGTGAATTGTTCTCGTACTAGGATGCAAACTGGAATACTTTCCTGTTTTCCAGGTGTTTATGGGTGAGTGGACTATCACCCTAGAGGATGTCTATCGCATACTGGGGGTTCTAATTCTTGGGAGGAGGTTGTCTCTTAAGATAGCAGGATCCAAGTCTCAGATGGTTCAGTGGGCTACCTATATGGGAGATGTTGTTTTCTCCTTTGTCTCGAAGAAGGGGGTGAAGGTCCAATCCATTGCTACTTCTCCTATCCCTATTATCCGCAAGGCTATTATGTGGTATCTTGGCCTCATGGTTGATTGGGGATAAGGGAGGAGATACTCTCTTATAATGTTGGGCTCCCATTATTACAAAGATCGAGGCCCATGGCCATACTTATGCTTGGGGAGCAGACATTTTTTGGGACCACATACCATGACTTATACAGGGTGGTCAAGTTACAGGGGCAGTCCTTGAGTCATCCCACTCTAGTTATGAGTTGGGTGTATGAGCGCATCATCCCCTATGGAAGGGGTGTACTAGCAGAGGATCTAGGGGTTGTTAGAGAAGCAAGGTGGAAGGGGATGATAGTACTCAGGATGCCACATCAGCCAGTGGCTTCATTGACTACTGCAGACATGGAGGCCACTCCTTATCAGGACATGGCAGGGAGTATGGGAGAGGAGACACTTACATTGATTGCCTTGCTCTACTACAGGCCAGTTAGTAGACAGGATAGAGAGGGTGGAGGTCCACCCATTTGATTGAGTCCCTCAGGAGTTTGGCCTCCCCTATGTTGATATGCTTCCTCTAGCGGGGCCAGTATACAGGACTATTTGTGAGGCATGGGGAGGCCCTAGAGGAGATTGGGGTTGGACCACGGTTACTCCTAGAGTTCCTATTGCTGTTAGGTAGGTGGTTCGGGCCCAAGGGGCAGCCAGTGCTCCTGGAGCACCTTTACTTCAGATCAGGAGCCACTCCTGCTTTCAGTGGGGGAGGATGAGCCTGTTGATGTGGACTCAGACTCTGAGGAGTTCACAGGAGGGGAGACTGAGGAGGAGACGATGGGAGGTGAGACCGGTGGGACAAGCCGAGGAGGATGACAGTGATTTCGAGTGGCATGACACTCAGGATATTTTGAGGGTCTGAGAGGGAGGAGGTGAGTGCAGAGAAGGTGACCTTGATGTCAGAGGAGTTGCCTTCTCAGAACATTGGGGGAGATGATGAGTCTGTGGCAGGACGTCATTTCTTTCCTGATTTGGGGGAGGTTCCACAATCAGTAGCAGTGTCAGTAGTAGGTGCAGATCCTAGAGACCCTACCTAGATGCCTGGAGATCCGAGTGAGTTACTACTCTTTTCTTGACCTTGTTAGCTAGAAATGTTTAGTTGATATTTCCTTTTTGTTGTTTCGTTTGTTTTTGACTTTGTTTTTGGTGATTTTCTAACTTGTTATTTCTCTTTTTATTTGCAATGACTACTAAGGGATGGCAGGATTTGATTCACCGAGTGTGTGCAGACACCCTGTTGCTCCCCTCAGAAGAGTACTCGGGCTGAGCTTACTGAGGATGTTGGAGAGCCTTCAGTAGCTGGCAGACATACTGATGTGTTTTCCCTTGTCTAGAAGGTCAGAAAAGTTTAGTGACCTCCCTTCATGTACTGAGTTAGTTGGATACAAGATTGTTGAGCACCTGATGAGGTAGAGCCATTCTCGTAGTGAGACCACAGCCAATGGCCTGTGATCATGAGCACTCAGTTCATTCAGAGTGTCATCGTAGCAGGAGCCCTAGATGCGATCATGCACCCTCCGAGGGATCCCACAGGGATTGAGAGGCCATTTGGTCTTTTTGTAGTGATTTTGCTGGATGTTTATATGAGTTGTTTTTGTATTTTTTGGGCTCATTGAGCATTTTGACCATGCCTAGCACATGATGGCATTGTATGTAAAACATGATTCTTATATATATATATATATATATATCTTTTTGGATCTAGATCTTCTTTGTATCTAGAGTTTTTGTGGTTTGTTTCCCATGTGTACACTAGATGTTTTTAGAATCTTTGTCTTTTATATGCTTTTCAGAATGTATGCAATGGATGACAAGTGATAACAAGTGTTGAATAGAATGTTTCTCTTTTATTTGTTTTTGTAATGCTGATATGTGATGATGCAAACATATTGTAGTACTAAAATTTTGGCTTCTTTGGGCAATGTTTGTTGCTTCTTTTTGTTTTGGCAAAACGTGATGAATATGTAGTGATAATGAGATGAACTTGCCCCATTCCTAACTCCACGCAACTAGTAAGATGCGAGGGCTCAACACCAAGAGTTGGGAAGGGCACAAATTGTATGAGTTTGACTGAATGGAAATGATGAGAGAAAGACAAGGTATTGACAGAAATCAAATTTAGACCTGGCATACTTATTCTTACTCGAAACTACTACATAGTTCAGAATGCAACTTACTTTCTAGTTTATCTAGACTTAGATCCATGGATGGCAATTTGGTTGACAAAATATGGTTTTGAGGATTTGATCTCTTTGGAATTTGGATACTTAATTTCACTTAATACACTTTGTACTTTGCATTTTTAAAATACTAAGATTCATTGATTTGCGTGAATGGACCCCCTGTGCCTTGCCCCATGCTACTAGTAAGAAGTATGGGCTTGTCACCAAAGGTAGGACATAGGCAAGTAAGGGCACTTCTTTCCTTTCTCAACCTTCACACCACTAGTAAGAGATGTGGGCTCATCACCGAAGGTTGGTGGGGCAAAGAAGTGTGTAAAATAAAAATATTCTATTTTGTTTAGTATTTTTTATTCAATTTGGTTTTGACATTTTTGATTTGTGATTTTGGAGTATCCTTGTTTCAAAGAGATGTAAGAGGAATAGATGTGACACCAAGAAGCTTCTAGAATAGACCGTAGGTAAGAACAACTTAACCTAGTAGAAGAAATGAGTATGACCAAGTATACAGGCCTTGGTATGGTTTTTGTCAAGATTTTGTCTTTCGAATTGATGAGATGATTTTGAAACCATTTTGATGATATTATGAAAATTGAAGAGATATGATTTGAATGCTTTTGCCAATATTTTTAGAAGCTTGTAATAAATTGCTTAAGAATAAGTTCCTTGACCAAAAAATTTATGAAATGAGTGAACAAAATGAAACAACTGAGTGACTAATGCAATGTAGGTAGATATAATATACAAATGGTGATGCTGATGACTTATGCGTAAAACCGTTTAAGATGCAAGGAATTGATAGTTTCATTGAATTCCTCACCTTCTAGTGTACACAAGAGATATGCACCGTTTCCATAGTATTTCATGACTCGGTATCGGCCCAACCACTTGGGCCGGAATTTCCTTCCTTCGCCGGTTTTCTTATCAATCTAGTTGTCTAGTCTCAGAACTAGATCTCCCTCATATATTTCTCATTCGTAGACCTTTTTTTTATATTGCTGGCACATCCAGTTAGCATAGGCTCTACGTGTCATTGTTCATTCGTTTAACCTGGCCTCATCAAGGCTTTCTAGTTGAGAGAGGCGTGCCTCTCTATAGGCTTCTTCTCCCAAAATCCCTTGTAATGAGATGCAGAGACTGGGTATTTTGACCTCAAGTGGGAGAACTAATTCTACCCCGAATACCAATGAGAAAGGGGTTGTCCCTGTTGGTGTTCTTATTGAGGTTTGATGGACCCATAAGGCCAGGTATAATTTTAAATGCCAATCTTGTTTGTTCTCCTTAACTGTTTTGAGGAGAATGGATTTTAATGTTTTGTTTGTTGCCTTCAGCTTATCCATTAGCTTGGGGGTAATAAAGAGAGGTCGTATGTGATGGTTTATCTTGAATTTTTCTGCATAACTCACGAACCTCATCATTCTTAAAGGATGTGCCATTATCTGAGATAATGACTTGCGGGACACCGTACCTACAAATGATTTGATTCAAATGAACTTAGCGATTACAGAACCTGGTATGGTGGTGAGAGGCATGGCCTCTACCCATTTAGTAAAATATTATGTGGCTGTGATTATAAAGTTATGGCCATTTATTGACAAGGGAGAGAATTTCCCTATAAAATCTAGGCCCCACATGGAAAAGGGCCATGGGGTTGCGATTGGTTGTAGAGCCTGTGCTGGCATGTGAATCTCGTGGGAGAACTCTTGACATTTATGACACTTACGCACAAACTCTACTGTGTCATGTTCCAAAGTGGGCCAAAAATAGCCCATCCGATGTATTTTGCGAGTAGTGGCATGGCCACCGAAGTGGCCTCCACATATCCCATTGTGGGATTCGTAAAGAATCTTTTCAGATTCTTCTATGTCAACACATCTTAAAAGCATTCCGTCAAAGGCTTTACGATAGAGCACCTGTTCTAAAATAAATATATTTAGCAGCAATAATGCATAACCACCTTCTTTGTTGTGATGTGGCCCCTTCTGGGTACATGTGGTCCATGATGAAATTGATGATGTTGGTGTACCAAGGACATATAAAGATGGGGGGCTTAGTTTTAGACAAAATATATGCACTCATTGAGGAAAGTCTAGATCTACCAGATCACCTCCATCTAATGGATTGTAAGCTAACCAGTCTGCAATGATTTTTCCCTTAACAGACTTTTGGTTTACAAATGTTAGTTCAAACTCACCCATTAAGGTTATGAAACATCCAGCCTTTTTAGATAAAGACCCTTGCATGAGGAATGTCTATAAGTGATCTATCTTTACAATGACCCTTGTTTCTTGATTCAACATGTAATGTCTTAAATGTTTTGTTGTGAAAAACCTATGGCAAGGCATTCTCTTTCTACCTATGTGTAATGTGTTTCATAATTGAGAAACATCTGGCTAATGAAATAGACTGCATGTTCCCATTTATCATTATCTTCCTGAGCCAACATGCAGGCTAGCGAGACATCAGTAGCCTCATGAATACAGGATCAAAGGATGATCTGGTCTAGGAGGCATTAGTGTGGGAGGAGACAACAAGAAGCGTTTAACTGCTTCGAAGGCTTCATTACATTCTTCTGTGCAATCAATGTTATAGTCCTTCTTTAATAAATTTTTGATTGGATGAATAACAAAACTTAAGTCTGGGATGAACCTTCGAATTGCACCGAGTTTCCCAAGAAATGATCTGATACCAGACTCGTCTGATGGTGGAATCATTTCAAGAATAACCCAGATTTTGGCTGGATCGACATCAATCCCTCATGATGATATAATGTAGCCCAAAAGCTTGCCTCTTGTCACATACCAAATACACATTTCTTTGGATTCAATGTGACGCCATATTTGATCAATCGTGAGAGAATGATACAGAGTACTTCTGGGTGATCACAACGCTTCTTGGCCTTGGCCAACAAGTCATCTACGTAGGATTCCACAATCTTATGAATAAGGTCGTGGAATATGTATGTCATTACCCATTGGTATATAGCACCAGTGTTCTTAAGACCAAATGGCATGAAAACGTAACAATAAGTTCCCCAAGGAGTTATAAACATGTAGTCTTGGCTTGATCTTGTTCAGATATTTTGATTTGATTATATCCTGAGAACCCATCCATGAGAGACAAAAGACTCAAAAACAGTTGTTGCGTCAACAATGACGTCGATGGATGGTAATGGGAAGTCATCTTTGGGGACAAGCTTTATTAATGTCCTGGAAGTCTATGTAAATGCGTATCTTTCCCATTCTTTTTTAGAACAGGGACGATATTAGATACCCATTGTGAATAGTCGACTAGTTTGATGAATCCCACTTGGAGAAGCTTCATTACTTCTTCTTTCACCATGAGAGCCACTTTTGGTTTCATTGGTCTCGACTTTTTCTTAATTGGCTTTGCATCTGGTTTGGTGACAAGATTATGTACCGTGATATGTGGTGTAATTCCCGTCATTTCTTTGTAATTAAATGTGAAATCCTTTTGATGTTCCTTGAGGATCTAGGTGTGTATTTATACCTCCTTTGGAGTTAACGAGGATCCCAACTTCAAGATCTTTGGTTCTTCCTCCATTCCAATATTTATGTCAATCATTCCTTCGATTAAGGAAGCATTTGCCTTCTTCAAAATTTAGGCAGGGCTAGAGGTAGTTCCAAACCTTCTCCATTCTCTACCTCATAGATATCGAGATTCTTTTGTGGGGGAGATTCTATCATGGGATTTCTAAAATAGGAAGAGGAAGGTGGGATTAGGGAGAAATCTACTATGTGATGAGTGAGATGTAATTCTACATAGGCATTTAGATATCCAAGAGTGACCCTATCACTGTCAAAGTGATCTAGGATGGTGGACTCATTCTTCAGCTTCTATATGTGTCAAGATCGGGGTTGTTGGTATTTTTCGTACCAATGGTTTAGTACGAAGTGATACCATGAAACTTTTATTTTCCAACTCACTGCTTGGAGTGAAACAAGAAGCTGAGGTTGCTATTGAATCAGTGAGAAGGTTTTGTTCTCGTGGGATTGCTTCGATTGATATGAAGTTGAATCCCTTGGTTAGATCTAACACCTCCATTTTATAGAGTTGTAAGTGTTCAGCTCTAGTTTCATATACCTCAGATACTTGGTTTGCAACTAAATGTGAATCTCCTAGCACTCTAATGTTATCAATGCCCATCCTTTTAGCATATGATAAGGCCAAGGAGAAGGGCTTCGTATTCAGCCCCGTTGTTTGTACATTCGAAGTTTAATTTAAAGGAAAAAGGTAGGATCTTTCCCTCGGGAGAAGTAAATATCACACCTGCCCCAGCTCTAAAAATGACATCTAGCTCCATCGAAGTGGAGAGTCTAATATTTTTCTCATGGAAAAATGGATGTTGGGACATTCTTTGTGTCTACTTCATTTTGCCTCGATTACTTCTACCATACAAACTTCATCTGCTGGAAGAGAGCCAATTCCTAGGGTGTATCCCATACCCATGGAATCAAATGGTAGGAGAATAGGTAGATATTTCTCTAGTAACTCTACAATTTTTGTGGTAGTTCCTAATGACATCGTCTCTATGATGTTAGTCTCATTTTTGAGTGTCGGAATGCCTTCGACTAGATTCGTGATTTCTAATTTTGTTGTAGGTATCAACTTTACTTCTAGTTTTGAATTGATTGGTTTTTTAAGTTGATTCGTTGGGAGTTCAAACTCAGAGTGAACACCTAGTATTTTCTTCAAATCTGCTAGGTGTATATCGAATGGTTTTGGGTCACCTTGCACCACAAATATTTTTCCCAGGTGTAAAAATATTATTTCCTGGAATAATGTGGAAGGGATTGCCTTCATACGATGTATCCATGGTCGACCGAGAATCATATTATAGTTGGTTTCCTTATCTATAATATAAAATTCGGTGAGGACTGTCTTGGGTCCTAAGGTGACTGGTAACACTATAGTCCCAATTGAAGTGGCCTTGAGGCTATCATAACCCCTTAGCGTATTTTGCGTTGTGGAACAATTTGTTTCTCCATATCTTAGATTTTGAAGAAAAGCGAAGGGGACTATGTTAACTACTACCCCATCATCAATCATTATGTGCATTTAACATAATTATTGTAAACCCATACTTACAAATGTCAAGGTTGGGTCACCTCTACGTGCAATCTCAGCATCCATTGGCATTTTATATTATATCAAATATAAACTCAGTATCCCTATCTGGCTGCCCTGAGAGGATAGACGTCAAAGTCTACATGGTTTACTTGCGTTTCAGGAGGATGGAGTGATGTTAATTAGATGACCAATACCTAATGCTTCTAAGAGAGCATCCCTGTGGGTGGGAGAGTTCTTTCAACAAATCCAAGAAGGAAATGTGAGAGAAGGTTTTTGTTAGGTCATTAATTAGATCGTAAGCACCTATGGGTTTTACTAGTGTTTGTTGAATGTTGTCTAGTTCTAATGGGTAGGTTGGAACTAGTTGAGAAGAATAATCTCATGTTCTTGTTATGGTTTCTACATGTAGCTTGGTATCTAACCCTACCAGACCAACTATCTTGGTTTGTGGTCGATTTCCTAATTGGGGTGCGACTAGTGGATTTAATGAAGTTGAGGCTTCATGATCATTATTTCCTGTCATAACACCCTTGTTCATCCCGTTTGGATCTAACATGTTATTGTTAGAGTGATTTGGGAGAGGATCATTAAAAATCTTGAGGGGTGCATTTTGAGGGGAAATTGCTCCCGTATAAGTGTTTAGTGTGGGTAATGCAGAATTTGCTAAAAACATATCTATAAAGAGTTGTCTTTGGTCTTCTGGAAAATGTTGCATGAATTTATTGTAGTTGCGGTAAGTCCTAGTATCATGGCCTTGAATTTTGTGGAAACCACAATACAAGTTGGGATTATAGTTTCGAGGTTGTTGGTTTGAAACCTGTTGTGGTCCAAAACTCTGATTAGGTTGTTGGTTGTTAGAGTTAAAATTTTGAGGTTGTTTCCTTTGGTTTTGATTCTGATATCCAGTTGGGTTTCAGATTGGACCTTGTGTCTAGATTTTCTGTTGTTTTTGTTTTTGTCATGATGGAATGATTAAAATCCACCGCGTTGATTGTTGGAGCGAAAGTTATTATTTCACTGATTGTTAATGGGTGGTGAAATGTTTACACGATGTTTTCCCTTTTAACCTAGTCTGTGACTCCATTTGTTGTAACCCCATAGTTTTTGTTAAGGATCTTGGGTCCTTGATTGGTATTCCTGACATTAGGATAAGTCGTAGTGTTTTGATTGGGAGTGATTAATTTCCCGTTTGTTCCATATGTCTTACGACCACTATCTATTGCCGCTTGATCGATTTGAAGAGCACTCTTGAGTACTTCATCATAAGTCCTTAGTGGGAACTTCTGAACTTCTTCCTTTATCTCTCTATTGAGAGAATGAAGGAATAAGTCACATAGTTCCATCTGATCCATGTTTAGAGCACTTGCTAATGAGCAGAGGACTATACGCCATCTTTGAATAAAATGGGAGCAGCAGATTCATTGTGTTCTTGTTTAATATGTAAGAATTCCTTGATCCCTGTTCTTAACAATTTTTTCATAGTCAAAAGCTTTGATAAATTTTGACACAAGTTGTTTGAATGAGTGTATCGAGGCCTTCAGTATTCTATAATACCAATCAAGGGAAATACCCTCTAAGGTTTTAGGGAATATCTTAGCAACAACCGCATCCCAAGGGAGCAATTCTCGAATGGCCATGGCATAGGCCTTGATATGTGCATTTGGATCTCCCTCCCCTTTGTATTTAGGAAAATCAGGGAAGAGGTCTTAGAAGCATGATGCTTTGTATGGTGAAATCTAGAGGTTCTTTCAAATATTTTGAGTAAGTCCCTACCGCATAGGTTTCTGACCATCGATGGTGCCTACTGAGGGGGTGGAGGTGGAATGGGTTGCTTGATATGGCATAGCATATGTATTTATCAGGAGACATAAGGAAACCCCTGTGGTTGAGAAAACATCCTGGGAGAAGAGAACATATCTCCCTGTGGTGATTTTTAATAAATGTTTAGATAGGGAGGAGCATTATCTCTGATATGGGTTATTTGGTACTAAACTGGGGGTATCATACTTTCAACTGGAGCAGCATTTGAAAACATGGTTCTAGCTGGTGTTTGTTGTGGGTAGTTATACAATTGTTGAGGAGGCATGCCTAACGTACATGTTCCTTTGAGGAGGTCAATTTGACTGGGATAATGCGGAGGGTTGGGAGTTCCTTCTTGCCCCAAATATGAAGTTTGATTTGCTTGAGCAAGCTCTAGTCCTCTGACCCTCTCAACCAAAGTTGAGATGACCTCAATTGGTGATGGCCCAGTGTTTTTCCTTGATGGCTAGTTTTGGTACTCTTTGAGGTTGTAAAGGGGTATGGTACCCTGCTATGAATTGTATCATTACTCTGCCCAAGTTCACCAAGAGTATTTTCCATTGGTGGAGGAATGGGGGTATTTTCTTGAAGCGGGGTATCGGGTTGTGTTTGCAAACTTCCTAGAGATGGATACATGTTTTAGAAGTATTGTTCATTTCTGGCGTAGCGTGCTAAGTACTTCTCATCCAACAATGGGAGTGGATCTAAGTTGCCTACTGATTTATGGTCTGAATAAAACCCGAGGAGATGAAATGGATTCTCCAGTAAACATCATATTGTTAGAGACTGAGGGCTCTAGTTGTTGTGTTTGTGTGAGCTGATCCAACTCCTCAATTTCAGAATGAAGAACTAGAGATAGTTCTTTGAGGAGGAGTTTGTGATGACAAGTAGTTGCTTGAATAGTTGTCAGCCCATGTAGAAAGCGAGGGTGACAGTTGTCTATTTGTTTGACCATAATATGCTTCGAGACCTGAGAGAGGTCTGCCATATGCATCGTATCCCAGACATATTCGGGGGGTATATAAATACCGGCTGAATAATGGGAAGGAGTGAAGATGGATGAAAGAAATGGAAATGAAAAGGGAGTACAGTTATTGTGTTCACGTCGGGTTCACCAATTTTGTATGATATAAAAGTGACATGCGAGCATGAGAATCTACAAGTATCCTTCAAGGTCTTCATACCCGACCTCCCGAAGGTCGTGCTGAGACAGCCGGTGGAAATGAAATATATGTGGGTATAGACAAACTAGTTGGGAAATCTTATATCCTCAACACACAATAATGGGATCTACGAGTCTAAGGTAAAGAAAATCTCTCCTAACCTGAATTGGTGTAATGGATCGTTCAGATATAATAGCTTCTCGGAGGCTCCAATCAATGTTGAGCTATGTCGAGATCCTATCTATTGGCTATTGGATGTGTGGAAAGTGACTTGTAGGTGCTTCCTGTATATTTCCATGACAAGGTCATGAAAATGGTAGTGGATTAGTGGATAGGAAACTATGGGCGGTTTTCTGGTCTAACCCAGAAAATATTAGCTTGATTGGCATTCTATGTTTAATGCGGAAAATTGTGTTATGATATCCGGCAGGAGTGGCAAGGATCTAAATACCAGCGTACGTAAACTGGTGTCAATGTTTAACTGATTAGCAGGCCCATTGGGTTGTGGGACCTGGGGATCACAACCATGAGTTTGTGGTTGTTGTGGACCTATTATGGTCATGTGAAGAATCAATCTCTTCTTCCGAACTATCCAATAGTCATAATATTTTTCAGCTTCCATGTTTAATACAGGAGTTGTGCAATCTTCTCATAATACCTTACGGGTGTTCTGACAACTTTTATACGTAAACCTGTGTCTATGTCAATGAGAAGGTATCTTGTGTTTGGCTGCGGAACTAATGGATCACAACCAAATATTTTCTCTCTTTCGGGTTCTTGTATGGTCATGTGGATATCCTATCAAGGAAATCTGTAGTTGGGTTGACTTGACCAGAATGCGTATGCTTTGTCGTCTTCAATATTCAATTCTCTCAATTATTCACTAACTGCTTGTGGGTTTATTGTCATTTGAAAGATGTGAATTCTAAGACCTTGATCTATATCCATTAATGTTGTGAAGATATTTGGCTGAGGTACTACTAGTTTGAATACGTAATCCCTGGGCTCTCTGGTCCCATAATTGTCATGCAAGAGATAATCAGACTTTAACTTAAATAAGTAAACTAATTATGAAAATAAATCTACACTATGCTTATATTCTTTTTTTTGTATTTTCAAGGATGTGAATTTTGAATGAAATTTAAAGAGCAGCTATTCTAATATATTCAGATAATGAAAAATTAATCTAATAATAGAATTAAAACAAGCAAGTTAGCCTGATGTAGCTATTTGCCTGTGCACTTGTGAATTTATCCTAAATATTAAATAACTAACTAATTTAACTGAAAGACCTTCAATCTTACCTCAGAAGTGAGGAATAAATCACAGCTTCTTAGAAGCTATCATTCCCCATAGCTTCCCTAGTAATATTGAAAGCAAGCTTAACTGAAATAAAATGATTTGTTATTCTATTTGATATATTGTAACTACAACTTCGACAATTCAAACCTGGAGTTTACAGAACAATAGAAAAATCTAGTTGTATTGTGACTTGTCCCCTCAGTGTGATCTCTTCTTTCCTTTATGTTCTCATGAATCTAGAAAAGTGGGAATGTGATAGTGGCAGTAGGAGAAGATGTTCAAACAGTGGTAGCTTAGACGTAAGCTAAAACAGAATGGTGAGTAGGAGAGGGATAGTGCAAAGAGAATAGAGCTTGACTATTCAATTCCTAGCAGGATTGTTACAGGGATACAATACAAGCATACTGAAAATCTATAAGACTTATAATTCCTGTGACAAAACAACAACCTATAATTCTAAGAAGAATCAAGATTCAAATGGACATGATCTAGGACCAAAACTTTGGAGCCTTGAACTGAGAGGCTGAAAGCTTTTACAAAATCTAAACTTATTGAAACTTATTGAAGAACTTTCAAAACACACTGAATAATAATTCATAGAAGGATGAGGGGCCATTTGCTTGTAAACAAGCTTGGTATTTATAGCATTTGGATTTACCCGAGGGTAAGTTTGAATTGAACTCTTCTATTATAAACAAAGAGAAATTACTATTTACCAGGAGGCTAAAACATAAATGCAAGCAAGAGTGGTTGAGAAATGTGAGCGCCACTTGATTTTTTACGTTGATAGAAAGCATTGGAAAGTTTTGGAAAACATACACATGACCACTCGCCTATGCAAGGGCAGTGGTTTCAGGACCGCTTGCCCTATCTTGGGCAGAGGTCATGGGACCACTGCACCTAGGCAGGGCAGTGGTCCTAAAACTAATGACAGAAATGCAAGGAAAATGGGGGATAGGATTTAGAATGAAGCATGAAAAGGTTGGATAAGGCATTTTAGGATGCAAATGTATACTTGGTGAGATTTCTGGATTCTAAACACCTTGCTGAAGAGATCTGAATCATCATTGGGGTTTCTATAACCTCTTTCCGGCAGTACAATACCTACAATTTTGTGTATTTATAGCTACCTCTTCCCACATTATCAGATAATATGTGCATGTTATGATGTAGCGCAACCCATTTATGCATGCATATGGTTAAATAGGACCTATAAAATCTATATCCCATTTCTCAAATTATTCTGTGCTAGTAATTGGTCTCAGAGGCATTTGATCGCGCTGACTTGGTCTTCCAAGACATTGACAATGGTCACATTCCTTACATAATTCCTTACAATATTTATAGAGGGTCTCCCACCATAATCCAATGAGTAGAATCTTGTGCATCATAACATCACCTGCATAGTGGCCACTTGCAATTTCACCATGAGATTCTTCCATAATATCCATGTGCTAATGCTCTAATACACAACAGTGCAATACCTCATCGCGATGCAATTCGTACAAGTCACCACTAATTAACATATAAGATGTAGTGCGTATAGCAAGTTGTTTCTTCTCCAAGGATTTCATTCCTTCTGGTGTCATCCATGTACGTAGAAAGATAGCAATGTCCTCTAGTTTTGATGGCACGCATTATAACTTGTATAAATTTGTATCTGGTATGGTATCTTTAATCGCCTGTGCTTCTTATCCAGACTGTATTATTGATAGATGGTCTAGTCCAGAATTACTTTTCCCTGGTTTGCCCACAACTGTGAATTCAAATTCTTGAAATAAGAGCATCCATTGACATATTTTCCCTTGTAAAATAGGTTTATTTACCAAATACTTCAATTGCATGTGATCTATATAAAATAAATATGGCATAGCTAATAGGTACTAGTGAAATTTATGTAGCACATATATCATTAACAAAGCTTCGCGCTCTGTAGTTGTGTAATTATGCTCTGCAGGAGTCATCTTTCTACTAGAAAAACATATATGATGATCTACAATACCTTCTCCAAGTTGATCCAACATCATCCTAGAGGCATCAACATGTACATGAAACAGTTTATCCCATGAAGGAAAACACAGAAGAGGCGTGGTAGTGAGTCTCTTCTTTAATGTGTCAAATGTGCGTTGCTGCAGTTCTCCCCAATAGAACATACCTCTTCCTTTCAGTAACTTTTCCAATGGTGTGGAAACTTTGCAATATCCTTTGATAAACTTCTTGTATGACCCAAAAATCCGTGCACCTCACTTTTATTGGTTGGATCTCTTAGGCCTATAATAACTGCAAATTTTGTTGGATCAACCAATAAGCCTTCCTTGCAAATTATGTGTCCTAAAAGTATTCCAAATGGCGTAGAAAATATGCACTTTTTGATATTCAAAGAGATACTCAATTTTCTACATCGCTCAAACATTAAGTGCAGAATCTCACAGTGATCTTTAACTAGTCCATATAGCATCCAATCATCTAAATATACTTGCAAAAAGTTGTGAATAAATTCCTTGAATTCTTGGACAACTATGCGTGAAAAGACAGCAGGCACATTCTTCAAACCAAAAGGAATTACATTATAGGCAAAGCTACCCCATTCTATATTAAACATAGTCTTATCCTGATCCTCCTGGGATATTCAAACTTGATGATATCCATATAACCCATCTGTAAACAAATAAATTTTGTGCCCTATAATTCCTTCTAGGATTTCCTCAGTGAATGGCGTAGGAAATGGATCAGTTACACATGTAGCATTCAGCTCCCTGTAGTCCACAAAAATCCTAGTCCGTCCATCTTTCTTAATCCTGATGACCATTGGACTAACCTATTCTGACTCATCAAGGGGCTTGATAATTCTAGACTTCAACATGTTATCAATCTCTTATTTGACCTTTTCACAAAAATTGGGTTTCATTCTATAATGTCTCTTTCTAATTGGGCTCGCACCCTCTTTCAGTTTTATCTTCATCTCCCCTAAAGATTCATGCACACCTTTAATTTTATGGTACCCCCTAGGAAATAGGTCCTGGTAATCCCTTAGTAATTCTATGATTTTGGCCACTTCAGAGTCTGACCAATAATGTCCAATTATGTCTTCCTTAGGCTTAGTATCCATTCTAATATTCACCCGCTTTGTCTTTATAGGTTCATAATAGGTGCGCATGGTCCTATCTGCAATGTCCAGTACCTCACGTTCTCTTATTGAATGGTTTATATCCAGATTATCTACTACTTCATCATCTACTAAATAGACCATTTTTCCTTCTTCTTTCTTAAGGAAAGCATGTTGAATTAATGTTACATCAGCCTCTAGTTCTTCATCAAAATGCACTCCTGAGTCTTCCTCATCTAATAATTCCTAAAGGAGTTCCTCAGCCTTGGCACTATCCCCCATAGTTAAGTGCTTTATGAATTTCAATGCTTCTTCCATTGGAGGCTTTGTAGAGAAGAAGTCAAACGTCTGGACCATTCCTGTTATTAAATCCTTCCAATTTCCAGTTTCTCTATGGATTTTTGCATATACATACCAGGCACATGTGCAACCTTGTAAAGTGGAATAAATCTGGTGCACCCATAGTGAAGGTGGTAAAGCTTCTTGTTCATATGTCCAGAGTCTCTCACACTGCTAGATGTGATGCTGAGCAGTTTGATTGCCGTGATAATGAAATATTTGTGTAGGTGCATTGCTCCTAAAGAACCTATTAGTAAGAGCAATCCCAATTTCATTCCATTCGACCAGGTTATCCCTTTGGACAACCCACCAGAATGTTGTTATCCCACATAGTGTATATGTGAGTATATCTCTTCTTTCTAGTGGATCTATACATTGTTTGTCCATTGCACGTAGGGATACCTTGGGATCCCCTTATTCTGTGTAACTAGGTATCGAGTTGTTTCTTATCCTCCTGACACAACGTTGTGTTATGCCTCGAGGGAGTATGATCTTTACTTTTTGCCCTACCAACTCATAAGTGTTGTGAGCCCCAGTTATCACAAGAAATACTTGTAGTATCATTGATAGACTGTGTATCCTCCCGATGAATTAGTCCTTTGGTTGGTTCAATCATCTCTAGATCTTGGATGGCACATACATAAATCATGTTCAGATCTTCTTCACTTAAGGGCCCAACGTAAGGTGTGGAATTTCCATCTATTAAAGGGATAATAACTCTTTCCACTTTATTTTCAAAACTGATATAACCCTTGTTGAACCGAAGATCAACATTATTTGCATAGCACCAAGGATGCCCTAATAGAGCTAGAAAACTATCTTGCTCTTCCAGCACTAAAACTTCAAAGTCTCCAGTGAACTTGGCTCCCTATATGGTAATGGATGCATCTTTCAAAAATTCGATGGGAGTTTCCTTAGTCTGATTATCCATGAATAATATATTAGAAGATGGTTGCAATGGGGGTCTTCCCATTTGTACCCATGCATATAACATGAGAACATTGACTTCCACACCTGTGTCAATCAGTATATTACTCAATAGCCATCCATCCACAACAACATTCAGTGTAATTTCCTTGTCATAATCGAGGCTATGAGGTGGAAGCTTCACATGCAGAATCTGTTGTCCATTCTCATTACTTGCGCACAAAGTTTTCCCTTTTAACCATCTCGCTAATAGTGGAATTATGTTCTCCTGGCACAATATTTTACACACTTCTCTTAAGTCATCTATATTAGTTTGGACCATCTCTAGTGCTTTCTTCTACTGCTTTAAGTATTGTATCTCACCCTAAAGATTCCTGAGAACTCCCATGGTTTCCTGATAAACCTCCTTCTGATATGTAGGATATGGGTACCGTGCATGAAGAACTTATTCTATAGTGATAGTAGGTTTGTGCTGCAATATGTCCTTGGTGCATGCCACCTCAGCACGATCGTGATCTTTACTTGCAACTCTTTGGAATCTACTGCAATCTTGGTCATCCATTGATTTTCCACAGTGTGTTATATCCTAACCATACCTACACCTTTGTTTTCTTTTTTATGTTACTTACTCAGATGCTCATATAAGTCTGGGCACTCCTCATAGTTATGGTTATTTCTGTAAAAAGAACATGTGATATTCTAAGGACATTCGTGCTTGTAGTGGTCAGGAGATCCACATGTATAACATGTTCCATGAGGGAACTCACTTCTCCCACCACCACGGCCTCATCCACCAAATCCACCACAGTATACTTGAGCTCTGCCATGGCTGCCTTCAAAATGCCCTTCATTTTTATCATAGCGCGCCTGATTGTGATCCCAATCCTGATGCTCATTCTTACCCTAAGAGTTATCTATAACTCATGTCTGTCATACAATAATATCTATAGCATCATGTATCTATCTAATCAGTCGATAATCCTCCATCTCATGAGTCATGGACGTACAGATTTTACAATAGCTTGAAACGTTCTTCCTTATCGCGTGTTGTAAAAATGTGTAGCGGATAGCATTATGGTTTAAGTGGCATATTTCACAATCCATCAGCAATGAGCGTACTATTCTATGAGGCAACTATCCTTTGTGTGACCTTCTACTTCAAAATCTGTCACCAAATCCCTATGCACGTCTCATGAGTTGAATTTGTCGATAGTTTCTCCAATGGTTTTGCCACTACTGCTATGTGTGCTTCTAAAAATGGTCTCACCCCACTATCTATGCTTTTAACTGCCTCAGTGCACAAGGATTCTTCAAGTGTTTCACATGGACCAGTTTATGTCTTATGTGATAATGTCCTTCTAAAGGGTGCAATCAAGCCTCCAACGAACCATTGCACATGCTGCCTTGTGTGTATGTCATAGGAAAGTTTTGATAACAACGTTTTAAACCATGCATCATACTCTCTAACACTTTCAGTAGCGCCTTACTTAATATCCTTGAGCGCACTTATACTCTTCTACTCAAACTCAGGGATATGAAACTCTTTAAGGAATGTATCATTTAATTCCGTATAATATACACAAGTCTAATCAGGGTCAAACTTTCTGTACCAACTGTGTGTGTACCCTTGTAACGTAGTAGCAAATTTTCTTGCCCTATGTTTAGAAGTTGTGATTCCTTTTACACACCACAATATTTCACACATGTGCACATGTTCAGTAGCATCTTCTATTTCTGGCTTGTGTCCATGCAAAGCGCTTTGTATCCAATCCTCTAAGAATAGCCAATGCATGGCATGCACGTCTTTTCCTCGTTTGTGTGCTCTGCACGCCATCTCTAAAAATAGATCTTCATAAGAAAAAATGGCTAAGTCCAAAAGATTGAACTTCTGCTCTGCGCGCTCATTCTCCCTATCCATTCGTACCTTTAAACCTTCTTTCCCACGTAGACTTCTTTTGTGCTTTCTGTCAAGTGTTCTCTGATCAACACATATCACTCGTGCTTGCTCATGATCTTGGTACAACACTCAAACTGAAGGTAGAAGAAGGAACACATCAACGTTTTATCAACCATACATTGTCAAGAACACATCTAATTGAGGAGGATGGGAACATGCCCAGGGGTCATTTGCTTATCAACCAATCACTCTAGGGAACACATATGACCTAGCAGTGTGAGAAATCAATCATAGACACATTTGAATAGCCTTCAATGGTTTTCCATAGGCTAACCACAAACCTAGGTATGAATAGGAACACATCTGACTGTTTAATCTTTTCAAGAATCACGATGCTAAGTTTCATTGTTCTCTCTATTCTTCACAATGTTATTACATCATTGAATGATGTAGGAATAGCCACATACACACATGAATAGGAATGGACCTCTGTTATTAGTTTTCACACCACACTAATAAGTTGAAAAACTGAAATCCACACCACACAACTGAAAACACAAGTCACCATACCAGAAGTGTAGACCCATTGTTGGACTAACGAGAGGTTGTTTATTGACCTCCATCCTTTGAAGTCTCTTTCCTTTGCATATATGATGCTAGCTCAGCTGGATTTGACTTGGAAACTCAATTTTATCCATTGTTTATTATATCTTCCCACACGTAATGTGAAATATTATTTTTTTAAAGGCCAGGTTACACCGAAAATGCATGTATGAGGAAATTTTATTTTATTTTACGGACTTTTTACAATGAAACAATATTTAGGCTCGTTTTACACATTGATGACGTAAAATAACTTTCGGCTCTTTCAAAGTGATTTTTTACACTTAAGCGAATCTTGATAAATTGGTAACAAAAACCTAAAATCACCTAAATGACATTTCAACTACAACTCACAATGACTATGACATGACAAACTATAAAAACTATAAATTGATTTAAAGACCTCTATTACCAACCTTTATAATGACACACAAACTCTAGTAGTGACTAACACATTATTCACTATTAACAACTTGAATAACAAGTTTATCAAATTCATTTAAGAATTTTATTTAACTCTTAATGACCATTTAGTAGACTCACATAATAAGATAACTCGACCAACACTTATAAGCACTCTATAATAATTAAACACTATTAACACGTATAACAGATTTCAAAATTTAAAAAAACATGTCTTATCGAATAAGGGATTGAAGTCACGATTCAATTTTAATATAGCCGAGCATATGAATGTGGTCACACGCGGAGCATCTGGGGGTGTGAACGCAATCATTATTGAGGTGAATAAAATATCAATTAGAAGCATGGAATTTGGGATAATCAATTATCCTCCTGTATAAGATCTCAGAAGAGTGGTTGAGAGAAAACAATGCAAAAAACCATGTGTGAATGTGCCAAATCTCAATGAGATAGATGTCAATGCAAAAATAATATCCGTAATGTGAGCAGAAATACGTTGTAAAAAATAAATGCACAAGGTTAAATATGTCATGTTTAAGCTGGGAACATTTGGGTTGAGCCTGATGTTAAAGAGATTCTCTTTATGGAAGAGAATGTGCAAGGCTATGGTAGCCAAAAACTTGATAGATACATAGTTGTTTGATTCCCCAAAATGATCAGATATTAATCAGAAACATATAAAAACTTCCATCTCATAGCACCTCTTACAAATATTCAAATTTGACATAGTGCGAAGAAGATTTGAAAAATATTTTAATCTCTTTATAGATTTCTAGAGTGCTCAGTGGTAGAGAATTCAGTTTTGCATGGATGATGACACCTTTAATTGACCAAACAACCACGGGCTCATAGTTATGCTTGCGATAATTTGACCAAGGACACAATTCCAATACCATGTACCTCCTCTCAATCACAATAGAAACAGATCAAGGAATAATTTCAATAAAGAATAGAACTAATAGACATAGACTAAAAACATATATACGCCAATGTAGTGCCCACATTTTTATAGCCTCAATTCCCTGTTTACTTCTTTATTCATAGACATGATTTGATAGGAATTTGCATATATTTTGGACATTATGTTATGATATTTGACCTTCTTGGAACATGTACGGTGATTTGGGCGTGTAGTGCCAATTTAGACTTGATTAGTATGTTGACACATTTTCATTTGATGTTGCGGATACTAACTTATTGCGATGTTATTTGGACCTAATTGATATATGTTGGATACTTAGTTTAGTCGCATGTCTTGATTTTATAGATTATTAGATTTATTGATGAGGACACATGTTGGCATGTGATATGACATTTATATTTATCTCTATGGCTAACTCATGGTAAATTGTGTGTAATTGTGCATGTTTTCACATTTATGATTCCATGATGATGTTAGGATATCATAGAATTCATTGATCATCTTATTGAGTAGTTGATTTACATTGTATCAGACAGGTGCGTTTAATGTGTGCATTGAGTGTGCAGGTGACAGGTCATAGAGAACGTGGGTTTCAGGGCAGGCTACACAAATTGTGCAACAAGTGGCCCACGGGGCTAAGTCCTAACCATGTTAGTTGTATGAGGCCTTAGTATTATATTTCATTATTTTGGGCACCATGAGTGACCCTCATTTGTAATGTAGTATGTCATGTAAAATTAATTTTGTTTAGGATGTTTTATTTTGTTAAGTAAACTTGGTTTGGGGACTTAATGTCCCCACTTGCATTAAGTTTGGTATTTGGGTAATTGTGTATTAATTAGAGAGGATTAGGGTCACATGTGAACCCTTGGGTGGGCCCCACATCCTCTACACTTGTTCCCAAATGTTTCTAAACTTGAAATTGGGTTATTTATGGCATTTTAAGTGACCCCTTTTTAGTTTGGGAGTTCACTTAGCATGAAAATAATCCCTTGGACCCTACCTAATAGGTAGGGGGGGCTTAATTTCAAGGCATAAAGGGAGTTTCCCTCCCATTTTCCCTCTCTTTGGTCACCATCCATGTAATATGGATTGGTATGTGTGTTTTGTAGAAAGTTGCACAATCTTGTTTTATTTTCATTTTGGGTATTTTGGGAAGGGAGTGTTAAAAGTGAATTTATCTTTTCTTATTTTTATTTTGGAATCTTTGACTTGGAGGGAAGAGAGGGGTGACACATGTCACCCCCTCATTGGTGAGGAAATTTATTGGCTTGCTCTTAAAATTCTCCCTCATGGGGGAGAAAGAGAACTTTTTTGGGGAGCTTTTTCTTGGTGCTTGGAGATTTTGGGAGCTAGAGCTTTCTTGGATAAGGAAGTGGAAAATCTTAGAGTGTTGGAGAGATTTTGGAGGTAGGTAATCCTTGAGCTCATTCTATGTTTAAAGTTATGCTAGATCTTAGCCTTGTTTTTGTTTGAAATATGTGTTTTGTTTCATGTGTGTTTGTTGCTTGAGTATGCTTTTATGTTTTATTTTTTCTCCATCCATCATATGGCTTGATGGATTTTGGATTTTATGGGGAAGAGAGAGGGATTTTCCCTCTCAAACCTCATGGCTTGATGGGCAAGAAATGTAGGTTCTTTTTTACTCCCCTCATATGGTTTGAGGTGGGGAAGGTGGTTCATATGGTTTGAACCCCCTTCCCAATTCTTGGAGAGGAAACCCAATGGGTTTTGAAAATCCTCCCAAGAAGGATTTTATCTGAATGGGTGGAGCAATAAGGAGGGTTTGTTGATTTGGAGGAATAAGGAGGGTTTGTTGAGGAATAAGGAGGTTGTGAAAGATTCTTGTTTATGTGCATCCTATGGTTGGATCACACTTTTTAGCACCTTTGGATATCTCATCTTCTCTTCCCAATTTTGGAGGGAAGAATTATGGTTTTCTCCTCCTTTCCTTTGTTTGCAAAATTTGGTGTTTTAAATTAGTGTTTGGATTGTCTTGAATGTGAAAATATAATGTTGTTATGTCTCCCTATATCTTGTGCAAAATTGTGGAAGTGTAGCTCTCTCTCCAATGGGCTTGGGGGAGGCTAGCATATCTTCCAACCTTTGGAAATGCATGTAATGATGCCTAAAGGTTGGGTGGTTAAACAAGTAGTTTGCTCCTTGTGTTGGTTCATTGAAAGACACTCAAAGTTGGATCTCAAGTTTGGAAGATTGATAGGTTGTAGTTCTTGATATCATGGCTTCTCATTGTTATCTCCAAATTTTGGTGAACATTAATCATCATTGTAACTCTTTGGTTATGAGCTATGTGAAGGTTTTTTCCTTGCTTGTAATTTCTTTATTGCCTTGTGTTGTGTAACTTCCTTGTCTTGGAAAGGAGTTTGAAATGTGATATGTTGAATAGTTATGTAGTTTAGAAATATATTGCATATGTGAGCTTAAAATAAGCTTGCAAATTGACAACCTTGTAATAGTTTATATTTAATATGAATTGATGTAACCTCACATTTTGAAATAAAATAGGTTTATTGGAAATATTAGTTATTCTTGTATAGATAGATTTCTTGTCAATTCTTGAACATGTAAAACTTGACATGAAACTCAAATTTTTTTTGAATGTGTATAGCTTAGTAGATTATACTTGGAAATTATTTGCATTTATCTTATTCCAAGCAATAAAATATATTACTTGTTGGATATCCCTTCCTTGCTTAATTTAATCTGAAATATGTATTATTAAGTTACTAGCAGGGTGGTATGTGAATAATACTAATCATATACTTAGAGGATTTAAAACTTTTAGAATTCACAAAAATAAAAATAAACTCTTTAGTTGTCAATTGAATTTCATTGGAAAATCTTGTATATTATAAGTATGTTAGATATAAGCATAAATAGAATAAATTATCTTAATGGAGGGCCGATTCCAAAGGATTATTGTTATAGTATAGTCATTAATGTAAATGCCTAAAATATTTCCTATATAGCCTCCATACTTACATTATTATTTTATTATTATGTATAAGTATAAATATATATATATACATATATATCAAATTTAAACTTGATATATTATTAGTTCAATATTATGTGGCTAAATACCACCTGTTATATTATCCACTTATATAATGAATAAATTATACCATAATATTATATATAGAAATATATTATCAATTAAAATTATGGTGAAATGTCTTTTATTAAAATTAAGGAAATGGAGTCTGGGGAGGTGAACCCCTAACAAAAATTTCCATGTCCTCAATTGCCCACTCCTAATACATTCCCCCATTCACTGGTTTTTACCACACTCTTTGTAACCCCAGCTCCATAAACTTCACTGTAACATCAAGCATACAGTATGCCCGCGCACTTAGGCATATAAACCCTATGGTTTTTATACCATTATATTCATACGACTTGAGAACATTGTTTTTTAATATTTACACATGATACAACCCGACACATCAACACACAATGAGTAAATTCATATTCTATAATACATATATTTAGGGAAACAATAATGAATTCATTTCAAAAATAAAAACTCCACGATCTATTAAAACTTCCAAGCATCCTTATCAACATTGCATAGCATGATATTAAATAGACAAAATGTAAATTAAAATTATCTTATATATATAGCACTAGATATAAAGAATAAATTATAAATGTTTGTTTAAAACAAAAGTAGGGGAAGATATATATGGATATGTTACAAGATTAAATACAAATATCCTAGGGCTCACATTTAAAAAAACTACAGTGAGACTTTGTAAGTCAAAGGGTAAAAAATAGGAATGGGAGAATAAATTTAAAATGGGGAGTGTATGGGCAACCCCTCCCCACAATTAACCACGGCAGCTCACCAACTCACCCTCCCAACCCTCCACCTACGAAGCCTGTATAGACTTCACACGCAGTCAAACCCTATGTAATTACCCTAAGGTCACCATAGTCCAATAATCTAGTTCTATTAAATCTAGTGTTTTTTTAGGTTTGGGTAATATAAATTAGTATTAATTAATTATTTATTGGGCTAGAAATGTTTAGTATGTAATGTATTCACTTTTAACAAAAGACACATACCGCAAATTTGTATAATTGTATACACATTTGTATGTTTGGTATGTGAGATCCATGAGGTGGGGCATTACATTTGGTATCAAAGAAGAGGTTTCATACATGCAGAAGAATCTGGGTAAGACATTTAATATTTAATTAATACTTTTAATACCATTAACAAAAAAAATTAAAACCATAGGGAGGTCCGCAAAAATCCCATTATAATATTAATAATTTTTTCTTACCTCATACACAGCGATGGCACCCATGAGACGACGATCGGTTAGGGATTTTAGGGATGTATTTTGAAATCCTATGGCCTAAGCCACAGGAACCTAGTTTCAGGACCTCATGGAATCTTAGAGGCTCTTCAAGAATTGATTGGTGTTGTGTAGTAGTGTCTTCCACCACCGCAGGAGGTGAGAGAGGAGGTGTATTCAGTCAGGAGATGAGGAAACCTTATAGGTGAGTACGCACACTCGGAGCCACTAGAGCAATGATTCTAACCCTGAGGTGGGAGAGGTCACGTAGCCCTTTCCATTCACCAAGAAAGGGTGGCCTCATTACCATTCATAGCCATTCACATAATCTTCAAGGGACCATTTGGAGATAGTGTCGACCCCATTCACCTGTTAGACCACATCGTCCAAGTGGATCGTGACACAAGTTAAATAATGATTAGAATATCATTAGAAAAAACTTCAGCTTATAACCATTACTAATAATACACCTGGTATGTACACCCATAGATGATGA
Source organism: Taxus chinensis (assembly GCA_019776745.2). Taxonomy (NCBI): domain Eukaryota; kingdom Viridiplantae; phylum Streptophyta; class Pinopsida; order Cupressales; family Taxaceae; genus Taxus; species Taxus chinensis. The sequence continues at coordinate 744,895,878 of CM034147.1, read as the reverse complement.
TTTAGGGGTTGAAGTCATGGATATCTTAGCCTTGATAGTTGCTTTGGATTCTTAGCACTCTTATGAGAGAAATGTCAAAAGCATGGTTCATCATCGCACCTCCTTGAGAGGTAGCAAGGCATTTGGTGGAGGAATGAGGATGTGGAATAGGCTCCATTTGACTCGAGACACAGCATGACCTAGGCGAGTTGTTTGAGGAGTAATTTAACGGGCTCACTCTATATCGTTAGAGCATTTCATGCAGAAGAGGATTGATGAGTTTCATGACTTACGACAGGGCTCTAACATAGTGGCACAATATGAGAGTAGGTTCCTGGATCTTCTGTACAGTATGTTGACTACCTGCAAGATGAAAAATATTCAGGTTAATAGGTTTATTCAGGGCCTTAATGTAGACATAGCAGGAGCAGTTAGGATGTTATCTCCTCCCACGACTTGAGAAGGCCATTGAGAAGGCCTACTTAGCTGAGGAGAACAAGACTAGGGCACAAGAACACCGAGATAGGAACAAGAAAAGTTTTAGGATAGGATATATGCCTTTCAGATTCAGAGGTCATGAGGTACAACACCACCCCCTAGAGGACGATTATGGCCTCCACCAACAGTATCGAGGGCTCCATGATATCCATAGCACCAGACACATCATTAGGGTCCACCATCAGCAGAGGTTTAGAAAGACTCATAGCTTAGAGAGAGGTGGGTACTAGAGGAGGTTTTGGGGGTTGGAGCCAAGGATATGGAGACCGGGGGGTACTCAAGAGGTACAGCCTGCCCGCACATGCAATAGTCTGCTAGGTTTAGGCCAGTCATGATCAGTTCACCAGAGTACAAGAGGGACCCCATCTCATAGAAGGGTACAGGAGGATGTTTCATTTATGGATCTCCTGATCACTATGTGTGTATGTGTCCACACAAAACTCTACTAGCATGGCTAATGCAGAGAGATCCTAGATCCAAGAAGATAATGGGTGATATAAGGTGTACGCCCATTATGTATATGCAGTGGTTGACAACCGCCAGGCCAAGCATCAAGACACAGTGGACCAGTACTGATTAGGTGTACTATTAGGGGTATTTCTGTCTTAGTACTCTTTAATTTAGGTGCTTCAAATTATTTTTATATCTCCTTCTATAGTGGACCAGTGTGGGCTAGTGGTGGCTAAGTGACTATAGATAGTTGATAGGTTGAGTTGGCCTCTGGGGCCAAACTCATCGTAGACTCATATGTGGAGAGTTTGCGCACCTTGATTTAGGAGTCTTCTGCCACTATAATTGACCTTTAAGTTATTCCTCTAGGATCCTTTCCAATTTGTTTTAGGTATCCATTGGCTCGAGGCTCATTGGGCTAAGGTGGATTGTAGAAATAAGTTCATTGAATGTCATGATGATCTTGGGAGTGTAATTGCGATATCAGGGATGCAAATGTCATATCTATTTGTGCACTTGATCTCGGCTAAGAAACACAAGCAGAGCATGCATTAATGGTTATAAGTTGTTTGCTATCACCATCAATGATCGATCAGAGAGCACTCAAGAGAATTCACTCTTAGATGATCATACAGTTTTGAAGTGATTATGAAAATGTGTTTTCCAGTTGAGCTTCTAGGGTTTCCACCTCGCAGAGATGTGGATTTAACCATTGATTTAGTGCCAATATCCTACACCCAGTTTCTAGGGAACCCAATCGGATGAATAATCCAGAGCTTCATGAGCTAAATATACAGATAGAGGAGTTGTTAGTAGAAGGGTCTCATTTTCCCTAGTGTATGTCCTTGGGGAGCACCAGTCATATTTGTGAAGAAGGATGGTTCTCTCAGACTTTGTGTAGACTTAAGACAGCTCAACAAAGTCACAATAAAGAACCGTTATCCACTTCCTAGGATTGATGACTTGTTTGATTAGATGCAGGGAGTGAGAGTGTTCTCCAAAATCGATCTCAAGTTAGGTTATCATCAGTTGTGCATATCGGATGTAAAAATTCATAAGACAGCTGTTGATCAAGAATTTCACGCTAGTTACCTATCCAAGTTAATGTACCAAACTAAACACAAAAGCCTTGAAAAACTCAAATAAAATCGCTACCTGATGGAAAAGATCAGAAGATTTAGATGGATAAGGAAGCCGATGTAGATAAGATGGGCACACGAGTGATCATGCACAGTAGATCCAAGAAACCTGTGAGACACCGATGCTTGACAGAAAAAGACCACGTTAAAAGATATTTAGGTGGACTGCCCGAGAAGCGGGTCCAAGAAGCGATAAGCTCCCTCGGTGGATGTCAGTCCACGTTTTCAATTAAGTAAAGAAGCATACATGATAAAATATGTACGTAAAGGACTAGATTTTCTGATCAAAGTAATAAACAGAATCTAAACAGCGGACAGAAAGCAATAGAAAACAGGAAACTGTGAAAATAATGCTGGATTTGTGTTGCCTGAGTTCTTTTACCTGTCTACAGGATGATCAGCGTCGACTTGTTCAGATCGGTGTCGACTGATATAGATCGGTGTTGACTTGTTTTGATCGGCGTCGATCCGAGACAAACTGCAAGAAGGTATGGGAAACGGAAAATGCAGGAAAGTTCGTCAACATCCGCTAGATCTGTAGAAGCCATAGAGATACTGGAAAATCTCCACCTGTGTTGGATGCAAGAACAGGGTCACCAAGAGGTCGATGAAGACTCACGATGTTGATGTGGCAAGAGCAGAGTAATGGTACTCCTCTCAGGGATTGGTTTGGACAGGATTCACTCTCGCTTGATAGATGATGCTCAAACTAGATGCTCAAAAATATCTCGTTCTCCTTGTCTAATTCATTGTCTATCTCACCATCTGACTATCTCTCTCACAATCTGTGTCTAACCAGAACTGAGTTCTGGGCTTCTATTTGTAATCAGCGCCAATCGAGATTAAATCGGCGCCATTCTAAAAAATTGGCGTCGACCGAGTACCGATCGGCACTGATCATGGAACAGACTCCTGAAATGGTCATAAGGAGTGATTTCTGGAAAGATGAGAGTGATCCCTCCACCTCAAATACGGGAAATATCCCGCTGCTAGGTTTGGGAGGAGGATAAATAGGGGGAATATATGGATAGAATAGATATGGGGTAGATAAGTGGTTAGGATACATGTAAAAAGGTGTAATTAAATAGTTAATATTTAATTACTCACGGGTAAAACATAATGGGGTGAATTAAACTTAGGATAGGTGTTTAAATCAAAAATTGAATAATACCCCAAGGGGGCAGTGGTAATGCAAACGTGCCCCAGGTTACCCGAGAGGGTAAACGAATGTAAGGGACATGAAATTGGGTAACCAATTTTAGGTGTCTACATTTTGCCCCTTTTTGTTGAGTAACTTGCGATAAGAAAAGTTGCAAGACAAAAACAAGGAGGTGGAAGAAAGAAAGAAAAAGTGATGATGCGATCCCCCTCAAACTAGGGATGGGATGGGTGATAGAACAAATGATCCCAAGTTTGAAAAAGGTAGATGAAAATGTAGGATGCCCCAGCTAGATGTCTGGAGTAGATCTAATCATTAATGACGCACAAAAATAAATAAAGAGGCAGCGACCTAAGGAACTCACATTGGTAGGACAGTCTAGACGGTCTCCTCATGAGATGACGTTAGTAACTACAGACCCATGAGTGTAAGGAGGGCTGCAAAATAGTCATCACCTAAAGAGAGACACATTGGTAGGGACAACCAGACGGTCTGCAAAGCAGACGATGTTAGTGCCTATAGACCCGTTAACTCTAAGCTGCCTAAAAGTGTGAGTGCCCCATGCAAAGGGAACAAACTTGAAATGGACGATAAAATTGAAAACGTATGTGCTAAAAGGCAACATTCAAGGCAAAATAACGACCAGATAAATAAGCCAAGCACCAACACTATGGCAAGAAGATTAGGAGATGGAAGAAATCGGCGGCGATCAGACTAATCGGCGCCGACCGAAACAATCGGCGCCGACCGTGCCCAGCACATATAAATATGTGAATGGAAAACGTGAACGATTTATTTACACCATGACGATTGATTTAGAGAAAGTCAAAAATTGGATTTGAGCACCTTGGAAGCCTCTAGAAGCGGTCAGAAGCGAAGGAGGACACGACTTGGGGTAAGTGGTTCTTCCTGAACTCGTCATTATTTTATTTATTTATTTATTTAATTTTTATTATTTTCACTTTTTGGTGGGAGGCCAGAGTGTTTTTAACACGCTGCCTGTTGATCGGCGTCGATTGAGAGAATCGATGCCGATTTAATGAAAGCGGCATCGATCGAAAGTAATCGACGTCGACTATGTATGATCAACGCCGATTGTAATTAATCGACGCCGATTGGATAGAATATGTGGATAAAAATGATGAAATGTATTTTGGATGTTTGGATTTGGATAAAGATGAAGCTAACATTGCTCTTGATGTTGTGGATGAAAGCACGGGAGGTATTACACATGAGGGATGTGATTCCCGAGCTACTGGAGACCATTTTCCCTGATGTCATTGACGCAGATTGGCGCCACTTAGAGTTAGTCGGGCTCAGGGGCTTTCGATACTACAGACGAGTGCCGCGAGACGTAGAGCTGATGCGAGCACTAGTACGGTGATGGGATAGCCGGACGTGCACATTTTGGTTCAGGATGGGTGAGATGACTATCATCCACGAGGATATATACAGGATCCTGAGGATGCTGATTACCAGGGACCCTATTGAGATCACTCCACGAGAGCAGCAGCAGAGGGCTCTAGGACGGTTATATGGGGACAGGGTGGATGATTCAAAGATAGTGTCCGGGGTAGTAAGGAGAGCCTCATAGTATAAAAAGGATGATGCCAGGAGTAGACATATAGTATTGATTCAGATGGTGATATCCTACTTTGCTTTACCAGATCCAGGAGGTGGGGGAGATTCCCATTATTATGGCTAGATTGTGTTTGTGACATCTTGTAGTTTAGACATGTGTTTGCCTTTGTTGATGCCCTAATAGCTCATATTTATTATGAGCTATGGATGTATACCACTGGCCGGAGGACAGGCATTGATGTCAATTTTGTGCTCCATTGCTGGGCATATGAGCATATAGTAGTGATCAGGCCATCTGGGCTTCCTTGGATGCCAATAGCAGTGGGGGTTATTGATTATGGATTTTGGAGATGGCGGGCCAATATGGCCCCGGGAGATATAGGGAGATCCGCAGGTTGGTATACCGAGCGTTTCAGGACGCTGACACTAGAGCAGGTCATCTGGAGACCATATCGAGTATTTCCGACATGGGCTGGTCAGGATGATCACCTAGTAGGGTTGAGATGGAGCAGTGGTGGTTAGGGGCCGCAGGCCTGATATGTGGGTAGTGAGTTCCATTTATACGGGTATTGAGATAGTTTAGACTGGTGTCGGACAGTGCCGACCACTTATAGTCCCTATAGACGAGACAACAAAGAGATAAATTTACCGATTTTGATCCCGACAGATCCATTGAGGGAGGCCCCACCTTCTACAGATAGTGATGATGATGCCGGAGTGGATGACAGCTATGCGGGCATGGTATTCGACAGAGCTTCCATGACACTTGCTAGCGTCCATAGATGCTGATGAGGAGGATATAGCCACAGCACTGGAGAGGCTGGAGGGAGAGCATTATACACTGACGCAAACACATCAGGTTGCCCTAGAGGAGATCAGAGCTCTGACAGAGGAGAGGGATGCCCTGATATTGGAGAGGGATACAGCTCTCCAGGAGTGAGATACAGTGATCCAGAAGAGGGATCGCTATCATCGACATAGGGAGGCCCTCAGGGCCAAATATGGTGATACAGGTACCACATCAGAGTCTGGGACACAGGGTACGACCATAGGAGGGCCGCCACTAGCGTAGCACCAGCAGTGACACTATGAGCACCTGGTACAGTGAGCATGAGTACATATCAGTCTCTCCTCGCTGAGGTGAGATACTATGAGGATGCTCTAGCACAACATGCCCTTGAGGTGCCTCGTTACGGTGCGAGGAGGAGATCTGCGACAGCCAAAGCTAGTGGTGCATCAGAGGGAGGGAGCACCGGGAGAGGGTGAGGTGGAGGTAGGCCCCCAGTAGTAGGTGCTTTGAGTTCGATAGGCAGCAGCCAGGAGAGACAACCTGGTCCAGAGGAGGGTGGAGGAGATAGTGTCTTCCACCTGTCAGACTTTACGATTTAGAGATTGATGTATTTTTATATCAATGTATTGATGTAGCCTCGATTGGAAGGAATTTTATAGATGGCTTGATTAAAAGCCACCCATTTTTTTGTTGTACAGATACTCATGTATATATATAGATTCATCATTTCCTTTATCATATGATTGTTCTCATGCTTTTAATTTTGATATACATGGATAGATGTAGCATAATGATGATGGATATAGACATAGACCGATAGATGATGAATAGATGTGATTGGATAGACATAGATGTAGAGGATATAAATAGATGTGATTTGATGTGATTGATATGTGGATTTAATTTGGATGAGAAATAGATATAGATAGATGTAATGTTACTTGGATGTACAAGTGTTTAGATGATGTGATGGATAGATGGGATTTGATAGTTTTGAGATGTTAATTAAATTTTGATGAAAATAGATAGATAGACCCACATGTGTTCATAATAGATGCTATTATGTGTGTTTTGGACAAAGTAGATCAGATGAAATTAGATAAATGATAGAGTTTGATTAAATTAACATGTTAAAATTCAATTTAACCGGATGAAATAAGGGGAAATACTCTCTGCGAGAGCCAAGGACGTAATGAAATGACCTTGATTTGAAATAAAGGAAATACACCCAGATAAGAAAAAGAATGGTGAGCTGGGCTCCTAACCGACCATAAATAGAAACTTTGATAGGAAACCAAAAGATCATGCATACAAGGCCATATATGAGGTTAAAATAAACCTGACACTAACTAGCTGCAAACCAGATCTAGGAGGGAAACGGAAGGAGCAGTAAGTAGGTATCTTGTCAAAATTTACAAGGGACATAATACATGTTCATAGGATTCTCTATATGATCGACAAAAGGTCCTATATCTCAGCTTCATTATTTCTGGCAGAAAAAGCAAACTGATCAATGCGGGAAGTTTGCTAGATATGGAAAGACTGATCAATACGGGAAGTCTTTCAGTGATGCTAAAAAGTGTATAAACTGACTGAAAGGCTGATCAATGCAAGAAGCCTTGGGAATTCCTTTGAGAAACAGCCGTCCTTCAAGGGAGCTGGTCTGTATTTTGAATTTTAATGATAGCCATCCTTCGAGGGCATGGTCTATATCTTTTGATTCATTTGATAATGCATGGATAGCTGTCCTTCAAGGGATCAGTCTATCTTTTAGGAATTTTGGATAGCATCTCTTCTTCTTCTTCTTTTTTTTTTTTTTGGAGCTTTTTGAAAGAAGCTGAGTTTAGACCTAGATAGATCAGATAGAGGGGAAGAAAACATATAAAGAGCATGTACTCATGCCCCGAGTAGATCCGATTAAGATAAACACTTGGGACAGATGAAGCAGTGATTAAGGTATTCCTACCATGAAGAGGAACATATCCATAAGAAAAATGCTATGAGTAGAGCCGCGATACTCATATTTAAGGTAAAAAAAGACAATACACGGAAAACCACATAGTTTCGAATCACCATGAAAGTATATGACTGGTTGTTAGATGGATGAAAGATCTGATTTGCGTCTAAGAACATGTAAGATAGATTTTAACAGTAGAAGGGCCTTAGATGCAAGGCATTAATAGGTTCCATTTCAGGTACTCCATCCATGGAAGATAGACGGTAAGCCCCAGATCCATATTTATGAGTAACCACGTATGGACCCATCCAGTTAGGAGCAAACTTACCACGCTGACTCCTTTCTAGTGTAGTGACATTTTGGTTTTCTTTAAGAACAAGATCACCAACTTTGAAGTCACGGTGCTGCAAGTGTTTGTTATAAGCATGTTTGACATGCTCAAGATAGACTTGATGATGCTCAAGAGCGTTGAGACGCCGCTCATCTAATAATTCAAGTTGTGCTAGACGATTTTGACGATAATCCTCATCAGAGACAAATTCTCTGAGAGAAACACGAAGAGATGGGATCTGGACTTCCAAAGGAAGAACAATCCTCAGACCCATAGACGAGAGAGAAGGGAGTAGCACCAGTAGGGGTACGAATGCTAGTCTGATAAGCCCAGAGAGCAAAAGGGATATGTAAATGCCAATCCCTACCAGCTCGACTAGTTACCTTTGCGAGGATATTACACAAAGTTTTATTGGAAGCTTCGACCTGGCCATTAGCTTGGGGATAGTATGGAGAAGAAAAGCTGAGTTTGATATTGAAAGCGTCACAGAGGTTTTACAAATCGACGTTCTTGAAAGACTTACTGTTGTCTGTGATGAGTTTGTGTGGAACACCAAAGCGACAAATGATGTGTTGATAGACAAAGTCAACAATCGGTTTAGCTTTTGTTGAAGAAAGAGGAATAGCTTCCACCCACTTAGTAAAGTATTATGTGGCAGTAATGATAGAATGATGACGCTGTGAAGAACGGGGATTGATAAGACCGATGAGATCAAGACCCCATTGCGAAAAAGGCCACAAATCTGTCGCAGGTTGCAAAGCTTGACTAGGGATATGCGTAAGATTGGAATGTTGTTGGCATTTGACACATTTCTTAGTGTATTCGCAACAATCTCGATTAAGAGAAGGCCAATAATAGCCTAAGCGTAAGATGTGTTTAGCTAGGGCCAAACCACTAAAATTTCCACCACAGATACCTTCATGGACCTCCTGGATAGCTTTAGATGACTCAGGGGTTTTGAGGCATCGAAGAAAAATACCATCAAAGCCGCGTTTGTAGAGGATCCCGCCTAGAATAGTATAGCGATTAGCGCGTAGGATAAAAGATCTTCTACCATTGGAAGTCAGATCTGGAGGAAGCACTGAATGAGATAGATAATCAACGATATGTTGATACCACTCATCCTGAGTATTGGTTGTGATGGCATTGATTGAAGTTAGTTGCCTAAGATGAGATGGTTGATCTAATCATTGCACTGCCACATAAAGTCACGAGTCCTCGGTAAAAGGAAGAATAAGCGAGGCTAATGAAGCCATTGTATCTGTGAATCGATTCACAGTGCGAGGAATAGCTTGGATAGTGAATTTATCGAAAGATTGGAGTTGAAAGAGAACGATATCACGATATTTTTGAAGGATGTCATTCTTGCATTGATAGACACCCGTGACTTGATTAACGATGAGTTCAGAGTCACCAAAGATGTCGATATGGCGAGCGCCAAGATTAATGGCATTTTGAAGACCCAAAACAAGAGCTTCATATTCAGCCATATTATTGGTGCACTCAAAGTTTAATTTGTGTGTGACTGGGATAGGCGCACCCCAAGGAGGAATCATCATGAAACCCGCACCTCCCCCTTACTGGCATTTGGATCCATCAAAGAAGAGTTTTACTTTAAATGGAGACAGACCAAAATCAATTTGTTGGATATATTCATCGGGGAATTGAGCAAAGGGGACTTGAGTGTCCGGAAGAGGAGCATCAGCTAATTGATCTGCAATGACCTGACCCTTGATAGACTTTTGCGGGATAAACTCGAGATCAAATTCTGTCATAAGCATGAGCCAACGAGTGATACGATCATTGTGATAAGGCTTCGCATGTATTGTCTTGAGTGGATTGACACTTGTGACAATGTAAGTTTTGTGATTAAGGAGATAGTGACGAAGCTTAGAAGTTGCGAAGAAGAGAGCACAACACAACTTTTCAGCTTCAGAATAACATGTTTCATACTCATGGAGAGTGCAACTGATGTAATAGATGGCTTGTTCTTTACCGCAAGCGTCCCGATGCGAGATCATGGCTCCCAGAGCATGGTCAGTCACAAAGATATAAAGATAGAAAGGCTCCCCCTCGCGTGGAGGTGTAAGCACAGGTGGAGAAAGAAGATAAGCTTTGAGATCATCAAAGGCCTTTTGGCAATGCTCATCCCATTCAAAATGAACATTCTTATGAAGGAGGTGATGAAAAGGTTGACAACGGTCCGACAGTTGCGAGATAAAACGACGCACTAATTGAAGGCATCCTTGAAGACTACGGAGTTTCTTTAAGTTATAAGGGGGAGGCATCTCAAGGATAGATTTTATTTTTTGCGGGGTCTACTTCAATACCCCTAATGGAAATGATAAAGCCTAAGAGTTTACCAGTGAGAATGCAAAACACGCACTTAGATGGATTTAGACGAAGACAAAAGTGAATAAGCCTCTCAAAGAGAGGTGCAAGAATGAAAAGATGATCTTGACGGTGTTTGGATTTACCGAGGATATCGTCGACATAATCTTCCATAGTTTTGTGTAAGAGATCATGGAAGATGTAGGTCATTGCTTGCTAATAGGTTGCTCCTGCATTCTTAAGACCAAAAGGCATGACACGATAACAAAAGGTCCCCCAAGGAGTTATGAAGGAAGTCTTATGTTGGTCCTCTGGTGCGATGAGAATTTGATTATACCCAGAGAAACCATCCATAAGAGAAAGCATCTCATGACCCGCAGTTAAATCCACGAGTTGGTCGATATTAGGTAGAGGAAAATCATCTTTTGGACAAGCAAGATTAAGATCCTCGGAAGTTGGTACAAATTCAAATTTTCCTAGTAGCTTTAGTTACTGGTACTACATTGGAAACCCATTGTGGATAATCGATGGGTTGGATGAAGTTAGCTGAGAGCAAGCGCTGCAACTCTTCTTTAACAAGAAGGGCTACTCTAGGGTGCATTTTACACAATTTTTATTTAACCGGTTTGATGTCGGGAAGAGTAACGATATTGTGGACCACGATATCAGGATCGAGTCCTGGCATATCCTCATATGACCAAGCAAAGGCTTGACGATGGTTGGAAAGAAAAGTGGTAAAGTCTCCTAACTCCTATGGATTAAGGGATTGACCGACCTTAATGATGCGAGGGTCTTTAGAAGTCCCTATATTAAGGTTGACAGTGGCTTCGTTGAGAAGCATAGATGTGTCAGAAGGAATGGTTTTAGGAAGATAGGAATCCTCTGCCCCCAGATAGGTGAGGACAGAATCATCATCCGCACAGTGGATAGTGTTGATAGTAGGAGAGTCATCTCCAACTATTTCAGGGAAAATTAACGGTATGGAAGCGGGCTTGTCATTAGTCTTATAGGTTAGTGGCCCTAAGGAAATGGTATTGACTAAAAAAAAAGTTAGACGGGATGGAAATGGCATCATCCACATCAAGTGATGCTTTCTGACCTAGCAGGAGAAGATGGTTCCTCAATAGGAAGAGGCTCATCGAGAATAGTGATGGTGGCTTTTGAAAGAGGTTTAAATCCTAAACCAAATTTTTGATGTGGCTTGAGAGTTGGAATGGACGTGAGGTCATGCACACCTTGTTCATATTTTCCCAAGCCAAAGCCCTTCCACGCGCATCGATATAAATAAGTTTTTGCAAACGTGGGATTCTGTAGACAATCGAATCCTGCTGAATAGGGCTTGGCCCTAGGAGGAGAATCCAGGTGATAGTGAGGTATATCAAGACCACCGTAAATGAAATTAGTCTGTTGATTGGGCAGACCAATGGTGATGATGCTACCGAGACCTGGCTGATATTCAGGTTGTTTTTCTGGTCTACCATACTCGTTAGGTTTGAGATGGGCATCAAAAGAAAAAAGAGGAAGCTCTCCTAGTGAGAAACACTGCAATGTCTCTTCTAGATTTTGTAAGTCCGGTAGTTTAGTTGTAGGTATGGAAGAGGATGAGGCCTTGTTAGGAGAACAAGCATTCTCCTTTAGAGGGGCAGACCCTGTGGTCATGTTGCATTGTGCGAAGGAAAAGGATCTCCTGGATGAGTATAGATTTTTCCCTCATATTGATATTTTAAGCATCGATGGAGGGTGGATGGGACACAATGCATTGCACAAATCCAGGAGCGTCCGAGGATCATATTGTAGTGGAATTTCCCTTCAACAATGTAAAAGAGTTCGTGAAGCAGCTTCTTACCTACTCGAATGGGCAGGACCACAGTTCCTAAAGTAACTGCTAGCTGATCGTTAAATGATCAAAGAGCGAAAGGTGGGGGTGACACTACGTTCTTTGGTAACTTAAGTTGCTCGAATGTGTGTGAGGAGATGACGTTGAGTGCAGCACCATTGTCAATCATAGTGCATTTTAATGTAGTGTTGTTGATTTGGACTGTGATAAAGAGGGGAGCCTCCAAATCCTCGGAAGAAAGGGAAGGAATTTCTGAATCTTCAAAAGAAAAGGTGGTTGATGGTCTATTCAATCCAACAACCATCTCGAAGGGCTGGGGCTCATCTGAATTCACTGCGATGCGACGTAGATTATCAATCAGAGCCTGGCGATGTTGCGGAGAGGATTGAATGAGGTCAAAAAGAGACATTTTGACCGGAGCCTGGGTGAGTTGTTTCATAACACTCTCCTCAACTGACACGGGAATTTGAGCCCGAGGTGCATCACGAATAGAGACCCGAGGTCTCGGGGCTAATGAGGAAGGAAGAACTCCTTCGGGGGCTGCAGAAATGACAACCCGTGGTCGAGATGTTGTAGATGATGATGGATTATCATACTGTTGGGTTCTAGTGGCGATATGAATTGTGTCAATTTGAGAAGGTGGAAGACCATCCGGAGTGGAATCACTAGAAGTAGAGGTCTGAGTAGATCGTTGGGGCTCAGATGGAGCTAAGATGACAGGAGATACTTGTTCCTCCTCCTCTTCCAGCAAAAGATCACTTTCTTCCAAAAGACCATTGACGACAGATTGAAGAGCTTTACATCCCTTGGTGTCATGACCCGGAGTACGGTGGTAAGCACAAATCAAATCAGAGTTAAACCAGGAAGGTTTTACTCCTTTAGGGTTATAGGGTTTAATCGGAGGAAGAGATATGGATGAAGATTGGATAAGTTGGCGGAGGATTTCAGTATAGAATCCGGTAGACAAAGATGAGGACAGAGATGATGAAGGCACCTCTTTTACTTTAACAGACTGCCGAGGTAAAAGAACCTGCATGTTAGGTTTGACAGTCTCTTTAGGGATCGTCTTATTTTTTCTGACATCTGGAGGAGCAGCTTTGGGCACTTGAGATGGAAGTAAGTGAGACATGATTGATTTCGATGGAGGAGGAGCCCCTAAAATAGATTTTGAAGATGATGGAGATGTGACAAGTGTTGTGGTCTTCAGAGATAAGGGAGGCTGCTTGGTCGAAACTAATGATGATTTAGATAATGTCGATTTAGATGAGGGAGGAGCTCCCAAAGTAGGTTTGGTTGGAGGAACAGAGGGTGCCCTGGTTTTCAGGTAACGAAGATGATGATTTTGATAAAAGAGGTGACGTCTTTCTAGTAGGTAAGTCCACTTTTCGAGGTGCTGGTGAAGAATGTGTTGTAGAAGAAGATGATGGTTTTGATAAGTTTGCAGAAGAAGACGTCTTCTCAGTGGACAAATCCAATCTTTTATGAGGCGCAGAGAGAGATTTTTGTGGGAAAGCACCAAGAGTCTTGATGGTTCGAAATATGGGATTTCCTTTTTCAGGGATGGTGACAATTTCAACCGCATAAGGTGATTGTAACCTTTTCAGGGGGAAGCAAATGGGGAGGTACTGATGATGCAACGTTAGGTTTCAGTTGTCTTGGTCTAAGTTCAGGCACCAAGAGTGTGGGTGCTGGTGCTACTTCTTTAGATTTTCCCTTAATAGGCAAAGTAGCATCGGTGATGGAAGAAGTGAGTGATGAAGAAGCAGTTCCTTGTAAGGGAGCTACTTCTGGTACAGTAATTATGGGTGAGACTACTGTAGGAAAGAAAACGGGAAGAGTCAAAATTGAAGATGCTTCCGTCGAAGTTGGTACAACTATAGGTACGTTCACCAATGGCATAGTCGCAGCAAAAATGGGAGAAACAGAAGTAGATGTATCCGCGGTGGAAACTCGAAGGGATGTAATTACCTCGAGCATTGAAAGAATATCTGACGATGAGACAGATGAGGATGATACTGTCTCGGGTATGGACGGAAGATCAGACAAAGAAGCAGAGAGAGATGAATCCATATCTAACAATGTTGGAATATTCAAAGATGGGCTATCTGAAGGTGGTGGAATCCCAGTGATTAACGAAGTGGAAGGAGGTTCTGATTCGGTCGATGTGTTCGCAGATGGCTTAGGTTTAGAAGAATATTCTTCAGTAGAGATGAAGCTGATAGTATGAGTGTTTGGTTTTTGAGACTCTGAAGCATCATGGTTCGGGGAATGATTGGGAAAAGGTTGCTTAAAAACATCAAGCGCTTGATTTGGGGGAGCATTTGGGTTATCCAGAATGAGCTCACCTTTATCAATGAATTTCTGGACAAGATTTTTTGAAGGTTTGACATCGTTCAATGTCATGACCTTTGGTTCTATGATAATGATAGAAGTCATTTTCCCTATACCAGAATGGACGTTCTTGGCTTTCATCAATATTCCTAATGGGGGGAAGTTCGATCATGTGAACTTCCAACATTTTCTCCAGGATAGAAGCATATGATTCCCCCAATGAAGTGAAAGATCGAGATGACGAGGATCCTTTTCGAGAGGATGAGGAGTCTCTCCATGGTGTTTGATTAGAAGTGTTATCGACTCGTGATGTTTTTAATATGATAGCATTGGTGGATCCCTGATTCTTGTCTTTAGAAGTGGAAGGGTTTGATTTTGTAAACCGAGAAAAATCTGGTTTAGTTTTAGAACGAAGTTTTAACTTCCCTTGTTCAATGGCGCGAGATTCAAGTTTGCGTGCCATCGTAAAGGCTTCTTCGAATGTATGAAAGGTTTGGATTCTTAAGGTAGAGGAAATATGATTAGCACAGGATCGAGTAAATAACTCGATCTGTTGAGATTGAGGAAGGGAGAAAGACAATTGGTTTATTATCCCTCTCCAACGAGCGAAAAAGTCTGCAATAGACTCATCATCAAATTGACGAATGTTATAAAGATCTGTAATCGAGATCTTATGTGTGATATTTATCGAAAAGTTTTCAACAAACATCTGGGCCAATTGAGAGAAAGAAAACAAGGAATGTTTGGGAATGTTATTATACCAGTCTAAAGCAGGTCCTGCGAGAGACATAGGGAAAGTACGGAGCATAAGCTCCTGATCCTGGACTATAAGGTAGCAAGCATGTTTGAATGCTCGCAGATGCTGTTGAGGGTCCTCTCGACTATGAAATTTTGAAAATTTAGGAAGCTCCCATTGGGGAGGATAAGGCTTAAAAGCCACTGATGGATGAATCGGCTCATTGCATACTTCTTCAAAAGAGTATGAGGGACGAGCTCCTTTGGTGGAGGCTTCTAAGTCTGCGATTTTCTTGAAAATAATTTGGACCACGTCAGATTGAGGAGGAGGCATGGTGGCATGTCCTATATAAGAAGCAAATGGTGGATGTTGTTGAGGCGTCAACAGGGGATTCATCTGTTGATTAACAGGATGATAAGAGGAGTAACCAGGCATTCTGGGTGACACCTGGTGCGGTATTTGTTGTGAAGGAGCCTGTGTATAGACAGGCTGTGAGATGACGAGTGGTTGAGAAAAAGAAGGTTGGATGACAGACGAAGCCTGTGATTGGTGGACTCCTATGCTTGTTGACTGAATCGGAATGGATTGAGGAACATGGGTGTCGATTTGATTGGACATGGTGGGGAATAAGGTCTGAAAGAGGCTTTTTACTGCTGGATTAGTTATTAAGGGTGCTGACGCTAGAGGATGGGCGAAGGTCACTGTTACTGGAACATTGGAAGAAAAACCAACTGGAGGACGAGAAACAGGAACCAACTGACTCGTTGAAGGAGGTTGACTCATAAAGAGGTACTGACCCTGGGATGCAATGGATGACATAGATGAATTAACAGCAATCTGTGGGTGCGCAGACGTGCCCCATTATAGCCAGAGAAGAGGACTTCTCAGAAGTAGGTTGTGGAATAGTCGAGGTAACTGTGGCGTTAGGAATGGGCAAGACTATTTGAGAACTAGTCGACATGGTCGGTGGAAGAGAAAAAGGAGGCACAGGTGTGCCACCCTCCTCCGTGGTTCGAGGTGAAAAAAAAGGATGCTAACTGTTCTACAAAAGCCTAGGATGGTTCACGAGGGTAATTGTAAACTTGCTGGATTGGTGGTCCCTGATCAGATATTCGAATAGACTTGTGTACTAGGTAGTCCATAAGGGCTACTGGATTGCGATCAAGGAGCACTTGAAATTCAGGATCCCCGCAAGGAACATACTCCATATCAGAAGCGGATGATATTTCTGAAGGACTAGGGGTAGCTGGACGTGATGGGGTTGCTTTGGCCTGATAAAAAGGATTATATGACCAGGATGGGGAACCAACTAACAGTGGTCCCGAGGAAGACCCGGGGGGTGCCGAAACATCCACACTAGTGGTGATCTCGGAGGAAGAAGGGGCCAGTTGAGCCATTCTTCTAGATTGTAATCGAGTGATGACCGTCATAAACAAACCGAAATATAGCGAGAAAAAAGAAGATTGACCTAACTAATGCACAGACAATTCAAGCAGCGTAGGTGATTATCTCTTTTAAAGTTTGATGCTTTTAAGAAAGAAAATGTTAGGGAAGGCTTTTTAGAACAGGAACTACTCAAATAGCCAAACTAAGGATGGTTTGGGGAATGTTTGGTGAGGAGTCCTGAAGGCACTTCAGTAAAAGACCGGTACGTGGCTTGATATAGGGGCCTACCCCCGCACTTCACACACCGCTGCGATAAGGGAGTCGGGTGCTTTGCCAATATATACCAGAACTTCCATGAATTTATAGCATGGCCCGAGTACCGCGTAGGCTCTTCCCCTTGGATATCACTTCCAAGTAGGTGAGGCCAGGGGAGGAATTCTTGTTTAAATGCTTTATACCTAGTGATTTTGGCTTTGTGTGCAAGGGTGAAAAATGAAAATCAAATAGTGTCACTACCGATTTTGATAAATTTTCCAGCCTAATTAAAACTAGATGAAAACACACAACAGAAATGATGAAGAAAGAGTTCCTTTTAAGCACTAAAAATGAAGTGTTTGATTTCGATGAAGACAAGTCAAACAGATTCTTTCCCAAATGTGATTAAATTTCTTTTTAAGCACCAAAATCGAAATGTTCGAATGTGATAGAAAGCAAACAAACAAAGTCTCTTTTTTTTCTCTTTTTTTTTCTTTAGTTCCTAAAAAGGGGAAAACACCGTAAAAGAGAAATACCTGTAGATTTAGCTCTCCAAGGTGTGTGGACTTCAAAAAGCACGTTGTTGAGCTCTTCCCCTCGAACAATCCCATGAACAAGCAAAGTGCTCCGCAAGAAAAGGTTAAGCAAACACACAAACCAACCCAGAAAGATATATCCAGATAATAGCAAAATGAAAAATTTCTATTTAAGGGATTAGAAAAATTTCAAAGAAATAACAATTTTGCATAAAGAGATGGATCAAACATGCAATCTTGAAATCAAAATGAAATATTTACTAATTTTATAAATAGAAATTGGAATTGAAATTTGCAAAAAAGAAATGACCTAACTTTGCAAATTCAGAAATGAAAGAAGCAAGACTGAAACGATGAAAGGAAATGCTTAAGCAGAACTGATAAAAATCAGTGAAGAAAAAGAACAAAGCTCAAAACTAGAAAAGAGATGAACTTACCAATAAGGGACTTTGGTTGGGTCCCACTGGGCGTGCCAGAATGTTGATCAAGAATTTTGCGCTTGTTACCTGTCCAAGTTAATGTACCAAACTAAACACAAAAGCCTTGAAAAACTCAAATAAAATCGATACTTGATGGACAAGATCCGAAGATGTAGACGGATAAGGAAGCCGATGTAGATAAGACAGGCGCACACGAGTGATCTTGCATAGTAGATCCAAGAAACCTGCGAGACACCGATGCTTGACAGAAAAACACCACGTTAAAAGATATTTAGGTGGACTGCCCGAGAAGAGGGTCCGGGAAGCGATAAGCTCCCTCGGCGGATGTCAGTCCACGTTTTCAATTAAGTAAAGAAGCATACATGATAAAAGATGTATGTAAAGGACTGGATTTTCTAATCAAAGTAATAAACATAATCTAAACAGCGGATAGAAAGCAACAGAAAATAGGAAACTGTGAAAACAATGCTGGATTTGTGTTACCTGAGTTCTTTTACCTGTCTGCAGGATGATCGGCATCGATTATGTAAAATCGGCATCGACTTGTTCAGATCGGCGTCGACTGATATAGATCGGTGTCGACTTGTTTTGATCGGTGTCGATCCGAGACAAACTGCAAGAAGGTTTGGGAAACGGAAAATGCAGGCAAGGTCGTCAACGTCCGCTGGATCTGCAGAAGCCGTAGAGATACTGGAAAATCTCCACCTGTGCTTAGATGCAAGAACAGGGTCACCAAGAGGTCAATGAAGACTCACGATGTTGATGTGGTAGGAGCAGAGTAACGGTACTCCTCTCAGGGATTGGTTTGGATAGGATTCACTCTCACTTGATAGATGATGCTCAGACTAGATGCTCAAAAATCTCTCATTCTCCTTGTCTAATTCACTGTCTATCTCACCGTCTGACTGTCTCTCTCACAATCTGTGTCTAACCAGAACTGAGTTCTAGGCTTCTATTTGTAATCGGCGTCGACCGAGATTAAATCGGTGCCGTTCCGAAAAATCGGCGTTGACTGAGTACCGGTCGACGCCGATCATGGAACATACTCCCGAAATGGCCAAAAGGAGCAATTTATGGAAAGATGAGAGTGATCCCTCCACCTCAAATACAGGAAATATCTCGCTGCTTGGTTTGGGAGGAGGAGAAATAGAGGGAATATATGGATAGAATAGATATGGGGTAGATAAGTGGTTAGGATACATGTAAAAAGGTGTAATTAAATAGTTAATATTTAATTACTCACAGGTAAAACATAATGGGGTGAATTAAACTTAGGATAGGTGTTTAAATCACAAATTGAATAATACCCCAAGGGGGCAGTGTGTAATGCAAATGTGCCCCAGGTTACCCGAGAGGGTAAACGAATGTGAGGGACACGAAATTGGGTAACCAATTTTAGGTGTCTACAACAGCTTTCCACACACGTTATGGGAATTATGAGTTCACAATTGTCTCATTTGGTTTGACCAATGCCCCAGCTGTCTTCATGAGCCTCATGAATGGAGTATTCATGACCTTTCTAGATCACTTTGTCTTAGTGTTCCTAGATGATATATTTATATATTCTCATTCTGAGGAGGAAAATGAAGAGCATTTGAGACAACTACTACAGGTTTTGAGAGAGAAGAAGTTGTATGGGAACTTGTAAAAAATGTAGCTTCTTTCAAACAGAGATTCAGTACTTGGTCACATCATATTAGGCGAGGGTATCTCAGTAGATCCCTCTAAGATATAGGCTATCATGGATTGGCTAGCACCCACATCAGTTTACCAAGGTGAGGAATTTCATGGGTCTAGCCAGTTACTAGTGCAGATTTGTTCATGACTTTTCCAAGATTGTTCATCATATTACTTCTCTTCAGAGAAAAGGGAAGAAATTTGATTGGTCAAAAAAGTGTAAGCAAGCCTTTCAGTCGCTTAAGGAAAAGTTAACAATGGTGCCTATCTTATCAATTCCAGACCCTACAGAGGATTTTGTTGTTTGTATTGATGCATCACTAGAGGTTTTGGGAGTAGTTCTTATACATGAGCATCAGGTTATTACCTTCGAGTCACATAAGCTCAATGACTACAATCTTAACTATCCTACCCATGACTTGGAGCTTACAGCAGTTGTTCATGCTCTTGTGCATTGGCAAAATTTCATTTTGGGTAGACCTTTGATTTTGAGGACTGATCACCATAGTTTGCAACATATCTTCTCACAGATAAACCTCAACACTCTTCAACGATGTTAGATGGAGTTCCTATCTAAGTACGACACAGAGATGCAGTATATAAAATGGAAGGAAAATGTCACTACATATGCACTTAGTAGATGATGACATATGCTTGCTTCATTGACACTGCAGTCATATTTGAGAGGCAGTATTCTTCAACATCTTCCCATAAGATAGGTTTTATTAGGGTGCTAGACAAATGTTGGAGTCACAGATTTATTTAGAGCATAGATATTCATGATGCATTTTAGAAGCAAATGGTTTACTTCGGTTCCATAAGTGCATCTATTTGCCTAAGTCTGGTGATCTACGTAGCTTCATCCTTTCAAAGGCTCATCGAGCCCCATGTACATCACATATAGGAGTGAAGAAAGTGCATGTTGATCTAAAAGAGTTATATTATTGGCCTAGTCTTTGACGGGACATAGCATATTTTTTTGCATGTTAGCTTGAGTGCCAAAGGGTCAAGGCAAAGCATTCTCATCCCACAGGACTCTTACATCCTCATGATATTCCCGAGTGGAAATGGGATGTGATCTCCATGGATTTTATAGTAGGACTCCCTATGTCTTCTTATCATCATGATGTTGTTATGGTCACTATAAATAAGTTGACCAAGGTTGTGCATTTATCGCCAACCAAGGTCACCTATAATGCATAGGTAATCACCAAAGTACTTATGGATGACATTGTTAGATTGTATGGGATTATGAAGACCATCATCAATGGCAGGGTTACCATTTACACTTTAGTTTTTTGGAATTCCTTTCAAGTCGCTCTGGGGACATAGATTAATTTCATCTCAGCATATCCACTAGAGACAAATGAACAAATGGAGAGGGTTAATCAGGTATTGGAGGACATGTTGAGGATGTATGTGATGGACTAGCTGAAGAAGTGGGAAGATTATTTTCATTTAGTTGAGTTTACATACAACAACAGCTATCATAGTTCCATTTGTATGGCTCCCTACCAGTCTTTATATGGATGACCTTACAAGACACCTCTGAGTTAGGACAGACTAGAAGAAAGGATTATTCAGGGACCATCTTACCTACAAGACTTAGAGTAACAAGTAGATCTAATTAGACAGTGTCTTGAGCAGGCTAGAGCATGCTAGAAGGTTTATGGATACACCAAGAGGACTGATCATCACTTCTCAGTGGGTTACAAAGTATTCTTGAAAGTTTGTCCACATGAGATTCCAATTCTCTATGGAAAGGGTTCTAAGCTATAGCCTCATTTTGTGGGGCCTTTTGATATTTTAGAGGTTATCGGTCCAGTTGCCTATCACCTAGCTTTACCACCATGCCTTGCACGGTCCCACGATGTATTTCATGTTTTTGTAGTATGTAGATATATACCTAATGTTTCTCATGTTTTGGATTATTCAGCATTACAGGTAGAGGACGGAGGGCAGTGGAGACTGAAGCCCATACGTATACTAGAGCACCAGAGGTTGGTATTTTGGGGTCGAGACTTGGACCAGGATAGAGTGTAGTGGGACAGATATGATGAGACAACAGCTACCTAGGAGGATGCTACACCATTAAGGGCTACATATCCCTATCTCTTTCAGTGACTTCTAGGAAGAAGTCTAATTTTAGGAGAGGGGGATGTAGTGCCCACATTTTTATAGCCTCAGTTACCTGTTGACTTCTTTATTCATAGACATGATTTGACAGGAATTTGATATATTTTGGACATTATGTTAGGATATTTGACCTCCTTTGACATGTACGGATATTTGGGCACGTAACACCAATTTGACTTGATTAGTATTTCACACATTTTTATTTGATGTTGTGGATACTAGCTTATTACGATGTTAGTTGGACCTAATTGATATATGTTGGATACTTTGCTTAGTCGCATATCTGGATTATATGGATGTATGTCATTTATATTTATCTCTATGGCTAACTCATGGTAAACTGTGTGTAATTGATCATGTTTTTACACTTACAATTCTATGATGATGTTAGGATATCATAGATTTCATTAATCACTTATTGAGCAGTTGATTTACATTGTATCGAACAGGTATGTTTAATGTGTGCAATGAGTGTGCAAGTGATAGGTCACGGGAGAACGTGGGTTTTAGGGTGGCTACACAAATTGTGCACAAGTGGCTCACAGGGATGAGCCCTAACCATGTTATTTGTATGAGGCCTTAGTATTAGATTTCATTATTTTGGGCACCATGAGTGACCCTCAGTTATAACGTAGTATGTCATGTAAAATTATTCTTGTTTAGGATGTTTTATTTTGTTAAGTAAACTTGGTTTGGGGACTTAATGGTCCCCACTTGCTTTAAGTTTGGTATTTGGTTAATTGTGTATTACTTAGAGAGGATTAGGGTCACATGTGAACCCTTGGGTGGGCCCCACATCCTCTACTCTTGTGCCCAAATGTGTGAAACCCGAAATTGGGTTATTTATGGCATTTTAAGTGACCCCTTTTAAGTTTGGGAGTTCACTTAGCATGAAAATAAGCCCTTGGACCCTACTTAATAGGTAGGGAGCTTAATTTTAAGGCGTAAAGGGAGATTCCCTCCCATTTTTCCTCTCTTTGGTCACCATCAATGTAAGATGGATTGGTATGTGTGTTTTGTAGAAAGTTGCACAATCTTGTTTTACTTTCATTTTGGGCATTTTGGAAAGGGAGTGTTAAAAGTGAATTCATATGTTCTACTTTTTATTTTGGAATCTTTGACTTGTAGGAAAAAGAGGGTTGACACATGTCACCCCCTCACTGGTGAGGAAATTTATTGGCTTCTCTTCAAATTCTCCCTCATGGGGGAGAAATAGAAAAAAAAATAGTTTTTCTTCGAGCTTGGAGATTTTGGGGAGCTAGAGCTTGTTTGGATAAGGAAGTGGAAAAGCTTAGAGTGTTGGAGAGATTTTTTGAGGTAGGATCCTTGATCTCATTCTATGTTTATGTCATGCTAGATCTTAGCCTTTCTTATATGTGAAAATGTGTGTTTTGTTTGTGTGTTGTTGCTTGAGTATGTTTTTATGTTTCTATTTTTTCTCCATCCATCATATGGCTTGATGGATTTTAGATTTTATGAGGGAAAAGAGATGGATTTTCCCTCCCAACCCTCATGGCTTGATGGGCAAGGCATTTAGGTTATTGTTACTCTCCTCATATGTTTTGAGGTGGGGAAGGTGGTTCATATGGTTTGGAATCCCCTTCCCCATTCTTGGAGAGGAAACCCAATGGGTTTGAAAATCCTCCCAAGAAGGATTTTGGTGAATGGGTGGAGCAATAAGGAGGGTTTGTTGATTTGGAGGAATAAGGAGATTGTGAATATTCTAGTTTTGTTCATCCTATGGTTGGATCACACTTTTGGCACTTGGGATATCTCATATTCTCTTCCCCATTTCGGAGGGAGAATATAGTTTTCTCCTCCTTTCCTTGTTTGAAAAATTTGGTGTTTTAAATTGTGTTTGGTTTTTTTTTAATGTGAAAATATAATTTTTTTATGTCTCCCTACATATTTTACACAATTGTGGAAGTTATCTCTCTCTCCCATGGGATTGGAGGAGGCTAGCATGTCTTCCAACCTTGTAAAGGCATGTAATGATGCCTAAAGGTTGGGTGGTAAAACAAGTTTTTTTTCTCCTTGTGTTGGTTCATTAAAAGACACTCAAAGTTGGATCTCAAGTTATAAGATGGTTGGAGTTCCTAATATCTTGGTTTCTCATTTTTATCGCCGAATCTTGTGAACATCATCCTCATTATAACTTTTTGGTTATGACTATGTGGGAGTTTTTCCTTGTCTTTGAAAATCCCCTTTTTGTATTTGGTATCACTTGTAAACTTGAGTCACTTTTTCTTCCACAATATTCCTTAATTCTTGTCAAGAAGTTTGAAATAAGGTTACTTGAGTATTTCATGTATTGTGTAAATATATTAGATTTGTGAGCTTAAGCCCTTAAAAATGAAAGCTTGTAAAATAGTTGATATTCTTATGGATTGATGGAACCTCTTTTTGAAAGAAATTTTTTTTATTGGAAATATAGTTATTCTTGTCATGAATCTCCTTCTTGTCAAATCTTGTAACATTATTGAGTTGAAAATAAAATACCATTCTTGAAATACATCTCTTCTTGTAATTTTTGTAATTTAGTTAATAGAATAAAACTAGTGTTACTATATTTCCTTGCTAACTTGACAAATGGTTTTATTAGTAAGTCAAGTGTGATTATACATCATCCTTCGCTAAGTTTAAAAAATTTTTCCAAGCCTCTTCCCTTAGTTGAAATTGATTTCCTAAAATCTTTTGCTTTTATCACATAAAAATTAAATTATCTTAATGTGAGTATATTGGAAAGGATTATTGGATCTCATATCTAATAGCAATGCCTAAACTTATCCTATTTTTGTCCAACTTGGATGATTTATTATTCATGTGTAATATAAATATACATATATATTAAATATTGTTATATTTTATGATATAACTATGTTATACTCCTATAATAAAAATATAGGGAAAACATTGAAGTTGTATTCCCCACAAAAATAACAACCATTATATATTACTTCATAACTTGGAACATTTTTTTAACATTGCAGATGATATAAATATCTCAAAATGTATCTAATAAAGTTATATTCTATAATATAACTATATTATATATTAAAATATAACTATCATATATATAAAACATAACTATGTTATATATTAATTAATATATCAGTATAGTTATATGTCTGTTTATAATATTCTAATATATATTATATTATATATTAATAGATATAAGTTTATATATATAATATATTACTAAATCTAAATAAAATAATAACAAAACAAAATAAATAAAGTAAAAAAAACTATGTGAGAGTTTTTAAATAGTGTAAAGCAAAAAAAAGAGAGAAGAAAGTGGGGGAGGATCGAACCCCTCTCCACACTCACCTGTGCAACCATATGGCTCACCCTCCCACCGTCCACCATGCCTCTCTCCCTCAACACAGTTAAACCCTATACACCATCTCCCTCACCATATCCGCCCTCCAAATTTCTAAACCTCCCTCAAATTTACTAAAATTTGCATTTTTTTAGTACGGTTTTGTAATATAAATTCATTTTTTATTTGGGTTATAGATACCACTGTGTGTGTGTGTGTGTGTGTGTGTGTGTGTGTGTGTGTGTGTGTGTGTGTGTGTGTGTGTGTGTGTGTGTGTGTGTGTGTGTGTGTGTGTGTGTGTGATGTGTGTGTGTGTGATATATATATATCATGCATAATTGTCATTTTCTACCAAAGAAATTATAAGGGCATTATTCATACCCAACCTCTACACAAAAAAGATAATAATAAACAAATAAGGAAACCATATGGAGGTTATTCAAAAATCCCATTAAAGCAAACTTCCAAGATCCTCCTCAACCTGCACCTACAAAAGAAAAAACAACACAAAATGAGAAGAGGAGTAGAAAAGAAAAGGAAAAACACATAAGGATGTTTAGGGAAACTTTAGGTTAAGATTGAAATTTATGGCCAAGATTAAATTGATCCTAGGGTACATATGTGACCCTACATACTTGTAAGTCAAAGTCATTTTAGGGGAATGGGAGAATAAATTGAAAGGGGTGTGTATTTACAAGTGGTGACTCTAGTAAACCTTATAGATATAAATAATTTAATTTGGTATGGGACAAGAGATTATTTACTTTGCGTAAATTAAAATTGTATGAATTAATTATTAACATGAAACGGTTAAGAAAAGTATTAGTATTAATTAATCATTTCAAAAAAATACACCCAAATTTTCTAGATGTATTTTGGTGTGGTTTCCTGTGTCCCAAGGGGGAATTACAGCCAACTCCCATCACTTAGTTGTTTATAACTTTTACAACTCCCATCACTCAAGGAAAGACCAGAATTATAATATCCCCTCCTGATGATTTATTCTTCCATTAAGCACATCTCAATCTGATACAAAATTAGTGAAGTATGGACAGAGTTGCAGAGATTAAACACTAATAATCATCATTAATTTCTATCACACACTTCTTACAAATATAGAATGTATGAGGCTCCTATAAATTAGGAGGTAGGTTAAACAACACACCCCGTATAACTCCAAATAAAAAACCACTAATATAAGTACGTAATATTGTTATTATATACAACAATATTACTTAACGAACACCCAAATATAACATTTTACAAATAACTTATAACCATACTAACAAAATATTAAATACTATAATTCCTAACAGTTAGTCTTGCTATTTGGATATGTTGTACCTTACTCGATGGTCTTTTTCCATTTTCATAATTTTGGGTTATTTTGGGTCTCTCCCTTGGGTCTCGCAGAGCCTAAAGAGTAGGGAGTTAACCACCTCCTCCTTTTTTGGCCTTGAATCAAGTTTGATTTGATAAGGAATTCTTCACTGTGATGATACACCTTTGTTCTTTACTCCAAATCCTAAAGGGTACATATTTGGGATCCAAAAAATTAGTGTCATTGTTAGGGAATATTTTGTTCACTAATTTATTCAATATACTCCTCACATTTACATTATATTTTTGGGTTTTTTTCTTTATTTTCATTCTAAGCTAATCTTGGTTTTATTTTTAATATCTATTCCATTTGTAGTTTATTTTCATTTTGGATTGGATAATTTATTTTATCTCGTCAACTTTGCTAATAAATTGGCATTAATGTCGGGGAGTGTGCCAATTACGATTTCATAGTTTCATTTTGTGTGTTATAAAGTATTTTGTTCTAAATAGTATGTAGTTCCACGTATTATGTTGTTACATTTAAATCACGTATTTTTGATATTATTTTTGTAATTCATAATGTGATACATTTATTCGCATTGAATTCCACTTATTATCTTGGAATTATTTCAAATAGTTTGTTTGACTTTCTTACTACTACATTCAAAAATATAGTTTTTTTAACTCTCATACATATAGTATTTTTAGTCCATAGATTGATGATAAAATGTGCTAGACATACAAATTATCCTCTTAATATTGTATTAAATTGCAGTGTCAAAGTTTATTCTGAGTAGAGGGACTATGTAAAAGTATTTTGTTGTTCCGCCTAGTATGTTTTTATCTATGAAACTTGTATTCTGGATATTTATTTTACAATGCATAGTGTGATGAATTCATTCAAAGTGATTTCCATAAATTATTTTGGAATAATTTATAATGTGTTGTTTGATGCTTTGATTACAATAATTCAATATTGTATTGTGTTATTAGTCATGATAATGATGATCCAACAAGTTAATCGTACATATTATACTCATTATACAATATAAAACTACAATTTCAAATTTTTGTGTGTAAAGGGTATAGATTTCAAAGTAACATGGTGATCCACATAATATGATGCCTCAAAAAATTAGATTTTCAATATTTTTTGCAATTGATAATGTGATGATTATTGGCATGTATGTATGTCATGAATCCTATTTACGTGAGTTGTTTATTAACAACATCACATAGTAAAACAAAATTATATTCTCACATAGTAACCCACACAAATGGAGCACTAACACATATATTTCCTAACATTCCCTCCTTACTGAAAACATGGTAGAAAAACTTTCACACATTCAATAGTAGTATGCATGACTCTGGTGGCATGCCCATTCTCGTGGCTCATGACCATGATACGAATGAAAGTTAATTCTCTCATCATCCTTCCATGGTTTTCAACATGTTTACCATAAAATTAATCATGAACAAGAACCCATCAACTATTCTCCTCATGTTGTTTTTTGGATTTATACGAACCTTTTCAAGATCCATGATCTGCATCACCAATGCTTTTTCTCTCTCACTCCATCTTTACATTAAGGAAAAGTATAGTAATTTCTCACAAATGAATAGATTTTACATTACATCGCATAAGAACAACAATTTTCTCAATTGTAACCATCATTTTCAACCTTTTCCACTCGATCACCACTGAAAGTTACCCTTAACTTTAGTTGATTTGGTACATAATGGAAATGGAATATTGGTGTTATATTCCTCCCCCACAAGGAAAAATATAGGAACTCCTCACATAGGAATAGATTTAACATTACATCACATAAGAACAACAATGTTCTCAATTATAACCATTTTTTCGACCTTTTCCACTCGATCTCAAACAATATAAGAAACTTCCACTACCACTGAAAGATACCCTTAAATTTATCCGATTTGGTACATAATGGAAAAGTAATATTGGAATATTTACAATGGATAATGTGATTAACTTAAGTTTTATAATTCTTCACCTTCATC
Organism: Taxus chinensis; assembly: GCA_019776745.2. Lineage (NCBI taxonomy): Eukaryota > Viridiplantae > Streptophyta > Pinopsida > Cupressales > Taxaceae > Taxus > Taxus chinensis. The sequence continues at coordinate 744,867,656 of CM034147.1, read as the reverse complement.
ATAGGTTGTTTGATATCCTCATCCATGTGCTCAGAAGGAATAGAAGACGTATTGCCTCGAGGATTATCAATCCCTGGAGGAACATCTCCCTATGAAATCAAAATATATCATCTTATTAGATGCTTGTTTAGAATAACTATGAAGAAACAAAACAAAAAACTTGTAAAATACAAACTACTTACCAACAACATGGTTACATCCATTGTGAATTGTGTTGAATACTTACATGTCATAGGATGTGAAGCGATCATATGAAAAGAGAACAAATACATAATTATCATCCCAAAAAATATTATGTACTATAATATGAAATACAATTAATGTTCACAAATTATTATATTACCGTCTCAACTTTATTGTATTGTCTCAATGCATAAGAATGCATTTTGAACTTGGGTGAGAAAACATTGAGATTCTCTATGTTTCCTTTAAGTGCACCATTATAATTGCCCCTAGAGCGAAGCATTCTAATACAAGATAAACTGAAAGAGATGGTACATGAACTATTTTATTTTTATTTTACATTGATATTTGAAGAATTATGCACAATAAAACATTTTTAATGGAGTTAACTATATAAATTGTTTTCTAACATTTTGAAAAAATCACTTTGTTATTCAAGATTGAATAATAAACTATAGTTATCTCCAATTCTTAACATGTCTTTAATTTTTCGTATATTATAAATGAAATTTTTATTGTAAGTGTGTTACAAAATAATATAGAAATAATGCATCAAAACAATAACAGTACATTATGAAAAGAACATTGAACTTCCAAGTATAAATGCATACAATTATATTGTGTTTTCTTGTTCATAACATGAGTTTATAATAGAAAATGATATATTATATCAAACAAAAGAGAAAAATTTATTTTCAAAATAAGTGCATTGCACATTTTAAAAGTACATAATGACTTAGTGTGTGTAACAAAGTTCGGTGTAGGCATCCCCACTACAATCATTGTCACACTCGTCTGAGTCGTGGTGTGTTGTTCTCCATTGTTCATACCTATATTCATCAAGTTATTCTAACAGGAAGTCAACATTATCCCACTAATCAAGGATATTTACAGATAAGCCTGGTCATTTTCCATCCAAAGGTGGTTGTATGAAAAGTGTGATCTCATGGTACCACCCAAAGTATTCTCATAAATCTACTACAGGGAGATTTTCATCAATCCATATTCCACTAACTATGTTTATCCAAGTGAGCTAAGGTTCAAAGACAATATAAACAACCATGTCATACATGATCAACATATCTCCCACCTCCATATTTTAAAGGGACCATTCTCTATTAAAGATACAGAATTTCAACCATTTTTCTCTATTTGGTCCAATATCGAATGGGGGTGGAAACGTTGTAAAATTTGTCAAAATTATGGAGGCATTATGAAGTTCCTAAGCTTCCATGGTTGAGATGATTCGTAAAAGGATCCACATTCTATTTTTCCAATCATCCATCTACACAATATTTAACAGAAAATCCATACAGACACCATATTCATATATCTAAATTGATTTTCAAAATAAAATATATTGAAATAATAATGCAAACAAAATTAATTATCATCCTTGTAAAATTAATTAAGAAATCATACGTCAATTGTTTGGGTGATTGGAACTAAGGAAATTTCGATTAAAACTTTAGTCTTAACATGAATTTAACATACATGATAAGAATGAAAATAAACTAACCATATCTATAAGAAATAGAGGTGGAAAACCTAATTACAATACATATAATAGTGTTATTGGTACAATGTAAAAGATATATTTTCAAAGAGATAAGGGTGTGTTTCAAAGGGGTAAGGGGTGAAGCCATTAAACTAAACAGAAGTTTGTAAAATTTTAAAATATTCATTTTCAAATAGAAAAGAACCATTGACACAAGTTTGTCAAAATTAATATTAATAGGAACTATTTTGTGATTATAATAAAATTATCATATTTAATATATTAATTGTAAATATACAATTTAAATAGGAAGATATGTATTTTTAAATGTTAAATAATTAAAATATAGATTTTAAATTTACTTTGTCTAATCTAACAAATAACCTCATAACTACAACCCTTGCTTAAGATATTATAAATTTTCTTTTGAAATATCGTAATGAAAAAACTAGTGTATTAATTGTACCATCCCTAAATATCATTATAAATTATACCATGTCAACGTAGTAAAATAAATTTAAAATTATAAATTATCATTATACATTCAATCAAAATTCAACATAAGAGAAATATCATCAAACCTTAAATCAAAATTGGGTCTAAAAAATTTATCATAGAATTTAAATATAAAAATGAACTTTCATTTATATTAAAACTTCCATGCATCAATTTATTTCCATCCACTGCCACGAGGTTGGTGCGCCTAAATAATTAGTTTTTTTTTTTCCTACAAATTTTATTGTTCAAAAGTACACCACGTTTTTCCAAATTTAGGGAATGTGAATAAATAGGCTAATGTGACTATGTTGATGATAAAGAGCTAACACTACTAGAATTAGGATAATCTATTCACATTGTTACCCACTCATGATTATGTACTCTATTTGACTATATGAGCTTGATTTATTCTAACGTATTAAGTATTCCCTTTTATAACTTGTGACACCATGAAATCTGCATTAGAAATATACACACAGGCATGTGGGTGCCCACACACACATGCACACATACTCAATTTTTAGTTTTTCAATATTTCTTATACTCCTTTCATTCTCCTGCATCAATTATGATCTTTGGTGTAATTTGTATATATATGAAAATATTCATTATTTTCCAACCATTTATAACTAGTGAAATGTGTTTAGGCAGAGCTATCAAATTTTCCAATTTGAAAATTAGACATTAAAGACTCCTCAACACAATCGATAGAGTGGGACACTATCAACTGATGGGATTATCTGAGATTTTTGGTATGGCTCAAAGAAGGGGAGAAAGGATATAATGATTGAATAATGGTTGTTGATGATTTTTATGGTGATCTTATATAGAAAATGTTAATCCTAATCAAAAAATAAATGGTAATTAGAGGTATCTAAAACATCATATGGATTAGACTAGAAGGAGAAAACTTTTCTTAATATAAGAGTGTTAAATACCAAAGTTAAGTATTTAGGGTTTCTCACAAGTGTAAATCCTCAAACATCAAAGTTGTGCTAGTAGGGTGGTGGCTTATTGGAAAGTCATGTTTGATTCTTTATTAATTCTCACCACAAGTATAATATAGTAAAAACCAATATGACTCGTTAATTGGATTATTTAAAGGAAAAATATACATGATTAATTAGATAATAAATGTTGGCAGATGTCCCCTACCCTAGTACTTAGGTTATTTCTAATTTATGTTGGGCTATGGCCCCCTTCTTTTTGTTATCCACATTGCTTTGTAATGTTTATCTTGGCTGTTGAGCCTTTGGTTGTACTCTTGGGTAAGGTCCCTCCCAAACCTTTTACCTTTAATAAACAAAATTAGATAATAAATATCCCAAAATTCAGGATGTGACACTACCTACATTTGGCACTATTGTGATACTTATAATGATTAAGTAGTTCAAGAACGGATATAGCCACTATTTGATTACTCCAAAAAGTATTAATTTTGGTTTTAGAGTACTTGTATTTCCTTTGTTACATGTCGTATGCCTTATTTGGTATACACCTAGGCATGAGAAGAGATGCGTTGATTATGAGATCCGTGTAGACTGAGTTAATTTATAATGTTATTACTCATTCCTTTAGTGTTTTGTTATCTAATATCCCTTTCAAAATGTGTAAATTACATGGGGTATTAGAGGTTATATTTCTTAAGGTTTATCTACACAGGTAGTCGACTATAATTCATTTCTAAGCAATATTTTTTGTTTTGACTTATTTCAAATCTTATATTGTGAATACTCACAAAAAGCATCATAAGTATCATTTGGTTGAGTCAATTTTTTATTTTTGATACTATTTTAAAATAGTATAATTAAACTAAATATATAGTTTATTGATTATATTGTGGATAAATTATAAATAATATTAAGAATAAATTTGGTCAACATACATTAATCATTTATTATATGTAAATACTTATAATGACTATATTTTATCATTCTAAACATGGAATTATTTAAATCCCTATGTTTCACATTGAAAGATTCTAATCATAAAATTATAAGAATAATTTATCACTTAGCTAACAACATTTACTTGATAGTATTTCTAGCTCAAGAATTCTACTTTCAAATACTAAGGACTATTTCAACTACCTACATTTTATACTATGTGGAAAAAAATAGGAAAATAAATTTCTCAAAAAAAGCTAATATGCAATTGACTTCATCCCACTTCAGCATTATTCCAATATTTACAAGACATTGGCTGCATTTGCTCAAAACAACCCTCAAATTTAACCCTAAAATTTAATGTTCGATTTTTACACATTGGGTGAATGAAATTGTGGATTAATTTGTAGAAAACATAGTCAGTTGTCTAAGGTGAAAATATTAAGGGGTTTTTAATTCTCTAGAATTCACAAGTCATCTACATTCTCTAGATGGAATTATTTCATAGCATATGGATGTAAGTGGCCTACACACTCCTTTTTCTAGTTGTGTTATCTAAGAACATGTCATCCTAAAAAGCTATTTTCAAATTGAATGGAACATGAGGGTACAACCACATCAATTCAGACAAAAAGACCTACAATTAATTCATCTCTTTCAACTTGTTTTAATAGAAACATGACATTATTTCCACCTCCATTTATCCTATTGTAGCGATAATTCAATTAATTTCTAGTATGATATTTTGTTTGGCATGAGGATGAGAATATAAGAGCTATAAAAACTAGGTGATTGTGAAGGAAGTGGTGTCTTTTCCCACTAGGATAAAGCTTATGACAATATCTTTCACAAAATTTTCATATGAAACTTTTTTAACAATAAGGATAACATTACCATGAACTGATATAAATTGAGAAAAGAGATCTTGATGAATTGGTTAGAAGGCATGTAAGGACATTTCCATTTTGTAATTCTTCATGAAAGAATTCAAGTGCAATGTAAGACATGAAAGATTTAAAGTACGAGAATATTTTTAAATCATTGAGGGGGGTTTAACTCTAACCATTTCCTATGACATCCAAAACTATTCATCTAGCACTGGGTAAATGGTTTTTTTGTTTCACACCTAAATCATAATAACAATTAATTCCGTACACTTGAACATCAAAAAATTACCCATTGATCATAACATTATCAAACCAAAACCCAAAAAACTTATTTTTTATTTTTTTGGTAAAACCCTAGTGTTGTAACCAAAAATTAAATACATAATCTTATACTATGTGAGGTGTACTTGGATTTAATTTAATGGTACAATTTTAAGCCCTTGTCTTCCTCATGTACACATCCAAGAAATATGATTATTTCCCTTAAATATAAAACTAGTTTTCATAAATAGAATTCAAAAAAAAAAAAAAAAACATGTTTAACCAATTATAATTGTTATATTTGTTTTTAAATGTATTTTCTCGAAAAGGATCACCAATATATAAAGTTATAATTATCATTTTTCTTTGTAGCTTTAGGGGTGATATCATTTCATAATTTATAAATTAAATATTCAAATAAATCATTTTCATACACACACACACACACACACACACACACACACACACACACACACACACACACACACACACACACACACACACACACACACACACTTGAAAAATTATTTTATGTTCTATATTTCAAGTAGGGTGTCACATATTGGGGTTTTAAGGAAAAACACCCATGAATCTATTAATAAATGTATCACCGTTATTTACAAGATTAAATGATAAGAAGAAAGGAAATTATTGTCCAATATAATCTAAATTAGATTCAATGCAAAAAAAAACATGTCATTTCATATTGTTCGAGAAAGAAAAAAAGCATTAATTAACCCAATTATGGGTATCCATTAAATTAAAGGTCTCTTTGGAGTAATATTGGAGTAATGTATGTCTTATAGTACTAATAAAATATAATTCTCTTAATTAAATCTCTTAACTTAGGGATCATCCTTGGTCTACCTATACAATGTATAAAATCTTAATAATGTGGGATAAAATATTTCACATATCTCCACAATGGGTTGACCATGATTATGACAATACAATTTTAAAAAACACTACATACACGACAACAATAGAGGGTAATGAGTTGGAGAATTGTGGATTAAAGGTCATGGAAATTAAAAACAAGTTCACCAAATAATAAATGTTAATATTTCTTCTTATTGTAGCCATATCCTAACAAATCTTCAAATTAAACTCTAAGAATTCTCAAATTTTGGGTTTATCATCCTTTAAGATCATGTTCAATAAAGGGAACCATAACTATTTGAAAAGATCATCATTTTCTACTCCATAAGGTCTATTTAACAAGACCATGATAACCCTAAATCCTTTCTAAATAGTTCCATAGGGAGGTTCAATTTATATATTTGTTTAGCCCTAGATGAGTCAATGGCCCGATCTCTTAAATAAACAAGCATATTACTTTCATTCAAATATTATTGCATTATATCTTAATTGCATGATAAAGTGGGGGAATTAATATTATAAATACCATTAAAAGTGCTTCTTATATAACCATAGCAATGATAGATCCTATAATATTGGAGATGTTTTTCCCATCTTGACGAGTGTATTGTTAGAATATTAGTATTTACATGAGTATTTACTACATGATATTTACAATGTGGTAAATATTATGGTTAGGTTGTTATATTATTTTATAACAATAATGTTATTATTTGATTATACGTGAATTGTGATTGTTGTAACCACACTCGTATATAGGAGGTAGGGGAGATATTTATGGAGGTGGTTTTCCTTAGATATAGGAGCTTCCTCTCTTATATAATTGTATCTCTAATATGCATAATAATACGAGTATGAAATATATTATTATGTTATTATCTTGATTGACTAAATTAAACTTTATATGCGGTACCAGAGCAGTCATATTTTTCTCTGCAAATTCTAAGAATTGTGTGGACATGTCATCACCAATCCGGCACTATGATAATTCTTCATAGGGAACTCTTCGTGCTATGATTATTTACTAATGTACAACTTTTATTTTGGTGGATGAAATCTGGAAACACAACAAAAAACATAACACAAGAATACCATAGACTATGATAAGAAGGAATGATGATAAATCTAAAATATCAGTGTAAATTATAATATCAACATGAAATTTCTACAATCTCACCCATGAGGTACTTCAAGTGTTACTGACTTCACTTGCCTTCCAACAATAACTATGGGAGAAACTTACAATTACACGTCTTAATGGCTTCTTTAACGCACCTTCAAAATGATGGCTTCCTTTACACACTTACTCATACAATATTTCTCACTACTTCCTTCTATGCTAAATGAGGGGGGTGGCCTCTTTATTTATAGAACTTCCAGGCTTATCCATCTTATCTCTAAGATAGGATAAGAAATATACTCTGACGAATCATATTCCATACCTTAACTCTTATCTGTACATGTAAGCTTATCTTTTAAGATAAGATAAACCTTATCATTTCACATGGGTTCCACAATTTTAGACTTTTTACAAATAAAATACACAAAATATTTATGACCTCACTCCTTGTCCTTATTACCAATATAATATTTCTAATTCCTAATCATGTAGACCCTACTTCTCTACTTACCCTAACTTTGACATTTTAACATTACCAGACCACTTATGACAAATATTTACTTTTTACCACAACATTCCTATTGTACTTTTGACTATTACCGTACTATACATTATTGGCAGTGTCGTACTGGCAGCGCCGTTATTTTCTATCAGATGCTAATACTAATTATACTTAACAACATCCTATTCCTAATACATATATTAATGAAATAGAAATTATGGATGAAAATTTTAGTGTCGACAGATACTACTACTATCTAAACGATTGGGCCTCCATTTCCAACACCAAACCAATGTGAAGTTTGATTCCTCATTGTATTTTTGTGGCGTCAGAAAAGACAACATTTTTTTGGATTTGCCATAAGAGGACATGATTAATCTATGCAAATTAAAATCCAAAAGATAGCTATGTGGCTTTGAGATCCTATCCTCTCCTCTGACAGAGGCATGATGCATTATTTCAATGCATGATGCGTTATTTCAACGCATAGATCCATGAATTACTATCTGTTTTCACTTCTAGTCCTCCAGATCTGGTTTAAAATTTCCATTTGAATAACCCCTAGCGAGTTAAATTGATCAATAGGGTCTGGTCAAGTCTCAACCATGTAGAAGACGTCATGGGCTTAGTCATTATGATCTACTTGATTCGATCTGTATTTTAGGTGAGCTCCCAAGCATTCTTAACACACCTAGTCTGATCTTTTGGGACACTTCAAAAACTCACTTGAATCAATTATCCATCTAGTTATTATGTTGATATTCATCGATTTAAGCCAATAAAATATGCACACATACCAAATTCTAACAATTAATTTTTTCCAATAAGTTTCCATAATGATGATAGCGACAAATCAAATTGCCACTGATTGAAAAATAAATGGTAAAGCATATATGTTAAATGGCATCGATCCAACAACATCAATCATTTATACTATATTAATGAATTTAGATGCAGTATTCAAGCTATTTCGATCATAGGGTTGGTTCCCCATGCGAACTCAATATCATGAAACAAAAAAAGTTTTCATTGTTGTCAACACAGTCTAAGCACGCCATATCAATAAACCATTCTTACAAAGAGTGGTATATAATTTGCAACTATGAACTATGTACAAAGAAATATGATATATCTCAACATGTTAGTCTAAGGGACAGTGGGAACTACATATCATGTGCCCATGTTAATCCTAAGACAGTTGGCTAACTCATGTATATTTTCTATATTATGGAGAAATCAAGTCATGTTCAAATATTTTTGATGGAAATGATTTTCACACATGGCAATTTCGAACATATTTATAGTTGAGGAAAGTGAATCCACAAGCTTAGTTGTGATTGATTTTACGTTGAGAGATAACTAAACATAACCGAAAGTTGTTTAGTTGAAGTTTCCAAATTGGATTGAGAATTGAAGATTTTTTTTCCAGATTTTCATGAGTGAGTCATGGCTGAGTTAGAAAGGGGTTACACTTTTTTTTAATTTTAATTCCATATATGATTATGTCTAAATCACCCAGATACAATTTCATGAATAGTTAGATTTTGGAAGAGTATGCATTGATTTTGGATTGCACATGACTTGGAAGCATAGCAATACAATTGAACTCAAGTGCATGATTTGAGTCTCTAATTTGAAGAAGGCGACATCCTCTTGGATTATAATAATAATTTTTAATCCATCTCAAATCAATTAGTTGGAATTAAAATAGATCAACTTGATGATGATGCAAAGGATGTTTTATTGAATAGGATGCCAACAGGATTATTCTAATATAATTTTTACATATAACAAATGAATAATCCTGAATTTATAAGATTTAATTTGATATTAAATTGAAGAAGAAAGAAGAGTGATAATTGTTGCAATAGAATTAATTAAATTGCAATCTACGATATGGAACAATGAAAGAATTTAATGAGTTTTAAAGAACATTTATAATGTGTAGTGGTCAATTTGGAAAGTGTATACAATATTCAACTTGACCTACTGATTTTTGTTATCTATTAATCGGTAATTTCATCTACAAATTATAGGAAAAGAGCACAAGATTTGACTTAGCAAAAAAAATTTACAATACATTTTTGATGAGTGTATGTTCAAGTTGGCAGAATAAATAGGAATAAAACTATTGCTCATGCTAGAAATCAAAGTGATGAATATTTCCACTACCAAGACAAAAATAAGTATTGGAGGATGGAGGCATCGACCCTTGGAGGGAAATGTAGCGCCTCAGGTAGATTTGTCTACAATCAAGCCACACTTGAATTGGTATAATGGCATTTGCTAACCCTAATTTTGTCATGTGGATTTCTAGGATTTTTTATATTATTTTATCTTTGGCATGGAACATATAAGTCATTTGATTTGTCTTAGAGTATGATTCACTATTCGCCTTATGCATACAATTAACCTTAAATTATCCCAACTTTTGTTAAACCATTGTAGAATTTTCATCACAATATTATGTCTAGAAATCATGATGTGAAGGTTCTGGGTAAACTAGGATTAGTCAATTTTGTGAAAAACTCTTAATAAGGAAGAGATAGAGACTAAAATTGTAAGGATTCATTAGGTAAACCTGTATAATAACCAATTGTGAAAGGTTATATGATACACCTGCAACACCAAGTTGGTAAGGTACTGTTGGTACAAGCCGATATGCAAAACCATAAGTGGAATCAATGTGCATTGGCACATGTATGAAGATTTGGGAAAGCATAAATCTTGCATAGTTAAGGAGACTTTATTACATGTACGTACATCAGATTGATGTCCTTACAATAGAATCAACTAATCTAACTAGGATTCACCGTGTAATACACTAAGGGGTCACCAAATGGTTCTATACTCTAACTAGGATATTCCATGAGTATAAATACTAGATGATATCCCCAATCCCATGGCTTACTCCAATTCATAGCCTAGGTTGTTATATTATGTTATAACAATAATGTGAAAATTTGATTATACGTTAGATTGTGGAAGGATCTGGTCACCACTAATAAACGTAAATAGGAGAATATATTTGATACAAATCAGATACCATGTGGAAAGAAGGTTTTCCTTAATATAGGAATCCGCATACCTCTAGAACCAAATAAATTTATTTGGTATCAATGATTATGCGATAAAAATACGGGTATGAAGGATATTATGTCACCTAGTAATTATCTTGATTGAATGAATTAAAAAAGTACCATCATAATAATTTAGGCAAAGAACATGTACTTGATAGCTAGTTCATCACATGGAACTAAAATGTAGTGATGTGTGTGTAATGTGTGTGTGTGTGTGTGTGTGTAATGTGATGTGTCAAATGTGTCATAATAATCCTAATGTGTGTGTGTAACAAATGTCGTCCTGTGTAATGTGTGTGTGTCACATGATTACATCATTTTGGTTGTTATCCTTGGCTCCCAATTATAGAGACAATCATGGATTGAAAACTTTCAACTGACATGTTTCTTGTCAATATGAAGTTATAAGATCCAACATAATGTAGGTGCCATGTTTAATCCAAGTTTAATATTGGTGTACTCTAATTTTCTGGCAAGGAATAGTTGAGAAAACTATTTTTAATTGGTCTTGACAAAATTTCAATGAAAGAAAACAAGTTATTTGAAGATAACTCTAGCATAGCATCACCAGTATTCCCTTGGTGTACTATATTAGAATCCTGACAAAGAAAGATGCTTTTTAATATAAATGCTTGAGAAAACAGGGTTATGTTTTAACTGTGGTGACCAAATATCTTTGGTTGAATTATGTGTGAAGAAAATAAAGTTTATCTATTTTCAAGGATTTCAATGATGAAGAAGTGGATAAATACACAGTCCATCATTAAGGCATAGTTATTAGGAAGACACACTGGTTATTAATCAAATAGATATGTCTATGCACCCATTAAGAAGTCGATTATCGTGCTAATGTTGGTCCAGGCAGTCTATTTTACCCCATAATCCCTCAAGGTATTGGGACTCTTCTTAAATAATTGAAGGTGACCAGTATTCATATGTGGATACTAATGAACATATGTTTACCAACAATAAGTTATGTGCACGCATAGATGTTTGTATGGAATTATCCAATCTCTCACACAAACATATCAAGTTATGGTTGCAGACAGGACATACAATCAATTGTTTCTATTTCAATAATTAGGGATACCTTAATAAACTCACCATGGGAGACTCCCAACTAGATTGCCTCGTGTTTATCCTTCATTCCCACCATGGCTAGAGTAAGCCCCCTTGTATCTTGGGATTCACAATGGATAAATACATTAGAAATGACTTAGATGAATTTTTGGCCATATCTGTTATTCATGCATTTTAATTCAGAGTGTCAAACTAAATTTAGACATCTGATATCAGGATGCATGACTACATCTAGATCTCACCCTAGTTGGTGAGCCCCACAAACTCATTGTGCTATCCACCACTACCCACTTATAAACGAGTCCAGAGGATCTGGTTGATGGCAAAACTATTTTTAACGGTAAACAGAACCAACAAATGAAAAAAACACCAGTTATATCTACATGCAATTCTTGGATGGATACTCGGTAAGTTTTTAGAGATATGTTTAAATGTATCTACCTCTTTAAAGTTTTTCGGGATAATGATCATGACATTCAATTTGTATCATGGATTTAATCACCCACCACCTAACCTTATAGGGGACCCATATATATGTACATAAGAGTGAGATTTAAAAGTATCGATCCATTGAAACAGAAGTCAAAGTATGGCTCAATGGTATCATTCAACATTTTTAAATTTGTTATTCCTCAATCAATAGCGATGGCTGCAAAAGAGGGATGCCATATGGTGCACATGTTCAGTATCCACATGGAATAACAACAACTACACCTAATCAAAGATAAGATCCCCATTTCAGTAATTGAATGGGTAAGTGCGTGGAAATGGGGGACCAAAAGGGGGTCAAAAGTGGACACATTTTTCCTGAAATCAGTGAAACCTAGAACTTCATCTAATAATTTGGCATGCATATGCTCAAAATTTGACAAAGTGATAAGAATAAGTACCGTAGAGCTTAGAATCTAGTTTCTAAACTAGCTATTTTTTTTTTAAATGGTGGAGATTAAGAGGGTCAAATGTGGTGCGTACACAAAGTATGTCTATTTTTGTGTCAAAAAGATAAGAACCTATTGTGTGTGCGCCCCCCCCCCCCTCCCCCCATTTTTTGAGTTCTATAAATTATTTTTCAAATCCCTTTAGTAGAAAGTTAGCTAAGACCATGTACGAGGTCCCACTAATTTTTCATAATTTTTGGATGAATATATAATTTTTTTATTAATTTTCAAAGTGCACACATCCAAAAATGAAATATTTGTGTGTACACCCCCATAACTTTGAGAAAAAAGGTCAATTTTTGTTCTTGTTTTTTTTAGTGCATGTAGAATGGAGTTTAGAAAAAACCACTTTTTTTTTTGAAATTTGGATGAAAAATCATAAATTGTGCACCAAAACGTATGCATAGGTTTTGGCAAGAAAAGAAGGCACTAGTAAAATAAATTATGGATGAAACCCTTAAACTAATCAGGTTTTAGAAAGAATTATATCGTCACCTAAGCTGAAAATGAGCTTGACATCATAGTATAATGTATTTTTGGAATATTATGTTATAATTCATGAGGGTATCGGGGTGTACACATGAGATTTTGGTTGTTTTTTCTAGTAAAACACGGATTTATTCACGGATTACTTGTGGATTACATATTCCAAGCCTTAGGTTTGGATATCCAAGGAAAATCCAAGGGCCTATGGATTGGGAATTTCAAACCCCAATAAGATGAAACATGGGCGCTTTATAACATGCTCTCGTTATAACGCGAGTGCTTTATAACGTGCTCTCGTTATAACACAAGCGCATTATAACGCGCTTGAAACTGAAAGTCAAACACAACAAAACAAAAATAATTTGTGATATTGGTCCCATTGGTCATGGGTTGTCTGCAAATTCCTGCATATTCTTGCACAATTTTATTCTTGTTAACAATTTTATGTTAAATAGAGATTGTTTTGTGAAATATTTAAGCATTATTTGATATATTTAAGTGTGTTTCTATTTTTTATTACATTCCTAACACTCATTAACATTTTTTTGGCAATTGTCTTGTGGTGATAAATATGTTTTTGAGAATTATGGGGAGGAGACCACGAAGGAAAACACTCTAGCAATTGGGAAAACAAAGGAAACAAATGAAAAAAGGGCATGAAAAAATGAAATTTAACACTTATTTAACATAGATTGGAGATGTTTCCAAAGATCATATATCATCCAACAAATCCAATAAATAAGAAAAAAATAAAGAAAACAAGGGAGCGAATGCAAAAATAAGTGAAAAAAAAATCAACGCATGGAGATGAAGGTATGTCATCTCTTCTGAATGAAATTGATGGTGCAACATATCCTCGAACACCAATTGAGTCAATAAATAATGAATATTCAATGAATGATGATGCAATTCCAAATTTAAGCATAGATGTTACACCAAATGACCAACATATTGAAAACACGCACTCTTTACCAAATTATGAAGATGAACGACATATAGAAAATGAACGATATTAATATGATACTAAACAATCATTTCCATTGAAATCACCAATTAAAATTTTGTGAAAAACACCCTAACTTTTACTTGAGATTGATGAAAATATTGTAAACCCAATGACTAATAATATTTTTCAACGCACTTGTAGAAGAAAAGCTAATCACATATGGAAAACATATTTTAATGAATTAAATGAAATAGGTAGGTGTGAATTGTTTGTTGAAATGATAAAAAAATATTAATTATAGACCTAAAATGAAGACACTTGGTCTAAGAACATATAAGATCAACAGTGAAAAATGTATGATAAAAAATCTAATGAATGTATAGGTCCAACCTCACGTGCCAAAGATAGTAATACTACATGGCGTGTTATTACATCAACTTTAGTAAAGCAACAAAAAAATCTTGTTTAGATAGAAAAATAAGTAGTGCACTAAAGATCAATAAGAAAACACTATATAAAGCTCTCGAGTGTCGTGAAAGAATTGAAGATACAAATAACAATGAATTATGGGAATTCTCTAGTAGACTGCCATGAAAAGACAAAGACATAGTTGATGAGTTAAAATAAAAAAATTAGAATTTTGGAAAAATAAAACAAGGGTTTCACCTAATGAAAAAGATGTTTTAAAAAGAAGAATTGGTTCTAGAAACCGTTGATCACATCCTAAAAAAAATTGGATATGACACAAACACAATTTATTAATAAGTTTAAAGAGACTCATCCCGACTTAGAAAGTATTCAAAGGTATTTTGAAATGCCAAAAAAAAATATGTTAAAATAAATCACTCATGGACTACTTGTTGTAGAATACATATTGAATTTGTTATGCATTATGATATTTTTCGGCTTATATGTGTTAATTTGCATACTAAGAATATTTTCCAGGAGTGTATGATAAATGTTCCACCTAAATCAGCAAGAGAGTTCATCTCAATTGTTATTTGTATAAGAGAAGGACAATTTTTTTAATAAGAAATCATGTTTAGAAGGAACATATGATAGTTGTGGTGGTTTGCAACATTTGCAAAGATGTATACACATAGAGAATACACATGTAATCAGAAATGAACTAGTTAGTTTTAGATAGTACAAGTCGGTGGCATACACTTCAAAAGATGGTAAAGAATCCAAGAGGTGGGTAATTGCACCAATCTAGGGGCCAAAATGGGGTCTTAAGTGGATGCATTTTTTTGAAAAATAAAAAACTTCAACTTGTACAAGTTTTTTTAAATAGTTACACTGAAAATTGGAAGATGTTATATAAACATGAATCGTAGAACTTTGAGGATAGTTTCTAAGCTACTAAATTTTATGTAAAATGGATAAGTTTAAGTGGGTAAAATAACTAAAATACCAACTGGGGGTCTTGTTTTTGTTAAAAACATAACAGAGTGACTTTCGTGCACCCCACCATTTAGTATTTTTGAAAACCCTTTAGAAAGATAGCTAGGAGTATCTAGTTTGGGCTCCATTTTGTTTTAGATTTTTTTAGCGAGTATATTGTTTTTATAATTTTTCTAGTACAAAAATTTTAAATTTTGAAAAATAATGAAGCTTCGATTGTGCGCCCCACTAACTACCTCAAAAAAATATCGAATTTTCTTTTTTTGAATATGTATAGAATTAGGCCTAGTTTGGGCTAGTATAATTTGTTTTCAAATTCGATGAGCCAAAAAAAAACACTATAAAAGATAGACATGTTTAGACTGTAAAAAATAGCTATTAAAAGGAATTGTTAGAAAATAAATAATATGGAAACCTTATATTAGTCAGAAAATTTGAAAATTTATATTTTTAAAAAGTAGATAGTATTCTCTACATTGTCATATAATTTTTTGTAAATGAATCGATCAATTTATGATGGCGGAAGAGATATTTTTGCATTTTCCTACAAAAACACATTGTTTGTTGTGTTTTTATAAGTCCATATCTTAGGCTTGGGGATCCAAACCGGATCCCAAGCATTGAGGTGTGGCTTGGAAAAAACGAATACATAAAATGCGTACGCATTATAATGCATACACACTATAACGAGTACGTGTTCTTCATAGTATAAACATTGTATGTGTTTTTGGCATGCTTCCATTTACAAAAATAAATTTTTAAGTATAAGTTTTTCATTTATTATTAGGGTCACTTTGCACCTTATGGAACTAGTCTCAAAACTCTATGAGTCACAGTTTAGAAGATAGTTTTTATAGTATAATCTAGTCATTACATGGGTAATTTTCATGATTTCGAAATTCATCCTAAAGCTTTTAGCGTTTAAATTCTACAATTGAAACCCTAAACATTAGGCCATAAACATAACCCCTAAACTATAAACATTGAGCCCTTAACCCTAAACCTTGAACAATGATCCCTAGACCCTAAAACCTAAACCCTAAACCCTAAACCCTAAATCCTAAACCCTAAGCCCTAAACCTTAAACCTTAAACAGTCAGCCCTTACCTGTGAGCCCTAGACCCTAAACCCTGAGCCTTAAGCCCTAAACCTTGAACCCTAAGCCCTAAACCATGAACCATGATCCCTAAATGATAAACCTTAAACCGTAAAAACTAAATCCTAAACCCTAAATCCTTACCCCTAAACCCTAAACCTTAAACATCAAATCCTAAACCCTAAGCCTTGAACCCTACACCCTTATCCCTAAGCCCTAAAATATAAACCCTAAACCATGTACCCTAAGCCCTAAACCCTAAACCCCAAGCCCTAAACCATAAACATTAAACCTTAAGCCCTAGACGTTAAATCCTAAACCCTAGACCCTAAACACTGAATCCTTAGCCCTAAACCATAAACCTTAAACCATAAACCCTTAACCCTTATACAAAAACCCTAACCATAAACCATAAAACCTTAAAATCTAAACCTTAAACTCTAAACCCTAAACCTAAACCTAAACCCTAAATCATAAACCATAACCCTAAACCCTAAACCTTAAACCCTAAACCATGAGCCCTAAACCCTAAATCCTGAACCATATTTCATCAATATTTCCTAGTCTCATGCCTAGAACCATCACTGAGTCTACTTGTACAACTACCTTATTTATGAGAGGTTGGACGAGTAAGTAAATGGATATTACATCTACCTTCTACCTTGTAATGCATATTACACATGTTTGCTAAACTTATTTTGCCCCACATATAGTTGTACTCTTGAATGTAAATTTCTTCACACTGAAACAAATTTCACATTTGTCATATTTCCATGTATAGTATTATGCAAGCTAGGGTGACCCATTGGAATCTAGAAAAATAACCATCACAATACAAAAATTAATCTTAAAGGAAATAGAAGAAACATAGAGAATATACTAATGTGGAGGTGTAGGATCATAACCAAATTTTATGTAGTATCCTCTCCTCTAGAGAAAGAGAAAGCTCTTATGCTACTGGAATGGATAGAAAATTTTACATAACTTCCTGAAGTGTTCAAAATAAGCATAGAAATAGGGGGAATGGCTAAGAGCACAAAGGGTTTATCAATTTCCTAGTAAATATTTCTTGTTTAGTTTTGAATAGGAGTCACCTGGCCTCGAAATTAGTGACCTTTCATTCATTGATAATTCCTTCAATGATAAATCCATTGATGCTTTCAAAAGCACCTTCAAAAATATAGGGGTAGTCATTAAGCCTAGTGAAGGGTGTGATGTGATTTCCAAACAACTTGAAATTCATATAAATTTAAATTTCATAACACGAATTTACAAATATCTCTATCATTATAAATGGAAGCCAAGTAATGTTGTCTCATTATATCCAAGGATCGAGAACTACTGAGGTTCATAGAAGGATTGGAAATTCAAGAATCAAACATTTGCCTCCTTCAAAATATCAACAGATGAAAGACATCAAATTGTGATGACTCTCTTTAAATGTTCTACCTACGAAGTCAATGAACCCTTTTCAGTTGAATATTCTCTGTCAATACTAATAAGAATGGGTAAGACACAGAACATCACAGTGAGTGAAATATTTCCCATGCGATGGGAAAACAAAGATAGTTATATTAGGTAATATTTCTTTGTACTGAATTGTTCTTGGATATCTTGCATTTGCCTCCTTCACAATATCAATGGATGAAAGGCATCAAATTGTGATGACTTTGTTTGAACATTCTACTTATGAAGTAAATTAACCCTTTTTAGTTGAATACTCTATCAATACTAATAAGAATGGGTAAGACACATAATGTTGCAGTGAGTGAATGGGTGAGCCAAAACCCCGAGCCTTAAATCGTGAGCCCTAAACCCTAACCCTTAAACCATAAACACTAAAAACTAAACCATGAGCCTTAAACCATGTGCCCTAAACCCTAACCCTTGAACCCTCAACCCTAAACCATAAACCCTAAACCCTTAATCCTAAACCCTGAACCCTAAAACCTAAACCATAAACCTCAACCCTAAATACTAAATCCATAGCCCTAAACCATAAAGCATAAACCCCAAACCCTTAACCCTCAACCCTAAATTATACACCCTACACCCTAACCCTCAAACCCTTCACCCTAAATCTTAAACCCTAAACCCTATTTCTACTATCCATAACCCTAAACCCTAAACCATGAGTGTTAAACCCTAAACCATAAACCATAAACCCTAAACCATGAGCCCTAAATCCTAAACCCTAATCCATCAACCCTCAACCCTCAACCCTCAACCCTCAACCCTCAACCCTAAACCTTAAAACCTAAACCCTAAACCCTAAACCCTAAACCTTTAGCTCTAAACCCTAAGCCCTGAACTCTAAGCCTTAAGCCATAAGCCCTGAACCATAAGCCCTAACTGAAAACCTTGAACCCTCAAACTTGAACCCTCAACCCTAAACCATAAACACTAAACCATAAACATTAAACCCTAAACCCTGAGCCCTATACCCTAAACCCTCAACCCTAACCCCTAAACGTTTGACCCTAAGCCCTAAACCCTAAACCTTAAACCCTAAACCCTAAACCCTAAACCCTAAACCATGAGATCCAAACCCTAAACCATGCGCCCATAAACCTAAACATTAAATCCTAAACCCTAAATCCTTATCCTTAAACCATAAACACTTAACCCTAAGGCCAGAGCCCTAAACCCTAAACCCTGAAACCTGATCCCTAAACCCTAAACCCCAAACCCTAAATATTGAGCCCTAAAACCTAAACCTTAAACCCTAAACACCAAATCCTTAAATCTTAAACCATAAACCTTAAATTATAAAAACAAAACCCTAAACCCTAAACTATGAAACCTAAACCCTAAACCATGAGCCTGTAACCCTAAACCCTAAAACATAAAACCTTAACCCTTAACCTTGAGCCATAAACCCTAGACCATAAATTGTGAAACCTAAACCATGATCCCTAAATCCTAAACCCTAAAACTTAAACCGTGAGACCTAAACACTAGACCCTAAACCCTAAATTTTGAGTCCTAAACCCTGACTCTTGAGCTTTAAACCCTAAACCCTAAACCCTAAAACCTAAATCATAAACCCTAACCCAAAGGAAAGTCCTAATAAAATCATTCATCTTGTTTCAGTATGTAGGGAATAGTGTCTAAGGTGATCGATCAACTCATTTAATTTTAATGAGAGACTACTTCCTCTGAAGGCCTAAAGTGAGGATCTCATTTTAGTAAGAAGTAGACAAGCATTATAGATCTTATTCATGGTCACTAAAGTGAATTATGGACCAAATTTCAAAATTAGTACCAATTCAAGCAGTGGTAGGGCCAAAATCCAATCTAGAAGGTCAAAACCCCTAAAAACAACTATATGTTTTCACAAAACAAAGACTGGATACTATATATGGCCTGAAAGTTATAGGTCATTGCTGAAATTTTGAAAATGAGTAAGTACTTACTAGATTATATTTTGAAAAAATATATTCTAGATTATAAATGTCATATCTATGAGACCACTTCCATCACATGCAAAGTGACCCTAACTTCTTATATTTACTAAAATAAATTTAAAATATTCTTATACTTAACATTTATTTTAGTAGATATGGCTGCTCCAATCCCTCCTATACATCATAGAGCTCAAAATGCATACATATTTAATGGCACTAGAAATATGTATGCACTATAATATGAGTGTTTTATAACATTGATGTAGCCTAGAATTCATTGTAAATACCCAAGGAGATTTGGAACATCACTCAACCCGAGCTGAGTGCTCACCCGAAGCGTGCAAAGGTGTTAGGTCCCTCTTAAGAGTTGCTTGTATAGAATGGTAGAATGATGATGCATTTAAATATTTAGATTCATAACAGATAGTAAACAATCCAAAGTGCATAAACTAGGTCTAGGTATAGAGTATATGAAATTTCGACTAAAAATTTACTATAATAAGATTTACCATGCAAGAACTAGATTCAGTCATGTTTGACACCATTATCCAGCAGATATGATCCATTATATTAAATATTGTAAACCACAAAAGTTTCATCCATTACAAAATTATCATCATGAGTCTTGCACGCGACAAAACCAATAGCATAACTCTACAATAATTAGGGCCCTCTAAACTATGCAAATTAATACATATATATAGGGGCGGGGACTTACCCTTCACCACCCCTACACCTTCATAAAATAGGCTACATGTGAATAATAGCCATGTGCCTTTACAAGAGGATACAAAAACATATAAGTACTCTAACAATAGACTTCTTATAGTTAACTCCAAGTAGAAATCCTATTATTAGAGTAAACTACAAATGGCGCTCTAACTGACGCTTGTTCCCAAAATATCCTTGTGTGAACCAAAAGTCTTCATGTCTTTGCACGCTCCGCACTCCATGTCCGAAAAATAGCTTGGACCTGTAAAATGTCTAAGTTTTGAATTCAAACTATTCTGGCATGCGCTTGTTTTAATATATTTTTACACCTTCGAATGCGTCGTGTTCCCACGTGCCCATCCCTTATGAGTTTTCACCTTTGAGAAATATTCCATCTGCTCAACATTACCCCACATTAAATACATTTCTACCCCGGAAATGGGTAATTCCATCTTATCTCTCAAATAATAAAGAATAATGAATAAATAAATAAGTTAAGAACTTTACAAAAAGAATGTAGTTATATTTTGCAGTTCCTTCTTCTATTGGTAGGATCAACTCTGAATATTCATTCTTAAGCTCTACCTCCAATGTTTTCCAATCACTCAGTGTGTCTCTTGTTTTATCTGGGATGTCTATCACTATGGCATCCACTTTATCCTAAGTCATCTTTTCTTTCTCATTCTGCAAAACTTGGACAATATTAGCCATACCTGACACCATTCCTTCCATGAGATCCATTTTCTATGCTATAAGCTTCCCAATTTCATTTATTTGAGTGGGTCTTGGGTTGTTGTGAGGGATTCACTCTTTTGTTTTACTAAAGCCATCATTTCTATGTGCCCAAGTGTCTCATCCTTCATGGCTTTCAAAACTTCATTATTTTCTGCAATAGTCCTTATCCTAATTATTGTGTCTAGCACTACCCACATATTTAGAGCTTGGTTTAATTTCTTTAGCTCATCTTTTGAGGTCTGTAGAAAAGACTCCTAACTTGTAATTTTTTTGGCAATGGTGGCCTTTCTTCTTTTTTCTTCCTCTTTAGGGTCTTAAGGCATGGGCATACGCACGAGCCCCTCATCTAAAACTAGTTTCACAAGTGTGTGTAGATAATGCATTGCAGAGGGAAATTTTTGAGGAACTCAAGTTTCTAGTTGAGGTCTTACCTTAAATATGTAATCACCAATTTCCTCGGCCATACTAACCAAAGCCTTATTCTTTACCTCTTCTCATTCCTGTTGGGTGTTGGAGCTAAATTTCTTCACAGTTAGCATGCAATGGAAAGTGACTAGAAATACAGTAACCAGCATCGGTTACAGTGGGACCAATGTTGGTCAAGAAAAGGAGGAACCGGTCACAGTTAGGTCTAATCGGCATCGGTTACCTATGTGAAGCACTTTATTTTTAAGTCATGGGTTTTAATATATTTTTTTGTTTTAAAGAAAATCTATTGGATGTAATTTCATGGCTAAGTTTCCCTAAGTTTGTCTAAGCTTATATAAGCTAGAAAACTAGGGTTAGAGAGAGTTAGATGAGTTGATGAGAAGAAGAGCATAATCCTTAGTTGAAAGGATGATGAAGAAGAAGAAGAAAAAAAAAAGTAGATTACATGAAGACAAGAGCTTTCATGGAGAGAAGTTGAACAGAAGGAAAGTGCAGGTACACTATTGGTGAGAAGATGGTATTATCTTCTACTTTATTTCCTTTGTATTGTTTAGTCTCATGTAATGGCTTGCATAGAATGCAAAGCACTTAGGTTTTCTTCTTGTTAGATCCACAGGTTGTTGTGAGATCTTGTTATTGCTTATTCTTGTAGATCCACGTGTTGTGAGATCTTGTATTACAGATCCATGAGATCATGTTGTATTGTTGATCTATAGGAATCTAGCATGGTAGAGGAAGTTGTCTTCATGTTTGCAGTTTGTAGTGATGGAGGATAGACTTACTTCTTGCTTCATGGTTAGGGTTACACATAGGTAGATCTTTCTAGAGGTCTTGTTTGCATATTCACAATATAGTGAGAGCTTGGTTGCACAGTGGCAGATGCAGTGTAGCTTCAAGTATGTGGGATCTAGTTATGTTTGAGAGAACCGGTTGTAGTACACTCAGGTAGATCCAGTTAGAGATCTGGAGGAGACACAAGTGGTGGTATGGAGGCACGGTTTAGTGTACTCAGGCAGATCCAGTTGGAGATCTGGGAGGAGGAGATACTCTTGTAGAGATACATGTACTCTTGTGTAAAAGAATTGGTTTTTAATCTATTGCTATATTATATATATATATATATATATATATATATATATATATATATGAGATCTCTATCTTCGGTGGATGTAGCCCACATTGGGTGAACAATGGTACATGCTTGTTATGTGTGTGTACTTTTTTGTGATTTGGATTATTCTAGTTTATACTTCCGCTGCTGTAGATTTTGTGGGAAGTTTTTTAGATCTTGTGTGCATGATTTTGTTTGTTATTAAATCATAGTACTATTCTACAATCTTGTATTCCCAACAATTCCTTCTCTACTTTCAGGCACTTTATTTCTGTAGTCTTATCTTTATTATCTTCTAACAGCATTCTAATGGTTTCCGCTTTATCTATATTCCTGCGTGTAACCTCAGAAGATACCTTAACCAAGTCATTGCTCACTTGTTCATCTGACATCATCGGGGGGTTTAACAGTCATGTGCCTGATGTGTGGTGCCTTCTTCAATCTACATGAGATAGATGATTCCTTCGTATACGTCAAAGTCTGGTTTGTCCATATGAGTTTGCATGGACCCATAAAACTGACTTCCTAGTATGTGTTTTGGCCATCTCTATATCTATCAAATCCCAACCATATAAGTCCTTAGGCCCCACGATGCTTTGAAATTAGACACATATGATCTTACTTGTATCTTCTACATACCCCATAGTAGGAGTCACGTGGTCCTCACTTGCTTTTCCTTTTCTTTGAATCTCTTTCCCCTTAGGAACCTGAGAGCTATGAAACTGGAGTTTTTCCTTCACCTTCCTGTGTGGTATGGGGTGTACACTAGATGACTTGCCCTTCTCCTCTTTTATTTCCTTTAACCCCTCTTCATCATTCTTTATCTTCTCATCGTGAGGCTCCTCTGTATCCTTAGGCTGTACCGAGGTTCTAGGCGCACTCTCTCTGAGACTCATCCTCCTCATCATCCTTAAGTTTTAACTTTTGTATTTTCATCTTCTCACGTGCTTCCTTCTATTGTGAAAGCCTAGGTGACCTACGTAAAGGCTACGATGATCCTACAACTTGAGTCCTAGTTCGTCTAAACACTCTTTTTAATTGGTTTTCCTCATCAGCTTGTTCTGCATCTATGTCGTGCACACATGTTTCCAATACTTCCTCTTATTCTTACTATAGTGGAGGAGTAGCTCATGCACTCACTTTCCTTTTTATCAATGGGCTTCCGTCCGACCCCTATGACTCTAAAACACCACTGTCCTCATGTATGTATTATTCTTCTTCTTCTTGAAGGGGTGAATTAGGCTTTTCAGCTACCAAATTTCCAACTATGTGCTTCCCCTTAGGTGGGCCTAGTAGCATGAATTAATTCTCTACATGTTTTTCATTCTCCAACCTAGGCTTAAGTTGAAGGTATACTAGTGCTTCCCCACTATCGCCTATTTTCAAAATCATTGGCTTCATAGTTATGTCATCATGAAATGAACCTTTTAATATATGTAGACCTACCTGGATAAGTGTAAGTCTTCCACAGAGTGTGGTAGTCACAATCTACCTTATCTGCAGTTGTATACATGAGCCTGCGTGCATCTGCATATTATTATGTGAAGTAAATCTTGAAAGAACCACATTGTGAAAGCGAATAGGGAAGTTTGCACCATGAGACTCCGTGTTTCATCCTTCATCACAAAATGCACGATGTAAAAATGTTGATATACTTCAAACTGCACCAACTTATCTACCACCGCAGGCAAACTCCTTAGGTATTCTTTTCCACTCCTCTTCAAATTCCACGTAGAGCTGACTCGTACAACATATATGCCCTTTATTTGAATGGGACCATTCATGGTCCCCTCACATAAATTCTTTTATCAAATCTCTCTGCGAGAGACTTCTTCTCTATAGGATACTCCCAGATTTTATTCTTTGGCCCATCGGGCACTCCAATTTACACAAACATGAGAGACAAAAACATAGCATGCCAAAGCTTATCTTCTCACCTTTGCATGCCTCTTCAATGATTGTTTCAACAATGTATCCTGTCAAGTTGTACGTCTCTCCTTGTGACATTTTATTTGCAATATTAAGCAACATAGTGTTCACTTGTGACCATATCTCTTGGTCATTCAATTTTGTCAGCAAATGTATGGTTTCTTGTATAACTAGATACTTCCTTAACTTATAAATATCCATGCCATGTGGATCTTTTTAATAACCCAGATCCTTGCTGGTGGCTATAATGGCTGCCTTATCAGTTAAGTCACCACTCAAATCTGTGCCTATACTCTTCAATCCCGTAAAACTAGCAATCAATGGTGTTGTGATTCTCATTCGTCGCCCAAAAAAATAGAAAAAGGTCCTCATGGACTATGCTCATAAGCCACTGGTAAAGCTTTTTAGGTTTTCCAAAATAGGGGAGTTCACACACCTATAAAACCCCTGCCTTCCTTAGGAGCTTCTCCCCAGCATCTTCGTAGATGGGCATGTCATCTACTACCTGCTTATTTGTCTTTCTATTAAGAAACACATCAAAATCCTCTTTATTATCAGTGGTCCTATGGTTGTAATCACTGACTTTACTTTGACAGATATGAGATTCCCAATCATTGCCCATGATCACTTCTTTTAGATATTACGTTTTAGAAAACTTGCTCTCGGGGGCATCTTCTACTTCAACTTCAACCTCCACCTTCTTCTTCCCCTTTTTCCCCGCTCTAAGTGCTCTCCTTGGTGCCATAGTAAGCAAAAAGGTGTGTTTTTTACCTCTGTTGAAATGTGTGACTCAAAATTTCGTGCCCTAACTCAAAAATGCGTTCCCTAGCTCCTTCTCAAACCCTAGCGCTTGATTTCTCATCCTCGCATGCATATGCTTTGCTCAAACCCTTCTCTAATGTGAACACAAGTCAATCCCATGCATGAATCTACTCACAATACCTGGTTTCTCACCTCTCTGCACTTCAACATGTCTCGCTAGCTCATTTGTAAATAACTCGCTCAAATATTTGTAATCGTAAAGGTAAATATGAACCTAAATCCCATCCTTATATAGGTTTTGAAAAATTTATTGCATTTATTACTCCTCCACCTACCACCGATCCTCATATTAATTTTTCATTTACCAACTTTTCCACGCTATACATATCCATGTCACAGTCATAACCTTATGGCGTGCCTTTCTACCTCTTGGCTACATACCTCCTTTCACATGCTTCCATGCACTGAATCACTTTAGTGCAAACTACACCTTCCTCTAAGTATTTTCCACTATTCCAGGCTACCTCATGTTACAATCTGTATCCATTTATCCACCTGTGGTCTTCATTAGGGGCAATTTTTTCTAGCTACACCTTTCTATACTATCTACACTCTCCAAAAATCACCTGCACAAAAATTCCCTTATGCATTCCCATCTTCAGATGATAATCAAATCATATTCTATCTTAGTAATAAACTCTGCATGTAAACAGACCCCACACTAAAACGGTGATGTACAGTCCTCTGTGCATGAAAATACTTGAACATCTGTCAATACTGCTTTTGGTGTGCAAGCAGAGCTTATTAATGGGAAGGATGGAAAGATGAACCAAATTGACAAAGCATAGATTTCACACAGATGAAGGTCCCAAACCTCCATGATAATAGCTCCAAACCTGCATTAAGGGAAACCTAATCTAAATGTGAACAAACTACCCGCATTGACAGAACATGCAAGAAGAAATATTTTTTAGCAGGGATTCAACCTACTCTCGGATGGATAGATGCATCACGAGAAACACATTTTTTGTTCCATCCAGAAGTCTGCTAACTGGAACAGCATTTCAATGAGAAAAAGGGAATATAACGTGATTACAGAGCATGGGATGAGGTCCCAACTCAATTTTCAACCCTGGAGATTTCCTGAAGGGAGGGCAAAGCAGAAAACTTTGAACAACATTTACAAAAGTACCATCTACCCAACTTACAATCTATCGTGAAGAATGATGTGCTTGTCAGAGCCAGGTTTTCCAAATCTACCCCAACCACTTCTAGGTTTCATTCTGACTCCATCTCATGCTATGGCGGTAGCCTTTCATCCAGCTAGCATCAACTTGTTGAACTGTATTCTTCCATACAAGCTAGTCTCATCAGCCAGACCTCAGTACGTGGCACAATACGCAAAGAAGGTCAGATACGAATTCTATGGGGAGAATTACTTCTGCACCAAACTGAACCAAAATGCAAGATTGACCCTGGTATCGTCTTTAGAATTTCAACAGCATTTGTAGGTTGTTTAATATGCCCAAAGTACAATAGAAACTCCGATCATCCTGGATCGAAAAATATGGCGATTCCAACATTTAGGGCAAAAAATAGGTCAAAACAGATCGGCGTGAATATCTTGTTGAAGCCTTCAAAAGCTCTGCCATTTTCTTGAGGATGATACATGTCAGTTGTCTTATGATGAGCAACCATAAATCTCTCTCCAATCCCTATCCTAATGGGTCTTCATTAAGAAAGTGAGTACTTTCTTATCACTTTGTCAAACTTAAAGGACATCTATACCCCCGGTAATTATATTTAGGACACAAGAACCTCGTTTGGTTCGTCAATAGGGGGCTACAGTGCAATCCTTTAAAGGTGCCACTTTTTTGGCCAAAACTTATAAGATAAGTATGTACAAAGTAATCCCTGATGTTGCGCGAACTCCCCTTCCCCTTAGTACACGTGATCCTGTGTCACCTGGAAATAGGACCCACAAAGTTCAATTTTCCACTTCTTAAAAGGTTACCGACCACTTAGCAACTATACCTCAAAGGCATTTCATCTCTCTATACAAGTTTTCCAAGGTGCTGACAGTAATCCACATGCCTTACAATGTCTCTATTTGTAATGCTTTCTACAAGGTCTTCACGTCCATAAATGCAACTAGCGTACCTATTACGCGTGGCTGGCATCTCCTACATAGTGCCTAACGTGACAATAATCACCATGAGCCTCCTCCATTCGGTCTTCCGTTCGCTCATGCTCAAGGTGAAGACACATGGCTACATTTGACTACATCTGGCGACTCTTTTGGCTTATATAAGTCCCCATTGCGTCAACATTGTCCCAAGTGTCCTACGATGAATGGCCAGTTGTTTCGGCCGAATAAGGCGGTTCATGTCCTTCTGGCGTACTTTTTGGCCCGGATGTCGTAAACTGTCTGGGACTAGCTATATCCTCAACCGCCCTAAATGGTGTGTGGTTTAACCTAAACCAGACGATCCGCATCTAACATTGTACTATTTAATACTATGTGCATCCTCTAACTGATTGAATCAGACTTAGGGGGGGGGGGGGGGCAAGTGGTTCCTGGCTTTCGGCAGAATTAGGCTTTACCGCATCTTCACGCGTCACGACATCTTAACTGCTGCGCAAACTGCTTGGAATAACATCACGGCCGATTCGCGCCCCAATGTCACCAAATGTCCCGGCTAAAAGTTAGCCGATTGTTCACTAAGTATTTCAATGCCCCATGCTTGATCTGTATAGAAATTTTTTCAGGTGTTGCCAACAAGTAATGTGTAAACTTATTAGAACATGTAGACCATGGACAGAAGCCTTGCGGACTCCATATTTGTATGAGTTTTATTATGTTGGAGTCAAATTTACTTGCTAGCAACTAGAATAATAGGATGCATCTTATCAATATCTTCTCCAGGGGGGTGAATTTTGGATAACGAGTACTACACCACTATGGCCATGCTCTAAGTAGGCATCCACATGCCACAACTGAAAAGTTGGATTCCACTGAAGTGAAAATTTGTAGACCTGTGGTGATGCAGTAGTAGCAATTTTTCTAGCTGCACCTTTCCATACTATCTACATTGTTGTAAAAATCACCTAATACAACTTGTATTTCCTTATGCATACCCATCTTTAGATGATAATAAAATATTAGCATATCCCTTGCATAAATTTAACCACCCCACACTATGGGTATGTGCAGTCCTCTATGCATGAAAACACTTAGCCTTGACTAGTCAGCTTCTGGTGTGCAAGCGTGCTTATTACACAAAACAGCTGAACTAAATTGACAAATCATAGCAATGATGAAGGAAACACATATAAAGGAAATCCATTAAGGGAAACATAATCTAAATGGCATTACTATCTTATTACAAGCATCAAGAAGAAATTGTAGTAGGGCTTCAGCCTACTCCCGTTTTGAAGTAACCATGGTTACCATGTTCCATACAGTGCCTCTAACTGGTAAGCACCTGAGTCATAGGCAGTATATAAGTGATAACATAAGTCCCAACCAATGGGGGCCTTAAGCTTTGAAATGGGTGGACTGCAGAAACTTTGAATCATACAGAAGTACCATCTACCCAACCTCGAAGCTTCTTACTTTTGATGTTTCTATCATCCTCATCCCTTATGTCTAAAAGACTTTTTTTCTTCTAACTCCATCGTGTTATGGCGTGCCTCTCATCCAACTGCATCAACTTGTGAATTCGGAGTCTTCCAAGCACAAATTTTGCGACATCAGCCAGGTCTCGGTACGCATGCAATGCACAAAGAAGGTAACATGAATTCCATAGGGATTGAAGTGCTTCTACACAAAACACCAACCTGAAAAGGGTGTTGGACTTTATTCAAGTCATTTATAGGTTGTTCTATATGCACCTGGAGTACAACAAAACTTTATCATCCCAAATCATTCCTTCCAACATCACAAAATTTTTTCAAATTTTGGCTCAATATTTTGTTGAAAGCCTCAGCAGTTCCATTTTCTTGAGGATGATAGGGTGTTGTCTTATGATGAGCAACCATAAATTTGTCCAATAGTATCCTGATGGTCTCATTCCTAGAAAGTTAGTACCCCTATCACTAGTCAAAATTAGCAGACATCCATACTTGGTAATAATATTTTCCCACAAGAACCTTGCTAAGTTGTAGAATTTCATGCAATCCTTTGTAGGTTTCACTTTCACCCACCTTGTAAGATAATGTGTAAAAGTGATGATGTAGCACAATCCAGTTCTGCGCTCGGCTCAGGGAAATAGGACCCATAAAGTAAATTTCCCACTTCTCAAAAGGTTTGTGCTAGCAATAGGTCTCAAAGGCATTTCATCTCTGAAATGATCCAAAGTTTTCCCAAATCTAACAGTGATCACACGCCTTACAATATTCTTTGTAATCCTTGTACAAGGTCTCCCATCATAAACCAGCTAGTACAATCTTGCACTGTGGTGGCATCTCCTACATAGTGTCCACCTGCAATACTTCCATGAGCCTCCTCCATAATTTTTTTTCTGGCATGCTCAAGTACACACCGATGTAAAAATTTTGGATCTCAGCCTAGTTTATATAAATCCCCACTAATCAACATGAAAGGTGTGGCATGGATTGCAAGTTGTTTCTTTTCTAAGGCCTTCAAATCCTTTGGGCTCCACTTTCTGTGCATAAAAAGACAGAAATATCCTATAAATCTGAGGGCAAGTGCATTTTAACCTGAACAACTGTGCATCCAACATTGTATCTTCAATACTTTTAATGCATCCTCTCCTGATTGAATCAATATTGATAAATTATCTGAACCAGAATTACTTTTAGTTGGCTTCATCATAATAGTAAAGTCAAATCTTTTTAATAATAGGAACCCATTGATATGTGCCCCTGTAAAATGGGCTTAGTCATGAAAATTTCAATTTCATGTGATCCATATAGAAAAAAAAAGGTGTTTCCAGCAAGTACTGTCTAAACTTATGTAGCGTGCAAGATCATGGACAAAGCCTCAATGCTCCATGTAGTTATATAATTGAGAGCAATTCTATTGGAGTCAACTTTCTGTGTTGCAAAGTAATCTAGGATGATCTACAATACCTTCTCTAGGTTGAGATAATATTGTGTTTGGTCATGCCAGAGGTGTCCACATGTACATGAAAAGGTATATTCCATGAATTAAAATGTAGAATAGGCATCGTAGTAAGCCTTTCCTTCAACACTTCAAATGTGTTTACTGCAGTTCTCCCCAATAGAACTTTTCTTTACCTTTTAATAACTCCTCCATGGGGCATAAAATCTTTAGCATATCCTTTGATAAATTTTCTATAATACCCTGTGTGGCCCAAGAATCTACACACCTCACTCTAACTAGTAGGGTTCCTCTAAGCCTAAGATGACTGCAACCTTAGCTGGATCTACTAACAAACCCTCCTTGTAGATAATATGTCCTAGCAGAGTCCCAAAGGGTGTAGAAAATACACACTTCTTAATATTTAAAGAGATGCTCAACTACCTACATCATTTCAAACATTAACCTCAAATTGTCACAATGATCCTTGACAAGCCCATACACTTTCCAATCATCCAAGTAAACCTGTAAGAACTTGTGAATAAAATCCTGGAATACTTGAACAACAATGCACAAAAATACTGTAGGTGTGTTCTTCAATCCAAAGGGCATCACCATGTATGCAAAAATTCCCCATTCAATGGTGAAAGTTGTCTTCTCTTGATCCTCTTTAGCTATCCTCATATTGATGATACCTAGAAAACCCATCAGTAAAGGAGTAAATCTCACGCCCTGCAATGCCTTCCAATATTTCTTTAGTAAATGGTGTAGGGAAAGGATCAATCACACATGAAACATTTAGCTCCCTGTATTCCACACAAATTCTGATTATTCCATCTTTCTTTATGTTGATTACCATAGGGTTAACCCACTCTGATTCGTCTATGGGCTCAATGATGTCTAGATTTCAACATCTTGTCAATTTATTCTTTAACTTTTATGCGCATGTTAGGGTTCATCTTGTATGGCCTCTTCCTAACCGGGTGTGCACCTTCCTTTAACTTAATTTTCATTTCACCCAAAGATTCATGCACTCCTTTTAATTCATGATAGCCTCTAGGAAATAGATCCTGGAAATCATGCAGCAACTCAATTATCTTAGCCACTTCAGAGTCAAACCAGTAATCTCCAATGATGGCCTCCTTAGGTTCAACATCCATTCCAATGTTCACTTTATTTGTCTTCATAGGATCATGGTAGGTGCACCTTCTCATTTGCACTGTCTAAGACCTCACATGTACCCTCTGAATGATCTATGTCCAAATTTTCCACTTCCTCATCATCCATCATGTAGACCATATTTCCTTTTTCCTTCTCTAGGTAGAAGCGTTCAAGTTGTTCTGCATCTGTCTCTTCTACTTCTTCAAAACATGCTTCTAGGTCTGACTCCCCAAGTAACTCCTGAATAAGTTCTTCAGCTTTTACACTATCTCCCATAGTCAAGCGCTTCATAACCTGTAATGCCTCATTCACTGGAGGTTTAGTGGAAAAATAGTCAAAAGTATGGATCATACCTGCAATCAGTTCTTTTCCAATTTCTAGTCTCTCTATTCAACTTCCGCATAAACATACCATGCATGCGCGTAACCTCGCAAGGTGAAATAGAGTTTTTTGCACCCACAACGAAAGGTGGTAAAGCTTCCTACCCCTCTTTCTAGAGTCTCTCACATTGTTGAACGTGGTGTTGAACAGGATTATTACCATGATATTCATAGATCTGAGTAGGTGCATTACTTCTGAGAAACCTTGTTGATAAGGCAATTCTCACTTCTCTCCATTCTATGAGATTATCCCTATGAACCATCCACCAGTGCACGTTTTTTCCCACACAAGGTATAGACTAACATGTTCCTTCTTTCCACCTGATCCTTCCATTGTACTTCCATAGCTCGCAGGAATACTTCAGGGTTTCCTTCGCCAGTGTATTGAGGTACCTAGTTGTTGCCTAACCCTAACACAGTGTGGCCTACTTACACACGTAGTTGTGCTTCTTACCTCACGCCCAACCATCTCATAAGTGTCATGTGCCCAATTTCACAGGCAATACTTGTAGTATCACTGATGGAATGTGCATCATCCCACTGGAGAACTCCTTCCTTAGATGGCTCAAGCACTTCTGGATCTTGAATGGTGCGCACATAAATTCTGTTCAACATCTTCTTCACTTAAAGGCTCAACATAAGGTGCAGATTTTCCATCTGTCAAAGGGATAATAACTCATTCCTCCTTATTCTCAAAACTTATATATCCCTTATTGAAACATAGATCAACATTATTTGCATAGAACCAAGGGCACCCAAGTAGAGTTGGGAAGCTTTCCACCTCTACAAGCTCTAAGACCTCAAAGTCCCCAGTGAACTTGGCTCCATGTATAGTAATTGATGCATCTTTCAAGACTCCAATTGGCATGGCCTTAGTCCAATTTTCCATAAACAACACATTAGAAGATGGCTGCAAATGGAGGTCTGCCCATCTAAACCCATGCATCTAAAGTAAGCACATTCACTTTCTGCATGCCTGTGTCAATCAAAATATTGCTCAAAAGCCAACCATCCACAACAACATTCAAAGTGATCTCCTTGTCATAATCCAAGCTATGAGGAGGGAGATTAGCATGCAAAATCTTCATCCATTCTCAATACCAGCGTGCATGGAGTGTTTCCCTTCAACCAACTCCCTAATAATGGAATAATGTTCTCTTGATGCAACATCTTGCATACTTCTTTTATATCATCAACATCCAACTAGGGAGTTTCAGCTACCTTCTTCTATTCCAACTTCCACGACTGTTCTTTTAAACACTCGTATCTCACCCTGTATATTTCTAAGTACCTCCATGGTTTCCTGATAAACCTCCTTCTGATGTGTAGGGTCTGGATACTTTGCATGTAAAACCTCCTCCTTAGTAATGGTAGGCTTTTGTTGCAACGTTTCTCTAACATGTGCACCACCTCAGCGTGTGTAGTAATATTCACAGGTACCATCTTAGGATCTGGTGCTAACTTCGGCATCCATTGGTCTTCCACAATGCGCATTGTACTCTAACCATCCTTGCGCCCTTGTTCTCCTATTTGTGCTTCTTTCTCATATGTTCATATAAATCTGGGTACTCTTCATAGTTATGATTCTTTCCACAAAAATTACAAAACACATTCTGAGGACACTCACGCCTGTAATGGTCAGGAGATCCACATGTATAACATGTTCCACAAGGGAAATCACCTTATCCATCCAACCGTCAGTTGGCCTATGAATCCACCATGGTATCCTCAACCTCTACCATGGCCTCCCTCAAGAGTACCCTTCATTATGATCATATCATGCCCTTGAGTATGATCATGATCATGTTGCTCACTTTTATCGTTAGAGTTATTTACAAACTCCAATCTGTCATACACCAATATCAATGGCATCATGGATCTGATCAATCAACCTACAATATTCAGTATTATGAGTTATGGAACCTACAAATTTTGCAATAGCAGGACACATTTTTCCTTATCATGCACATTGCAACAATGGGTAGTGGCTTGTATCATGGTCTAAATGAAAGATCTCATAATCCAACAATAAGGAGCACACCGATCTATGAGGACAAACTATCCTTAGTATGTCCCTCTACTTCACAATTTATGCACCAAATTCTACTACAGTGTGCATCTCATGTGCTGAATTGGCTGATAATTTCTCTAACTATTTTTCCATTGTTGCAATCTGAGCTTCCAAGAATGGGCTCACTCCAGTGTCTATGCTTCTGACCACCTCAGCACGTAGAGCTTCTTCAAGCACCTCACGTGGATCTATATAAGTCTTATGTGAAATTGCTCTCCTAAAAGGATGTGATCAGGCCTCCGACGAACCACTGTGCATGTTGACTTGCATGGATGTCATAAGAAATTTTAGACAAAAGTGTTTTGAACTGAGCATCATATTCCTGAACACTCTCAATAGTGTCCTACTTGATATCCTTGAGTGCTTATACTTTTTTGCTCGAACTCATGGATATAAAATTATTTTATGAAAGCATCTCGCAATGCTGTATAATCCACACAAGTCTGATCAGGATCAAACTTCCTGTACCAACTATGTGCACATCCCTGCAACGTAGTTGTAAACTAACTTGCCTTACACTCTGAAGCTGTAATTCCTTTCGTGTGCCACATTATCTCACACATATGCACATGCTCAGCAACATCTTCTATTCCTCTATACTCCAGGAAGATGAAAGTGACATCTCCATGTAAATATTCTGGGGCTGGTGAGGACCATGCCCACCAGATCTAGAACCCTCCTGTGTTTCCTCTGCCTCTGCCACCAGATCCACAAGATCCTAGGAGCCACCTGATCCTCAAGATCTTTCACCCCCCTATAGCAAGGAATTGAACCAGAGGATGCATTGCCTTGGAATGTTCCAACAGTGGTGCTAAACTGAACTCCCACAGTCTGCAAAGTTGTACTACTCCCAGATGTGAGTTCAAAGTTCTGTGCACCTATGTTATGCACCAAGACACGCCTAAAAAGGTACCTCCAACTGGACCTCCAAATAACAAGGAAGAAGTCTTCCCGACCATAGATGTACTTGCTATTTGATTTACTCTTGAACTTATTAATAAGTTAACTTTACCTCTTGCTACTCTACTGCCCAATGCTAGCTTGTTGATTGTTGGTTGTCATAGAAACTGGAAAACCAAACGTAAGGGCTAGGTCACCAGGTAGATTCAGATGTGCATGCCCACGTGGCCCATGTCGTCTCTACTAGTGTGCTCTCATAGGAGGACAAGGAGGGTTCCCTATCATGCTTTCCCAAATGGGGGAGTTCCAGATGCTCTGGCTCCACATCCTCTACGTGAGCTCCAAATCCTTCACGAGCCATCTCTCTCCACAACACCATTCATTCTGCAACCTCGCACTTGCTTCTCTAAATCCCTCTCATGTGCCTCATTGAAATTAAGCCATCTTTCTTCTCTTTTCTTTCTACTGACTAGGTCCGCCATCTTTCACCACACACCTACTGTTTGCCCCCACATGGTGGGGTTTAGTTAGCCATCGACTTCTCTTCCAAATTCAGGGTTACCATCAAGATCTTGATCGCTAGTGGAATACCATGCAAATACAATCCCCTGGGATAATATAAAAATTGAAACTCAACAACCTCCAGACAAGAGTAAGTGGAAATTGTGTACTCCAAAATATAGCTATTCAGAACACCACAGAACCAAGTATCCACAACACGTCCAAATCATATCAGCATCATAGAGGGCCTGAAATTATTCTTGCATCTAGACAAGTGTGTGAAACCTCCAATTCCTTTTAGATTCATAAGCAACCAACCACTCGTACAATTCTATGGGAAAGATAGAAAATAAGTCTCTCATATAAGCAGTCATACAGATTCTTGCTCAACCCACACACATGTGTTAAACTCAGATCTAGTGTTGAATCTCCAAGCATATTCTTCTTCTAGATCTACTATCCACTCCTCAACACTTGCTAAGGTCAACCGGTACGTCTTCATCATGCAACATCCTGAAAAACAGCTGAGAAAGAGGTCCTGGCAATAATGGAACCAATGATGTAGCCTAGAATTCACTATAAATAACCCAAGTGCACTAGCACATCACTCAATCTGAGATAAGCACTCACTAGAAGCGTGCAAAGGTATCAGGTCCCTCTTTAGAATTACTTGTACATAATGTTAGCATGATGGTGCATATAAATATTCAGATTCATAACAGATAGTAAATAATCCACAGTGCATAAACCAAATCTAGATCTAGAGTATATGAAAGATAGACTAAACAATGACTATAATGAACATTTACCATGCAAGAACCATATTCATTCATGTCTAAAACCATTATCCAGCGAATATGATCCATTGTATTAAATAATGTAAAACACAGAAGCTTCATCCATTACAAAAGTATCATCATGAGTCATGCACATGAACAAAACTACCATCATAACTCTACAATAATTATGACTCTCTAAACCATGCAAATCAACACATATATACACACAAGGTGGGGACTTGCCCTTCACCGCCCATGCACCTTCCAAAAATAGGCTACATGCTAATAATAGCCATGCACCTTTACAAGAGGATACAAAAACATGCAAGTACTCTAACAATAGATTTCCTATAGTTAACTCCGAGTAGAAATCCTATTATTAGACTAAACTATGCATGGCGTTCGAAATGATGCTTGTTCCCAAAATATCCTTGTCATGAACTATAAGTCTTTATGTATTTACGTGCTCCACACTCCATGTCCCAAAAATATCCTGGACTAAATAAATATGTGTATCAAATTTTATGACTATATTTCAATAGAAGCTAGTATATTAGTATGCATGACATACACACAGAGCTTGATAGTTAGATGAATAATTCAGGTTATGTAAGGACACATTTCCTCTTGGTATCATTGTGTCAGTTGTTGATTTTGCATAGAACTATACTCTACAGCCACAAAATGAAATGCAATCACAATACTACAACTCTATTCAGGTTTCCATATGTGTGCATATAGTATTCACTTATGATCTCGATAGTACAGAGGAAGAGAGAAATATTTTGAGGGAGTACCATTTCTATATTATTAATAATCATGGACATTCATCAAAGTTGGTGGAGGGTTGTTTCGATATTTTCTATGGAAATTTAAATAACCCAAACATCATATTTGATAAACACATCATATGGTCAGATAATTGTGCATCACAATTCAATAATGTGTAAATGTTATATTGGTTGAGCATGATGTATAGATAAGTGTTGTTCGACATTTTTGGAATTTCATTGATGCCATACATGGAAAAGGAGAACATGATGGTGCAGGAGCATGTGCTAAAAGAGCCTAGCAAGAGGAGACTTGAAGTATAAATATGGTGCCAAGTTGATCGATGCAAAATCCATTATGGAATGGTGTAAATCAACAATGGGTTCAAGTAATGAGGGTACTTCTACAATTCGTAGGTTTTTTGGTTGATAGAAGAAACTAATTTTGCAAAATATGAATATTATTGTACACTAATGGGATCTAGTGAGTTTCACTCTTTTAGAAATTCAAATGCAGGTTCATGCACTATTTTTTTTTTTTTTTGATTGGTAAACGCTTTTGACCGGAGCTATGAACCGGTGGGGAGAGGGACCCCAACCCAAAAAATACGGAAGAAGAAAGGAGAAGAATGGGAAGACGAGATGGAGAGAAGAAGAGAAGGAGAAGAACTGAAGCAAAGAGGGGAAGAACGAGCACGGACAAAGGAAGCTCCAACGAATTGAAGTACCCAAAAAAGTCGCTACCCCCCCCGGCCTGCGGGGTGCCCCGCCCGTGTGGAAGCTGCCAGAAGCAAGACGTTGAAGGCAGGAAGCGCACGAACCTTGAGATCATTCAGCTGATCCACAGCCGAATGAAGAGGGAACAAGGCCGCATCGATGTCAACTGCCGGCAGGAAGCGTGGTTCCAAAGAAGGGTGGAAATTTTGGGCGAACGTAGCCAGTTCGCGATACTGACCGTTGAGCCATCTGATGTCTCTACCAGAGCCAATA
Source organism: Taxus chinensis (assembly GCA_019776745.2). NCBI lineage: Eukaryota > Viridiplantae > Streptophyta > Pinopsida > Cupressales > Taxaceae > Taxus > Taxus chinensis. Next base: position 744,829,211 of record CM034147.1, on the reverse strand, counting down.
GCAAGCTCATCCACTTCTTCCACCCAAAGAAGTGGGTCAGGAATAGAAAACTCTGCTAGCTGGTCGTGTAGACCCACACAATGCACAACATAAATGAATTCAGCGGCAACAAGTTCCACATCCGCTGGGACCGGGTGCAGCAAAGTACAGAAGGAAACGAACGCGGATGTGACATCAGAGTCTGTGCGCGGGCGACGAGCATTGTAACAGAACGAGTCGCCAAGTATTGCTTCAATGGCCTCAGCCTCGGCAGTGGATGAATATTTGAATATCATGGCAAGACGCCTTCTGTCAATGGCCGACGAATCTGTAATTTCTCTGAACTGTCCTCGCAGAGAGACAAAAGGAAAACCCAAGAAAGACATGGCGTGAATAAGAAACAGGCGAAATGGACACGCCATGCGGACAGCAGAGCGGGCTAAAAAGGAAGGGAAGACGGAGCAGACCCGAGGTAAGCCTGGTAAGAAGCATGGGAGGAGACGGGAGCCAGGGAAGCAAGTGTGGGAACAACGAGGGAGGGAAGGACGCCGCCGAAAGAAGAGAAAAGAGGTGAGGAAGGAAGAGACCGACGCACGGGGGAGCTGCAAAAGATAGGCGCGAGTGACTTAACGGCGGCAGTTGCTTCAATCGAGGAAAAGGATGGAAGGCAGGCCTGGCCACAAGTTACCGTCTCTGGAGGAAAGAGAGACGGAAGGATAGTCGATGGCAAAGTTGGCCAAGAGATCGGCAGCCTTATTTGCTTCCCTGTACTTGTGAGAAATATTCCAGGATGGAAGTTTGCCAAGCCAGTAGTGAATAGAAGGAAGGAATAAGTTCAATTTCCACGAATGGGAGGCGCCAATAGAGACCGCGGAGATGAGAATTTGGGAGTCCCCTTCGATACAAAGATCTGGACAACCAAGATGAACCGCCAACTTGACCCCTTTCAACAGGGCCTGAGCTTCGGCAGAATTACTAGTGCCAACTTGAAGCGGGAAGGAGCCCGCGTGAATTAATTGACCTCGATCGTCTCTGATGATGCAGCCAGCCCCAGAGGGACCAGGGTTGCCTCTGGAGGCTCCATCGAAGTTTAATTTCCACTTTCCAATTGGCGGGGAACGCCATCGAGTATTCTTCCTTTGCAACAATTTTTCCAATTGTGAGAGCCCCTTACGAATAATAGAACCAGGAGGGGGAATTTTTATGAGAGACCATTGCTGAAGAATGTCGAAGTCCTTAGAGGAAAAGGAGTGAAAAGAAGAACACTTAGTATTAATACATTCAGAGATAGCCACCTCCAACTTTGAGAGAAAAGAAGGAAGCTCAGCTTTTTGCTCTCTGAAGAGGCGGAGATTTCGTTCCCACCAAACATGCCAAAGCAGGAAGAAGGGGCTTACAAGCCAGATGGAACTGTGCAGGCTATTTTGGGAAGGGGCCAGCCAGGAGGAAAGACTAGCCTCAATACTGCTACAATGGACCCAAGCAACGTTCAACTTACTAAAGAGCCAGTCCCAGCACTTGGAAGTGTAGGGACAAAAGAGGAAGAGATGATCCAGATCTTCCTCAGCCTCGCCACAAAGAAGACATTTAGAGGGGCCAGAAAAGCCCCACGCTCGCCTTCTTGCTTGAGTGAGAACCTTTCTCTGCAGAACCAGCCAGCCGAAGTAAGCTATCTTTGGAGTGATATGGGGGTGCCAACAACCAAAAGAACTCGAAGAGCCCTTGCCAGATTGAGAAAGGATAATGTTGTAACCATTCTTGACTTTGTATTGGCCAGAGCTATTACCAGCCCAGAAAATACAATCTGAACAATTAAGGAATGATGCATGGCGTTCCTTAAGAACGGAGGAAAAGAGATCAGCTTCCTGAGCAGAGGCGCCGATTGACGAGACATCTTTCCAACACCAAGAGGGCGAACCATCGGGATGTTGGAATCCATAATCATCGACAAGAGAACCCCAAAGTAATTTGGAAGAATTCATAATACCATTAAGAGAGGGGATTAAGTTGAGTGGAGGGAAACCATTCCAACTTTCATCCCAAAAGGACGCTATCCTACCATTATTAATCTTCCACGAAGCCCAATCAGCAATAAGATTTTTGGATTTACACATGAAATTCCAAATATGAGAGCCCTTAGGAAGCTCAGAACTTGAAAGAAAGAGCTCATTGCGTTGTCCCTCCATGTATTTATGAGCCAGGACTTTAAAGGCAAGTCTACTATGATCTGCAATGAAATTCCACACCAATTTTGCTCCAAGAGCTAAGTTCTGAGTGGCCAGATCAAGAACGCCGAGGCCACCCAACCTCTTAGGAAGTTTTACCAGGTCCCAATTGGCTAAATGGAATTTCCTTTCAGAGTTGAGGCCTTGCCAGAGAAAGGTACGGACCACCTTCTCAATATTAAGGAGAACAGAATTTGGGATTTTTAGAATGGAGAGTGTGTAGATAGGAATAGAAAGAAGCACCGAATTTATGAGAAGCACCCGACCAGCAAGGGACAACCATTTTCCTTTCCAGGAGAGGAGTTTTGCAGAGATGGAGTTGATAAGCCCTTTCCATAAAATAGCCTTACCCTTCCCGTGAAACAGAGGAACTCCCAAGTAAGAATGGGGAAGATTGCCCAGGGAGAAACCAAGAATCTCTTTAATTCTCCCCTGAAGCCTGGGGGCCACATTGAAGAAGAAGATCACGGATTTGTGAAGATTTAGAACCTGACCCGCAGCTACTAAATATGAATCCAGAATAGAGGAAATGCGTCTGGCCTCCAGGACAGTCCCTTGGCCGAAAAGAAAAGTATCGTCAGCAAATTGCTGATGTGAGAGAGGAGGAAGATTGGAGGACACGTGAAGACCTTTCAAGGAGCCCTCCTGAATAGCAGCCTTAATGCTCCGACTGAGAGCTTCTGCCACAATAGTAAAAAGGAATGAGGAGAGCGGGTCACCTTGACGAATGCCCCTGCTAATCTGAAAGAAGCCTTCCGCAGACCCATTTACGAGAATCGAGAAGCGCGGAGAAGCGATGCATTCAAAAATCCACTTACAGAACTGAGCACCAAAACCCATTGCATGCAGAGAAAGAAGAAGGAATATCCAGTTTACCCGATCATAAGCTTTGCTGAAATCCAATTTAAGCAACATGCCTGCTCTGGAGGAATTATGAAGGGAGTGGATAAGTTCATGAGAGATAATTATGCCTTCCGTGATGGATCTTCCTGGAATGAATCCACTTTGTTCCGGGGCTATAAGCTTCTGCATCAAAGGTGAAAGTCTCGTGGCAATAGCTTTGGAGATGATTTTATAAGTGGTATTGCATAAGGAAATAGGCCTGAAGTCATCCAGCTTCTCAGAATGGGATTTTTTAGGGAAAAGACAAATGAAAGTATGATTCATGCTCCCAAGAATCTTCCCAGTAGCTCTGGATTCCTCCACCACCTGCCAAATATCAGGACCTATTACATCCCAGAAATCTTGGAAGAAGGAAGTGGGGAAGCCATCCGGACCAGGAGCTTTGTCACGCTTCATGGAGAACACAATTTTCCGAACCTCTTCAAAAGAGAAGGGGGATAGAAGCGAAAGATTGTCTTCCTCCGAAATACATCTGGGAATCTGAGCGTGAAGAAGAGATTGCGGACCAAGAGGGGAATCAATATCATTAAGGAGCTTGCGGAAGTAATCCACCATTTCTGATCTAATCTGAGCTTGCGAGGTGGCGTAAGTGGAATCATCAAGTTTGAGAGAGGAGATGTAATTGAAGTTTCTTCTGGCGCGGACCGAAGAGAAGAAAAATTTAGTGTTTTTATCTCCTTCCAATAACCAAGTCTCCCTGGATTTTTGACGCCAAAAGGTTTCCTCTTTTAGAAGAATGTCACCCAAAGCCTTCAACAAAGTTTTTTCCTTCTGGTAATCCTCTTTAGACATCCCACTAAGCAGAATAGACTCATTGAGGGAGCGAAGAGACTGCTCAACACGTTTCTTTTCCTGAAAGATATTTTTGAACACTGAAAGGTTCCAGCTTTGAAGTTTGTCTTTGAGCAAAGATAACTTTCTGGAGAGTTGGAACATCCGAGTTCCTTTAACAATAAAGGAGTCCCACCAGCCCCTTATCAACGACCTAAGAGAAGGGTCTTGGAGCCACATATTTTCAAATTTGAAAGGGGTACGGCGCGGAGGGATGTCGAAGTTTAGGGTCACAGAAATAGGAAAATGATCCGAACCAGAAAGAGGGAGGACAGAGCTCTTAAGAAGAAAATTCTGCTGCAACCAAAGCTCGGAAACCAGAAAGTGATCAAGGCGTACCGCGAGGGAACTGAAGCCAGAACGCCTATTATTCCAAGTGAACCAACCTTTGCACGGCTCCAAATCGACCAAGTGAGCAGAGGAAACAAAGGAAGAGAAGTCCGCCTGCGAGCGAGGCTGCCATTGTAAACCACCCTGCTTATCTCGATCAGAGAGGGTAGCATTGAAATCTCCAGCAAGAATGAATTTCTCCATTGACACGGCCGACAGCAATTGGCCAAGGTTATCCCAAAGAATCCTTTTACTGATAGGAGTGGAAGGACCATAAATATTTCCAAGGTAGAAGAAATCCTCAGAATGCTTGACCGAAACCTTACACCAAATGAAGTTGGAATCTATAACCATGGGATCAATCATGCAGCTAGCAACTTTCCAAAGAATACCTAAACCACCCGAGGCTCCGGCAGAATCCGAGAAGCAGCCATCCCATCCTTTCCATTTGTTAAACCAGCTTCTTTTACACCCTTCAGCCGACATTTTAGATTCCTGAATCAGACAAATATCCACACCTTCTGCCAGGGCATAACGTCTTAGCAGACGTTGTTTGTTAGGAGCATTGAGGCCCCTAACATTCCATGAAAAAATGATCATAATTGCTTCAGAGAGGACTTGCCTCTCCTACTGGTAGACGGGAAAAAGGACCGTAATTGAAGTTGCTTCCCGAGGGCGACTTTGTTGAGAGAAAGCTTGCATTTGTTGGGGTGTCCTAGAATACTTTTAGGACCGACATTGACATTGAGAAGAGGGGGAGTGGGAAGAAGCGGTCCCAAGGGTCGCGAGGGGGAGGAGGGGGACGAGAAGAAGGCAGGGGAATCCTCAGGGGGGTCGACCTCGGAAGACAAAAGCACATCCTCTTTATCCGAAATCCATTTCGCAAGTTCCTCCGAACTACCACCCTTGCTGATGGAAATGCCTTCATGGAACAGGGATAGGATCCTGGAGGAGTCTTTAACAACAGCCGCTGTTTCTTTTACTAAGGAGAGCGTTTCGGGGGCCAAAGCAATGGATTCAACGGCAGGACGGGTGACCTGTGTGACAGGGGGAGGAGGTGAAGGAGGAGCACCAGGGGGAGGGGAAGACGGTAGTGCTGGAGGGATGAGTGACACTTTCCGCCAGTAAGGGGCGGCAGGTGAGAGAGTGGAACAAGACTTACGAGTATGGCCAGGCTTCAAGCATTTAAAACAAAAAATGGATAAACCTTCATAAACAACCTTCTGTTTCCAAATACCCGAAGGAGTGTTAATAAGAATCAATTCCTTAGGATTAGGCGCTGAAGAAGTGGAAATGCAAACTCTGGCAAAGGAGGAAAAATTACCCTTCAGAGTAACAGGATCAATGCGGATAACCCGTCCGAGACTGGAGCAAATTTTAGAAAGGATGGGAGCCGACCAAAATTCGCTAGGTAGGGAATACAGACGAATCCACACTTGAACCCCGTCCATCGCCGCCTTGTGACAGTCAAAATGAGGCTCCCATTCACGAATCGCAAGCCCCGAATCAGAAAGAAGGGAGTTTTTTCTTTCCATTGTGTCGTCTCTCTGAGCTGCGCTTCGGAAGATCACAAGAAAAAAACCCTTTTCCAGGGAACGAATATTGAGGCCGCTGCCCCACTGCGTTTCACACCAGTTTCTAATGCTCGAAAAGGGGAGGCGTCTCCCGATGAATTTAGCAAAAATGGCTCTCGTAGCGAGATAGAACGTATGCTCGGAGAAAGCAACATCCTCGATTAAGGACACGGATGGAATATCGTCCTGCGGGGGGGAAGAGTCACTGTCCGTGAAAAAGGAATCAGCGTCAGGCCCGCGGGGACCAAGGCGTTTGAGCAAAGCGTCCGATAGGCCCTGGCCCACCCGGCGCACCATTGCTGCACCCCAAAGGGGCAAGACCAGGGGACCGTTGAAGAAACGAAAATTCAAAAAAATGACCGTTCTGTTCCGCCCAGCCTTCGAATTGTCCAGAAGAGGGTGTACGTTGCAGTTGAGGAGTCAACGCCTCAGTCCAGGTTCATGCACTATTATACAAGGAAAATGACATGCTTTTACTCTTAATGTATGTATTCATTTTGGGATGAATGTGAGTCAAAAGAGTGGGTTGATGAATGGTGTTATAGACAATTATATCCATTCGACACATGTCAACCTCCACGAGCTCTACAACTCACAGTGAGTGAATCATCAATTGAATTTGACCATATATCAGATCTAGTACAACCATGTATTATATATTTGCATTGTTTTGATAAAATTTATTGTTTTTCTCATGTTATGTAACATATTTATGAACCATTTATTAAAATTAATGATTTTTTGTACAATGTGATGTAGGTCATGTTTATGCGGTTGTTACATAAGAAAATAATAAAGAAGGAACATCTTATTATTTGTGTCTTTGTGTTGACGAAAAAAATAAATTAATATCCCCAGTCATAGATGGAGAAGGCCTAAAATATCCTATGGGGTCTGTGGTTATTAGTGGAGCATGGCTAAGAAGATACCCAATAAATAAATCTAATGCATGATTGTTTGAGGACTTTGACACTCATAGAAAGAGTATTCATTATTTTCACTTAGTTGTTGCATCTAATGCTCAATTGATTAAATATGGAGGTGGACCACATAATAAGGTCTTGTAGAAAGTTCTTGAGTCTGACCAAGAAGCAATACTTTACACCCTTTAAATTAGATTGGACCCTGATGGTTCACTAGATTGAATTTGTACAAATGAAGATACACAAAATTGCCCTTAAGCCTTCCAAGTGGCTTACTTTCTCAAGTCAAAGGTATGTTCACTTAAGATTAGATATACATCTATATGAATTTAATTTGAATATTTACTTTAATGAATTTTTTTAAAAAATGTAGGTTTTAAAATTCTATTTAATTGTTTACTAATATGTTTACGTAGGTTAGTGGTGCCAAAAAAACTTCCACCTTCACGTGGTTAGCACTATTAGTAGAAAAATTATTATTCTCAAAGCTAAGAGAATCTAAGGAAAATTAAATATTGGAACCAAAAAACAAGAAGAAATTCTCATTTCACCACCTATATTGTATGAAAAATCTCTTCTTCAATTTCTCATTTCACAACCTATATTGAATGAACAATCTCTTCTTAACATATTTCATAGTACTTGTTTCGCAATGAAGTATTTTTTACACCAAAAAAAATCTTCACTCAGTGTTTACCAGGCCACCACGATGTGTGGGCACAAGAGATTCAGTGCTAGGAGTGTGTGTTTGCAAAATATTGCATTGGACATCCTTACACTAACTCAAATTGCACTATTCAACATGATTACAAACAATAGGACAACAAGAGAACTGAATTGAGATGGAGAAAACCAAGATAGAATTTTATAGGGGGTCCTAACCTGGAGGTGTAGGATCAAACAAGACATTTCAAGGTGCCACAGAGACTAAGAAATCACTCGGAGAACTCATAGCCTTTTTTGGTCTTAGGGATCTTAAGGGACTACACCCGAATGAAGTATCCCAGAAGAAAAGGCATTGTCGGGCACCAAAGTGAAGCCTCTATAAGTTTTTACCAAACCACCCAGATGTGTTAGTGCAGTCGGTTTGGTGTCACGAGCTTCCGTTTGTAAAATAATGCCTTGGACAGCCTTACACTGACTCAAACTACAATATTTTACATTGTTGCAAACAATAGAACAACGAGAGAACCGAATTGAGATGGAGAAAACCAATACATGATTTTTTATAGGATCCTTATACAAAGGTGTAGAATCAAATGAGACCTCTCAAGGTGCCATGGAGACCAAGAAATCACACTACAAATGTTTAGCCTCTTTTGGTCTTGAAGCTCTTAAGGGACTACGCCCGGACGAAGTAGGCCGGAAGCAACGGCACCATCCAACACTGAAATGAAGCCTCTACTAGCATTTACCTAGCCATGCAGATGTGTTGCTCGCAGTTGATTTCATGTCATGGGATTCTATTTGTAAAATAATGCCTTGGACATCCTTACATTGACTCAAACTACAATATTTTGCACTATTTCAAACAATAAGACAACGAGATAAACGAATTGAGATGAAGAAAACCGAGACAGGATTTTTTGAAGGATCCCTACACAAAGGTGTAGGATCATACGAGACCTCTCAATGTGCCATGGAGACCGAGTAATCACCCGATGAACTTTTATCCCTTTTTAGTCTCATGGCTCTTAAGGGACTACGCCCAAACGAAGTACCCGAAAGCAATGACACCATTCGGCACCAAAACAAAGCCTCCATTAGCATTTACCTAGCCACTCAAACATGTTGGTCCAGTTGGTTTGGTTCCACAAGCTTCTGTTTGAAAAATAATGCCTTAGACAGTCATACACTTACTCAAATTTTAGTATTTTGCACTATTACAAACAATATGACCACAAAATAACCGAATTCATATAGAGAAAAATTGAGAAAGGATTTTTTAGATGGTCACTACATGGATTTTTAGGATTAGACGATACCTTTCAAGGTGCCACAAAGACCAATAAATCACACAGTGAACTTTTAGCCTTGTTTTGTCTCAGGGCTCTTAAGGGACTATGGCCGAACGAAGTATCCCGAAAGCAACGGCCCTGTTCAAAACCAAACAAAGCCTTGACTATCGTTTATCTATCCACCTGGATGTGTTGGTGTAGTCAATTTGGTGCCATGATATTTCGTTTTTAAAATAATGCCCTGGACATCCTTACATCGACTCAAACTATAGTATTTTGCATTGTTACAAACAATATGAAAGCGAGAGAACCAAGCTGAGATGGAGAAATCTAAGACAAGATTTTATAGAGGGTCCCTATGCTAAGGTGTAGGATCAGATGAGACCTCTTAAGGTACAATGAAGACCAAGAAATCACCCGGCAAAATTTTATCCTTTTTAGGTCTCATGGCTCTTAAGGGACTACACCCAGACGAAGTAGCCTGGAAGCATCGACACCATCTGGCACATAAACAAAGCCTCCATTAGTGTTTACCTAGCCACTTGGATGATTTGGTGTAGTCAATTTATTGCAACGAGCATCTGTTTTCCTCTCTTTGACTCTCACTCTCACTCTCACTCTCATTGACTTTCTCTCTCTCTCACGCTCTCTGTCTCTCTCGCTCTCGCTCTCATTTTCTCTCTTTTTGTTAGAGAAGTGTTTACTTAGAGACTTTTTTAGGTGCTTAGATGATTAATTTCAATGCTCTCTCTCTCTCTCTCTCTCTCTAGGCTCATCGCAATTGGCCAAGGAAAGAATATATTTAACTAAATTTGGACATATATCTAAGCCTTTGTATAAGTTATTTATGAGATCAAATCTCATGTGATCTTCATTACTAATAGAAAAATTTGGAATTGCAAATTACATAGCTTAAAGTTTCAAAGAGTGTCTTGTCTTAGAAACTATTAAGGCACAACATTGACCCCTTGCAGCCCCTTTCAACTATTTTTGAAGCTTGATCATTTTCGATTCTATAATGTATTATTGTCATGTAAGAAATTTATATTTTCATTTTGATACCATAACGAAGCCTTCCCAAGCGATAGGGTAAATTCATTATTTCTCGCATTCTCTATTACTCATTTTCACTATTTTTGAATAGGAATCCCTCCATCCAGAGAATTTTCATGCTCCTCTAATCTACAATAGTGATTATAAATTGAAAAGTGCTCTTGATCTTCTGTATTATAAGGATCGGAAAACCTCATATATTTCCTGTAGGTCTCATGAGTGCATTCATTTGTTGGAATATCAATATTATGACCATATTTACTAGTCTCGTTCCTATAACTATCATTGAATCTTCTTGTACAACTACCTTGTTTATGAGAGGTGGGACAAGTAAGTAAAGGGATATGACATCTACCTTGTGCCTTACAATGCATATTACACATCTATACCAAAAAAAAAGTTCTCCCCACATATACTTGCGCTCTTGAATGTCAATTTCTTCACACTCTAACAAAAATTTCATATTTCCATGTATGGTATTATGCAAGCCAGAATGACCCAATGGAAGCTGGAAAAAATAACCACATACTTGACACCTTGTGTCACATTAGTGTATAGCCTCTTCCTTCTTGGTGTGCAAATGTCGACCTTCATGATTCAGTTTGAAAGGTGGGATGAGAATACAGCAATCTCTGTGCAAGCCATTTTATTCTAATACATGTTCATATTCAAAAGAACCTCTTTTTCCTTGAACGTGCATGGTTTGTCTCACTAACTCAGTAAGGAATTTGCATACTCTGGAAACTTCACATTTCTCATGATAGATATGGTCATTGCCACATAAATGTTCAACATTGGAGTCCAAACTATGAAAATGACCCTTGGTGTCCATAATCCAAGTTGTACAAGTGTTGACTGATAGATAGATAGATAGACAATTGTATTATATATTTCATTGTGATGCCTACGTCAAATGATATTCAAAGGATATCAAGAACATTTGAAGTAATTATTTGGGATCATCACAATTGGCCAAGGAAATAAGTTATTCAATTAAATTTGGACATATATTTGAGCCTCCATACAAGTTATTTATGAGATCAAATTTAATGTGATCTTCAGTACTAATAGAAAAATTTGAAATTGTAAATTGCATAGCTTAAAATTTCAAAGAGCATTTTTTCCTAGAAACTATTAAGGAACAACATTGACTCCTTCCTAAATCCTTAAGGATGATTAGAAGGTGATTTTGGATACTTTGAATGCAAGAACCAACCAGTGGACGGACTTTTTTTAGCTCTCTCTCTCTCTCTCTCTCTCTCTCTCTCTCTCTCTCTCTCACCCAATCTCTCTATGTTTATCCCTCTTTCATTCCCTCTCTCTCTTTCTCTTTGTAGTTACAATTTAATTATTAGAATTAATGTAATATTGTGTTATCTCCCATTACATATTTTTCATTTGAATTATTGAAATTCAAGAAAGTGGATGGCATTTGACATTATATATGTTTCATTTGCATTAACATTATATTATTATAATTGATGGCATTGAATGGTTACAGTACAATGCTAAATTTGTAAATTAGTTATACATTATGGCTAATATGTTTAAGAAAAAAAAATTAACACTAATAATACAGATTTCCTTTTCCATACATTTTAATTCCCATGTTTACATAAAAAAAAATTAACACTAATAATGCATATTAACATAACATAGATATAATTTGGACTTAGATACATGTAATAAAGCATGTTTCATCCACTATACAAGTTTTTTAAAAAAAATTCTCATATATTATATTGATTCAAAAAATCCTTGATAGCATACAAAATTTAATCAAAATCAATGTCTTAACAAATCCATGTAGGCATCTACAATGATATACATCAAAAAAATATAAATCTACGTCAATATGCCATGAAGGCAAATAACAAAAATTGTATACATCTAAGCTATGGAGTATCATCAAGTAATCTAGTTCTCTTCACCCGCCAAGAAGATACTCAGGCACATCAATGGAACATTCTTTATTCAATTCAGACCTCCTGTGCTCAAAGAATACTTATATATCTATCTGTTAATACAAATAAACAACATACCCATTAGTATAGAATTAGTGACATATAAAATGACACTACTTAAAAATAAATATTTACTGCAATTTGATGATCACTAGCAATCATCCTCTGCCTTGCAAGATCATCAACAACATCAGTATGATGTGCACGAATTGGTGTAGTCAACTCCCTCTGTTGGCAATCATTATGACGAAAATTAGAATACGCATGAATGTTATTTAGTTATACTAAATGATGTTATTTAATGCAATCTCTACATTATGAAAATTACTTTACTAACGCATACATGTGTAAGAGGCGCGGCAGATGCCCCATAGTAACTCCAATATCTAAAGAACATTGAATCTTATTAGGAGACTGCAATGACGTCATTAAGTAAAAAATAATAAAATGCACTTTAGTAAATTCATGCGTTAACTATAGTGTATTCTCTTCATGTATATATGATGAATAAAAATAATTATAAAACACACATTAGTGAATTTGCCAACATTCACCTGTTTAACATCAAAATGTAATTTTAGGATAACATTTCTATACATGGAAAACAAAATAGCACAATAAATTTAGTAATTTATTACCAATTTATACCTGAGGGGATGAAGTGCTCACAAACAACTGTGAAGCATTGGAATGTGATACTGGATGTATAGTTTGACCTTGCAATTTTTATGCCAAAGGCATTTAACAATGGGATTAACACTTGTTGATTCTGACAACCATCAAGGAATACATGGATGGGATGTTGTTTGGACATATTGCGTTGAAATCTAACAGCTAATACATTTTTACTGCCAACAGTTTGACAATTAAAAAACTTCGTGTGCAACAGTTTGTTTTTCTTCCAACTGGAAACATCACACCAAAACACCGATGATTGGGAAAATTTTCAAAAGCGGGCAAGAGCTAATGAGAAATGCCTCTCCCATAAATTCCTTCAAGGTCGGTTCTCGTTGGTGGTAGAGAAAGGAGGACTCATGCTTTATGCCCAATCGTTGTTTCCTTAATGGGTCTAGGATTTTCTTGATCTCTCTTATCAATACACAAAGAATCCATGCACATCTTGATCTGTGATTTCTCATTAGGAACACTAGAAATCAGTGAATGATGGGTCATCGTCCTATTCTCACATTGCTTATTCAGACACTCTACCTTTTCATAGATTTAACAGTGTTTTATGTTTTTTTGAGGAAATGTAGGTTATTTGGGTCATCTGAGGGAAGGGATTAAATAGACTACGGTATATTTAGGTTGTTTGGTTTTTGCATTTTGATGTGCAGTAGAGTTGGATAGGCTTACGGCCAAAGTTTTATGTAATTCTTAAATTCTTGGTTATTTTATTTTATTTTTTAGTTGCAATATTGCCCCTCGTTTCAAGCCACGAACGCATTTTATAGATGTTTGATGGCTTTGTTCTCGAGGAAAAAGTTAAAATTAATGGGCATTGTACGTATATGCAGAATTTTTCATAGACTTCTGTAATTGTTCTTTTCCTAACATAGGATATACATCACCATTTTTTTGCCCTTGTAAGATGCAATCGATCGATAATTCCACATCTTAATTTGTTTTCCTTTATGGGAATAAGTTTTGGAAAACTTATCTTTTCATAGCTACATTATTTTTGGAGTTGGGATGCTTTTATTAGTTATTTATTTAGGAATGTCTCTTCATCCCCAGTTTTGCGCAGTTTCAGTGGATTTGTTGGTTTAACATGGTTAAAATAATGATAGTTAAGTTGTAGGGAAAAAATGATGTTTTATGTTTTTTACTTATCTGATCTAAAACATCCATAGTAAAAATATAAATTATAATTGATGGAAAGTGTCAAAGACAATGAAGGTTGTTTGTCACCTCTTTTTTCTCTATACACTTCCAGCTTGAGGGTTTTTTCACATATGACTGTGTGTTCAATGAAGAGAAGGAGAAGCCCCTTCATGTTTCATATTATGTGGAACTTGTGCATGGTGAATGTCTCTTTTTGTGTTGGCCTCCGTCGAAGGTAATTCCAATAGAATTTTCATGCACACTCTTCTTGCACTCCAACTCACCCAAGTTTACGAGGATCCTTCCAATTTGTTATTATCCCGTACGTTGTGGATGAAATAAAAAATACTTAATTTTGAATGAATAAGTGGACGGTTCCAAATTCAAGGATATAGGCCAATGCCTTATGTTAGGAATTAATTATATCTAATGCGGAATAATTCCTCAAAATCGCAATAATAAGAAGTATGAATAGAATTACAGAAATGTAATATGCACAACACTGAAGACAATATTTAACGTGGTTCACCCAATGTGGGCTACATCCACCAAGAACACTTGCTCAAATTTTATTACAAGCCAACAGTCTTCACAGTTACAATAATCAGATCTTGTTTGGAGCTGTGCTCAACAAACCATCCTGAATTCACACTTGAATTCGCACACACTATTCACCTTCACAAAACACACTCATATAATTCATGTTGTATGTCCATTTATTTATAAGTACATCAATAGGTAGCCAAAGAGGCAGTTTTACAAAACAATGGGTACCAAAAAACCATGGGCCCAAAAACAACCCATAACGGTTACCCATTACCCATGGGTTAATAAACCACCCATGAAAATTTTCTTCGAGGGCTTCACCCCCATGAACCCCCTTGACCCACTCACTAGCAAGTGGGACCGCAGTAAAAATATCAGAGTGGAACACATGGAAGGTGTACCAAACTCTAACATGAAAACAAGCTCCACAAACATAACAATCTCCCACTTGGAGACTGATTTCCACTGAGAAAGATTCTCAACCCTTCACTGTCATCCATGAAGGCCAACCAAAGCTGAACATAGCTTTAGTTTATCCCTTGTGACCACCTTGGTCATCATGTCTACAAGATTCTGACTGGTATGATTCTTCTCCAACTTCAACTTATCTTCCTCCAAAGTTTTCCTGGTGAAGTGATATCTCAACTGTATATGCTTCATCCTAGAGTGGAAAGCAGAGTTCTTAGCTAGGTGTATAGCACTCTAACTATCACTATGCAGCTTACATTCCTCTTGCTTATGCCCCAACTCCTCAAGAAATTGTTGTAACCAAATCATCTCTTTGCTTGCCTCTGTGACAGCAACATACTCATCCTCTGTGGTTGACAAAGCCACCAGCTTCTGTAGTCATGAAATCTAGCTCACGGTTGTCCCACCTACAGTGTAAATATAACCTGTCGTGCTCCTCCTGCTGTCAACATCTCCAGCCATGTCTGAATCTACATAACCACGTAAAGTGGTGTTTGATCCACTGTAGCATAAAATTGTCCCCATGGTCCCTCTCAAATACCGAAAGATCCACTTTACTGCTTGTCAATGCTCTTTACCTGGATCACTCATAAATCTACTCACAGCTCCCACTGCATGGGAAATATCAGGCCTAGTGTACACCATAGCATACATCAAATTGCTAACCGCTGATAAGTAAGGTACCTTGGACATCTGGTTTCTTTCCTTCTTTATCTTGGGACACTGCTCCGTTGATAACTTAAAATGGCCTGCCAAAGGAGTCCCAACCGGTTTAGCATCCTACATGTTAAACCTATCCAATACCTTCTTAATGTACTCTTCCTGAGATAAATTCAGCTTTCATTCCTTCCTATCCCGAGTTATCCTCATACCAAGGATTTTTTTGGCTACCCCCAAATGCTTCATATCAAAGGATTCACTTAGTTGTTTCTTGAGTACTTTTATTTCCTGCATGTTTTTACCTACAACCATCAACATACAAACACAGGATAATATAACTTCCATCATCAAATTTCTTTGTATACACGCAATGGTCAGAATGACATCTAATATAACCTTGCTCCATCATGAAGCTATCAAACTTCTTATACCATTAACATGGAGCTTGTTTCAGGCCATACAAGCTCTTCTTTGGTTTGCACACCATCTCCTCTTTACCTTTGACTCCATATCCTTCTGGTTGTTGCATATATAGCTCCTCCTCCAAATCACCATGGAGAAATGTAGCCTTTACATTTAACTGTTCTAAGTGCAAGTCTTATACTGCCACTATTCCAAGAACAGTTCTGATAGAAAGTCATTTTTACTAAAGGATAAAAAATCTCATCAAAATCTATACCTTGTTTCTGTACAAACCCCTTGACCACCAACCGGGACTTATATCTTTTCTTTCCTCCTTCGTCTTTAACTCTGTACACCCACTTGTTCTGCAATGCTCTTTTACCTTCCGGTAGCTTCACCAAATCCCAAGTCTAGTTCTCCATGAGAGACTTGTGCTCCTCATCCATGGCTTGTTCTCACTTCTCTACTGACATCTACCTGCATTGCTTCATCAAATCTCTCTAGCTCTCTACTATCAGTGAGTAATAAATAATAAAGAGAAGGAGAAAAATTTTCAAGTTCTTTTCTTACCCTAGAAGACCTCCTCACTGTAGGAGTTTGGGGTTCCTATTGAGTAAGTTCCTGAACTGATTCATGGGTCACTGTCCCATTTGGAAGATCCTCTACCACTGCATATTATTTCTTGGATTCTTCCCTATTTTCCTACAATTGTTGCTTATGCATGACTTTCTCATTAAAGACCACATCCCTAGACCGAATGATTTTCTTGTCCTTAATACTCCAACATTTAAATCCAAAGTCATCACCACCATAACCAATAAAAGTAGCATTTTTCTGATTTAGCCTCTAGCTTTGTCCTATCATCCTTGTCAATATGAACAAACACCTCACATCCAAAGACTCTAAGAAATGAGTAATCAACTTTCTTACCATACCAAGCCTCCTCAGGTATGCCTCCATGTAAGCGCACTTGAGGGTCCTCTGTTTATCAAGTACACAGTTGTGCTCACCGCTTCTGCCCAAAAATAAAGAGGCAGTCCTGCATGTATCCTCATGCTCCTAGCATGTTCCATTATTGTTCTGTTCATCCTTTCTAACACCCCATTCTGCTACGGGGTTCCTGGAACCGTCTTTTGCCTGCGGATTCCATTCTTAGAACAATAATCATCAAATTCATTGCTACAATACTCCCCTCCATTAGCTAACCTGAGACATTTTAACTTAAGACCTGTTTCATTCTCTACCAAGGCTTTCCATTTAACAAAAGTATCAAATACATCAGATTTGTTTCTAATAAAATAAACCCAAACTTTCCTTGTTGCATTATCAATAAAAGTAACATTATAACTTGAACCCCCAAGAGATGATACCTGAGCTAGCCCCCACACATCAGAATGTACCAGCTCTAACTTACTCTCTTTCTTCATAGGTCCAACCTTGAGAAACCTTACTCGCTTCTGTTTACCATATATGCAGTTCTCACATAAATCCAAACCTGTTTCTGTATATCCAGGAAAATTCTTCTTTATGATGTCCATGCCCTTATGGCTCATATGACCGAGCCTATAGTGCCATAATGTTGTATCTGCATCTGAAGCCACAAGATTACAATCATTATGACTATCAGTGGTTAAATACAAGGTTCCAACCTTCTTACCTCTTGCCACCACAAGAGCACCCTTGGTAACCTTCCAAGAGTCAGCTGTAAATATCACAGTACAACCATCACTTCCCAATTGCCCCGCCGATATCAAATTTCTCCTTAATGTAGGCATATGTCTGACATCCTTCAATAGCCATGTATTCCCATTCTGCATCTTAACCTGAACAGAACCTTTTCCAACTATACTACAAGGCTCATCATCACTAAGAAAAACATGCCCAAAATCCCCTTGAACATAATCAACAAAATAATGCCTATGTGGAGTAGCATGAAAAGAAGCCACTGAATCTAAAACCCAAGATTCAGTAATATTATGCAAAGAAATAATAAAAGCATCCTGGCATACATTACCCGATGCCACATTTGCCTCCTTGTTTTCTTCCTGTTGTTTCTTCTTGTCCCGAAGCTCCCAACAGTCCTTCTTTTCATGCCCAGACTTTCCACAGTGCCAACATACTATCTTGCTTTTAGATTTTGACCTTGCCCAATCCTTTGATTTTCCACGGTTTCCTCTATTCTTCTGTCTCCCTCTAGTTTCCATTGTCAAAGCATTCCCTGAAGTAGAAGATTCACCATAGTTTTTTCTTCACATTTCCTTGCTTAGAATCACCCCTACAACATCCTCAAACTTCAACTTTGAGTTAGCAGGAACCGAGTTGCTTACCGCCATTACCAGGCTATTCCAACTCTCAGGTAAAGAGCACAGAACTAATAAAGCCCTAACTTCTTCATCAAATTCTATTGTAACTAAAGCTAGCATATTTACAACCATATTAAAATCATTTAGATGATATGCTACTGAACCATTCTCAGACATCTTCATATTAAACAACTTTTTCATTAAAAAAATATTATTAGAGGAAGAGGGTTTTTCATACAACTTCCCTAATGCATCCATCAGTTCTTTTGTAGTCTTTTCCTTTGAAACATTAAATAATATCGAAGATGCAAGACATGTCAGATCCCAGATCATTCCAAGTGCCTTCTCGATCCAACAAATCCCATTCCGCATTTCCCTGCGATGTCATACTCATTATATCTAGAGGGTTTGTTCACCTTCTCAAACAGTGGAGTATAAAGATCCTTCTGATAAAGGTAATCTTCCATCTGACATCTTCCAAAGACGCGCGACTTGAAATTCTGACATAGGAAGTGTTGACCCGTTGAATTTATCAACGCGCGACATCTAGATGTGCAGTTCCATCATCTGCCATAGCTCCCACTCAAGCTAAAAACTTTCCCTGCAGATTCAACACTTCAGCAAACCAAACCAGGCTCTGATACCAATTTTTAGGAATCTCCTGTCGCGCGTCTGCATTCTGTCACGCCATATCTGAAAAATTTTCATCCCACGAAACGGAATATTCGCCATATTCCTCCGAGAATCTGCTTAACAATAGAAACCTGAATATCTAATGTAGAATAATTCCTCATAATCGCAATATTACAGAAGTATGAATAGAATTATAGAAATGAAATATGCACAACACAAAGACAATATTTAACGTGGTTCACCCAATGTGGGCTACATCCACCAAGAACACTTTCTCAGATTTTATTACAAGCCAACAGTCTTCATAGTAACAATAATCAGATCTTGTTTGGAGTCTGCGCTCAACAAACCTATCCCGAATTCACACTTGAATTCTGCACACACTATTCACCTTCACAAAACACACTCATATAAATCATATTATATGACCATCTATTTATAAGTACATCAATAGGTAGCCAAAGAGGTGGTTTTACAAAACAATGGGTACCAAAAAACCATGGGCCCAAAAACAATCCCATAACGGTTACCCATTACCTATGGGTTAATAAACCACCCATGAAAATTTGCTTCAGGGGCTTCACCCCCCCAAACCCCCTTGACCCGCTCACCAACGAGCGGGACCACCATAAAAATATCTGAGTGTAACACATGGAAGGTTTACTAAACTCTAACATGAAAACAGGCTCCATAAACATAACACCTTACTCTCCATTTTCACATACCTTTGAAATAAGTCCACACTATACTTCTTTTCAGGCCTCTATCTTGGCTTATCTTCTTCTATTATTGTTTCAAGACCTCTCATGCATGACACATGACATCAAATGAAGGACAGAGATTTAATTTTTCAGTGATGTACTACATCCTTTCAGTCATCCACGTGGCATGAACATTATTTGTTGTTTCAATGTAGTGTTTGGGCATTTGTTGTCTTCTTCTAGACATTCAAAGGTCTATTTTCTAATTGTTGTTGTTGCTTTGTAGTATAGGATAGTAACAACTAAAAAGTATAGGACAATCCATTAAAGGATGAAGATATACTTGTGTAGCACTCAATTCTCTCTACTCCCCAGGAAAACAAGATAAAAAATCATTAAACTCGATTCTCACTCCACACAAAATTATCTTCCTTGAAAGCATTATCATTTCTAAGCAATAAAGGACATCATCACTTGACATGTAAACCCCTGAATCCCCCGAGAACACTCACCACATATCTAAGGTGCCTAACCAATTCACAAGTCATTATCGTGCATGGCTACCTCATTCCACCATCTACTCACAGTAGAGGCCACAACCAAGGTTTTAGCTGCATTTAAATTCTTGAAAATATCACATATTACACCCACAATTTTGGACAACATCCATATCAAACTTCTTCATGTTTTTGGTATGAAAAGGTATGTATTTTCTCATATTTAGTGTGACAGAGATATAGTCTACCTAATTAGCTCTAGCTAGGCTACAATTAGATCCAATGTGCTACAGTCTAAAATTGTTTGAATGATATACAAGTATTGTTGTTTTCCTTCACAAATTCCACGGCTAGAAATGGCACAAATATTGAATTTTCTTATTTTCCATTTTTTTTTCCCTTCAATTGTAAATTGCACTCACACATTTAATGTTGAGTTTCAAACTTGGAACCTATTAGATTTTATCATTTTCAATTTTGACTCCTTTAACTAAGAATTGCACACGTGTGAATAATGTGAGTGATATTCAAATGATTAAATGGTGTGCAAATAACAAATATTATTTGGGTGGGGACAACTTGAGTAGTAGAATAGGGATGGGATATGCAGGTTTTTGATACTGACCTTTTTAATTCAAACTTTCCATTCATGAATTTGTTTTATGTAACAAATTATAGGGTATTTAATTCCCACCTTTTTATTTCATGTCTTTGTCTTATGTAAAAACTAAATGCTTTAACAAATTAAATGTAGCATTGATGCTTTTAAAATTTGGAAAATATAAACCATAACTAATGGCTACATTATTTCAATATAAAATAGTTATAATTTATCCTTGGGTGATCATTGGTTAGTCATGCAATGAGCAATTATTATATAATCGACTAATATTTTATGCCATTTAAAATTACATATAATCTTTATAATGTTTTACTTGTCAAATGTAAATAAAATTCTAATTAATAACACATGGAAGAATAAACCTATACAAACTATAAATTATAGGGATGATTTTATGATTCAAACTCTATATGGATTCATTAGATTTTTTATTTCTTTTAAGTATGCTTCACATCCAATTAGATAATAGGATCTTGTTACATTGTGAGCGCATGTCCTGGTTGGATTGAAGGTTCCACTTTTCATGGTCTATCTTGTTTACACACTCGATGACCATCATTAGAAGATTTTCTTATATTGATGCACAAGCCACTGAGGGTCACTTTATTCTGCTAACTGACATGTTACTAGCCACTTTGTTTGTATGTCCCTTGGTTTCTAACCATGCGACATCCCATACCCCCTATAGGTAGTCCACTTCATCTCAGCAGTCTATGTCCTCTCCTATTAGGCCACATTTTCCTACCAAGGATCACATTCACCCCAAATGAAGCTAGGAATACATCGGATTAAAAAAAAAACTGCTACATCAACTTATGATTGTGCCACTAGTTGAATTAGGGGACCAAAAGCTTACATAAAAAGTACCCTGGACATATAGTCACTGAACATTATAGAATCTGAGTCCTAGGGTCCAACACATAACACAGATGCGACATGCCCAAACCCATTTAATTGTACACATTCTTGAGTGTCTTGTGTCCATCCATGTAGGTGCTTATGTTCTTGATTAAATGTCGTCTAATCGAAGTCATTAATGTATGTAAAAATCAAAAATAAAGAAGTAGTTACAATTCAAGTGGTGAGACATTCATGTAGTTCTACAGTTACATCTTTTCAGTCCTGGATTTCTAGTCATAGATATGTACTCTATCTCCTTCACATTGAATGTCACCTAATTCAAAATAACCTTGGTACTATAAAAGCAACAACAATGAAGAAAATTGGGATTGCGCCATAAAATGTAGTGGTTCTTGATCATGGGAATAAGTCATGGAAGGGGATCATTAATCACTTAAGTCATCTCTCCCCAACACTTTTTATTTAGCATGATATTACCCCAAAAACACGGACCTACTTAAGCGCTATGAGATGGCCCAAAAAACTCGTACTTAGCTATGA
Organism: Taxus chinensis; assembly: GCA_019776745.2. Lineage (NCBI taxonomy): Eukaryota > Viridiplantae > Streptophyta > Pinopsida > Cupressales > Taxaceae > Taxus > Taxus chinensis. Next base: position 744,807,414 of record CM034147.1, on the reverse strand, counting down.
GATCTCCCAAAAACTCACACTTGTGCATGGATATCACAACCTTGAAAACTCACCCTTCATAGCATTTCAGGACACTTTTCTATCATTTACACTTTTTTACATAGGAAGTGCACACAATTAACCTTTATTGACTCCTTTTACACACTTTTTACATATTTATGCACCACTCCTTGGCTCATATTTTATCATATACAAATATGTTTGACTTGATCTTTTTCTCACTACAACCTCTTGTAAGTCCTTCCATAATGACGTAACAAGAATTGCAACCCGTGGATGTAGAAAATACAGAGTTTCACCCTAAATAGGTACAAGCAACTACATATGTTTTGGTCCCCCCAGGGTTAATACTTCAATATATCCCCTTCGACGTTTCCATCACACATTGTTCACTTGGCACACTATTAGTACAACACACTCTACATGATCATAAGGTTCATTCACAATCTGATTAACATTCTTACTAATAATGTTGTTGAGTATTCACTTAGAAACATAAAGTGGGGACAAGACACAAAATCATGGACTTGCAACTACATTTCTAGGTCCTAAAAGAATACCTATTGGTCATATACCAAAAGCTGATTCCTAAGCAAGAAAACTAGTGGTTGAAAATTATCTTTTCCAACTCTTTTTTTTTGTATGATTGCTTCCTCTAATTAGTTATTATACACAGCCTATAGAACTAGCCTCGTAATTTTACTTATTTTTCTTTCATGGATTCAACCACATAGGCCTAGCTAGGACTCCCACAAGCATGACACTCTAGGTGCTCTATGATGTCCGCTACCTAGAAGGACTGCCCCTGATCACTTTAGGAGAGTTGACTCGCTCCTTTTCAAGTCCTTTTTATCTATGTCGTAATCGTTCTAATAGAATCAATGGGCTTTGAACCTTCTAATTGTTACCTTCACAAAATTCAAAAAATGGAATCATGATAAATAGATAGTTGTGATATGGTTCTAAAATAAAGGACCATGTTCTACTGAACCATTACTATCACCACTCTAATCTTACATTCCAGAAGGCATTAAAGTACTCTAAAGGCATCCATCTAGCATCCATTCAATTTCGAAATATGCTACATACTTCTTTGCAGGACATAGGATCGCAATAGGGGAAGTTTCATTAAAAAAATATTGTGGCATCCACACACTCTACTACATTGTTACATTCTATCTACATCCTACTATTAAGTGAAAATTACATAAGGGCATCCTTTAACACACACACATGATTACACACAATAATTACATAGAGTCTGAGATTTTAGTGCAACACTTAGTCGTAACCATGCACTCTTGGGGGTGACCGTTAGGGTCAGTCTAAATCCCCATTCACATAATTTTCCTATTTAGTTTTGATGAGTTTTGTGGGCTTGTGTCAGGTGACATTTTATGACAACTTGTTAGGCATACAAGTAACTTCGGTGATCTATTGGTTTTAAGCATATCTACCACGTGATCAATAGGGAATAAGTGTGACACCCTTACGACTATCAATAGAAACTAGATTTAGTTATAATCACCCTAAAGCATGCAGCTTGGTATTGTTGATGGGCACCCTCGCCTAAAATTAGGTTTGTGAGCTGTAGACACTTCTATCAGACCCTCAGTTATGATGTTTTTTTTCATCCTTTTCATCACTTCTCCCTACCCATATCAATTCTAGATTATACAGATATTAGACTAGTTATATTTTGTCCCTATAGGGGGTGCTTCAGGGGTGTTTATAATCTTCATCATGGTGTGTTTTCTTAATGTCATCTCTTTATTTTAACATTCAGAGACAATCTGAATAACTCTGCAAATATTATATCAAATCATATTTTTTATTAAATAAGAATAGCAATAATAAATTGTATTATGTTACTTAGCAAAAGACTGAGCATATTTCACCGCCTTACTATCGATTCAAGTGTGCCACAGAGTATCACATTTGAGAGAAATGTAATTCAATGTGTTTTACCGTACTTGAAATTCCTCCTAAAAATATTTAAGTTTTTGCAAAGTTGACTAGGCACATGATGTATCGACCCATGATTTTAGGTGATTTGAAACACAAGGGTGTTGACGAACAAGAACTCTTTCATTAATATTCAACATGTCGCGTTATAATGCTTGATTGAGAAATAACTAAAAATAGAACTATTGCCAGATAGCATAAAAAAAGTGGATTTGATGTCCATTTTTATTGAGAAAGGAATTATTTCTGCAAGAGTTTCCAACAAACTGTTGTTGGCGATGTGCATCCACAAAAAAGAGGCAGAGGCATCCTCAATACCTAAATTTTTTAATGCAAAAGCGTGATAATGGCAATTTCTCTTCTAAAAACATGCGGCTCCACAGTCTACTCTAGATGTTGTTTTGCGAGATAACTATGTTGGTACAACTTTCACTAATTGATACTCTACCCTATTTCTTGCTATGTAGGATGGACCACCTAGGAGATCCATTGAAAAATTATAGTGCCATGATTCTATTCCATAACCCCCATACACTTTTTGAAATGGCGAGGATAAACTAGGTGGGGCCTAATTTGCTCACGAATCCCGAAGAAACAAGTCTTTGATGATCAGTATTGACTCTAAGGAGAGACCCCTTACCACATCATCCGGCTCTGCTCGGACCCCATAACTTATATAGGCACAAGTCCTAATGAAATCCATGAAATAAACATATACTACAGGGGTACTTTATCCTCTAACAAGTATGGGTTGTAGTGGCATGGTAATATGGGTATTAACATGGTAAGGCATTTGGTCTTCCACCAGCAGGTACATCCTAGAAGAGTTGTCTAATAGCCATTAGGCCTTGGAGCTTCGAAGAAAGGAATATTGAATACAATGTCATAGTGGTAATCCAAAGCATTTTTATCCTTACCCTTCAAATCCTTAGTAAACATTTAAATGCTCTCTAGGTTGAGCCATGGACATTTTCTTCTCCAGGATGTAGTTGGTAATGATTTATATTTATAGTGTATAGTTATTTTTGGGACAATGTTAGTGATGGTAGTAGTCGGTGGTTAGAAACATACCACAACTACACATGTTAATTCTAAAGAGGCCAATAATTAGATAGTTCCTTACTCCGTTTCTAATAAGGGCATGAGAAGAGGTAAAATGAAAAGACAGATACTGTTACTCTGTCACATGGTAGATATTTCTTCAAGGCCATTTAACTTCATCCCTTAGAGGTTTCTGTAGACACCCATAATTTACGCCTGAGCAATTTAAATACTTAAATTGTAGCTAATTATACTCCTTTCCAACGTAAATTGGTAACACATTTCGTCAAAAGAGTCTCATCTTTCTCTCCTATTGTCGTTAATTAATTACACGGTACGCTAATTAATTAAGTCACCTATCCAACAAATATCCTAATTAACGACCTTTCTGTTAATTAATCCTCCCATGCTCTCTAGACTAATTAATTATTATTAATTAATTAGCTTCCCCTTTCATTTAACCAATAAATCAACATTTAATTGATTTAATCCCCTTCTATAGTCTAAATCATGCTAGTATTCCTCTAAAAAAACTTTTATAAGCTTGCACATCTATTAATTAAATCACTCTTGATTAATTGATAAGGCCCCCTTTATCCACATGAGTCACTAAATGACAAAAAAAACTCTCCCAAAGTTAACTCAAACCCTATCTAAACCCCCATTATCTACAACTAAATCAACATCCCTATTATCGCACACGCAAAGGGATGTAGTGATTCCTTTATTCATTGGACTATATAGAGAGACCTCCTCCTACCTTTACACTTACACCTAAATTCTTTGAGAAGATAAAAGAAAATCATATAGAAAAAAGACTATAAGCCTTCATTGTCATCTCTTGAAGAATTTCACAATTAGAAGAGTTAAGCATCCTTCCTGATTTTCATCCATTCAAGCTTTTGGGTCATATGCCAATAATCAAAGTGAGTCTTTTCGCCATGCTTTGATGAGTTTCCATTCCTAATCCCTTAAAGATAAAACAATCAACTTTGATTGTCATGAATCTACCTAGGTTGAATTTAGTTTGTTTTGGTGATCTAAAGAGTAGATGTTTGAATAATTAGCATGTTAGTTTGATTTATGCATTTCAAAGTTTTAATGCAATAGTGTTATTGTCTAACCTTGTCTTAGCTCTTATCTTGATGGTGTTTAGATTTTGATTTAGCTTTGTTAATTAAGACTACTAGGTGTTAGTTTTAATTCTCCTTAACTTAGTTGAACAAAACCATGCACACATTTGGCACGCCCGGTGGGAATTGATCATTTGTGCCTTTAGCATTTTTGGCTTGAATTCTATTGTTTTTTGGCTAACCCTTTGATATGCACATGGATAGTAATTAATGTTCAATTTCTTGGGATTTTTGCTAACATTATATGTGTAGGTTCTCACTTATAGCTATCATTTTTATGGGTGGTTGTCTAATTTCAAGCTAACTTGTTAAAAATTCAAAGTATTGTGAGCTTTTTTGTGTTTCTTCGACCATAATTTGGTAATGTAGGATGTGGTGCAGGCTACACTGACCCTAGCATAGCCACATTAAACCTGGCACAGGCACACTATCCCTGGTGCATGCACCTCTCGGGTGGCACAAGTGCACTATCAGAGCTTTGAATTTCTATTGTTTAGCAACCCTAGCGCACATACACTAAACTCTGATGCACATGCACACTAACTATGCGTGTAAGGCACATCTAAATCAAGCGTAGATGCTACTTTCATACTGTAACTGTCACTGCAATGCAAAACCTTTCTGACCAGCGCATACACCCTAACCCAGGTGCACATGCTTTTCTGGTGGCACAGACATGTTTCTGTTAGAATCTAATACTATTTTAATCTGGCAGTGTCAGCACATGCTTTTCTAGTGGTGCAGGAACTTTTCTAGTAGTGCAAGCACTCTGTAGGAATTTAACATTTTTTTATCTGCGGTGGCACACACACCATTATCTGGTGGTGCACAAACGCCCTCTCAGGTGGCATAGGTGAACTGTAAGCCTAGAAAAACACAGAGTGAGCGCATCCGCCCTAAACCTGCGTGCAGATGCCAAAACCGGCACGTATGTGCTTCAGTCTGAATTGGCCTGCACATTTTATGTTTATTTGAGATCGTAAGTGTGTTAAGGTGCTAAATTCTCTTACAATTTTTATCTAATTAAATACTCATTTTTTGCAGGGTGTTTTTACATGCTTTTACTAGACTTAGATAGGACTTTGCATGATTTCTTATAAGAATAAGGTATCGTGTATGCTCTTCCCTCGCATCTCTTGAGGATGATCTTGGGAATCAGAAACGATTCTTAGGTCTTTTTTCATGCTTTGAGAATTGTTGAGGAATATCCTGAATTGAGTATAAATGAGATTAACTTGGTGTGTGTTGAATTAAAGTGTTTTTCCATTTGATAAAATTCTTGGATTTTTGGAAAACATCACATATGCTCTTCTCTTGCGTCCTGGGATGATCTTGAGAATCAGAAAGTGATGTTTAGGTTTTTTTATGGAAAAATCACTAAACCTCGTTGTGCAGGACCAAAAGATATAGCTTTTCAAAGAAAAGGTGGAATCAAAATGAAAAATCAAAAACTACTAATACATTTATCATATGCAGGTTGTCAAAAGGTGTTCAAGAAAACCACACCTAAATTAAACAAGATAAAAAGAACAACATATTCAAAACACTATATTTGTAGGCTTCAGAAAAGGGTATGTCTCCTATCCACTCAAAACTTGGAACATAACCCCTTTGGCATAATGCCTTAAGCTAAAACAATGGGGGGTGGTTCCTATGAACCCCAAAGTAGTCCATGCAAGAGGGAACCTTGTGGATGAAACAGGAAGTGCTCCACACTAACCTACTTGACTAGTTGATTCATTTGTAAGATAGCATTACCAGTTGTCCGTATGGTGAATCCAGTGATAGTACATGTAGACACACTAGTTTCCTACTATTCTTGAAGGGGGGTAAAGTAAAGTTGAGATACTCCCAAGATTAGTCATTGAGACTGTTTGGGTAAATAGTGCTCACCTTAAGAAAAATTTGTAACAGCTAGTGAAGAGAGAACCAACTAGGAAGATATTCTTTGGCCAGGAGCCCATCTTTGACCATTTCTAAAAACAATGTTGAGTTGTGAGCCATCATTTTCATCACGAAAACGTGTGACAGCATTACTTTCGCTTAGTTTTTCACTTTGCCTTAAGGCGAGGGGAAACTCCTGCCAAAGTGAAGCCAACAGATTTTCAACCCCATTTTGATCTACTTCCTTCACATTATTTTGACACTTTGTTGATCAAAATAAGGAGTGACTAGATCTGTGTTACCAATTGATTGTTTCTACCACTTTTTTATCCATTTACGCCCATCCATGTTTGCGGATGGGTAAGTTAAACATCTAAAGTGTGCGAAGACTGTATTCAAGTCATTGGTGGCCTTTGTGATCTTGATACCCATGTCAATATTGTCATTGTAGTTAGGCGTGGTTCATCATCTTGGACTTCCTTAGAAAGGTTACCTTTTTTGTATTGATATCACTACAATTTTGGAATTTACGTATTGTTTCTTGTAAACTTGACCTAAATATCTATATTATAAGGTTACGCTACACACATTTTAACAATTCCTAGTTATACTTTAAGTTTTTAGTTCGATTCTATTATTACCTCAATTTTGAAGAGTGCTACATGTTACCACTTGTGCATGTTATATCAATAGCATCTTGATATCAATACCTTACTTTCTCGCAAATTTTGGTTAACATATCTTGGCGACATTGTTGTGTCACTCACAAATTGTAACTGGAAATTTTTGGGAAATAGGTTTTAATTGAATTTGAGCTCACTTCTAGTAAACCTTGTTACGAGGTCACATTAAATACTGTTATTTACTTACGTCTTGTTCATTTTCTTGAACTTGGCATAAGTAGAGAACATCTTGGTAATTATCTTGCGACACCAAACTACCTTTTTGAAAAATAGTCTAGGAAGTACTTCATTTGATTGATAGGCATCGGATACCAAACATTTGTGTCACTATGGTGATTTATCACTCTATCACATTGGTACTTCTCACATTGTCTACTCATTCATATTCTTAAAAAATCATCTTGCATTTCACTCATGTGTGGTCACAAAGTTTTGAACACATTTACAAGACTTACCTTAGTGAAACTATTGCACAAATCATGGCTCCCAAAACATAATTAGGACTCAAGAAGACAAACATTATGAGGCAACAACAAGCGCAAGCTTGGGAAGTCTCAAATAGACAAGGGTTAAATCCTTTTATTGGACATGATCTAGGGCCTCTATTTTACATGGAAAAAGAGATAGAAGACATGGTAGATCATAGTGGTAATGAAGTTGGAGTCCCCACATGCTGAATTCAACTTTGACCCCACCTTATTAGATGAGTTCCTTTTTAGAAACAAGGATAGGGTGCTAGCATGAGGCTGTAGAATTGGGGGGCTAAAATTCCCACTACAACATGAAACAATCGAACCTATGAATAATGCCAATGAGGAGGAGTGTCCTCTTATTAACATGGAGGAAATTTTAACACATAGACATGCTTTTACCTCCAATGCAGGAAAAGATAATGTAGTGGGACATAGAATACCCTTTATCAAAGTGCCACAAAAAATCAGGTCAGGACACAAGAAAGTTGAAGAACTTCCACAATATGAGGAAGAAGAGGAACCTTTGGGAGAAGATAGTCACCATTCAACAATAGATTAGTATCATTATTTGACACAATTAGCCTTGCTACGCCTCTCATGTACAAAAGGAAACAAGACAAGAATGTCCAAAAGATCAAGGCCTAAGGTCGAAAATCAGTGAACTCCATAGAGAAAATCACGGAGAAGACAATACGGATTATCTGTTGAGTGTATATATCCCAACTTCTCCAACTAAGGAACAATTGCTCGTACAATAAGTAAAATATATGAATGCAACACTCACAAGGCTTCAAGAGAGCAATGTAAGGAGCATTAGAAAGTATCAATATGAAGAACTATATCCCTATATTTTTGACAAAGCAATGACACTTCAACCTTTCCCTAAGAAATTCAATATGCCGAAATTTGAAAAAATATAGAGGAAAGGGAGATCCATGAGATCATGTCAAATGATTTCTATATGGCGTGTCAAGAGGTGTCCTATAGTGATAATTATCTCATATGACTCTTACCCAAGAGTCTAGGAGGTCAAACCTTGGAGTGATTTACTCGTTTGCCTTAGTGGGTCCATTTTTACCTCGCCAGAATTGGTAGAGAGGTTTGTGCGATCACTTCTCATATAACATAGGAAAGTGATATCACCGTGTTAGATTTATGTCCGGCACCAAAGAATGTCCTAATGAGACTTTTTCCAGCTTCCTACAACAGTGGAGAGGGATAGCCACTCCCTTCTAGTCAGAGGAATGACGAAGATCTGGAGGGAAGTCATGAGCATCAAAACGTTGCACTCAACTGAAAAATGATGTAGCTTCAAGATCAAAGCAATAACTCACCCATGAGAGCAATGTGCAGGCATTAACGGAAATCACTCAAATCCCATACTCCATTCTCAATATGGAAGGTGTACATAAAGTAGTGGGGTTTGTAACTCTCCCACAAATGTAGCTGTCAAGAGGTGGGAGTTACAGTTCTAGAATAGCCGGTCAAATGTAACTCCTATGACACTCTATGACATGAGTAGGTCCATAATGACACCCTAGGACACCTAATCATGGTGAATCACCTATGTGGAGGAATCCCATGTACTTAAAATATATGCATGGTAAATATCCTACACCAACACCCCCTTGAAGCATAGCTTAGGTGGACACATAGATGAAAACAAGGAGAAGTAGGTCCTGGAAACAAGCCTGATGAGGTACTAACGTACAAGAAACTCTCAAAAAGTAGAGTAAAAGGAGAAAACCCTTTGGGAAAAGCTCCCCCCCAAAAGAGAGACAAGTCCACTCTCTAATCTAAGAAAGATGCCAAAGATGGGTCCCAGACACAGACGAACCTGTAAAGGTACCCATGTACAAAGAGGCAATCTCTCGGAAAGAAGAAGAGGGAGACAAGAGGAATGCAAAAGATGCCATGGATGGATCTAAAATCTGTAGCTCTAGAAGGTCTCCCAGAAGAATTTTGATCACGAGATCCTCTGCCTCTGGACTGAATAAGAACCACCCACACCAAACTGTGTGCCTACCCTTAGGAAGGAAAGAAATGATGTGTTGTAAGTTTGCCCACTCCGTGAAGGAAACTGAAAGCAGCAACACAAAGAACTTTGACTGGTCCACAAAAGTGTGACATAGGTCTAGCAAGTGAGTATGAAGGAACCGAAGGTAATGTCACGAGTGTAGAACTGTCAAATTATGAAGGGTGAACACCTATCGAAAGGATGTCGAACTGATGTGAAGGAAAAAAAACATCCCCCACAACAGAAAATGGATCCACAAGTAAGGGTGGATTAATGAAGTTATTCGGAAAAGTGGAAGTGGTAAGAGTCCTAGAAGGGGCACTCCCAACAATGGAGATGATGAACTCCTATGAAATACCTATAGATGGATGAGGAACCTGTATTACATCACAAGTGTACTCTTTGAAAAGATGACTAAGGTCAGGCACATACTTGTCCCAAAGAGGGGGTTCAACAAATAGAAGAGCGATGTTAGATAGGTATGAGTCATCCAATGAAAGTGTAGGAGTGAAAGGGGCCTCACACACTAAAGGTGGAAAAGAAGCAGGTGTGATGGTTGTATGAGACTGTATAGGAGACTGCTCAATATCTGATGAGATGTGGGATGTGTCAACACTCTCTGGAATAGTGAGAGAAGGAAGAGAAGAGTCCTATATAGTACTCTTAACATCATAATTGGGTGCACAATCCTCATCATCAGAGGTAGAACCAAGCGAGTCTATGTTAGTGGAACTGTCATCACACGAAGAACAAGAGAAGACAATTGAATCAGCAACAACAACGTCCACAGTATATAAAGGGTATCCATAGAGGGACTGAAGAATGCTCTAGATACAATGGGGTGGATCTAAGTCTGCCACGTGAAACCAGTGAGATGGAGAGACATGCATCATCATGGTACCAAAAACATGGTTGCAAGTGTTGAGAAAATCATTAAGATGACAATGATCAGTGAGTGCAGGAACTGGCCCAAGCAAGAAGTGTGAAAGACCCTTGTAGGTGAAGTAACATTCCATAGAAGCACGCCAAACTGAATAGTTCTCTCTCCCAGTAAGAAGTGGCGGAGGTTGTAAAGAAATCCTATGATGCTCAAGTCTGGAAAGAGCAACCTCCATGATGGAATCAAAAGTGCAAAGTGCAAAAATGCAAGGCGTCAAACTCGTCCGATAATGCATCTGCATGTAATACAAGGCCCAAGAGTACTACTGACCCCCCCCCCCCCGTGAATGCGCCACTTAATAAAGTAGTGCATTTACAAAACTGACAATGCCATCACGTAAAGTGTAAAAAATCATGTAGCTTTGACTAGAGAAGTGCTCAAGACCAAGTAGCGAATCAAAAGTTAAAGCAAAAGTACAATTCCCGTAATTGATGGAAAATGTCAATAAGCTTTGCAAATTGATTAAAATAGGGCCCGAAATGGGTGAAAGGGGTGTCGTGTGGGTACTCGTTGGAAATGGCATAAAATTTTAGGAAGGGTTTGTTTTGCTTGCAAGGGGGGGTTGGCCTCCTGCCAACCCTGGACCTCGCCCTCCATCTTCAACACATGAATGAAGGACATAATTACAAGCAAATTAGAGCCTTAAAATTATTACAATGCCATGATAAGAATGTTTTTTCCTTAAAACATTAAAAACATGATTGTTTAACCACCAAACAAGTCTAAAAGGTAATGGATAGGGGCCCACGTTGTCAAGCCATGTAGATGCACCGAGATATTGTGTTGCACAGAGCTGGTTAGTTGTTGGTTTGCAACCGAGTTAAAAATCTTCACGTGGTACACGAAGGAGGGGATTCCACATGAGCCTACAGAGGTAGGTTAAAACTGTCATGTCAACAATGTCAGGGGCTTAAGCCTCATATGTTGACTGTGTGCAATGATAATAGACAGTGAACCAGGGCAAGATTCTATTATGTTGTAGAGGTGAAACGGTGTGAGGAAGTTGAAATCGTTGGCTAATGTGTAACAATCATGGAACAGTGAGCCAGACCAAGTTGCACTGTGTAAATTTCTTATCTCTAGAGGCCAATGCATAGTAAGACTTCAAGGGGAAAAAAATGAGTTGTGTGCACGAGCCCACGAGTGGAGGCAAGAGTGGGGTTATGGGTCCAACATAGTGCAGTAGTGAGCAATGAATCAGACAGTGCCACCGGGGAAGGAGCTCTAATGCACATGCAGATGCAAAATGGTAGAAGCGAGGAAAAGGAAGGGCATGTTCCACCAATGCATGAGCAGGTAATTCTGAATCACAAGGAGTGGAGGTTAAAACACGAGTCGAGTAGACCAAAGCACGAGCCAACATTGTAAAAAATGTTCATGCAAAGGTAACCTTGAGACAACAATGAACTACATAATAACCTCGTGGAATTAAAACTCGAGTTTATAAGAGAAAATGAACAGAGTTACCTGCAATCTGTTGAAACTTCAATGTTGCAAAATGCCAACAAAACACACTAGCAAACAAACCAAATGCATGTACCCCCCCCCTTTTTTTAAATAAAAATAAAATTCAAGTAGATCAGATGAAAAGGAGAGCTTGCACAAGAAACTACGAGGTGGAGAGTAGTAAGAAACCGAGGTGGGCAACACTATTCTGATACCTTAGCTCTGATACCATGCTGTTAATCGTGTTAGCCCCATAGTAGTGTTGGGATGGGTGACATCCTAGGAAATTCCCAGTGTCACTACCTCCTAATGTTGTTAGGCTTGATTGGGTGTATACTTGACTCCATCATGCAGGAGGGTGTTGGCATAGCAACTTTTTAACATGATGATATCTCTCTCCACCATCAGTTCAAGATTTTGGTGTGACAGAAAGTCGTGCAGCTTTGATACCATGTCAGAGGAATGACAAAGATCTGGAGGTAATTTGTGAGCATCAAAATGTTGCACTCAACTACAAAATGATGTAGCTTCAATATCGAAGAAAGAACTCACCCATGAGAGAAATGTGCATGCATTAAGGGGAAAATGGATCAAATCCCATACTCCATTCCATTCCATTGCTCAAGATGAAAGGTGTACATATAGTAGTGGGGTTTTTAACTCCCCCACAAATGTAGCCGTCAAGAGGTGGGAGTTACATTTCCAGAATAGCTGGTCAAATGTAACTCCTACGACACTCTATGATGTGTGTAAGGCCATAATGACACCCTAGGACACCTAATCATGGTGAATCACCTATGTGGTGGAATCCCATGTACTTAAAATATATGCATGGTAAATATCCTACACCAACAGCTTCCCTTGCACATTCCCTGAAAAACAGTTGGTAAGTATCTTTGTGCCCAATCTAAATCCGGACATCGCTTTCTACCTTCAAATGCATTGTGTTCATACTTTCGAGAAGGTCATTGAAAAGGGCATTCAAATAGATAAATCCCTTTTTGTCAAAGGAACTCTTAAATCACATGTTAAAGATAATCAACGTATTAAACCTGCAGAAAAGCCAAAAATATTCAGCAAAAAGAAGAACGTGGTGGGAGATGGGATCACATATTCCAAACACGTGTAAATGGTTCAAACCGATCGACCTTTTAAACTAACCAAAGGACCTATTCAACCACCACCTAAAGGTAGAATTTTCACTCCTCTCAACGAGCCTTTGTCATTCATATTGAAACAATTAGATGTAGTTCACATGGTGACTTATCCCACGACACAACCCTTTGATGACAATGCTCCAAAACCATCATGGTACAAATAGCATGACTATTATGAATTAAACTTTGTCAAGGGACACAAAACAGACAAATTTCTATGACTTTGTCACTATATCCAAGACCTCATCGATAATGGGGAGATAGAAGTGGACAACCCGGAAAAAAATCAGACGCCCAATGAAAATATGGGGATATACAAAGAACCATTCCCTAAACATGGTAAGTCAGAGGAGCCAAATTCGGATCGAGGAGAGTCATCCCAGAGTTATAAAGCAGTGAATTATCTATATACCAAGAAAGACAATAATCATTATGATTCTCTCATTAGATGTATTTTCTCTCCTAGTGACCATGTGAACACCATTCGAATCAAGGGAAAGTATTACGCTGCAATAACAACATGTGCCCACCTCATGATTCTTGAACCTTCTTTGTCAACCCCACAAAATGGTAGGTACAACCTCTTAGAACAACTTGAGAAGATGTCTGCCAAGATTTCAATCTTGGATCTTCTCAAAATATCAAATGTACATAAAGACATTTTGTACCAAACTCTTCAAGGGTCAAGAGTGCCACTAGAAGTATACCCTACACATCTTCAGGCTACGGTTGCAAACATTGTACCAACTGAGCACATTTCCTTTAATCATAAGGAGATCCCTATTGAAAATCCAACGCATAATCTCCCCTTGTATATTGAGGTATTTGTTACCTGCCGAAAGATAAAATGGGTGCTTGTGGACAACGGATCATGATTGAATATATTCACATTGAAATTAGTTAAGCAACTTGGACATACCGAAGAATACCTCGATTCAAACATCATTACCATAACTGCTTACGACAATGCGGAAAGAGAGTCAGCTGGCATAATTACATTACCCATGGAAGTCGGACCCACTTGTCATCACACAGAGTTACATGTCCTGGACTTGGAACTCCCATACAATATGCTTCTAGGCTGGCCATGGATTCATGCCATGCAGGCCGTGCCATCAACATTTCATCAACGCATCAAAATAAAACACAAGGGACACACTTTCATGATATAAGGAGATCCAGAGCCCTTCGCTCACTACAAATCTCTCAATAGTTTTACATGTAAGGGTGCCTATATGTGTCTCTCTACTGATATAGTTGTTCCTCTTCAATGTGAAGCCATGGAGTCCTGAATAGATTCAGATTCCCTCAGTTCTTGTTCCCATGATGCCTCTACATCAACTTCCCCTTTTGATTCATGGGAGATGAAGGTTCTGGATTACGGTTTTGGGGAGTATAATGTGCAACAAGCCATTTTACTTTCAGACCTCTCATTGTCACCTAAAACTCGAGGCCGACCCAACTATCATTTCAGATGGCCTAGAGATGAGCAAAGTATTGGGTCATTTTTACCTGGAGGGTTGTTGGCTGAAGAGAAATTGTTGGATCCACCTATGACTTGGGTACTGGAAGATACTCAACCAATTTTCTACCAAACCCCTGAGTATGAGAAATCTAGCCAAATGTTGTATTCCATGGGCTACAAAGTTCTAGGATGTGGAAGGAATGAGAAAGGACAGCAAGAACCAATACCTCTCCCACATTTTAAGATAGAAAGGTAGGGCATCAGCTTTCGACCCTATGCGTCGCAACCCAAAGATCAAGATGCCACATGTTCTGTGCGCGAAGATAGATCTAACTATTTAGACAGCGATACAGATTCCCACTATAGCCAATATGAGGATCTTGCCTCTACGAACTTGTTGATGAATACCGTTGTCCTCACCATAACCCCTACTGAACCTAAAATCGACCTTGTTTACCCTTGCCTTTTCGAATGGAACCAAAAACGTCATGTGCCGCTAGATCTCTTTTAAAATGATGAAGCCATTGCAGAATTCATGGGCATTCGGGATACAATCCCCATTGGATATCACAAAAAGGGTTTTTACATTGACTTAGATACCTGCGCCTACTTTAGTGAGGAAGCTGAGCTTCATGCTTAGCAAAATTTAAGAAAAAGTGAGGGAAAAATTTCCAATGAAAAGCCTCGATAAAAGTCAAAGTCCAAGTCGCACAGTGAAAACCTCTTTGAGGCATTGGCAGACAAACAGGTACCAAAATCAAAGGACAATAAAAGTGACCACGCCAAGGATGAAAATCTCGTAGATACATCCTTGGATGAAGATCTCAACCTTTGTCCCGATCCTACGTGTATGGAGGATTTGTCAAAATTACTAGTAGAAGAGACGATTGATGTAAACATTGGCACAAAAGATGACCCAAAAATAGTCAAGTTGGGAGCTTCGCTCTCATCGTAGGAACAAAAAACATTCACCATGTTGTTGCATAAATTTATACATGTGTTCGCATGGTCCTATAAGGATATGTCAGGGTTAGACCCAACTTTGGTAGTGCACAACTTAGTTGTACACGCAGACGCCAAGCCTATCAAGCAAAAGCTCAGAAAGATGCACTCGAGGGTAGCTCTCCTAGCTAAGGAAGAGTTAGAAAGATTGCTCATGGCAGGATTCATTCGACCTATTGATTACTCTGAATGGATATATCAAACATTGTCCCTGTACAGAAGAAACCTGTTGGGATCAAAATCTGCACAGATTTTAGAGACATAAATAAGGCATTCCTTAAGGATGATTTTCCATTGCCAAATATTGATTTGATCGTTGATTCAACCGCAGGATATGAAATGCTATCTCTTATGGATGGATTTTCATGCTACAATCAAATCAAGATAGCCGATGAAGATAACCACAAGACGGCTTTTACAACTCCTTGGGGTACTTTGTGTTATCAGGTAATGCCATTTGGCCTTAAAAATGTAGGAGCTACCTATCAAAGGGCAATGACGGTGATTTTCCATGATATGATTCATGATATCATGGAAGACTATGTGGATGATATCCTTGGAAAATCCAAGATGAGAAAAGACCACCCTATTATTTTGTGGTGTATCTTCGAATGCCTACGAGAGTACAAGGTCTATTTGAACCCGAAGAAATATGTGTTTAGTGTGTTGTCTGAAAAGTTGTTCGATTTCATTGTCTCTGTAGACACCCTAATTTCACATCTTTCCTAAATCAATTAATTCCCCTTCCTCATTTCCCACAAAAATACACTTTGAATTAATCAAATATAATTTGATTAATTATCTATTTCAAAATCCAAAAAATAACCCAATCCTCACCACATGTCATTATTCTCCATTTTTTTTACTATTGAATTAAAAATTCAAATTCATATCCTCACCCACTTTTCATGGCCCCCAATCACCTAATCTTGCCCACATTTTCAAACCATGATTACTTAAATTACTCTAAGTTAATCACTCCCCCAGGCTATAAATACAACTTTACCCCTCCCCTCTAAGGGCACGAAGAATAAACTTAAATGCCCTATCTAAGTTCTTGCATCCTTTAAGCAAAGAACATCCTTCTGCCTCATCCAAATAGCCTAATTCTGAAGCACCCTAAGTCCATAATCATTTTTTTCCATGTGGTGCAAAGTAAGAGGATTGTTGTTATAGGAAGGCCTTGCTCCGTCTTGAAGAAAAGCACCTACATATCACACAATCAAGGCTCAATCCAAGTTTCCTAGCCCATTTTGAGGTTTGTTACGGAACACAAAGGAGGAGGTATGATTATTAGTATTTTACTTCCTTATTAATAGTGCATTTTTCCTAGCTTACATTCTAACACGCCCAGTTACTTTTGATTTGTTACCATTGATTTCTCAATTAGTGGTGTTATCCATTCTGTGTTTATTATTGTTCGTTATCTCTTTTTTCGTGCCTTATGGCCTTCTTTGGTTAAGCTTTATGTTGTGGGTAGCATTTTTGCTGTGCGGTGTCTTGTGGTGTATCTGCAGGTTATAACAACAATGAAACTATGACGTTCGTCCTGTCTTTTATCTCCTTGGCACTTGGTGTTTAGAAGACAGACATCTATCACCTGATCTAGATACTTATGGATCACGACGAAAATATTCACTCCTATGGTCGTCACAACGGTTACATTTCAAATAATTCCCAGTTTTGATTTTGTTATTCACTCGTAATCTACATAAACAAATGAACTAGTCACTAGCTTATCATCTTACTTTCATGGGACAACCAATCCGGAAAATACATTTATTTATTTACTTTTGCTAAAATAATTGCTTTGTAGGAAGTTAATCATTTTTCTTTCTTTCATTTTAGTTAATAATTTTGTGATCTAACTCTTTATTTCTATTTATTGTTCTTTTTTAACCTTGCTCTCAAAATTTTAGCTTCTCAGGTGAAGTATAGAAGTCTGAAAATTAAAAAAAACTAGCTCTCGGGGCGTTTTTCTCACGTTCAAATTTTTCATTCAGAGTGTTACCATAGCCCATCTTCCGGAAGCCATAACTTTTTCTCCCAAACTCGGAATGACTTCATTTTTTTAATGGAAAGGTATTGAAAAGATCTATGCAATGGAAAAATATTTTTTTGATTTAGACTTAAAAAAAAAAATTGGTTTCATTTCTTCTAACACCTGCCTTTATAACAAAAAAACAACAAAACAAAAAAATTGTAGTTTTTATTTTTATTTTTATTTTTTTTAACGTAACAACCTCACGCGTATGCTCTTTCCTCTCACTTTAAAAGTGATCTTGGAAATCAAAAATTTGAGGCCACCCGGGCTCCACCTGGACAACACTTCTAGGTAACATTTTCACACTCTTCTTTCATCATTTTTCTTTTTTGTGAAAATAATCATTATCACTATTTCACAATCATGATTAATTGCAATAATTATTAACATTTAAAAGAAAAAAATTTCAAAAAAATAAAATTTATTCCAATTGTATCCGTGTATGCTCTTTTCTTGCGCCTTCGAGCGATCTGGAAAATCAGAAATGGTCACAATTTTTTAGTTTCTTGTTCTAACATTGTAGGATCCTATAGCTTTGTTTTCTAATTGTCATTTCAACCATGATTTTACTTTGTCATATTATTAATATTTTTTTGATCGTTGGTTGCGTATGCTCTTTTCCTGCGCCTTCAAATGATCTGGAAAATCAAAAACAGCCACAATCACTTTTCTAACATTTCGTTGTAGGATAACTACTAATTTATTTTCTGTAGGATTGCATCTCACTAAAATATTATAAAAAAATACAAAAACAAAAAAAATCCCACAAAAATACCACCATTCAAAGAAAATTGTTGAAACCAAAAAAATAACACATCTAGGTACGCCATCATTTTCCGCCAGTGATTTATTTCAAGTTGGAAAAAAACCTTGCGTTTAATCACTTTATCATTTTGTTTTTGCACATAGTCAAGGTGGATTTCATCACCACCAAAGCTACACTGGTGACGTGGACTTGACTACCATGCACCAACAACATTTACATCTGCATTACACCTTGAGACCTAGTCTCATCACAGCATTCGGTATGTACCTCGCCCTTGCTCTTCACTTACAGGTAATGTTGTCATGTGGCACATGTGATTCATACCTAAATATTTGTAACATCAAAGCCTGGGCATCGTCCCTATAAATCTTCAAGGAGTTATAAGGACACCATAAACATTCATCCCTCCATCACCTTCCACTTTTTCACAAAACCTATTCTGGGCGTGGTGATTCACTCTAAAACAGGCAAGTAAGAATTGGTGAGTCTCCTCCAGTGGTTTAAGGGTTCCCCACACCAATTTTATCCCCATACAGAATTAGGTATATCAGGACTAGGGTATATCGGAAGACACATTTTTTTGGATTAATAAGAGTCTGCATCCATCATTCCACAACATACTTATATGATTGCATGAAATAATAATCATTCCTGAATAATTTACCTCCCGAGCCAAAATAATTTGATCCACATGACTATTTGTTGATTGTCAACAAATTAGTTCAGTATTATTTTTATCATAAAACTTGGTTGATATCAATGTGTTCATTGTAAAAGTTCAAATCCTAGTCGTGTTCCACAAAACCATTTCTCGACCAATTCAATACCAAGTGAAAACATCCAAACAATCCAACAACACAGACCAAAACATCGCACCAATTTCATTATCTTTCTTCAGCCAATCCTCCATAGTGTGTTTTCAAGCTATATCAAACTAACATTGGGTGACTTGTGCAAGTTCACTCATTTTTTCATCAACTGTTGAGTTTATCAAAATTACATCTGACACAAACCCCTTCAAAGCTCGTTTTGAGTTCACAACTGTGTTGAGTCACTTGTTTGAGTTACTCTTCCTATCCAAAATCCAGAGCTTGTTTAAGCCAAACAAATCAACATATTCATCATAGCTTGATTGATCTATATCCTATTTGTATCAAGTACCTTGTTTGAGTATACTCCTTACATTGTCGCATGTTAAGCTTGTTTAAGCCAAATCTAAACCATTTTCATTATAGCTTGTTTGGGCTATCACATATTTATCCTGAGTAGCTTGTTTAAGCCTACTCCTTATAGCCTTACTTGTTAAAACTCGATTGAGCCAAAACAAAGATTGAAATCAATAAGTTGAGTTCTTCATCGCACCTTTCTTCGTTATCCCTCTCTTTCAAACATGATGAATTCATGAAAAACATCATGCAATGAGCTATCAGAACAAATCAATAAGATGACGACACAACTCTCTCATATGGCTACCCAAATCAGTGAACAATCACCCAAAAAGCCGATCATACAACCTAATAAATACCTCACTTCACGTAAATTCCAACGCTAGTTTACCCCCCTTGGAGAAAGTATCTCTAGTGTTTTTCATCAACTAAAAGAGGCTAAACTGATAAGATATCCAATTACAAAACCCTTTAACAAAGGGGAAGCTAAGCCATGTTGGTACAAACCTAACACATATTGTGACTTTCATCACATTGATGGTCATCACACAGATAAATGTGTGCGATTTAAGAATTACATCCAAGACTTAATTGACGACGACGTCATCTCTATAGAACTTGATGACAATGCTCTTACAACCAATGAAACATCCAATACCACAAATTTCCATGAAGATCTGACTACTATCAAAACTCCTATATGTACTGAAATTCCACGAGATCATTACGACAACAGTCAAGACTCTCTAATTCCAAACCAATCTATATCTTCTTCAAATCTTCTTCAAATTTTCTTCCATTAACCCAAACATACATTGAACCTATTTTGGACAACATTCTTCCAACATATATTGAGCACTTGAACTTATTTCACGACTCTCTTTTAACCCAAACATATATTGAACTTGTTTTGGATGACAACATTCTTCCAACATCTAACGAGATCTTAACCTCGTTTCAAGACTCCCTTTCAACCCTTGATATTACTATAGACACTACAGAAGAGGTTTCATCAACATGTACCATTAAGTTTGATTCTATTATTCCAGTATTGACTCTTATGCCTAACATCTCTAGTCTTGTTTTTGAAACACAACCACATCGATTTTGGACACTTGCGACAATGCAACCTGTCGTGTCCATTATGCTTTCAACGATCGATCTTGCAGGCATCTCATCACTAATGACTCTTACCTATCAGGACTTCTATGTGCGTACATTCTACGAGGTACGTATACCCAGGAATATCCTTACGCAACCTTTTCCATATTTAATCGTGAATTTATCCTCAAATCAATCAATTAATGGAAAAACAGAAGCAACAAACCAAATAATACAAACCATAATTATCAACACACATGGAAGCTATTAGCTTAACCAAATCTATTCCACTCTTTGGGCTTACTGCACATCCTATCACACACGTACTGGAGCCACTCCCTTCTCCTTTGTTTATGGTTGGGAAGCTAATTTACATGTCAAGGTTGAATTTCCATCCTTCATAATATCCCTCAAAGATGTAATCAATCAAGATTATTATCGACACTCACGCCTTAATGAACTCAAGCTTCTTGATAAAAAAATAACGTAATGCCCTAGATCATCTTACATTCTATCAAAATTGGCTACGGTGTAGCTACCATAAAAAATCAAACCTAAAAAATTTAAGGTCAATGATCTCATTCTTAAATAAAATTGAAAGAACACACCTAAAGAACGAGACAAACAAGACAAATTTGAGACCAACAAAATCATAAATAATTTTGGGTTTGGAGCCTATAAGTTGGCCACTGAAGATGGTCATGATCTTGATGAACCAATGAATGCATTTCATCTAAAGAAATTTTATCCTTGAGGCGTTCACTGTTCCAGGAGACAACGACTTGTACATTGTTCCTTCTGTCTTACTTTTCTTCGAATAATTTAACGTTATTCTTTTCCATTGATACTTATTTTCATTATCGAAATCACATCTTCATAGTTATCATCATGAGACAAGTGCTAATATAGATCCTATTAAGTTTCGTAAGCATCATACTTCTTATAATATCTCCCATTTTTAGTCACTTTCACATATGGTCATACCTAGAAGCTTCATGATGGTAATATATTCCCTTCAAAGACATTCTCTCTTTCATAACAAAGCTCTAAACTTCATTACCCAGTTTGTTTGGTCATCCATCTTAGTCTTTGGTGTTGAACCCTCGCATCCTACTAGTCATGTGGGGCTGAGTTGGGGGCAGACATTCTTACTAGTTGTGTAGAAGGTGTTGTTTCTCGGTGATGAGCCCACACATCTTACTAGTTGTGTGGAGTCAAAAATAGGGCTGGACTTCTTTTCATCATATCATCACCACCATATCATGTCAAGGGAAAGAGAATTTGTGTTATCCCGAGCATAAGATACCACACGGAACATGGTACATACGAATAATGTATTGGTTTATCACCTCTCAAAAATAAGTCTGCACTCTGGTCCATAAATTTCCAATAACAGTGTAAAAATCCACAAATAGTGTGAAAATCGTCAAAACTCTAAAACAGTGTAAAAATTAAAAAATCCAAAAAATATTTGAAAATCCTCAAAAAACCCAAAAACATTAGAAACAATCGTCCAAAATCTAAAAAAAAATTAACTCATCAAAATCCTAAAAACATTAGAAAGAATCATCAAAAATACGAACACATTTGAAAATCATCAAATATATATATATATATATATATATATATATATATATATATATATATATATATATTTAAAATAAAAAATTAGAAACAATTATCAAAAAATCCAAAAACATTAGAAAATCTATATGTATATGTATATGTATATGTATATATATATATATATATATATCATAAACAAAAACATAAATGTTGTAAAATCACAAAAACTCTAAAAATACCAACATAATTCAACCTTTGAACTATTATCCCCAACAGATGATCAAATCACTTTATGACTACCGAATTCAAAACACTTCTCCTCGCATGAATCCTCACTTGGGGAAAATCCAGCTCTCATTATTTCCTTGTTTGAGGACAATGACCCAATACTTTACAATTTCCTCGTACCCCTGCTTGGGGGCACATCTTATCAATCCTCACTATGGAACACGTTAGGAACTTTTTTATTGGTTCTTGTGTTGCATTATTAGTTATACATTATTAATTACTTTCTTGTATCTTGATATATTACATGGGGCATCTTGATTTTATGTATCCTGGTGTTCTCTCTAATATTCTTATGTTATTTGATTGCATGTCGTACTAGGGCATCATATTTTCTTGAGGGCCTCTATCTATGCTCTCTTCCATTTGCATATGGTACTGGGGCATCAAACCTTTTTTATGGCCCCTGTCTATGTTATCACGCATATTACAGTCTAGTCATCCTGATCTTTTATATCACAATGCATCATGTTATGTGCTATATTAAAATTAAGATTTTTTTCGTCACGTGAGTATCTTCTTGTATGATCAACATCTTACTTTGCACCCCATCCGTTCACCCATACTAATGCATTCCCCAGTTTGGGAATCCTACTTGATCACCATTGTAGTTTACGAATCCTACTTGACGATCTTTCCCAAGTAGCATTCACTATCCAGCAACTCCTCCTCCCCTGCCATGCTCACCATGTATTTGTTCCATTCATCCTCGCTCCTCATTTTCACTCCTTCGCCACTTACCACCATATTACCCGTCTCACCCTTCATGTCCCCTCTCACCCATTTGTATTCTTTCCTTTCACCCTTCTGCTTCCCGCTTGACAATCTTACTTAATAACCCCTTCTATATGGGATCCTCGGTGGAGGTTTACTCTCTCCGTAAGATCATCCCGTTGTAGAAGCTTCTTCACCACCTTCCCTCTCATCCAACAGCATTCACCATTACACACATCTTCCCATTCCACCTCTTCTGCTTCTCATTCTCGCATCATTACTCTCACCACGCGGGCATCCCAATTAAGGATTCCCCTCACACTCTCTTTCATCCACTACATATATTCCTTCATCCATTCATGTTACACTCATTTGTTTCCTTTCTTTCTTGTTATCACCTCATCTCGTATCATATTCTATTCAGGCATACCTCACTCACTCTTTTCTCATCCTTCCCCAAATCCGTCTTATGCTTAGTCATCCTACTTACACGCTCTCATAGTATGGAAAATTCACTTGAGGGTTCCCCTTCAGTCCATTTTGTCATACCTTATTCCCACCAACTCTATCATCATTCTTCTTCTTCTTCAACTTGGTGATCTTACTTAACCATTCCGGCCGCATGGCAATCTTACTTAAGACTTCCTCTTAAGATTGATCTTCCCTATGGCCTTCCCCCATCCCATCTTATTTCTCCCATCTCTCGTCGTGATCATCTTCTTCAACCTACCATTCCACCCCTATCCCCAATATCATTTTGTCTTTCTCCTTGCATATCATTCATATCAGTTAGGTGATCTTATGAAACCTCTCCGGCAGCATGACGATCTTACTTAAGAGATTCTCTTAAGCATGACATGTCATCTTAAACTTGCCCATCACTCTACAACCTCACCATCCATATTTCCTCTTCATTCCCCATCATCACATCTTTTTACCACCATTATCACCCTCCTCTGCTTGGAAATCTTACTTAGCCACTCACCCAGCATGGCGATCTCACTTAAGAGTCCCTCTTAAGGATGATCTGTCTCCTTGCCTTTCCCCATCACTACACGCCCTTCACCCTTCACTTTTTCTCGGCATTCCCCATTATCACATCCTTTCACCTCCTTTTCCATTCTCGCTTGACCACTTGTCATCTCTAGTTTCACTCACTTGGCAATCTTACTTAACCACTTCCGTCACATGACAATCTTATGTCAGGGTCCTCCCTACGCTCATCATGAACTTCTCCCCCACCTCATTTTTTGTTCACTTTTTTATCGCTTCTTTCACCTGGTATCTCCTACTACCCACTTTTTCCTCCTATTATCCTTTCTCCACATATCCTCTTACAACATAAATCTAATCTCTTCCACCTACAATCACGTTCTTTTCCCCCATTTTCCCCTTCTTAATCCATCATTCTTCATACCGTTTCTTCCCATTCTTTTCATGTCTTGTTTCTTCATCCTCACCTCGTTCATCATCACCAACCACATCCTCTCCTCAATTTCACCTAGTCCCAACTCATCCCTCCCATTTTATTTACTCTTTCCACTTCATCTTCTCAAATCCCCCCACATTTCTACCCACACACGTGTTCACCATTATTGTTAACATTCATCTATCATTATTTCATCATCATCTTCTATTCCCACACTAATAATTATAAGTTGGATTTCCCTAAAAATCATCAATTTCATTCCGCACGACCTCATTCACTCCCTTGGAACTTCTAGAGTTTCCCTCCATGTCCTCCCTCCTCTAAGCCCACCACTCATTGTAAGGGGGCTTTCCCTAATGTCCCTTTATTGGCATTACCTTTTCCAATCCTCATTACATTTCTCCTTTTCTTCATTTTTTCTCTCATCCTTCCCCACCACTCATTATAAGGGGGATTTCCCTAATGTCCCCTCATTGGCGTTTCCTCTTCTATCCCCAATTCTCTTTTCTCTCCTATTCTTTTCCCTCAATCCCACCATTTCTTGTCGCTTCTTACCCATCTCTCCATATTCCCTTCACCCTCTTCAATATCTTTACTGTCTTCATAATACATCCTTTGTCTATTTTCTCGTAGTCCTAATATTCTCATTTCATGCATCTCCATATCTTTTCCAATTGATATCATTCCTCCCCTATTTCTTCTCTTTACCTTCCTTATATTGTTCCCTTTCAACTTATTATCCCCTTTCTATATTCCCTTCCTTTTACATCATTTTATTTTTTATCATTTTCTCTCTCCCACCCCTCATCTTATTCCCCTTCCCCTATATCATCTTCTTCCCCTTTTTCCATCATGTTTCCTCCTTACTTCCCCATCGATAATCTGGCTCTTCAGCATTATCCTGTCTTTTTTATCATACCACCCTCCACATGCATCTCCATATGGTCTGCTCCATATTCTTTTCCTTGGTCTTTCGCAATGACACGATTCCTTCAATCTTCTCCCTATATTCGCTTTATCTTCCTTTCCTCTCCCATAATTTTCATGTTTCTTCTGACCACTTCTCCTTTTGTCTACCACCCCTACCTTTTTGTTCATTTTTTATCTGTTTCTCTTCTTTTCTGTACTCTTTTTCACACTTTCCTTGCCCCTCATATTTTCTTTTTTTCTCTGTTCTACTTCTTCTTTTGTCCTCTTTCCATTTTCGTCCATTTCACCCCCTACTCCCACCTCATTTTCTCCTTCTTATTTATCCTTTCCTGTTTCCTTCTTTTCTCAGCTCTATCATTTCTTTCACTTTCACGCATCCCTCTTTATTATCTCAATTGCTTCTTTCATTTGGCACATCTCTCTATTTCATCCCTTCACCCTCTACTCTGTCATTTTCCTATTTTTACCTTGTTTTTCCATCATTCCCTTCTTCCCCTATCATCCCTCTCTCTTATTTCTACCTCTTTCATTCATTTTTTTCTCCTCCCCTATCTCCCTTACTCTTCTCATAATCAACCCCCAATCCTATACATTTCCTTTTCTCTTTCCCATACACCCTCACACCTAGCATTCAAGGCCGATTTAATCCTTTCTCCATTTGCGTCGTGTAGTCATTCCAGTCTCTTCCAATCCATTATCGTCCTCTTCTCCGAAAAATTTATTTCTCTTCTTTTCGAGAGTTATGTCATATATTTCATTCTCGTCAGTCCTCTCGAGGGGGCATCCCCACATCTATCCATAATCACATCTTCTCATGACATTTTTTTCTTAGAAGATACTATGACATCTATCACTCACCACTTTCTATTCTCCCCAACAAACATTCGCTTTACCTTTTGCTTAAGAAAATTAGATTGAATTTTTCCCCCATCCCGTCTACTTTATTTGAAATGACACTACTCCCATAGTACCCTTCCAAAGAGGGGAAAATGTAGACACCCTAATTTCATATATTTCCTAAATCAATTAATTCCCCTTCCTCATTTCCCACAAAAATACGCTTTGAATTAATCAAATATAATTTGATTAATTATCCATTTCAAAATCCAAAAAATAACTCAATCCTCACATGTCATTATTTTCCATGTTTTTTTTACTATTGAATTAAAAATTCAAATTCAAATCCTCACCCACTCTTCGTGGTCCCCACTCACCTAAAATCCTCCACTTATGAATTAAAAATCTAAAATCAAATCCTCACCCATTCTTCGTGGTCCCCACTCACTTAATCTTTTCCACATTTTCAAACCATGATTACTTAACTTACTCTAAGTTAATCACTCCCCCAAGCTATAAATACAACCTTACCCCTCCCCTCTAAGGACACAGAGAATAAGTTTAAATGCCCTATCTAAGTTCTTGCATCCTTTTGCCTCGTCCGAATAGCCTCATTATGAAGCACCCCAAGTCCATAATCATTTTTCCCATCTGGTGAAAAGTAAGAGGATTGTTGTTGCAAGAAGATTTTGCTCCGTCTTGAAGAAAAGCACCTACATATCACACAATCAGGGCTCAATCCAAGTTTCCTAGCCCATTCTGAGGTTTGCTACAGAACAGGAAGGAGGAGGTATGATTATTGGTATTTTACTTCCTTGTTAGTAGTGCATTTTTCCTAGCTTACAGTCTCACGAAAAGGGATTGAGGTAGATCCTGCTAAAGTTACTGCTATTACTGAAATGCCTCCTCCCAAAAACATTAAGCAAATGTGCAGCTTGCAGGGAAAAATACAAGCTATTCATCACTTCATTTCCCAACGTGCCGACAAATGTCATTCATTCACTCATTTGCTAAAGAAGGATGTTGCCTTTATCTGGGGACCAGAGCAACAGCAAGCCTTCGCTCTGCTTAAGCAATACTTGGCCAATCTGCCTATCCTCATACCTCCAACTCATGGTGATTGGCTCCTACTTTATATCTCTGCTACTCAATTTTTTATTGGTGCGCTGCTCACCCCAGTACGACCTTGGCCACAAAGCAAAAGTAGTATACTACCTCAGTCGTAATCTCATATCTTATGAGCTCAACTATCCCCAAATCAAAAAAAATTGTTTAGCTATAATTTTTACCTTCCAAAAACTCCGCCATTACCTGTTAAATACCAAAACCAAGCTTATATCAAAATTTGACCCACTCAAATACTTACTGTTTAAACCCGCCCTTACCGGTAGAATGGCTAATTGGATCATTCTGCTAAGTGAATTTGACATCAAATTTGTGCACCAAAATTCGGTCAAGGGACAAGTACTTGTTGATCAATTGGAAGAAGCACCTTTACAAGGAATTGAACCTATAAATCTGGATCTGTCAGATGTTTCATTATTGTACATTGAAGAATCTATCATGTGGCAGGTACAATTTGATGGATCTTTTACTTTTCATGGTTCAGGGGCAGGTGTGGTCCTCATTACTCCTTCTGGAAACCCCATACCTCAAGCTTTTCACCTTGGTTTTCCTTGCACAAACAATATCAAAGAGTATGAAGCACTCATCACTGGGATGAAGCTCACCATCAAATGGGACATTCATCATGTTAAGATCGTTGGTGACTTGCAGTTAATCATCAAGAAATTCAATGATGAGTACAAAGTTAAGGATGAGAAACTTATCCCTTTCAAGAAGTTGGTAGAAACTTTGAAAGAGTACTTTTTGTGCATCACATTTGAACAAATTGAAAGAGCACAAAACAGATCTGAAAATGCTATGGTAACTATAAGTTTTATGCTTTGCATTTTGCCAGAAAGTAATGATATGTCATTATTTGTGGAAAATCTATGCCAGCCTGTGTATGACATGCCAGAATCATGTCTGGCTTGTGATGTTTTTGGTTCCAATTCCCCATGGTATGAGCCCATTTTCACTTACCTTAAAGACAACACATTCCCTCCTGACATATCCCATCCTGAAAAAGAAAGCTTCATCTACCAGATAGCTCATTATACCCTTTTAGGAGGTATGCTCTATCACCATGGCTATGATAGGAATATGTTACATTGTCTCAATACAACAGAGTCAATCCAAGCGATTAAAGAGGTGGATGAAGGGGTTTGTGGGGCCCATACTAACGAAATGGTTTTAGCCAAAAAATTGTTGAGAGTGGGCTACTATTGGCCTACCATGGAAACCAACTACTGTAACTATGTAAGGAAGTGTGTACTTTGTCAGAAGTATGGAAATTTCATCCATGCTCCATCATAGCCGTTGAAACCCATCACCACCCCATGGTCATTTTCTAAATGGGGACTTGATTTAATAGGAAAGCTTACCCCTACTTCATCTAATGGCCACACCCACATCATTACAGCTACTGAATACTTTACCAAATAGGTGGAAGTTGTCCCTTTGACCTATGTAACAGGTGCTCAGATTTCAAAGTTTATCATGAATCATCTTATTTTTCGGTATGCCATTCCTACAGCCATTGTTACTGATAACAGAAAATCATTCAAGAATAAAACCGTAAAGGATCTTTGTCATCGGTTTGAAATAAGGTTAAAATGGTCTACATTGTATTACCCTCAAGGCAATGGATAGGCCGAGGCCACTAATAAGACTTTGGTTTGAATCATGGAGAAGATAGTAAGTAAGACAAGTTGTAATTAGCATTTACAAATCCACCCAGCACTTTGGGATTACAAGACTTCTATTCGCACTCCTACTAGTACGACACCTTATTCCCTATTTTTTGGAACATGGTCTATCATCCCATTAGAAATCGAGCTTCCCTCCCTATGAATTTCTCTTAGGGATTATCTGGACAAGAATGAGGATTACAGAATGGCTAGACTGGCAAAGATAGAACTCCTGGATGAGAAGCGCATCCACGCCCTAAATCATCTTAAAGTGTATCAAAACATAGTCTCTTGTAATTACAACAAAAGGAGCATACCTCGTTAGTTAGAGGTCGGAGATTTGGTCATGAAAGAAAAACGGTTCAACACAAGGATAGAAAGAGAGAAGAAAGACTAGTTCGAACCGCATTGGTTAGGGTCTTACGTCATCATGACCAAATATGGCACAGGAGCATACAAATTTGCCCATCCTAATGGTGACAAGCTCCGTAAACCTATGAATGTCATACACCTT
The DNA here is from genome assembly GCA_019776745.2 of Taxus chinensis. Taxonomy (NCBI): domain Eukaryota; kingdom Viridiplantae; phylum Streptophyta; class Pinopsida; order Cupressales; family Taxaceae; genus Taxus; species Taxus chinensis. The sequence continues at coordinate 744,778,064 of CM034147.1, read as the reverse complement.
AAGCGATTATATGATTAAACATAGCTTAAAAAAAATCATAAAAGAAAACCTAGAAAAGGGTAAAAATGATCAAAATACAAAAATAAAAAATAAAAAAATAGGTCGTCCATATGTGGGAACCACGTAGTTGTGGCACTTTGGATAGGTCCTTGGGTGACAATTGGTTTCTGGCCCCTTGGTAGGATTCATTTTTCACAAGCATCTTGCATCTAGAGGGTACTTTTACTTAGCCTAGGGCTAGTTCCACATACGCATCTGAGATTCCCTATGAGCCTATTCTTGTCAAGCCTTGATACAACATTTTCTCCTATTGTTAGTCTGTGAGGGGATGGTCTTTGTCTATTCCCCATTTCACGTTGGGGGCACTTCTATGACTTCACCTTCCTGTTTATAAGAAATGTGGTGCTTTACCTTGTATATTCCCCATCTAACACTGGGGGCATCCATGTTTCTCGGTTACCTGTGCATCACCTCAGAAAATTGTGGAAAAACACAAACATTCAAAAATGTTAGAAAATCAAAACAATAGAAAATTGTTTCAAAAAAATCAAAACAATAGAAAATTGTTTCACAAAAACAAACAGTAGAAAAATGCTTCACAAAACAATCTTGCAAAAACATAACTTTAGTTTACTTACTTTATCTTATTTCTTGCTTTGTTTGTGTACATTGTTTGCTTGTATAGTTATTGCTTGTTTGTACATTTGTATAATTAGTTGCTTAGACATACTTTGTTAGGATTCATCTTTTCTTGCTTAGATCATATTTATTCTTGCTTGTGCATATTGAAGTGTGTTTTTGCATCTTGGTGAATCATAATACATTGTTGTGCTGGTTCATAATGTTCTTTGTTAGCATTTGATTGTGTTTATATGTTGCATGTGCATCGTTTTTTTATCACATCATCATATTTCCATCAATATCATCACATCTAACATCATCTATACATCATATATGAAGAAAAAACTAAGTATACAGCATACATGAATGTTAAACTAATCATCACATATCGTATCATCAAATGGGGGCAAGAGGGATCGAAAATATCAAAATCTATCCCCCCACACCCATATCATCATATCATCCCATCCACTAAATCTAGCACATCACATGAGCAATACATTTTGATATCATTTTTAGATCCATCATCTAAAAATCAAAGCGCGTGTGATACATCAAAAATCAGGATACATATACATGTGAAATAAAATCAACTAACATCATAACACATCCATATATCAAATAACATCCATCATCTCATAACACATGAGTCATGTCAAAAATGTGTATATATAGATACATGTGTGGTATGTCTATCTCAACAAATATATACATCATAAATACATCAAAAATGCCTTCATCTGAGGCGTACATCAAAAGTGTTATACATCAATAAAAAAATACAACTTCCTTCATCAGAGGCATATATCAAAACTCCTATACATAAATAATGATGTTCATCAAGCACAAGATGCTCATAGCCTTCATCAAGAGCCAAATGTATCAATACAATGTGGATCAGGAGTGACTCGAACCCTCAGATGAGCTAGCTGGTTTGCCCCGTGGTGGAGGCATAGCATGAGCGTCGCTCGGTCCTGTAGGCTACCCACATGGCTACTCCACTGAGGCTTGAGACCTCTCTGACCTCGTCACTCTACTTGACTGTTGGCTAAAAGAAGGTTTCAGCCACTTAGCCAGAATGACCTCATAGTACAAGGATCGGTAATAAGAGGCTCTGCCCTCTACTGTCACCAAATCTCTATGAGTGTGGACCATCACCGCTGTGCCATCTATGCATTGGAAGGATGTTATCTCTGTTGATAGTTGAGCAACCTCGACCTGACCCATAGCCCGCTCTGTCCTCAATCGATCCCTCTCTAGTATCGTAGGTTGTAGCTGAGCCTGCATCTGTTGTAATAGGCTCATCACTTAGGCCATCTGGGCTGTCATCTGCTATATCTGCTGAAAGTGAGCAGATCCATCTCCTCCTTAGGCTTTGGTCTAGTCCCGCTCTGCTGTCACTGCCAAAATACGAGATCAGGCTTGATCTCTCTCTGTTGTAACCTGTTGCAGCTACTGTTGTAGGGTGGCTATCTGAACCACCAACTGCACCACAAGGGCCTGTCCCTATATCTGTCCCTATACTAGTCTAGAGGCATGGTCATGCTCTCGTAATCTAATCCTAGGAACCTGTGCATGTGCCTGTACTGGTCCCTACTGCCTTTGTCCTTGCATCTGTGTTGCACACTGTCCGTCATGTGGCTACCCATCAAATGGATCATCTGGGCTGTAGGCTACTACATCCTCCCCCTCATCACCATTATAAGGGAGCTCTGGCAGTGGTCGAGTATCTGCTGCCTAGGCCTTGTCTAGAATAGTCAAGCGCCTAGGTAAAACAGTGGCATACCAATCCATATAGTCATTCATAGTACCCAGGTCTCTGATCTGTCAGGCTGGGTCCCATGCCTATGGTACCACCTGTAAAAAAACTAGCTCTGGCTCGAGCCACTTGTATGTGTGGACCCATAGTCTTCCTCTCGGCACCTCGGCGGGCATACCACAAATCTGGTTATGGAACCCTCTACACCATGCCCAGCTATCGTTGACATCGATCTACTCTGTATAACTCTATGATATAACTGTGGCTACCCAGAAGAAAGTGCTTCACCACACAGACACTGAGCTCTACTCTGTCCTCTAGCCACTGTATGTGCCTGTAAGGCCTCCATATAATGTCTTTGTCTAGCAACGCATCGAACTCTCGTTGATAATGGTACAATCTGCCTAGGCGCCCTCGTACGTCATCACCTATAGAAACACAAGCCATGTATGTCAGCTCCTCTGGGACTCAGACATGTAATGCTCCTTTAGGATGCTCGATAGCTATGTGGTCCCAAGACCAAATCTTTAATAAAGAAGCCGACCCCACCATCTTTTTGACGGTGGTATGTAATCAGGTGCAGGTCCCAGTATAGATGTGCCAGTATGCACTAGCCCCAACAATAGCACTCACCACTAAAAATACCGTGAACCAATGTCATCAAACCCATAGGGAAGGATGTCCCTATCTTATCAGTGAGCAAAAACCCACTGATAAGTGTCATCACATAAAGTGGCCCTCAATGCAATGTCGGAGCAGCTATACACTCGTGCAACGAAACTATCATGACATCATGGGATATCTCATCGCGGTCAAACAAGTCACTAACCGCTTCCCTGATCTGCCCAAGGTCACTCGTGTATGCGATCATTGAGCCTATAATAGGTACACGAAGGATCCGTCATACGTCCTCTAACGTAACTGTCATCTCTCATGTCGGGAGCCTAAAGTACTAGCTCTCACTGTACCATCACTCAACGCGGTAAGTAGCACATGGTCCAGTGTAAGGAAGGCATACAAGCAACAGGGCCTACGCCCATCACCTCCAATAATATCGCTCTCACGTCTGTAGCACGGGCAATCGTCTCTGCAAAACAAAATCATTATGTTTGTCAGCTACTAACATTTCTTCTAAGTCTTTCTAAATCTACAAATCTTAATTTTCTTCTAAGTGTCATCCTTTTTTGGCATTTTTTTCCTCTCTCATCCGTCTACTTCATGTGCCTATGCGCCCTTAAGGGTAGGTGCACACACCCTAGCCTGTGCGCTCTTTTTGGCACACGCGCGTGTGCACATCCGTCTACGGGCGGTTGCGCCCTTTTGTGTGCATGTGTGTATAAGTGGTGTGCACTATCATTTCGGTGCATGCACGTGCACATACACTGATGGCGTATGCACTTGCGTGTACACACCTCTTGGTGCCTACTCTCTCATTAGGACACCGCATGCGCTTAAATGGGTGCATGTGCCCCCGCACATGCACGCCTACCCAACCCTACCCTAATTTCCTACTTCTAGCATTCATTAAGGGGATTAATTGCAAAAATTGAAAAGAGCGTTAGGCTACTCACAAAGATGCCATCGTCAACATGTCGGTCGTACCCCCAAGCTGTTTCAGCTCGTCTCAAACGGTCTCGTGCTCTCACCATCGTCCTCGTCGTTGTTAGAGTCTCATGGTAAAAAACTCAGTAGTGGTCGGTAACAAATGAATTGGTCGCGGTTATTTAACCCCCTCCCCCAGGGTGGGGTATATAAAGCCATTTTTCGCTGACCATGATACCTGGAGGCTTGTTTTAACCGTTGTTTTCTCTTCTATTCGTTGTCAATAATTATTTTAATTGAATAATTATTTTTCTTTCATTTTTTCATCGTGCTGGGGCATTTTTTGCTGTCTAGTACCCCTTTCTTCTCACTAGGACAATTTTTATTGCTCCTAGGTGATTTTTCTTCTTATCCACACCCTATCGAATAATTATTTTTATTAAATAATTATTTTATTAATTTTTCCATTGTTCGGGGACATTATTTGTCACCAGTTTCTTCTTTCTTCCCCCTGGGGCATTTTCTTTTGCATCTAGACACTTCATGTTGATTCTTCTACTTTCTTCTACGCATCCATACAATACGGATGCAATAGGGATTATATTGTGTTCGAGTCTTTAAAAAATATAATTTAAATGAATACATACAATACGGGCCAATCAATGTCTAGTTTATTGGCAAGTAACAAGGTGGTCAGGTCTGTATTAACATAGAGACCTGAGTTCAAACCCAACATGGGCACGGATGTAAATAGATGTTGTATATATATGAGGCATCTAAGAAAAATTATTCAAAAATATGCATATATTATGGACATACATGATCAACACGTTATTTTTACAAGCTATATTCATTATAGTTGGTGTACCTCTTAGCTCAGTAAATCCTCCTCAAGGAGCATGTCATGTTCTCATATTCATGTTCTTGTTCTTCTCTACAATCTTGCCCTCAATCTTTCTTTGTATGCATACACCTATCTTTTTTAACAATCGGCATTGAAGTCTGACTTCCAAGCATATAACCAATGACAAGTACTTTGAGTAAGGTTCTCGACTGCCCACATTGTCCACATTTACCTTTTAATTCCTAGCTAGTAGTCCATTTATCCAACCTCAACACTCCATTTCTTCTTGAGTTCTAAAAAAATACTCTCTTTGTCTCCATGCAAATTGTCTTAACTCAACAACACTCTTTTATGAACCTTAAATATCCTTGAATGCATATATAAAACTTCATCTTTGTTCTCCATTCTGGAGATAAATCCTTTATGAGACTGTTATGCACCCGATTTATCATCAAACAAGGTCTTCAAATGATACCATTCAATGATCAATTTTGCCCTCATAGGTTTTAGCCCACATGTGTACAATGTAGGATCATCAAAGTATCAAATCCTATTATTACGTTGTCACCCATACTAAATGATGGAACACACTGTTTTTACAAGATATATTCATTATAGTGTATAAAACTGCAATGCACCATTCTTATGTGCCTACAAGATCTAAATACATTCCCTCCTACTATGAGTACAGCAATTTAACAACATACTACGTTGTTACCCCTGATAACGATGATCTGACTCGTTATTAGGCTACATAAGATACATGGTGTACTATATAAAACTATAATTTAATATCTTAGTGTGCCTACAGGATCTATATCAAAGTAGCTGGTTTCTCAACGTAATACGTTGTTTCTTTGATGACCTACATTTTTTAAGTTTGTTTTTCACTGCATAATCTATTCAAAGTTGTTTCATTCAATTAAATTGTAATATTTTCCAATTCATTCTCTCACACTTTAATTTCGACACCACGACAACGTATTACGTTGTCACCCGAACTAAAAGATGGAACACGTTATTTTTACAAGCTATATTCATTATATATTATGAATGATTCCTCCAATCAGATTAATGATAATGAATTTTTTCTAGCCTATGTTGTTTAGAGTGGTGGCATGTTTTGAGACCTAAAATTATTTCCATACTTTCATATTGATGCTAGTGATGATTTGTGATACCCTTGAGAGCTATTTTTGGGTTGATTCTCTTCTATAAGGCAACAGTTGATTTTAAACATTTCGCAACCTTGAATAACTTAGAAAAGATACTTTATTATCTAATTTGATGATTTGGTTCTTCGCAACCTTTGGCTATTAAGTTATATTCACCAACTTCTTTGTGGATCTATAGTTTTGGCTTTCATGAGAAAAAGGATAGATCATGATCTACAAACTTCATGCTTCTTTTTCAGAATTCCTATTGTTGCATTCATACTTTTTCCTATTGAAAACATGAGTGAAAATCATTGAGGGAAGTGCAAGATGCTTTAATTTTTGAAGAGGAGTTTTTGGGTTTGCATGTTTCCAGCTTCTAACCTTTTAGGTTGCTTGTTGAAAAGAAAGAGGCAGTGAGATATCATGTGAGGGAGAAGGATAGGTTTTACAATAAACAATATTCAAATAATTCTAGTTTTTTTAGTGATATGAGAGTGAAATTAATATGGCTAGCTCAATTTTATAAGATTCTTGATGTCATTTTTACTTTTTTTGTTGACCTGAATTTTTTTAATAATGATCCTCAATTTCTTGAACATATTGAACATTTGTGAATGTAGGTCTTATCATTTTAGCGTCAACTATAATATAAATATCAAATGGTTAGTGTTATTTTCTAATTGTATAGTGTGTTATCTTGAGCATTTTTTTTTCCAAATTTTCATAATTTATAGTGTTATTAACATCAATGTATAATCAGAGAGACTCAAAGTGGAAGTGCTTGTTAGACATTCCTATCCAATGTCTTCCGGAAGGACTGTTCTCTGCATCAGATGTAGTTTGGAGCAAAGTTAAAGATAGCCGTGGAGTGGAAAGGGATTTTGTTGCATGGGTAGAAGTTGGATGAGTAGATGATTTTATTAAAGGGGAATGTCAGCAGACATCATTTCCACCAAGTTATTACAAATGTTGGAGGCATTCATCACCCATAAGGGAAAGTACACACCGGGTTCGAATTGATAACACCATTAGTTATATAATGTACGATGTCGAAATGTTAGGTGATATTTTTAATGTAGTTTTAAAATTGCTATTTATTTTCTTATGACTCACTTTTAGTGACATTTTGCAAATATTGGTGTAGTTATGGGCCTGAAGACTTTAAAGAAGAGGATGATTTTCCATTTGATAAGTCCAAGGTTCCAACTAGAGGGACGGCGAGTAGACTTGGACGTAAACATATAAAACGTGGTTGCCAATGCAATTTTAATGTGCGCATTCTTATGAAAAGAAGCGAATATGCAATTATCACATATCCTAAGATGGATCATGTGGATAACAACAATCATATATGCCATGGCCAAAAAAATCACAAATTTGAAGGGACACGAGCTTATTATGCACCACATATTAGTAATGAATTGCAAGAATGGGTAGAAAAGTTATTGTTATTAGGAATACCAGTTGATATTGTGTTGCAAAAGCACCGTGAAATGGTTCATGAGAAGCTAACCTTGTTTGATGGGCAAACAAAACATGATGATTTCCAAAGTGTGAGATAGAAATGATGCCCAAAGTGTGAGAGTATGGTAAGATCAAAATCCAAATATATGTTTTGAATACTAAGAGTATGAAGGAAAATGTTGAGGAAGATGGTCATGTGCCATTTATCATGGGCATTCAAATGCCACAACAATTTGAGTGGATGTTAAAATATGGCCATAACAACATACTTGCAATGGACGCCACTTTTGGGACCAATGGAATGAAGGTATTCTCTTTTACATAATCTTATCAATAAAAAATTTCTGCAAAAATAATGTTACATTTTCTTACCAATAATCTACTAATTCACATTGTTATTGCATTGTCAACTCTCCATAGTTCAAACTCTATACCATCCTCGCATTCGATTCCAAACACATGGGCCTACCAGTTGCATGGGTCATAATGTCAAGAGCTACAACTAGCGACTTAACCCAATGGATGAAAAAGCTGGTGAATAGAGCACATGCTCATATGCTTGAGTGGAAACTAAATGCTTTCATGGTAGATGATGCTACAGCTAAAATCAATGCTATTAGGTTGTAAATTACTCTTTGTGTATATTGTTAGAATATATAAATTTAAATTATAGATATTTAGTTTGCTATCAAATTTTTAAAATTCTAATAAAATTCATTTTCAAATACAGAGAAGTTTTTGGGTGCGAAGTATACTTATGCAGTTGGCATGTAAGGAGGGCATGGTTGAAGAATCTTGTTGCCAAGGTTAAGGAAGATAAAAAAAGACGTGTAGTGTTTAATAGGTTGGGGGAAATAATGCACCATTCAAATAATGAGGAGAGTGCTATTCAAATGGCACAAGATTTTGTTACAGAATTTGTGGACGAGATAAAATTTATTAAATATTGGCAGGAGCACTTGCTTCTAAGAATTTGAATGTGGGTGATGAGACATCTACGGACTTTAAAGCATGTTGGGCAAGAAACAAATGCTGCAATAGAGGCATATCACTCTATACTTAAGAGTAAGTGGTTATCCTCCATTTGAAAAGCATCTCATCGCAAGGTTGACTGGCTGATACATCAATTAATCACAGTTGTTTTTATATATTATTGGTGGAGTCAATGTTGTAAGGAAAGTGGGTTCTACTGTAACTTCAAAGTGGAGAAACTAGAAAATAACCAATGGCTGCATGCACAATCCATTCCTGATTATTATGTCACCTTCCATACCTCTGACCCACGATTAGCATGGGTTCGTAGCCAGACGGATGATACTTGTCACTATGAAGTATGGTATCAAACTCCACATTTGGCAATGTGTGAATGTGGAGTGTCAAAGAATGGGTACTTATGTAAGCACGTAATTAAAGTGAATATGATGAAAAATAATTCAGCGAGAGAAAATTTAATGTTTAGGTATTCTGGGCAAAATGTTTTTCAATATTTTCCAACATAGTAATTTATTGTATCTAAATTCTATTAATTTTGGTTTTTATTCAAATCTTTGATTTATTATACTAATTTATAACGTTCTCCAGGGTTTATTTTGTGCTCCAAATGTTGCATGTGGAGATGAACATGTGGTTGACGAACCTTTTGGTCAAGCATGGAATCCTCCAAACACCTATGAAGACTCTATGCATGTTTTGCAACAAGATAAACATGTTATAAATGAAAAAGATGAACACTTGAGCCCACAAGTGAGAAGGATCAGAAAAATAGTAGATAACAGTCTTGTTGGTCCTCTAAACAAGTCATTTCTTACTTTATTAGATAATACACTTGTGGAAATAACAAACCGATTGAGGGGAAGCCAAATATCTTCTATATTAGGTGTGCAACATCTTAAGGCACAACCATTTAGACCTGTAGATGATGGATTCAACAATACACTTCATCGAGAGAGAGATTTTATAGAGAAGATGTTGAATCGAAGGCGCCCATGTCCAACAAATAAGAAAGCTAGTTTTCCTATTGTAAAAAAGAGTCATGTATCACATCGACTAACATGGGAGGATGAATTAAAAAGAGCTACAGAACGAAATAAGGAAAGGGGGCTTGTTGAAGAACGTGAAGATGAGACCAACATAAATGGAATTTAAGGGTAATTTTATGGAACAACTATTGTTATATAGTCTTTGTATATTTTTTCCATTTTGATAGTCCATAGTCCATAGGTCATATTCCTTTCGGTCTTTTTTCAACCACAGTGTTGAATGTCTATATAATTGTGTTTGATATGCAAATCTATGAGTGCATTTTGCAAATATATATCCTTGAATCATAGACTTCTATCTTGTAATCATTCTTCCCTCATATCAATATCAATATTGTATCCTTTTCAAAAAAAGATTACATATATTATATTTTGTTTTTGTTGTAGAAATTAAATTTTATGTGTTGTATAAATTATATTCAGTTTTTGTTGCAGAAATTATATTCATTCCCTCCTACTTTGATTGCAGCAGTTCAACAACATATTATGTTGTTACCCTTGAGAAATGATGAACAAACACATTATTAGTTTACAAAATATGCTCATTATAATATCTAAAACGGTGATACCATCTTTTTATGCTCCTACATGATCTATACCAAAGTAGGTTGTTTCTCAACGTAATACGCTGTTGCCTCAACGAAATGGATTTTTAATGTTTATTTTGCATTTAATAATGTTATGTATCTATTCAAGGTTGTTTCATTCAATCACTTTGTAATAATTTCCCACTTATGCCCTTCTACTTTAATTAAAATAGTTCAACAACGTACTGTGTTGTCATCCGTAATAAATGATGCAAGTTTCAATCTTTATACAAATTTGCCACTTTTTAACAGAGGATGTCCATTTATCTCTTTATCAGAGTTACCCTAATCATGTCTATACAATTTTTTAACAAATCCATATGTGAAGCATGAAGCAGGTTTATGATATATATACCTTCAGAAAATTTAGAGGCCCATATTTGCGAAATTGGCTGCAATGTTTACATGGTATTAATGGTCTTCTTGAGATACCTTCAAAAATCCACATTCATTCATTCACTCATTCATCCACTAGTGGATAAAAAATACTATAATATTTTTCGATTCTATTTTACACTTGACCATGCATCTCATTATTTGGTCAATCGTCTTCTTACACAACTATAAACATCTATTCTATTATAGAGCATGGTCACTAATACATCTCCGCTATTTCTGGATCTAAACCCTCAATTCATAAGACTGAATTGCTAACAATTTTTTTGTTGCAAATAATGTTTACTGTTTATCATGTTAGCTTCCTTCTAAAACATATTATAATCAATTCACCAAGATAATTATCCAAAAAATTAATTTCTAGCTTCACACTAGCTTTCAGCACTATAATTTAACCACTTGTGTTTAACCATGCCGATTTAACACATAAAACTCTTAAGCTTGTGTTCTACGTATGGCATAGCTGGGGCTAGCTATATATTCAATGTTTGAATTTACCTATAGCTGTGCTAAAACACAATTAACGATACATGATTTCAGTCCTTTTCAATCAAATTGAATGCTCTCTTTGAGAGTTTAATTTGTTTTTCTTTCAATTTTAACAACTAGGTTGAAGATGAGGACCCTCTGTCTCAGCAAATTAGAACAGATTTAGTGGATGAATATATGAAAAAGATTAAGAATTTTCCTCTATTTTATGAAAGAGATTTAGAATTTGTCTCACTTATTCGACTTCTATCGGCATATTAAGATTATATATAATGTTTCTATTTATATATATTATTATATATATATATATATATATATATATATAGACAAAAAAGAAATTGTTATTATGAAGATTTATGGGCAAAAATATTTGTTACATAATAATTTTGTGACAAAAATGACTACATAATAATTTTGAAACAAAGACGTATAAAATTGGATGTTATATTAATGAAAGTAGCCAAACTCATTACATTTTACAAGTCATTTCAGAAGGAGTCAAAAAGAGGATTTTGGCATAAAATTGGCACTACATATGCATCTTACATTATTTTCTCATTCAAGGAGAAAAACCATAACATTAAATTTGATTTTTTCTTTGACATAACTGAGTATCTTGGCAATTGTTTTACAAATAATGATACAATTGATTGTAATATCAAAACTTCAACAAATTGAAGTTGAGAGCTCTTCAAATTTCTCCGTGTTTGTTAACAGCAATGGAGTTTCGTGCTTCGATCCATCCTTGAATTTTTCTTTTATTTCCTTTCATATCATCGGGCGTAAGGTGTGTGTGAACTGATGCAGCACTCTTGATACCCTTTAATCTTTTACCCTGATACGTTTACAAACAATGGGCATATCAATAAATAAAACTATGCAAACGTAAATGATAAAATAAGTTTATCAAAATTATAAATAAGATATTATGTGGTCCCCTGTTGTTGGGAAGAATGGATCATTTCTGAAAGTTGCATCTCATTATCACCTTCACTATTACGTTGCTACAAAATGAAGGATTATTGATGCAAATTATTTCCTACATTAACTCGAAGAAAAAACAAAAATATTTAAATGTTTTTATATTTGACTCCTAGAAGAAATTAACAATGTAAATCTTAGTTTACGTTACTTACCAAATCAAATGAAGCATGAACCGTATTATGTGTAATTTGTATGGAATCAATTCAATATTGGATAACATTTTACGTTTCTTACCACAAGCTTATTTGGTTGTTCCTCTTCGTTCTACAAACAATCAATTCATATAAATACTATATTAATACAATTAAGAACCTGATTGTTAGAAAGAAGAAAATTATAAGTAAATGATATTGGGGTAAGGAAAGCTCCTGTAACAGCTACAACAATCAAGGAAAGCCAAGTTGGTATGAAAAGTAAATAGTTTCATCGTGAATAATATGTTTCCATCATCTAAAATATTATAGGGAACCTGCAAACCAGTTTGAAAGATAAATACATAGAGGACTACTACATAAGAATGTAATGGAAGGAAATGTATAGGGAAGTAGGAAGAAATTTAAACATTAGACTAGAAAGGAAAATCCTACAGTTTTCTTCTTTTCCTTGTGTCACCTATGCATGGTAAAATCTGAATATGAGCTCTCACAATTCTATTGAATACTGAAATAAATAATGATCATTGATATACTCAATCAATTAGAAAAAATAATGTACATCAAAACATAGGTTTACCTCAATTACAACATTGTCATCTGAATATTCATTAATTCGCTGCAACATGACATAATGGATAAGTATACTTATACTGGATATAAATCAATCAAATGTCCTAAAAAACACAATAACATCAATAAACATACATATTAACCACCCTCTTTGTCTCTTTTCCATCCTCTTTCTCGTTAATTGCCCTCAGCAATCTTAAACCAGATTGCAATCTGTATTTTCTACGATTCGCCAACAGTATCTGCTCCAATATGTGGAAAATGCAATGGAGCATCATCTACATATGATTCTTCTATGCATATGACAATTCAATCCCTTTCTAAAGATCGTCCATGGTATTTTGTTCCTGGTTTAGTTGCATGAATTTTAGCAATGCCAACCTTTTTTACATGGTCAGGGTCTAGGAACATAAAAACTTCTTCTCCTATTGTGAATTCATAGGCAGCCATGTCATTCACCTCATTCTTTGGTTTGCTCGGTTCCACCTCAACAAATTTTGGAAAATCAGTCACCTCAATCAATGGATTGGTCATATTTTTTTCCCTTATAATCCTCTTTGTTGATTTTTTCTTATCATGCATATCATTTCCCTCACTTTCCTTTGTTCTAAAGGAAATAGGTGTTATTTGTATCGGTGGTTCATGTACACATGCACTTGAAGTGTATACTTCAACATTATTCTCTTCCTCATCACCCTGAAACGGTAAAACCCAATTTTTCAAGTACAACATAATAATTAATTGTATATAAAAGATGTAGTTATAAATGCCAAATTAGAAATATGATTAAGTTTTAAGCACTTAAATATATAGAAAACACAACTATTTATATTAGTAATTTACAACCGTACCTTGTTTTCCATTGGATTGTTGTTTACATTCTTTTTTGGTATCAAATTTTCCCCATCAACATCAGTTGAGTCTTATTCATGCATTCAAGTCATGAAACGTGTTAGAATCACATTTACACAAGATTTCAACATGTTAATGAATGAAAAATGACACTTTATTATTGCAACAATACTACTAATGTTTTTAATGAAACACGTTTCCTTAAATAATCAACATTAATGGATTCTTCTTGGATAATATCCTCTACAAATAAAACATTAATTTAAAACAACATAAAAAAAATGTGAATAAACAAAATTAAAATAATTTTAAATTTAAATTTATAATAAAAATGATAAATACCTTATCCTTTTGTCCATTTAGTTCAGAATTTGTACAGTCGGTTTTTTACCAAATCCGTTTTATATTGCAGCGTTGAAAGGATATTTTTCTTTCTTTTCTTTCCTCCCTCTTTTCTACACTATCATACTCCTCTACAAGCTTGGAAATCAGATCTTTAGCTTATTGGCTAAGGGATGAAAAATATTGCACCTTTTTCTTCCCGACAATAACGCTCAATTAACCTAGATTTGTACATATATTTAGAATTATTCAAGTGCCAGTCAACACTTTGCTTTTCAACCATTTTTTGTACTGTTTTTTTTGTTTTCCTTTTATACCTCTCGGTCGCACGTTTACCCAACTTACGCCTATGTAATGGAGGGAGTCCATTGTGATCATGGAGGCGGTGATAGTTGATGGCTTTCAAATGCCATTTTATTCCTTGCATTTCATAGTTGCAGCAAGGAAAGACCATGCATTTGAATTTGTCCCTCTTTCCAATTTCTTTTATAATTTTACACTGCTGCAAATACTATAATTTACATCCAATAATTAAATAGTTTATGAGTAACAATTTATGTGTAGGAAAATCCTATAACTATTTAGTTGAAATCAATGTTTTAAAAATCAGAACCGGACTCGGAACCGGTCGAGTTGGGCCAGACCGGAAACCGGAACCGGACCAGTTCAAACTCTATGAACCGGTTTACTAAAAAACACATAAAAATTACATTTTTAAAGAAAACAAATATATTTGAAAAATTAGAAACCATGATTCCAAAAATTACACACAAAATATGCAAAGTTTGCTCATGTATATAGTGATAGTTGGAATGCACCCGCATCGGCATATACTCGGTAGACCCCAAAAAAAAATATTTGGCAGACCCCAAAAATAAAAACTCGGCAATATTTGTCCAGAATACTCACCAAGTTTTGGAAAGCTATCCAGTATTTTTAAATACTAAATTGTTTACAGGCAATCAAAGCTCAAGATTCTTTTAGAAGATTGCAAGAAGCTGCTTGGTCCAAAAAGGTGCAAAAATGGATTTTATGAAAATAACAAAAATATTGCTATCAATGTGTAGAGCTCGAGAAAATATGCACTTTTAGAGAAAACGACACCTAAAACGGAGCCACAAAATGAAAGTTATGGCACATGCAAGTTTTTGCTGCTACATCTTCCCAGACCCTTTCCAAAAATGGCAAATTTTATTCTGTCGTGTTTTTTTCACCAAAAATCCAAAAAAGGAAAGAAATGTTGTCTTTACATGACTCGGCCGGTTCAGGATGAAACCGGACCGGTTTGGGCTAAAACGGTCAACCAATCCGGTTTACTAAACGGTTTGGTTTAAAATGTTAAACCGGTCAAACCGGCCGGTTCCGGTTCCGGTTCCGGTTTGACCGATTTTTAAAACACTGGTTGAAATTATTATGCAAATGTCAAAATATATGGACACTAAAATAACAACAAATTGGAAAATCCTAATAAATCTAAGACATACTAACATAAGTTGAATACTTGAATAAAAGTGTTTTATTCATGCAAAACAAAAATTCTAAATAACACTACTAACTGATCTTTGATGTTTGCACTCATTGGATGCTTTATGGCTCGGACTAGGCACCCAATCTTCATCTTCATCATCCTCCTCTACTTCATAATCTTCGTCATTTTGATCACTATTGTCATCTATGTTTAGTTCCATGTCAAATTCTTCTTTAACATGACTATCCTTACCCTTTTCCTTTTCAAAATCTGAATTCTCTCTTGTTTGATCAACAAATGCTTTTTCTTCTTCAATTTTTTCATCGTTAATCTATGTTTATGTTACAAAAACAAACACTATATTATCAAAATAAGCATTTGATAACACATAATCCACTACAAAAATTATATTTCAATAAAAAACAAACAGTCACATTTCCTTACCCGTTTCAAAAGGCCATTGCAACACGTGTTGTCATTTTTTTTTGTTTGTGGTTGATTTTTTCCACAACCACTATCTTCATTCATTTGATTTGATTTCTTTGAGGTTAAAAAATTAAAATTTAAAATTAAAAGGCCATGATATGGCAAATCCTGCCGAAGGCTTTGCTTTGTTGTTGTTGGTAGTACTCGTTGTATTTGTTGTAGTGTTGTGTGAATTGGAGAGGAGAAGTTGCAATTATGCAGGTTTGAGGTTTAGGGAACTACATCGATGTTGCAGAAACATGTTTGAAAATGAGGGTGCTCGTAATGTAGTGCAATTGGGCAGGGTGTGTTCTGGGGCAAGGCTGTTTCTCTTTTGTTGAGGATTGGAGATGTCTTTGGCGAAGTATTGTGTGATTGCATTGTTGCTAGTAGTCGTTGTACAATGGAAGCGTTGGTTGTTGGTCGAAGATGGCAAATATTATTGGCGAAGCATTATTCGATAGTGCTGCTGTAATTTGTTGCAAGGATGAGTTGGAAAGGAAAAACGGCAAGTATGTTGGATTCAAATTTAGGGTACTAGATTGATGTTGGAGAAACATGTTTGAAAATGAGGTTCGTTGTAGAGTATAAGGATTAATAAAAGATGAGAAGTAATATGTTGTGCGGGATTGGTTTTAGGATTTGTAAAAATATAAAGAGATAGCTTTGTTTACACAATTTTAAATGATTCAAGGGTTTTCAATAGAGATGTATGAAGTCTAAATATGGTATTTGTGATACATATTATTTTTGAAAGTAGTATAATATTTTGAAAACAATTAATATATAAAGGGATTGTGTGATGAATTTGGCAAAAAGGAATTAGATGTGGATTTGATTATTTATATTACGTAAGAAGAAGATTATTATTGTTTTAATTGCAATATGGATTTTGGGTGATATTTCAGAAGGCTGCGATGGATTAGGTAGATATTAAGGCGGAAGTAATAGTCGCACGCTTGTATTGTAATGGGATTTATTGTCATTCGTAGAAGGCGGAATGGTGATGACAGGTGTTGGGAGAGGCTAGATACGTGTTATTCTGTGCCTTGTTTTTGGCTGTGCTTTGGAAAACTTGTTTTTTGGTATTATGGCGTGGCAATGGCGGAATTGTGGAGTTGTGTTTGCAGGGGACGGAAAGAGTATAATCGTAGAGATGAGTTTTTATCTGTCTCTGTGCTTTACCATTGTTTGAATTTGGAGTCAGTAAATAGAAGACATTGAAATTATTTTGTTGTGCAGCTGTATTGTGTTTTTTGCGACTTAGATTGAGTTTGCAGAAAGCATTTAGTTGAAAACGAGGTTAGACCTAATGTCGTATCAATCGCTGTGTAAATTGAAGAAGTTTTGTATTTGTAGTTTGGTTCGTGTTATATATAATTTGTCATGGGCGATGCAGGTAGACGGAGAATACGGTCTTCTGGTTTAGAGATGGATGTGCGGTCAAAAGAGAGTAAGGTATAAGTAACATTATCCAGTAGTTGAGATGAATAACATTGTTAGTTGATACAGAAATAAGCAATATCAGAATTTTGGAATACCCATATTTCAGAGAAAGCTTAAAATTCAATTTTTTTCAGTCGTTTTTAGATGTCGTTGCAAATGTTATCGTAAGAGAAAAGAGATTAGTAAATTTGTTGGTTGTGTTTGTAAGGCATTGATCTTTTTTAGCCTTTACTATTTGGCAGTGTTTGGAATTAATTTATGCGGGTTGTGTGTGCTTAGCTCTGTGAGTGTATTTGGAGGCGAAGATATGTTTTGTTTTAAATGACAGACGGACGAGGATGATTTTGGGGTTGCGGGTTTAGGATTCGTCTGTATTAGATGGAGATAAAAGGTGAACGAAATGACATTTCAAGTGAAATGATGTAAAGGACTAGTGATGCAAAGATTTAAGTGTTTGTTTTAGTTTTGCAAAAGTGTTTCTTCTGAGTGCTTACTAAAAAATTATTTTCTTTGAATAATAATACAAGCACTTTATTTGACATCTAGAGGTGTTAACCACGCTAAAATCCAAGTTTACGTTGTAAATTTAGCAGTAATTGGATAGTTCCAGTGAGTGCAGAAGTCGGAGCTCTGCTTTATTAACAATGGTAAAGAAGGGTTTTGTACTTTCATAATGAAATAAATAACAACGTTATGGGAAATGTGGTAGACGGATCTCTCACTAATAGCCATCCTAAAATCAGTACCATTATGGGCTAAATTAGGCCTATATACGGAGATAAATTTGTAACCCTAATATCTCCTCATTTTACTATGTACAAATTGATTGATCTGTATTTGTATCTGTATCTGAAGCGGGTTCAATTAACTCTGAGAGGAATTTCTGAGTGCTGATTTAAAGCGATTCTTTATAAGCAATGTTTGTTTTAGCTACGCTTTATCTTGTATTTTGATTAGTTATTGTATGCATTAACATTGTAAGAATGGTTACAATAACTAGTCAGAGTAAGAGATAAAGAGCAGGAAAAAACAAAGTGGTCGCCAACATCTATTGCAAGAATGGTGCTGCACACATTGTAGTGTGCCACAGGTGCTTGGACGCAGAGTAGACAAAAGCAATACTAAAACTGGATACTGGAAATGCCTTCTCCATGCTCTAGTTTCAAAAATGTTATTCATGGAAAGCATGGTTAGACAAAAAAAAAAACTGACTAGGTTTATAATTAAATACAAATAGCATGGTACTATGACAAAGCCTTTTTAGTCAGCATGAAAGACATGTGCGAAAAGATGTAGCTTTGAACATATTTATGAAATATTTGAACCATGTTTGAATGAATACGCTGCCTGAGATGTCCTTTTCCATGAAACAAAGTATCAGCAATCACCATTGTTTTCTTTGCTACGTGGCGCTGTTGTGAACAGTGTGCTTGTTGGGCTTTCCATAGATGCGGCATTTGTAACCTGTTGCTTGGTATCTGCACTGCACATTTTACACTGTATTCATTCACACATGGTTCACAAACACTGCGTAGACAAGGTTTGCCACACCAGTACGCTACTTGTATTTGATTGTACAACTGGCCAGTTTGTTTTTGTCTTACTGTGCTTTCTGTTGATGACTTTTTTCAAACAGCTGAGCTGTTTCAAACTTAAGGTATTGCAAGGCCAAACAATAGTGGCTGCACCAATGCGATACTTGTATTTAATTATAAAGCCGGTGGCTTTATTTTCTTGTCTTACCATGCTTTTGTTCAATGGATTTTTTGAAAGTAGAGCATGGAAAAGGCATTTGCAGTGTGCATTTTTAGTATTGATTTTGTCTATTCTATTTCTGAGCAGCAGTGGTATGCACACTGCATTTTGTGCAGCATCATTGTTGCAGGAGACGGTGGCCAGCACTTTGTTTTTTTGCTGTTCTTTATGTTTTAGTTGGAGTCTTTGAGCAAGGTTTGTTTCTTAGACTGTTTGTCTGTGTGGAACTTTCATACTGTTAATTAATACAATAACCAGTAAAAATAAAAGATAAAGAGGGCTGAAAAGAAAGTGGTAGGCACTGTGTAGTGCCAGAATAGGGTTGCAAAGGTTGCAGTGTACATAGTGCAGGTGCTTTGAAAAAGAATAAACAAAATCAA
This sequence comes from Taxus chinensis, assembly GCA_019776745.2. Taxonomy (NCBI): domain Eukaryota; kingdom Viridiplantae; phylum Streptophyta; class Pinopsida; order Cupressales; family Taxaceae; genus Taxus; species Taxus chinensis. The sequence goes on along the minus strand of CM034147.1, from coordinate 744,758,749 downwards.
TAGTAGAACTGAGTATGGAACATGCCTTTGCCATGATGTAGGCTGAAAGAAGGTATTAATTGAAAGCATACTGTAGTTGACATGTAGCAAGAGATGTGCCTTGGAACAAAGCTTTGACCATGGCTGTCAATAAACAAATTCAGAAGAATAACAGTTGTTATGTGCTGTTTATCTTTTAGTTTGAGCGGTTATTGTATTGATTGACACTCTGAAAGTTTGACGCAAGGAAACAGTGAAAGAGACAAATCTTGCTCGGCGACAATAACTATCCCAAGTAAAAGATAAACAATAGTTCCTGAAAATTTCAAGTTCGTAGTTAATCTATTCACCAGAACTATAATAATGCAAATCTGTGTTTGCTGTTACCTATGAGAAGTTCCCCAGTGATAAAATTTGCTGCGGATTTCATACTTAAGTTGTTCCAATGCTTACAAGAGCAAGTTTTGTGGTCGCCTACGACACTCAATCCTACATTTCCATATTCTTATCATCAATAAAAATCAGGCGCATTATTAAATTTGATTAAAAGCAAGGGAATGAATGGTAACCCTGAGTCCCGCCATCGTTGTTCCATATTTCTTGTACAGTTGTGTACAAAACTTTGTGACTTTGTTCCTGTCAACTCCAAGTATGGTCTGATTTCTTGACAATGTAAGTAATTTTTTTTACAACTACTGGCATGGAGTTTAAAGAGATTGAGTTCTAGGAAAATATACATTTGTTTTGAATCGATTTTACTTGAAGAATTTCAAGGCCTTTTCAGCATATGCATTTCATGCATGTCTTGCAATTACTATAGTCTATGACAACACACTTAGTATGTTATAGAATATTTTCTTCAGAAACCAAACAAAAGGATTACAAAAACGATATCAATATTAAACCCCATAGTTGTAACATATTCAATTATTTGAAACTCCAATTTTATGGTTTTCAATGTTGCATATATATTGATTTAAACAGAAACAACATATGTTGCTAGAGTATTCATGGTTTGGTAGCGTGACAAGGCATAGTTACTATGACTGGTTACATAATCTGTTTCAAAGTGAGGCAGTGAACAGGCCATAGTAGACATAGAACAAATTTTTAAGATATAGCAAACAGCTGTAGGCGGTATAGTAAAAAATAGGTGACAAGAATTAATGTCTTGATATAAAAAGAAGAAAGTCAGAGATATTAGATGCTTGTATCCAAATCTTGTGAAAAACAAGGTATGCTACAACGAAGTAATAGTTGGATATGTAACCAAATGGCAGCAAAGTAAAGAGTAATGAAAATAGACAAAAATAGTTGTATTAATTGTCTGATAGTATTGTAATTACAAAAATGCTAAAACAAAAGCAAAGCCTATAATATGTAACAAGTAGACTAGGCAACTGTTTGTTGGTATTGTCAAAAGCATAGACAGTAATAGTCGATTGTTGCCGGTTAGACGCGGAGCCTATTATCAAATTTGTTTGTGTATGTGAGTGGCTTGCAAAAATGTTCCAGAAATCTAAAAGAAGAAAACGAGTATGTTAGACTGGAAACAAAGAATTAAACTGATGTGTAATTCATAGAAATGGAAAATGCAGATACTTACCAAAGATAAGAGGAAGCTATGTTTCTTTGATTGTGGATATTGAGTTGTCAACTGTCAAAGTGAATGTACCTTTGATTTGGAATTGACGGAGAAGAAATACAGTCTTTGAGATGTCTTGTTGACATTCTTCATACTGTGTTTGACAAAGGAGAGGGAAGGCTTTTTGCAGTAATGGCTCTCGCAATGTGCAGTGCAAGGAGTCATCTATTGTTTGCAAGGAGCAATGGAGAAAATACTTATATTTATATGGTTTTGATGTATTGCAAGTTGCACAAAGTGAGATTTGTTTCAGGTCATTTGGATCAGGTTCTGTGAGACGGTCACATTCTACACAGAATGCTTGGAAAGGAGGAAGGTATATGTTCTTTGTCCGAAGTATACCTGCAATCTGTACAAGGAAGATGAAGTTGAGATAATTGATAGATTTGAATTTGTCAATGGAAGATAATTTAAAAAAGAGAAATTGCAGTGTACTTGCCTCTGTGTTTGTGTTTATGAGAGACTGTAAAAATGTTTTTGTAGATTCATTATTTAATGGGTCAATGAAGGATGAGTGGCCTGCACGTACAATACACGAATCCTGTATTCCTTGTCTGATAAAGTTTTTGAAGAGCAATAGTGGTATGTTGCCTGCTGCAATGGCATCTCTTATTGTATGACACAATGGAACATGAAAGTTTCCCAAATGTACCTGCAATGACAAAGCATGGTGCATAGTTAAAATTGAAGCGAATAATGCAGTGCAATGTATATAAAAATGAAAGAAGGGAGTGTGAAAATACTGTTGCTTTTCCAGTTTTAGTGTCAGAGTCTTTAACGTAGAGGGTGAAAAGGTTGTTGATGTGGTGGATTCCTGTTACAATTGCGGCAAATGACCCAACAAAGAATGTTGCATTTGAATGTAGAAGCTCTTCTATTGTCATGTCAGGTGTAAGTTTTCGTGTTTTGCAAACTGCGGGTATGTTTTCCATGGTGGTTGTTGCATTTGCGGACAAAGAACAATTTGCATCTCCTCGTTCGTACTTTGTTTTCTCTTTGACGGTGAAACCAGTAACACGCAGGCCGCTGCCAGCGACCACAGTGGATGCAAATTTGTGCACGAAGGTGTTGCTCATGTTCAAAGTGATTGTCATTTGACCATTTTTGTCAACTAAATCATCATAGAGGATTTCGGCTTTTGAGGGGGAGATGTTGTTTGCATGTGATGCCTTCTCATCTAGCTGTGTAAAAGGAAACAGAGCAATTATGTTCACAACATGAACATAAATTGTTGACAGGAATAGAAATTAACTCTTGAACCAATTCCTTCCTGCGAGTTAAAAAATAATCTGACGAGAAAAGGGAAGCCCTAATTAAAAAACTATAATGTCACAGGGAGTAACAGAAATTCATTTATATTTATCATTGCAAATTTCTTTCAATGGAGTAACAAAAATTCGTTTATATTCATATTTAATACATGTTAAATAATTAATCAACAACTGAATTAGCAGCGATAATTTAAAAGAAATGAAAAACACAAAGACAAACAAGTACTGTAAACAAATTCAGAATCTTACATAAAAAATTAAAAACCTCACTAACTGAAAATTTAAGGAAAAAGTTTAACAAATATAGAATCTTAACAAGGCTTATTAAGGAAGAAGAGCTTCTTCCTTTTATCTCCTCCCTGCTCTCTTTTTTTTCTGACATGGTCTCCGCCACCAAAACTTGCATAGAATCACAAATCTTGCAAATTTGTTTAAGAATCAAATGAAAAGGATAAAGGCATCCAAAGAAAACCTCACACAAAAATTCAAATGTAGAATGCATACACGAATTAAAAAAATCCTAAATCACATTAAAAATATATCCTAAAGGCAAATGTGAGAGATTATACACATGCCAAGAGCAAACAGACAGGATATTTCCAGCACATAATAGCATGTAAAAGAGAATACATTTCATTCATGGCATGTAAACCACGTATTTTTGGAAAGATCCAGCACAAAATAGCATGTAAAAACATGTAAACCCACCTCTGAAATCCGTTCTTTGGAGCAAACAAGGGAAGCACTGGGAGGACGTCAACTCTAGAGGAAGCACCCGGAAGCTCAAGTTGTGCAGCAGAGATCCCTCGTTTCAACAGCTCAATCAGGGGCATGGAAACCACTCAAACAAGGGGCTATGGCGGTTAATATCTTTTTCATGAAGGCGGAGCTATGATTTTTGAAACTGAAACCGTGTGACAGGTGCATAGGATTTGATAGGAGTCACTGATATGATGGCGGACAAAACCGGCAATAATTATTAGCTTGTCAGGACGGGAATGGAGACAGAGTTGAACGGAAATGAAAACAGAGAGTCGGTCAAACGCCCACGTAGACCGATGTGCCACATCACACCTCTTTGCGAACTTGCGTGAAGGATAGGGTCAGCACAATTATAGAGCTCCTAAAGAGGGTTTTCACAAGTATTTGAAGATGATAAAACCCTTGCATGAAGAAACTTTGTTCATTCTTTTAAATTTGATAATATGAGTTTCAAAGAATGAACCTACACAGAGAATAACATAGAATGAAGGCACAAAATGTGTCCAAACCTCCAAATGTTGTCTGTTGACATTCTTTTGAGCAGGTTTAGAAAGTTTTCCCAAAATACGTCCACCAGTGTTTTTTAAGTTGATTGTTGATTAGGTCAACACGTCACCTGTATAACCAAAATAGAGCAAGGAAATTAGATCCTCAACTCTTGATTTTGTCCAAACTTGTTTTTTTTTCGTAGTATACAAATAGGGCATGGTAGCTCTTTTTTCCCCTCTTCGCTTCTGATAAGACACAACTATGATTTTTGGAAATGAGAGTGACAGGTGCAATGAGTTGGCAGCCACGTATATGTGATATGATGGCTTGCTTAACTTTCAATAATTAATATTGTGGGTGGATGGAATGAGACAAGGGAGATGGAGGGAGACAGACTGTTCCTCAACTGCCACATAGACACCGTACCACATCACATGTCCCTACTAATATACATGAGGGATAGGCATAACAAAGCTCTAGAAGGGCAATGAAACTAGTGTCTTTAAGGAAAGAAAAAGGGTGCAAACGAGCAAAAGACCACTTTGGTATTCCTAGAGCGGCGTATCTTTATCTAGCCCTAGAGCAATTATTATTCAGTCCAACACTTATTATTAATCTTACTAGCGATTTGACAGTTTTTGATTAACCATTCCAACACAAGGCAAGCAGCATGTACTCTTCACCTTGAAACCTTGCTTCATCCCGGAGGAAGGATAATTGCAGCATCATTACAGGGCATGAAACAGGGGATTGAACGCAGCCATAACACAACAGCCTTTTCAAAATAATGAATAATTCATAATTTGAAATTATGGAACATTCACAAGTTTTGGGTTTTGGTGGGGTCTGCTGAGAACGTTAGCATCAAGTCAACATGTACTCTTCAGCTTGAAACCTCGCTTCATCCCAGAGGGAAGGTAATGGCAGCAACATTACAGGGCATGGAACAGGGGATTGGATTTAGCCACAACACAGGAGCCTTTTCAAAATAGTGAATAATTCATAATTTGAAATTATGGAATGTTTACAAGTTTTGGGTGGAAGTTAAGTGCTGAGAAGGTTAGCATCACGACCTTAACGGAGAAGTGTTGATGACAGAGGAGTGGGGCCTGGGAGCATTGGAGGGTCAACTACTGCACCTGCAGTCAACACAGAATGCACTGGGATATGCTCTTCGGTTCAACACTGCCAACAGGAATCCAGGAGTGTGAAGAACACAGACTATAAATACTGTGGACAACCACAGGCTCTTCCCTCTTACAGTAAAATCACTAAGTCAACTTATACATGGCAGCTGATTTTATTTCAAAGATGTGCAGATTCACTCATCACTTCTGAAGATGTGGTTTTTCGTATTTTTCTGAGACCTTTACCAATACCTGTTACTCCCTATGTTTTTATGAATTAAATTGAAAATTTTGTTCAAGATTATTTCTAAGAAATCAAATACGAAAATTAAGTAGGGAAAATTTATATTTATAAAACCTCTCTGTGTGCACATCCTATAAATGTACATTTAAAAAGCAAGCTGTAGGGAAACAATTGATGATATATAAATGCAAAGCAGGCGGAAAATACGCAAATCAATATCTATTTTCACAGAGTATAGTCATTTTACAGGATTCTATCACAGAATATGAAACACTTCTAATTATTTAAAACAATAAAAATATAAAATTACATATGCTTCTAGAAAAGGCACTGCAAGTAACAAGAAAACACTCTGCAGATTACATAAATTAAGCTTGAAGTTCTTACCCGCGGTTTTGTTTCCAGATCCGCCCATTCCAAATATATATTGAAATTCCTGGTGCAGCTTCCTTCCTTTTCACGGTCCCTTGCTGAAAATCTCAATAGATTAGAAAAGAAGAGGAAAAAATACATTAAAAGAGCAGCTCATTTTTAACGAAATTCAATATGATGATGAAAATATCCAGAGTATTACCTATTTTGCAGAACACCAATGATACAGATTTCGAAGCACACAGGTTACATTGACAGAATCCTTTCAAAACGGCCATTAATTCTGATGAAGGTTACCAAATCTTCCCCTGAATGCTGAACCGACATTAATAATTTAGGGCTTGAGTGCTGAAAACCCTACCCCCTTATCGGCATTGTTTGGAAAGCTGAAGCGTTCTTCCAAACCCTAGGTAGCTCTCTAACAAGGAGAAAAAAGTTGTGCCGTAAATCAATTGAAGAGTCAATATAGAAGTACGAAAAGTAACTGCGTAGCTGCCGTCAAATTCATGTCAATTACGAGTTATTTATTTCATTTTTGTAATGGTAACCAATTTTTGTTATCCGAAATGTACACTAGAAAATATAAAAAGGTATATAAAAAAGGTTTTTTTTAGCACATTAGAAAATATATATATATATATATATATATATATATATATATATATTGTGTGTATAGGAAAAATGACGGTCAAACATATAATATGCAAGTCGCACTGAAAGGCTGCAATGGAAATGTTGATAGTCGTAGAAAAAGTAAACGTGGCATGTGTGAAGGAGGCTATGAAAGTCAAGGGAGAGGTGCAAATACATGATGTTGTGTATTTGAGTGAATCTAACAAAGGCAGCACAGTGGAGTAGTATTAAAGTTTTTCAATTACAAAATGATTATTTTATACACTATATATGTGTCAAATAATGGTTGTCCGTCAACAAAATTTGATTTAACAAACACAATAGGTTTTAAATTCGAGGTCTATTTACAATGATAGGAGTTTCATTCTATCGGGTGATCCTATGTTACACATGCAAGGAAAATTTGACTGTAAAATTTTGTAATACTTGTTTATTAAATTTATACAAATAAACATTAATATAGTCTTACTTATTTAAATAATTAAAGTTTTTCAATTAGAAAATGATTATTTTATACACTTATACATGTACCCAAAAAGGTTGGCCATCAACAAATCTTTATTTGACAGACACAATATATTTTAGGTTACGTTGATAGGCGTTTCATTCTACCATGTGAACTTGTGTTTGTACTGACACATGTCAAACAATGGATGCACAAGATGGTTTTGTGAGGACATGCGCTAATGTACGAAGAAATGAGATTCAAAAAGATATTCAATCTGGATTTCCCGTCTGAATTTTGTACTGACACATGCCAGACAATGGATGTGCAAGATGGTTTGGTGAGGACATGCGACGATGTACGATGAACAAGGATCCGGAGAGATATTAAATCTGGATTTTCCATCTAGATTTTTTTGCAGCTAAAATATGGGCGTGGAAAGGCATGCAGAAAGGTGAAGAAAGTGTCCCTTTCACCGAACAACGAAATTGAAACAACATCCACAAAATAATCATTTTATGATAACCCTTTATGGTTTACTTTGCCTTGTTATGAACTACCATTTTAACGTAGTTGTAGGGATGTCTGTGCATGTCCAAAAAGAGTTAGATGGAATCATGTTCATTTTCAAGCAAGTGGGTCCTTGTTAGAACAACATGGAAGAGGGACGTTATCTCATAACACAAGTGCATGACCCCTAACAAATCCATGACATGTTGTGAATGGCCTTTCCAACATTCTCGTCAATAAGCATTGGCATGTGCCCAGTTCACAAGCCTAGTAGAGGAGGAAACATAGTTTCAAATGTCTTATCGGATTCCAAACCTAAGCTCTACATAGGCCATTGAGGAACCAAAATGACCCATGTCTAAGGGAGCCTTGAGGCATTGATTTTGTTTTCAATATTCTTAACAACCTCAAAGTCTTCACACGAGTCTCCTTCACCGTCACCTACAAATAAGAAGCTTCATCTTTTTTTAGTCTCTCACGTTTTTCCCAAAACCCCTCATGCCCCCCAGTCATCCTCATCACGTAGTTTTTTTATAGAAATTGAAAGGTAATACTCCTCTTCTCACAAACGTGCTTAAATATTTCTCTTTTTCAAAAAGTCCTACTAAAAATAAAAGATAAAGATTGAAAGTGAATTTGTTGGTCCAAATAGAAATATCGATTCTTCATTTTTTGATTTTCAACAACCACTTGAATAAATTCCTCCCCTATACATAACTCTAATAGACCCATGCTCAAGTACAATGTGTGTTAAATGGATGTTGTTTTGATTCGTTTTTAAATTACAATCACTTTTATTGAATTTTTGTACATTCTTGAGCATAAAATAGATTTATCAATTTCCTCAGTGCCCAAAATTTTTCTACTTAATCCATTGTTGTTAAAAAGGTTACTGAGGTGAATGAAGAGGTGGTAAAAATTTATTTAGGAACAATAGTGGTTGAGATTCAATTAAATTTAGATCCAATCTATACATCTTTTATTTTTCAATAGATGGTTATTACTGTTGGAGCTCAAATGTGCACCCATCCCAGATCACAAGAGTCAGGGGTTTTGAGACAACATGGGACTGTCTCCAAGTTGTGGGACTCGGTCTGACATAGACCTCCGGAGAAGGTCAACCTCCTCAACTTACCTCTAATGCTAAACTAATCCTAGGAATTTGAAATGCAATTATCTAGCTCTACTCTAACTTTCTAAAGGACCAGGGTGAGAAGGAGATTCATAAAACATAAACTTAAACTAGAGAAGGTGATAACACCAAAAACAAGGGGATGAATACTTTAGCAAGAGACAAGATGGAAGAAAATGATGATGAAGAGGGCTAAAACGAAAACCACAGATCAAAATCGTGTTTGAAGTTCCACTTCCACGATGCACAATAAACTCTAGTTTTGAAACAATGCATACAACAAACATGTGAATGAATGAGAGGTAAGAGAGTGCAATAAAACAATAGGTAAGGAAAAGATGTAGCCACAAAACTTAAATTTAATTGCTTAAATATCATGCATAGATCATCACAATACAGGAAGAAGATGCAAACATTTACAGAATCCAAGTTCAAGGCATACAACCCTTAGAATACTTGTGCAACATAAATTATGTATTTGCATTCCCAAAGTATCCAACATTAAAACTAGGCATCACTTTAAAATATATAGAAAGAATGAAGGAAAGAGAGGAAGAAGAAAGAGAGGGAAACTTTGAATTCTTCTTTCACCAACCGACACCTTGATTTAATTTCCTAAAAATATCTAATTATCTCTGCAAATTTGGCCTCCCCACGTGAATTTCCTTGTTGAAGAAGGAATGATTCCCATACTACATTTAATTCCGGTATTTGGGCTTAACCTGAGTAGACCTTTTACATGTTAGAGTCTTCTGCCTTTACTTCGCCCACCTAAATTTATGAAATCCAAATTTGTTGCATGCATAAGGTTGAGATTTCTTCAAATAATATCAAATTTGTAAGATCAAATCACCAAATTGAAATTCGTATCAATTTTAATAACCCACGGAAATCTGTTATTTTTCTTTGACACACAGCTTTTCTCGTTCAGTATTATGCATTTTTGACTTCTTTGGCTTCGTCTTCTATGTTTTGTGGCCTTCTATATCTTCCTTTACCCGTGGCTATTTTCTTTGGTATGTCGCAGCCTTCTAAAACATCTGCGGCCTCTTTCTAACCTTGTGTGGCACAACCTAGACCCATGTGGTCATTTCTCCTTTACCTACGGCTTCATCAGATCAAGTCCTTTATTCCACAAAAATTCACTCCACAGCTGTGACTTTACTTGTTTCAATCTGTGATATACTTGAACACCTCCGTGACCAATCAATCCAACTCCGTGGAAAACTAATTTGCACTATTTTTAAAAGGGGTACAAAAATAGACAACATTTTTGGCGACTCATATGGGCCATCTACCTGCTAGATGAGATGATTAGTAGCCTTTGGAATCCATTGGGCATGGAATCATCTTGAAATTTCTTGAGTCTGATTTAGTTGCTTTGTATTTGATTTTATGGGATAAATGTGATAGGCATTCCATTTTATAGCTAGAGGCCTAGCTTCTGACACCTGCACAGAAAATTTGTGGTTATAAGTTTTTAATAGGTACATACGATGATGTACAAAAACAATCCAACAGTTGGTTTCACAATGGGAAATTTTTTACGCTGCATGACTTCAGAAATCATGTCTAGAGACTTCAGCATTATGGACACGAATATTCTATATTTCGTACTTTTAGCACAACAATGATGGGAATCTCATCTAGCTCACCACAAATCGGGCTAGAAAAAACATACAACACCGGTTGGGAAGTTTACAAGAAATCCATTCCAATATGGGATAGATCTTATGCGGCTCTCACAAGTTTCATCACACAGTTTTAGTTCATCATCAAACCAGAGGCCACCAATGATTTTGTTTCAAAGGGAGGCCTCACCTTTTTCACGTCTCCACTCATTTTCCAGGCACCGGAGCTCTCTGCAGGAAAATGGCTTAGCCTCTTCAACACAAACTCAATCATTTATTTTGTCGTGGGTTTTTTCTTTCCCTCTCAACTTTAATTTTATTATTAAATACGTTGAACAATGTAATCCTCGACTTCTCTACCCTTGCATTGGAGAGGTCTTTCATACTTTGTTTACCAATGAAGCAAATCAACTTTAAACACAAATGTTTGGCAAAATGGTCATTAGTCTATCTGCTTAGCATCATGTTCATTCATTGTTTATTCATTACTTTTAATGTTATTTATATTTATTAAAAATATTTAATGTTATTTTTTCTTTAAAAATCGCATATTAATCTTACCCAAAAACATTTTAGATATACTAATAAAAATGAATTGATATAATAGAATTTCTAAAAAAACTTTACTATAAAATGACACTTTAACTTTAATTAATAATATCCTTCTACGTGCAAAAAAATTGCTAGCTCATTCAGTACTAGATATGATTTATTCGTCATGTTCGGGACCTCAACACTAATTTCGAATAACATACTCATATTTCTTTTGGTCAAATTTCTATGTTTTCTAATGTGTTAAAAACACCTTTTTTATATATGTTATTGCCATATTTATTTCACATCTCAGTTAATGTTATTTTTTACATTTAGTATAGTTTGTGTGTGTGTGTGTGTGTGTGTGTGTGTGTGTGTGCGTACATGAAAAATGATGATCAGACATATAATATGCAAGTCGCACCGAAATGCTGCAATGGAAACGCTAATAGTCTTAGAAAAAGTAAATGTGGCATGTGTGAAGGAGGCTATGAAATCTAGGGGAGAGGCACAAGTACATGATGTTGCGTATTGGAGTGAATCTAATGGAGGCAATACAGATGGAGTAGTATTAAAATTTTCCAATTACAAAATGATTATTTTATAAACTATACATGTGTTATATAATGGTTTGTTCATCAACAGCATTTGATTTGACAGACACGATAGATTTTAAATTCCAAGCATATTTACGCCGATATGGACTTTCATTCTACCGGGTGACCCTATGTTACACATGCAAGGAAAATTTGACTGTAAAATTTTGTAATACTTGTTTATTAAATATATATAAATAAACATTAAAATAGTCTTACTTATTTAAATAATTAAAGTTTTTCAATTAGAAAATGATTATTTTATACACTTATACATGTACCCAAAATGGTTGGTCAGTTAACAAATCTTTATTTAAAAAACACAATATATTTTAGGTTACGCCGATAGGCGTTTCATTCTACCTGGTGAACTTGTGTTTGTATTGACATATGTCAGACAATGGATGCACAAGATGGTTTTGTGAGGACATATGCTAATGTATAGAGCAATGTGATTCGAAAAGGTATTCAATCTGGATTTCTCGTCTGAATTTCGTACTAACACATGCCAGACAATGCATGCACAAAATGGTTTTGTGAGGACATGTGATGATGTGTGGCAAACAAGGATCTGAAGAGATATTAAATATGAATTTTTTTCAGCTAAAATATGGGCATGGACAGAGCATGTAGAAAGTTAAATAAAGTGTTCCTTTTGCTACACAGTGAAATTGAATCAACATCCACAAAATAATCATTTTATGTTAACCCTTTATGGTTTACTTTGACTTGTTATGAACTACCATTTTAACGCAGTTGTAGGGATGTCTGTGCAATGTCCAAAAAGAGTTAGATGGAATCATTTTCATTTTCAAGCAATTGGGTCCCCATTAGAACAACATGGAAGAGGGATGATATCTCATAAGACAAGTGCATGAACCCTAACAAATCCATGACATGTTGTGAATGGCCTCGCCAACATTCCTCGTCGAAAAGCATTAGCATGTTCCCAGTTCACAAGCCTTGTAGAGTAGGAAACATAGTTTCAAATGTCTTATCTGGATTTCAAACCTAAGCCCTACATAGGCCATTGAGGAACTAAAATGACCCAAGTCTAAGGGAGCAAACCTTGAGCCATTTATTGCATTTTCAATATTCTCGACAACCTCAAAGTCTTCATCAAGTCTCCGTCACCGTCACCTTCAGATAAGAAGCTTCATTATTTTTGAGTCTCTTGTGTTTTTCCTGCAACACCTCATGCCCACTGAGTCATCATCATCACATAGCTTATCTTCATCATTAGGACAAAAAACTTCAACAAAATTATCAACGTTTTCCTTTGAGTTGTAGATGTCGAGGCCCTTTCTCCAAATTTAGCAACTCCCTTCTCTCACTAGCCAACATTGCCACTACATATCATAACCAAGATCATGGCCACTAAAAAGTCAGGATCCTTCAATTTCAGTACTTGCTTATAATGTCATCAGATTGAATAGTTTTTCCCACCTTGTTTTAATACTACTCCATTGTGTTGCCTCTATTAGATTCACTCCAATACACAACATCATGTATTTGCTCCTCTCCCCTAGATTTCATAGCCTCCTCCACACATAACACATTTACTTCTTCTATGACTATCGGTGATTCCATTGTAGCCTTTTGGTATGCAATTGCTAGTTATATAATCTCTCACAATCGGTATAATATTAGGGGGAGGACCTTATAACCATGTATTTTAATTTTGTGGAGTGTAAGATATATGTAGGTGTCACGTCAATATTAAAAAATTATATCATTATATAGCATATGATCATACAACATCATATGAACTCAAGGTCTTGGGCTATTGGTGAGTTATAAGTAGTTTGTAATCATCAACCCAAGTTCCATTCCCATTAAGTTCATTGGACGCTTTCAATAGGTGGCCATGGGTACACCTTGAGGTAGGGGCCGAACTTCTCTGTATGTACCAAGTGGAACATAGTAGGGTGTTCTAAATGCAGATCACTCAGCGGACGTTAAGGACCCAAGCCCACCCCCATGTCCCATTTAGAGAAAGTTCTCCTCTAACACTCTAGTTCATAGCTCTAGTATAATAAAAGTGTTTAGCATCCAATTTTTTTCCTAGAGATAGCTAGATCCATGGGAGTACTGATAGTTGTTGATCCTGCAACTAATTCTCGTGCCAGATTGGTCTTTTCTTAGTTATGTATTAATGTCCCATTGGGTTTCAAAATACCCAATATAATATTTCTCAACTCCCGTAGGGAAGATGGGAACAACTAATTGATGATGAAAGTTCCTTAATATTTTGCAGCAAGTGCATACAAGTAAGGTATGATCAAAAGGTGTGTTGCTCGGATGATGCACCTCTGTTGGAAGTCTCGATCACTCAAATGGATGATGTTTCATAAGAGGAAGAGTCGGAATTTTTTAATATGGAGCATTTTTTTTAATACCCATATTTCGTTGTTTGGAATGGAAGATATGGAGGATGTCAAGGCTAAAATAGAGGTTCGCGCACGGGGGGAAGGGGGGAGGGTCGGTGGCAAACAATGTTGGTGGAAGGACTGATTCAATTGGGACAAAGAACACAACTTTTTTTACTCTTTCCAATCACCTATTAGTTGGGGACTTGGTGTTTCATGGTGGGGAGAATCAAACTAGGGTGGATGGGAGATTGATGGAGGAGAAGGGAAGTGGTTGCTAAAGGTGATGGGGTGAACAAGTTGACTAGGTGGGAACACAAGAAGTTTGAAATCAGCCCCTTAACAAACATGCCTACATTTATAGCACCAAGTTTGGTGGTTGTTGGGTAGCAGATGGGGGGGAAGAGCCCCACTTCTGGCAAAAGGATGGTTAACTCTATAAATGGGAATCTTGAAGTGATACTTGAGGCCATTAATGATTATATGCTTAGATCCTCATCTTTCTGAGAATGATGGTGATGGATGGATGAAGGTCCATAAAAAAAAATTATGTGATGTGAAGCTGCTCTAGGATAGCTTCAGGTGGTGAGCCTTAATGTTTTGTCCTAATCTCTAGGTTAAGCCAAGTCCCCTTGACTCACCCTTAGGTTCGACTTACATTCTCTAAGGGTTTTTCTCTTCTAACCACTAGCAAAGGTATTTTTTCTTTTCCTCAATGCTATATCTTTTTTGTCCTTTATGTCTCTCAGGATGTATCTTATTTATAAGGCTTCTAGGAGCCACAATCCCTTTCTTATTACCTTATATAATAAAAATATCATACAACATCATATTTTCATTTCAAGAGTTTATTTTGAAAGAAAACTACATTTTGAATTAATTTATTAAAAAGAAAATTGGTGTAAGGAATTTTAAAGAGGGACCAATGTCCAATCATCCTATGTGTCACACTCTGATTGGATCTTTAAAAGTGTCATTAATAAAAAAGTAAACAATTATTGATACATTTTTTAGCAAGCTAGTGTGAAACCAAGTGTACATATTTTGGTGCATGCTCAGTTGTGGGGTCCTCTCTCCTATGTATTGTTATCTAAGTTCACTCACAACAACAAATCACATCATGACATGTCATCAAATCATCAATTAATACACCAATATACCTCATTTGTACACCATACTCAACTAAACACCAGGTACTCTCCATACAAAAATACCCTTCTCACATACCATACCATAACATAACATAATTCCCATCCTCCATACCCATCATTTTATTTCAGCCTACCATTTTCCGTTGGGAGCATGCATGAAAACTGCGACAGAGAAAATACTATCACACTTCTGATAGTTGTCCTATCACAGAATGAATTTAAATCTAATCTTAAATATCATCATTACTCCAGCTAAATCACACTCATAGTTTCCATTTCTCTTATTTTTCCAAAAGGTATTTTTTTTAGAAGGTGAATTGTTGGCCGATTTTTTGTTATGCTATTATTTATGTGAGTTCAATTTTAATGTGGTCATTTTCATGGAGGTGCAGAATTTGGGCACTTCTAGGATCATGTACCTCTTTAGGAAGGCAAATGTGCAGATCAAAGAGAAATTGACACCATTTTCGATTTTTTAAAATATTATATGTAGTAGTGTAGACAAAGGTCATACTAATTTTATATAGGCCTATGCCATGATGATCATAATTAAGAATAATGTTAGATCTTCTACAAATAGTACCAAAAGAGGTTATGTAAGACTTTTTCTATCAAATAAAAATCAACGACCAAGTAACTCGTCGAGTTTTTATGAGAAGCTATATAAAATTATGGGATATTTGAAGGATTTATCCTATAGAGTGGATTGTAATGAGAAGGTATTATCTTCCAATGTACAAAATAAATAGTACATTAATGAGATAACACATGCAATTTGGATACAATGCTTGGACATGAAGGATCACGTGATAAAGGAAATAATTTGTTTCATAAAGATAAAATTCCTTAAAGATGTTAAGTTGTTTGAGGATTATTTCATGCTCCACCCCCTCTTGTGTTATTGTTGTAGTAGTTATGTGTGTTGATAAGGATGTGTTTAGTGATACAAGAGAGCTCGAAATTTGTTTACATGTTATATTTTAATGAATATTCAATTAAACTAGTGAAGACTTCTAAGATTCCATACCATGAATTATGACTATTTAAGATCTCAAATGATTAAGAAGTATAATGGCATAAGACCATTTGATGAAGAAATCCTCACTCTGACCAACAATTTTAAGTCGCAGATAAAGATTGATTATAATTTAAGATGAAAGAAAGATTAGGGATAAATCATATACTTACAAGGGATCCTGAACCATTTTTTTAAAGAAGAAGGATATCAGTCATGAGAAAAATCTTGATAGTACTCAAAAGAAGAATATAAATCCTCCACAATGACATAAACATGTCATTTTTTTATAGAAGTTGAAAGGTAATACTCCTCTTCTCACTAACATGCTAAAGAATTTCTTTGTTTAAGTCCTACTAAAAATAAAAGATAAATATTGAAGATGAATTTGTTGGTCTAAGTAGAAATATTGATTCTTCATTTTTTGATTTTCAATAACCACTTGAACAAATTCTTCCCCTATACATACCTTGAATAGACCCATGCTCAAGTACACTATGTGTTAAATGGATGTTGTTTTGATTCGTTTTTAAATTACAATCACTTTTATTGAATTGTTGTACATTCTTCAGCATAAAATAGAGTTATCAATTTCCTTAGTGCCCAAAAATTTTCTACTTAATCCATTGTTGTTAAAAAGGTTACTGAGGTGAATGAAGAGGTGGTAGAAATTTATTTAGGAACAATAGTGGTTGAGATTCAATTAAATTTAGATCCAATCTATGCATCTTTTATTTTTCAATGGATGGTTATTACTGTTGGAGCTCAAATGTGCACCCATCCCAGATCACAAGAGTTTGGGGTTTTGAGATAACATGGGACTATCTCCAAGTTTTGGGACTTGAACTGAGTTAGACCTCCAGAGAAGGTCGACTTCCTCAACTTACCTCTAATGCTAAATGACTCCTAGGAATTTGAAATAAAACTATCTAGCTCCACTCTAACTTTACAATGGACCATGGTGAGAAGGAGATGTATACAACACAAACCTAAACTAGAGAAGGTGATAACACCCAAAACAAGAGGATGAATACTTCAGCAAGAGAAAATATGGAAGAAAGTGATGACGAAGAGGGCCAAAATGAAGACCATAGATAAAAATCACATTAAGAGTGCCACTTCCACGATGCACAATGAACACCAGTTCTGAAACAATGCATACAACAAACATGTGAATGAATGACAAGTAAGAGAGTGCAATAAAACAATAGCTAAGGCAAATATGGAAGCCATAAAAATAAAATTTTATTGCCTAAAGATCATGCATAGTTCATCATGATACAAGAAGAAGATTCAAACATTTATAGAATCCAAATCTAAGGCATACAACCCTTAGAATACATGTGCAACATAAAATGATGTCTTTGCATTCCCAAAGTATCCAACATCAAAACAAGGCATCACTTTACAATATATATAAAGAATGAAGGAAAGAGAGGAAGAAGAAAGAGAGGGAAAATTTCAATTCTTCTTTCACTAGCCGACCACCTTCATTTAATTTCCTAAAAATATCTAATTATCTCTGGAAATTCCACCTCCCCATGTAACTTTCCTTGTTGAAGAAAGAACCACACCCATACTGCATTTAATTCTAGTATTTGGGTGAACTTGAGTAGACATTTTACGTGTTGGAGTTGTTTACCTTTACTTCGCCCACCTAAATTTATGAAATCTGATTTTGTTGCATGGATAAGGTTGAGATTTCTTCAAATAATATCAAATTTACAAGATCAAATCATCAAATTGAAATGCATATCAATTTTAATAACCCACAGAAAACTTCTATTTTCCTTTGACACACGGATTTTCTCGTTCAATCTTACGCGGGTTTTCACTTCTGCGGCTTCATCTTCTATGTTTTGTGGCCTTCTATATCTGCCTGTACCCACAACTATCTGCTTTGGTATATCATGACTTGCTAAAACATCTACAACCTCTTTCTAACCTTATGCAACACAACCTAAGACCCTGGTGACCTTTTCTCCTTTACATGTGGCTTCATCGTATCAAGTCCTTCATTCCACAGCAAATCATTCCTTAGCTACGACATTCCTTTTTCAATCCACAATATACTTGAACACCTCCGTGCGACTAATCAATCCAAGTCTGCAGAAAACTGAGTTGCACTATTTTTACAAGGGCTACTAAAATAGACACCATTTTTGGCGACTCATATGAGCCATCTTCTTGCTAGATGAGATGATCAATAGCCTTTGGCATCCATTGGGCATGGAGTCACCTTGAAATTTCTTGAGTCTGATTTAGTTGCTCTGTATTTGATTTTCAGGGATAAATGTAACTGATCCATGTAACCTTGAATTTCCTCTACTGCAACCCTCGAATCATGGTAAAATCTACGCATAAGAATATTTCCAAGCAACAAGATTGTTCAAAAAAATTAGGGAAAGAAACCTACACTACCAACAAATAAATGTGTTGAAAGCATTTGGAGGAATTGAAATCTTAATCTATTATATACAAGATGCAATGAAAACTCTTAATGAGAAGATTTGAGATGAATCACATTGACTGGGATTTGAAACACATTCCCACCAAGATCAAATAACTCAAATGAATTAGTCACCTTGCAAGTGGTGATGATGTATGGTCCATTCCAAATAACATCAAATTTAGAGTGTCACCCTAGTTTAGCTCGATTCACATCCCATTTAAGGACTAGGTATCCAACCTTGAATGTTTTATCTCTTATTCTCCTGTCAAACCATTGTTTTGTTGAATTTTGATGTTGCTTCCATTATGATCATGACGACATTCCTAGATTCTTCAAGCTCAATCAACTCTACTATGCAAACCTCCCTTTGATCTGCACCTTTGAATTCCAACTGCTGAGCTAACTCAAGTGAAGGTAATTCAAGTGACAATGAAAATCTTGCTTCTTTACCATATATTAGTTTGTAGGGAGAAGTGTCAATTTCCTTCTTTGTTGTTATCATGTCTTCCCAAAGAGCATTTTTTACTTTTGTGTTCCACTACCTCTAGTTGATGTCCATTGTTCTCTTCATGATTCTAACCATATTCTTATTGGTGGATTCCACCAATCCATTATCTTGGGGTAATAATTGGAAGAAGTTTTCAAATAAAATCCAAGTTTCAAAGCCCAATTAGAAATATTAGATCCCAATAAATATTTTTCATTGTCCGAGATGATGGTTTGAGGAATGTCAAATCTTGTAACACTTTCTTCAAGAAATTATAGGATGACTAATTCGTTGGCTTCCTTCAATGGCATGACTTCTATCCACCTTGTGAAATAGTCTGTCACTATGAGAAGCCATTTTTAACCAATACTAGATGGTGGGTTAATCATACCAATGAGTTCAATGCCTCATTGTGAAAATGGTTGATCCGCTTGAATTAGATGAAGTGGAAGAGCCACAAACATTTTCTTCCCAGTGAAGAGTGCACATTCCTTACACTTCCTCTCCCATCTTTGGGCATCCACAAACAATGTAGGATAGAAATAGCCTACTTTTATGATCTTCATGGTTATAGCTTTAGAAGAGAAATGCCCACTCGAGAAACCATCTTAGAACTCAGTTAAAATCCTATCACATTCCTCACCTTCAATGCACCTGATTCGTACTCCATCAATATTTCTATTGAAAAATACACCACCAATTAGTACATAAGGAATAGATGTATTCTATTTGCTTTATTTAAACCTTAGATGTATTCTATTTTCTTTATTTAAACCAATAGGGTATGCCTTAGTAGACAAGAACCTTGACATATCAACAATCCAACTGTAATCATTGAATACATTTATTTCATCTTGTTGCCACTCAATATTACTTGAAGGCTCGTCATTCATGAAAGAAGTCTCCTGGGGTTCCATCGCATCCTTAGCCATCTGCTCACACAATGCTCTACCCCTCACCAATTTTGTGGCATTGATGGTCACATCATATTCCATGACTTTAGTCACCCATCCAACTTGTTTCTCACTGATTTATGCTCCCATAATGAAGTCCCTGACACTGGAATGTGATACTAGAACCTTTATGCGGTTAACATCAATCATACTTTTAAATTTCTTTAAGGCTCTAATGATAGCAAACACTTGTTTCTCAATATGATTGTACTTGAGCTCATATTTCTTCAGTGTTTGACTAAATAATTCCATGGGCTACCCCATTGCTTGATCATTCAGTTGCGTCAAAACTTTGGTTATGCTTGATTTGACCCCATGTTGTTATAGTATGGATTAATTAGTGATAGCGTCTTGAGAAATATCTTGTTTTATCTTGTCAAAGTTGTCCTTCCCTTCCACGCGGTGCACTTGAATGTTGCATCCTTCTTGAGCATGAGGGTAATAGGTATTATCAAACCCATGAATTTAGGAATGCAGTGCCTAATAAAGTTGATCTTTCCAAGGAAAGACTACAATCCCTTCTTGTGAGTTGGCAAGAAAAGAGTAACAATAGCTGCAATTCTTTCTGGATCAATGGTGATGCCTTTTTTTGAAACAATATGCCCCAAAAGTTTTGCCTCTAGGAACTACAAAACTGCATTTCTTATGATTAAGAGGACATGCCAAACTCTCTTCATCTTTTAAATACTTTCTCCAAGTGCTTCATGTTATCTGTGCTCTACTTGGAGAAAATAGCGATGTCATCCAGGCAAACTAAGATGAACTGATTGATATACCCTTTCAAGGCAATATCCATTTCTCTTTGTGTTTGGAATTCAGACTACAAAAAAGTGCTATGATTCAATAACAAACCACATCATGCAAGTGTAGAACTCGACAATTTCCCAAAATCTACAGTAGTAGAAGTATAAACTAGAAAATCTAAATCAAAACAAAGTACTCACACATAACACAAAATGTACCATGGTTCACCCAATGTGGGATATGTCCACCAAAGATAGAGATCTCAATATATTATAATGAACAAGAGTACAACTAACTCTTTCATACAAGAGTACAATGCATCTATCCAAGAGTATCTCCTCCTCCAAATTTCTAAACAGATCTACATGAGTGCTTTATAACCGTGCCTCCAAACCACCACCAGATCTCACATAACTAGGAACTCTTACATCTCCCACTGTACAGCCAAGCTCTCATGTGAATCTACAAACAAGACCTCTCAAAGGTGTCTACCAATATGCAACTATAACCCTACACTAAGAAGTAAGTCTCTCCTCCATCACTACATCAACATGTGAAAATAAGAAGACAACCTCCTCCACAATATCTAGATACTATCCCATATCCACAAGCTCTCCAATGAGCTACAATACTAGATCTTTATGGATCAACAATACAACATGATCTCATGGATCTACAATACAAGATCTTACAATAACATGCGGATCTACAAGAGGAATCTATATGTGTTTTGCATACTATGTAAGCCATTACATTGAGACAATACAATATAAAGGAAATACATTACAAGAAAATACCATCTTCTCACCATTCAAATGTACCTGCAATTTCCTTCTATCCAACTTCTCACCATTGAAGCTTTGTCTTCATGTAACCCTTTTTCTTCTTCATCCTGTCAACCATGTAGAATCAACAATTCTCACTCAATTATCTCCTCTAACCCTAGTTTTCCAGCTTATATAAGCTTATACAAAATTAGGCCACCTTAGCTATGCATTTACAACCTTTAGATCACCTTTTAATCAAAGTTCAGATCTAATCTCATGTTATATTTAAGAAAAATTGAACGCACAGGTAACCAATGTCGGTTACCCTAACTGATACTAGTTATGCTAGGTGACCGACAACGGTTACTGTATAAACATGTAACCTTGTAAAACATGCTATTTGTGAAGCAATTTAGCTCCATAATTCAACAATCTCCCACTTAGATATAAATTGTTGAACCTGTACCTATGCCTGTACATTACCATCCTCTACATACCGCGAAGACCAAATTATTCTTTACTTCAACAATTCTCTCAAAAAATAGGAAGATTAAACCATCTTCTAAAACCAAGAAGATAACAAACCCATGACGTACCATGTACCTACACGAAGGTACTACTGATTCATGATACACAAGCTACCAATACATCAAGCTCCCACTGAATCATAACACCAAGCCTCTAATGCAATCAAGCCACCATGACTAACACACTTGCAAGAGCTCCCACTCAAAGTGAAATAATGATCTTCAATTGCAACCATAGCCATACCTATAAAACCAACCATGTTCTCCAACCATCTATCCATGTCTCCATGCAACCACCAATGCAACTAACCAAAGACAAGTCAAACTGGAATATGCAATAACAAAAACAAGATCCTGGGTAACGACAACCTAAATGAGTTCTACATGCAACTAGTGGGTGATCAATCCACAACACTTGCCTAAATCAAAGAATCCTAACACTGCATTCTATAAATCCAACCCTACATAAACAACTTAATCATGTCCAAGACAACCATATGTAGAAAACATATCTATCATGGAGTAACAGAGTAATAAGAGGTAATATAAACATCCCCTGCTCATGCTCAAGGGCATATAAACCATGCTCATAAGAATCCATGTGCAAAACAAATATTTACATCTTCATAGACTCGCAAAACAAAATCTATCCACATGTATAAACTCACCATATACATCCATCCTGTAACATTCCCATTTTAAGACTTTAGAAACAAGGAAATATTTTTTTTTTACATGATTAATGTTATTTGTTCTAAATACATAATTTAGAACACACATTTCATAAAAGTCATTCTTATAACATATAACCATATGCAGCTGTAATGACTCGGTGAGCAAACCGATCTATTCATTCCATGACTTGGTGAACTATCTATCCATTCATATGTAACATTGATTTTTGAGTATTCTACTGAATAATTCATATTCTTGGTTCTCTTACCCTATTCTCGGTTCTGAGTGATCTATCGAAGGAACCTAACTGAATATTTGTTACCAATATTCATCGGCATCATGATCCTTAGACTAGGTGACATAAGACAACACAATCAGAACCTTGTGATAATTTGGCCAAATATTTTAACATATTATTCATATAACTTATTCCTTGATGACATACTCGTCAATCTGGAATACGTCCTTTCACCCCACTCTATTGTTATCTAGAATGTCCTTTACCGACTTCCGTCAGTCCTCTTGCCCAAGGTTTATCCCTAGTTCCGGTAACATCGTAGGTTAGGATAGGAAGGAGCTCACAAAGGCTTAAGATAGATTGGCATACTAGGTCAACCTAAGTCAACCCCGTGTGCCAAGATACCCTGAGTCTTAGAGGGCTTCTTCGTATCACAACTACGCTACCACCCAGTCCTAGAGATAAACTAAGTTCAAGTCTAAAAGTGCGTAGATCTAGACGATCAATGTAGAAGGATGTTGCCACATGTCAACTACAGTGTTGTATCCTCGAGAACATCCTAATCTTCTCGAAGGTACAACTCTGCAGTAGGCGTGTGCCAGCATCCTACAGAATAGCATTGTCGAGATATACATATCCTTAGGAGATTATTAAAGTTAAATTAATTTGGATTCTTAAAGGTAGATTTATGCAACCCTGCCTAGATTCTAATCCAACTCTCCCTAAGTTCTTTTTCAAATAAGGTTCCATTAACTCTGGCAAAATTTCCTTAACACAAGATTGGTTTTGATGTTCATTATCTTTGGATTGTCAATCAACTATCATGAAGAAAGGACAACAACTCCTTAAGTTTCATTCAATGTGACTTAACTATTCAAGGAAGGGTAACAACCACGAGGTTGTAACTTAGTAGAATTTATTAAATAAATTCTTATGAATATATAAAGATCATATCTTCCTTCTTGTTTATTTTTTCATAAGAGAGGGAGAAACTTCCTCTTCATATTTAAGTTCATAGGGTTTACTCACCCATTATACCCTTATAATTTTTATAAGGTTCATTGCAGTTCAACATAAGATATCTTAATGATATGAGTTGTTTAGATAAATTCATTGTATTTCTACAACTTACTAAGTCTGCAGCTTACTTAGGAAATTTATCTAAATTCCTTTTTATAATACCCATCAAGAACACACATCTAATCATATAGATAATAAGAAGAGTATCTTCCAAACAAGATAATTTACTCAATCTACGCAAGTAAATTCTCATCTTTCAAATCATTTTCAAACTTATACATTTACAACTTATGTATTTTAGGCATACTGTAAGACAACATCCTTCATTCAAAGGATAAAAATTTTCTTTTTACAATAAAACTTTGAGAACAAATCAGAATTCTTCCCAAGAATCAACTTAGATCAGCCAATGCATCATATAAGTTTTTTCCTTCTTTTATCACTTACGAAGTCCCATATGCAAAAATTGCTAACACAGGTCAGTTCAATGAACTGAGCATGATAAGCACTAAGCCTTAAAATGATGTGCATTTCACTAATTTTTCCAATAAAAACAACCCTACTTTAATGAACAACAAGTCATTCATACTCCCAAGCATAAGTAATACTAATAAAAAGAAGAGCAATACTAAAACAGATTTTTTCACGAAGAGGAACAGGATATAATCTATAATACTTGTCCCATAAGTTAAAGTATAATTGATTTCACCAAATATATTTACCAAACAACAAAAACATAATATATCATTGTTTCCAATTTTACCAAATCAAGTACAACACACATCTTTACTATAAGATACAGAAGTGTTTATAGCATATTCATTTTTAGATATTTCCACTAACTTTCAAGTAAAGAAGAAAAGAAAATACTCCATTGCCAAAGTACATAATCATCAGCAAGGCTGAAACCGGTGTATACCATGATTTAAACTATGCCCCTTTAAAGTAACACTACTTTAAAATTTAACAATATATTGTATTCATCAAACATATCCATATGAAATAATTACAAGGAGAAGTGGTTGTTTAACAATCATCTAAAGGCTACAATTTCATTTGCCAAGGCTAACCCCAATTTCATTCCACTTCATATCCATCAAGGACAAGTATACAAAACTATTAATCACTGATTTACTTTTTCAATAAGAACAAAAATCAGGAGGTTCCAATCAATGAACTTAACCAAACTACATTTTAGAAGGAGTCTTACTAGAATATGATCCCAAACTATAATAATTTATTTCACATAATAAAAATAGTTTTACCTTCTCACATTCATACAGTTAAAATTCATTCAAGAGTTCCAAGAAAGGAGGACAATGAACATTTCAAGGAAAGAGAGTACTAAAACTATCTTCCTTTCTAAACCATCCCATTACAATGCATGAATTTCTACTTTATGTTAGAAACAATATAACAGTAAAGCTCATACACAGTCCATGAACAGTAAGCTTCACAGAGTACTTCTCTAAAGCTCTAACATTCTCCCATTGGACTAAAATAGTCACGGATAAGAAGAAATCATGTTAAAAATTGCCTACTCATAGAACCCTATACAATCAGCAGTGTAGTTCAAATACATTCGCAATCGAGTTTAGATCGCAAAAAATCTTCCAAGACATAACATACATTTATTAGACCCAACAAGAGGTAAGAATCTAAGTAATTGCTGACACTCAAGACTTCCCAATAGTTCAGAAAAGTAGGACAATCTCTACAGTATGGCAATGCATCACCACCAAAACTATAAATTGGGTTTCCAACAAAAGATAAAATCAAACATGAAAAGGATAATAGGTACAGTCCAGGACTCGTTTATAGTTCTAGACACAATGCCAAGCATAAACGTCATTGAAGGATCAAAACCATTCAAATACATGTAACCAAGTTAGGGTAACTACATGTTCCCTTAATATTTTACTAAATAATCAAAAGACCATAATACTTGAACCAACACAATGTTCATGTTTCTATTTCCATTAAGAACATAAAGTAATAAACGGTGTGTACAGTGAAGGATATCAATATCACAAGCACAAAAACATAATATGTTAGCATTGTAAGACTAGACTGAGTGTAATGAAACTATTTACATACAGTTTAAAGTTAGAATAAATGCTTCTATTCTCCATCAACATCCTTTCAACCCTATTTCAAACTTGAATGGAATGTAAGATGCTTGACAAAGCTCAGATTGGATGACTCACAAGTTCAGGTTCATAAGAATCTCCAAATAACCATTAATGTAGTCATAAGAACAAGATTCCATAAGCACCATGCCAAAGTCAACTTTGTGTTACAGTCAATTTTACCCAAAATAATAACAAACACAAGTTTTAAAATCAATCAAGTTCACAGAATGAAATACAAACTAAACCATTATATTGCTTTTCCTGTGCATGCAAGTTTCAATACAGTCCTTGTTTTCGCAAGGAGGAAAATAAAAACTAACTATATATGGTTTTTCCAATGCATTCAAAATTTCAATAACAGTCCATGTTTTCGTAAGGAGAAATAAAAAAACAACAAGACATATACAGGTTTATCTATAGGTGCATGTGAAACTTGTTAACAATCAACGATTTTCATAAGAAGAATACAACCCCAAATCATATACGGGTTTATTCACAATCCATTTAACTATGGATCAAAATGAACACTTCATAAACCCTGAGAATCTCAATTATAGTCCAATTTATTAAACAAGCTTCCCAACTGAAGCTCATGCTTGCATACTAGTTTAATAAGATTGGAGTTCTTACCAATTCGAAATCACAAGACACAACAAGTTCACCCAAATATAATTTCAACAACACAGGTAGAACTCAATGTTCTTCTTAAAACTCAGCTATTATTTCATCATCAACAAAAGTGGTTGACCTAGACAACAATTTCCAATAACCAAGAAGTTAACGGTATTACCAACTTTAGTTGAGCATGCATAGATCTTTTATGCAACACAATTTTTAACAACATCATGCAAAACATAGATTCGAAACCAAAATACAAGTATACAAATCCCTTCAATTTATTTACCAGAAAAATGCATGAATGCACAGAGCTCATCAGAGAAAAGTTGTTTTAATGAAAACACTTAGAGCAAAGCAAAGGATTTTAACAGTTAGGGCCTATCATGCTTGATAATGTCGCTGAAAAAATCGAAGAAGACTTCCAGCTAAGCTCGCTTCTTCCCTTCTCCTCCACGAAAGATCAAAACAACAAAATACTTCTTCCACAATGCCTCATATACTCTCTCATGGAACAAAAATAGATTTGAAACCTCCAAAATATCCATGCAGTGCAGTGTAAACTGCTGGTTCAAAAAAAAATAGAGCGCATGAAGAAAATCAAAACGCATGCAAAATGAAACAACCCACAAAAATCTATTGGCATGCATACCAAAGTGGTTCGGGCTCGTCATACAAGACAATCAATTGCATTAATTTCCAAATATCCCACTCAATCTTCCTTGTCACCGCCTGCCAAGTATGGCGAGTTCCAAATCAACAAAAGAATGAGTTTCAATTTTTAGTGATACTACCACCTAGGCCTCTGCCAACCAAATTAGCCCCTGCCAAAGTTGGCAGTCCGTAGGAATTAATAAACCTTATCACCTTCATAAATGCTTAGAAACCGTCACCAATGTACATGCGACCCTTTTAGTTCCCAATTCGCATCCATTAGTTTAGGATAGGTTAGATTGCTTAGGTTAGATCTTAGGTAGGATTTAAATTAGTACCATAGGATGTAACACTAACCACTAACCTCAAACATAGGTCTTTAGCAATTAGGTTAGATAACTCCACATAGGTAAGTAATCAAAAATACAATAGCTTTTAGAAACTAGGTTAGATAACCAAATAACCTTGTAGTGTTAGGTTCTAGTTTTAATACTTAACAACCCTTCTAACCTTTAGTATCAAGTTTAGGTTAGCAACAAAATTATATCAAGTAACATAGCTTAGGTAGGAATACTTTCACCTAGCTTAGGGTTCCGGAAGTCAATCCTCAATATAGATCCCAGATACCTTTCTCCTATGTTGTGAACAGCTACATTCCCATCATTATCAGTAATGACCTATCATGGTTGATCTTCAAGGACCCAAGTGCATATAACCTACTGAATGGAATTGCGTTCACACAGAAGTCAAAGAACTTGCAACAACAAATTTTAGTCCAGCGTGTAGCTTAACTCATGGAATGTCGATTTTACCATTCACTTCAACATGGCATTATTAAAAACATTCATTGGATCACTGAAATTGATCCAAGGATGAGTCGGATCAAAAAAACAAGTTTACAAGTCTTAAACCAGATTGCAATTCACCTACCAGAACTGAAAAATAGATTCAGAGAAGTCATACCAGTTCGATCATAGGATCTTAAGAGCAGAAAAGGCTTATCCATATCAAGCATGATTTTTAATAATCAGAAGAACATATCTATATAAGGAAAATCGCATATCAACACTTGAATGTAAAGGAGGAAAATAAAAATATGTGCATCATCATAGACTCACAAAACAAAATCTATCCACATGTATAAACTCACCATATACATCCATCCATATCACCAGGCTCTCCGGAAGCTCCAAGTCTCTCACTAAATAACTCCAAGGCCACACATGAATCATGTGCTAATCAATGTCAATAACAACAACAACCATGTTAACCGTGATACTAATAACTAGTAAAAATACCAAAAAAATGTCATCAACATATTGCACAACCATCCAAGATGAAAGAAAAAAATGGCAACATAAATAAACTGTAAATACACACTGCTATCACACCTGTAACCTGACCAACCACGACAGATCCTGCCAACACCTTTCAATTGTAACAAACAAGGTTTCCTTCTTTCACCCTTAAAACTGTAAAGCATTGCTCTCTCTTCTTAACCCAGTTGAACAACCATCAACTGCCAGCCCATAAGGATATCCAAGCACTACAAAATAAAACTAAAAGTAACATCACCATGCACTAATAACAAAATACCTACAAAACTGTGACTATCCTCCAAAACAATTTATGCCCCATGCTACTCTGAATAATAGCATTGTCCTCTCCCTCTACACGTGCATATGTGTCCAACCTAAAATGTTAACAACCAAGCATTGTTACCGCTCAACATGAACTCTCATGCACTGCCTCTGATTACCAAGCTCAAAAGCTACAATATATTAATGAGAAATAAAAAATAGATGAAAGAAAATATAAAATTGATTCCCTTCTTATCAAAGAATACTTATACATCACAAAAGTTTGGGATTCTTGTGAAGTAGGTTGAACCACCTTCTTTTCATCCATGTGTACTTAACATCTCATGTTAGTTGTAATTTTGTTTAAACATGAATTTTCATTAAGGATCTCATCCTTAAACTAGATACCTTTGTCCTTAAGATTCCAACACATCCCAAAAATAAAATTCAAACTCACCAAATATCCATGGTGCATATTTTACTTGTGCACACAATCCAAACATAATACTAGTTGCTTTAAATGAAAGAAATAAAACATGAACTGTATAAAGATACCTGAATTTTACCCAAGTCTAACTTGACTCACCGAGACAAATCCATCCTCTTTCTAATTCAAAAACTGAAAGTGATCTACTCTATTTCTTCCTATACACTCTGTGTAAGAAACTTGATCCTCCAAACTGGACACTAAACCTTTCATTCCCTCTTCTGTTGCAAAAACTAGTACCAACTTGTTGTCACAGAGACTAACCTAGGTCTTTTGACTGGTACCCGGTTCCCTCTGTGTTTGACGTTAGTTCCCTGACCTATGTCAGTGTTGTTAGAGTGATCATAACACCAAAAAATTGGCATAACACACCAAACTAGGATCCTACTCTGACAAAATCCGATAGTTATACTGAGCCAGTCATTTCAAGAAGTACCCAAATCTTGCACAAAAACTTACAACAACAATACATGTAATAAACATACACGAAGATGAAATACATCACCTTACCAACACCAAGACACTCACCCATATCTTAAACCGAAGTACTTGCCTCTCTGATGGAAGCACCATATTCATTCTGTGTTAATATGTTTTTCCTCTCTAATGAACCTCATGTATCCAATTGCACCAAGGATGCATAACTACTCCTCTATCTCTTACTCAGATCTGCAATCCCAAATATGCATGTGTAACCAAAATGTACAAGCATTGCAATACCAAGTTAATCAAAACTATACCTCTATAATCTGGATCTAAAATTTGACCAACATGCTTGTGCCTCCAAAAACTAGGGACACCTCATCAAACAAGACACATTCATTGCATCTTCTCGATTATTTAGATCTGTGATTTTTTTATTAAATAGGTCACCACAGGTCACTGACACCAGTTTCCCACTAACCGATTAGGTCACTACCTAACCAACTGTGGTCACCTTGCCGACGTCGGTTAAGGAAGTGCTGACCTCGGTATACCCATACTGACGTTGGCCACTGTCTTTTACAACAACCTTACATTTCCAGCTCCAACTAGATATTAAATCTCTCCCTGCAATTTACACATAAGGAAAAATAAAACCCTGCTCTCATATAGATGTCAGCAATACCACTAATAAAACTCTAAAATAAACCCTTACTCTGAAAACTAAAGCCATCGATCTAATACCAGTTGCTGGGAATTCAGACTATGAAATAGTGTTATGATTCAATAACAAACCAAATCATAGAAATACAGAACTAGAAAAATCCCCAAAATATACATCAGTGGAAGTATAAACTAGAAAATCTAAATCAAAACAAAGTACACACACATAACAAAATATGTACCATGGTTCACTCAATGTGGGCTACATCCACCAAAGATAGAGATATCAATATATTATAATGAACAAGAGTACAACTAACTCTTCCATACAAGAGTACAATACATCTCTCCAAGAGTATCTCCTCCTCTAGATCTCTAAACAGATCTACATGAGTGCACCATAACCGTGCCTCCAAAATACCACCAGATATCACAAAACTAGGAACTAATGCATCTCCCACTGTGTAACCAAGCTCTCATGTGAATCTATAAACAAGACCTCTCAAATGGGTCTACCAATGTGCAACCATAACTCTGCATCAAGAAGTAAGTCTCTCCTCCATCATTGCATCAACCTACGAAAAAAATAATACAACCTCCTCTATAATATATGGATACTCTCCCTGTAACACCCTCTAAAATAACCCACTTGAGACCCAAGAACCACCTAGGATTAGTTAGGAAAATTATGGAATAATTTTTTTGTTTAAAAGAGTTTACAACCAGGTTATAAGGCAACAGTTGTCACTAACAAGTTCCATAACAATTCTAATTCACTAGAACATACTTTTCCTTTATTAACAATTATTAGAGGTCATAAGGTCCAAAATTTAGGGTTAGAAGGTACAATAAGGTTCAAAGGGTAATTCCTCACCATACCCACTCTCTAACAGGCTTAAAGGTTCAACTTGATTTTTCTCAAACTTAACATATTCAAAAATTTCCCTAAATCACTTCCCATTGGATAGGAAATTTCCTCACCTTTCCATTGATATAAATAAGTCCCTCCTAACTCCTCATACTTTTCGAGTTATGGGCTAGGCGGGCCTTGGGGTGAAAATTTTCCCCAAGAGAGGGCCTGCAGGCCCAGGGGTGAAAATTTTCCCCAAGGGCGGGTCGGCAGGCCATGGGGAGACCTTTGGAAATTTTCCCACATAGGGAAAAAAAATCAACTTTGTGCCCACGCACCCGCGAGGTCCGCAAGTCCACTAGGGACACGTGGTGCACTCCCAAGTCAACGTGGGGAGAGCAGGGCGGCGAGAGACAATTTTGAAAAATCTTCCTGCGCGGGGTGAAAGAAAACTTTGCACCCGCACGCTCCCGCAAGTCTGTAAGGGACATGTGGCATCTCCTATGCCAATGCGAGGAAGGTGGGGTGGTGGGGAGAAAATTATTTTAACGCCCCGAAGGGCTAAGAGGGTAGCATTCACACGCACCTCTGCCGACACCTCGTGATGCCACGTGGCGACTCCTGCTTGGCTGTGGGCCGGCGGGTGGTGGGGAAAATTTGGAAAATTTTCCCAAAAAAAATTCCAAAACGTAAAAAGGTAAAAAGGGACCCGCTCATCTGTCAATGCCTTGTGACACCACGTGGCATCACCTGATTGGTTGCGGCCCGACAGGGGTGGCGAGGAAAATTTGGAAAATTTTCCCAAAATTTTCCTAGAGCGCTAAGTTTAAAAAGAGATCCGCCCCTCCGCCGACGCCTCGTGGTGCCATGTGGCAGCCTCTGATTGTCTATGGGTCGGCAGGGTGGTGGGGAAAATTAGAAAAAAATTCAGAAAAAATTTCCTAAGAGCTCAGGGAAAAATTCGAGCCCGCAGGCCCGCCAAGTAAAATTTTCCCATTTTTTTTACGCCAAGGAAGAAAAACTTCAGAAAGGCCATAACTTTTGATAGAGAGCTTGGTTTTGGGAAAACAAGGACTTTCTGGAAATATCTGGACGTCCTCTTTACTCATGGATCATTAATTTTATATTTTGATAGAGTTTAAGGGGTCAATTTCAAGAAAAATACCTGCAGGCTTTTACAGTGCTAACTGGTAAATTTTAACTTGCTAAATTTGTTCAATTTGTTCTTGTCTTCCTCTCTCAACATGTCAAATAGACATGGAAAATTGTTCTTAGGTGGATTTAAGAGAGGATTTCAAGATTCAATTTGTCTGGTTGATTTGTAATTTGAACATTTACATTTCTGGACATCAGCAAAATGATTGTAAAACGGTTTGAGCCCGATTTTGCTAAGTTTTATAAGAATTTCCTTAAGTGTTTTACTTTCTAGACGAATCCGGTTAGATCTTATTATGTTCAAATTAATGTTTCATTTGTTATTCCTTTGTTGTAGATTTGGTCTGAGTGTTTGGGATTAAATAATTGTCAATTGGAAAAAACAAGACAAAGTTCAAATTTTAAAAAGGTCTATTTGCCATTTTCTTCTTCCAAGTATTATAATACGTTCCAAATCAAATCTAATGCATTCAGTTGATTTAATTCAACTTATTCAAAAACAATAATACATCTATGATTTCTAATTTTTACATATTTCAAAGGACAGAGTATTACATTTCCTTTATACGCATTTCTTTCTTTCAAACATAGATTTCAATTATATTTAAAAGATCAGATTAAATGCCACTGTGTAATTTGAGAAAATGCGATTAAATCATTTATTGATTCCAAAAGACAACTTTGTAACATCCTTCTTTTATTCCTTCCAAAATTGGGCAAAATAATACATTTTCTTCTCACGTGTTTCACTTTTCCTCTTTTCCAAACAGGGATTTCATAGAACATGTTAAATACATATTTCCAATGGAAGAATATCATATGAACAAGGTAAACACTTCCATTAAATCAAATGAAACTCTTACAACCTCCTTTCCATTTGATTTCAAAATACAACATACAAAACACATGTCATTCTTTCACATTCTTTCCAAAATAGAATACAGAGTATAACTCTTTTACATTTCAAATTTCCACTTTCATTGCCAATAAAAAGTATCTTTCCATTATAATGAATACACAGATCATCCACTTCAAGTGGGAAAGAGGCTACAATAAGATCTAATTTCACAAGGGATTGTCAAACTGTCTTTATCTCAGCTCCAAAATAGCAACATGCAGATCTTCTCATTCTTCCAATTTGATCACAACAAAAGTAGGGGAAAGGCAACACTCTCCACCCAACCAAGACATCCAATGAAGAGGAGAAGCCATCCTTCTTCATTGGCCCCCGAGCCTCAACCACAAAGCAATAAAGATGTGATCCAACTCATGGCAACAACATGCTTCCACAAAAAGGCACTCAAACAACATAATCACAATAAAACAATTCCAAAACAGAATGTAGTTTTCAACTATATTAAAACATGACAAATATTACTGAGGCTCCATCAAGTAAGCCAAAGGAGCAAGAAACTATGGGGGATATTTCTTATGCCTCCCAAAGGGGAAATAGGGGGTATCACCACCTGAGAACAAACCATTAACATGTGTGTGTGTGTGTGTATCATTTCAAATCCCTAACATGCCCTTATGCCTCCCCCAAGTACCCCTTATTCCTCACATTTCGGTATGTGTCCCCAACCTCTTATGGCACCCCATAATAAGTAAAGAAATAGAAAGCTATTTCTTTGTAAGGTGGAACCCAAATCCCAACTCCCTCCACCCTTATACCTCCCTAAAACACACTTGTGCCTCCCACAAAATATAACTCCATAGTCTTCTCCTACACCATTCCTAGGCCATCTACCCAACAGCCCACAAACATGCCAAAACATCCATACATTAACACTATACATTCATAAAAGAAGAGCCCTTCAAGAGTCAAACTCCTACCTCTCCATAATGGAGTTGTTCCAAGTTTCAAAACAACAAGCTTTATCCAAATGCAAGCAATCCAAAATCAACCAAGCACAAGCATGCAACAATCTTTCCAAAAAAAAACTTCTCCAAAGCAAGAGCTCCCAAAGCAGCAAGGAAAGTTCGCCCAAGAATGAAGTCTTCAAAAGTGAAGCAACCCCAAAACAAGGCAAGCCATTCAAATATTATAGAAGAGGGAAGGGAAGAGGATGAGGTGGATCCACGTAGGATGCCACATCACACATCTTCAAACCCAAACCAAAATTCAACTTCATTCTCCAATGCATAATAAATAGGTGGGTGAATAATATGACAGTTTACTTACACACTCAAATCCAACCCACACCCCAAAGGACTGAAATTAAATCATGTAAGAAAAGTGTAATTAAAACCTACAATCTGCCTTCTCAAAAATGCATTATAAAAGGTCTAAATCTCAACTCCCCAACCATAGGTATGGTTGGTAATTAAATTTAAGAGGTATGGGACAAAGTTTAACTTGTCCCACAAGCCTCCAAAATCAGCCTCCAAGGACAATTTCGAATTTCCAAGAAGGTGGAGTGTTTCACACTCAAAAGTCAATTCACACATCACTTACATATCTCTTACACATACTTATATCACTTTAAATCATGGGCAACAACTCTCATTAATTACCTTCTTATGCCATATTTGATTTATTTATTTAAAAATATGATTACTCACAAAATTTATACACCATTTAATAATTAGTGAAAGGGGTAAAAACATCACAAAATAAACACATGCAAACATAAACAAAGGGACCAAAATAAAAGAAAATACTTAAAAGCCCTCGGTCACAATTAAAGGTGATCCCCTCGATGAGAATCCCTAACACACACAAACAAATATTAGTTACCATGGTGGCCTTATTGAATTCATCTAGAATTCAAATGTGGTTGGTCTCCAATCCCTCAATGTTTGTTGTGATATTTTAAACCTGCAAAATACAAATACCTCCTTTGGCCTCGTGGCCATATCAGAACATCAAAACTAATATAAATATAATTACCAAAATCATCTAGATATAGGAATCACAACAACATCAAATCAATCTAGCAATGTCATTTGTAATTTTACTCAACACTTATATCATCATCCAATAATTTCCATTTCTAGGTCTACTCACAATATCTACATATCACAAGTCTACACAACATCCATAATATAACCATGTCAAACAGTATACCATCATAAATATCCAAAGTGTCTCTAATAATCATCATCATAACTGAATCAAGTCAACAATAACCCATGATCTAACATCTATCATCATACTATAATAAGGTCCATAATCATGTCTATAATATAATCATCAGTATCATGATTAGTAACAAAAGGTGTTAAAGGAAAGTGGGCACTACACTCCCATACCCACAAGCTCTCCAATGAGCTACAATACTAGATCTCTATGTATCAACAATAAAACATGATCTCATGGATCTACAATACAAGATCTCACAACATATGGATCTATAAAAGGAATCTATATGTGCTTTGCATACTATGCAAGCCATTACATTGAGACAATAAAATACAAAGGAAATACAATAGAAGACAATACCATCTTATCACCATTCAGATGTACCTGCAATTTCCTTCTGTCCAACTTATCATCATTGAAGCTTTGTCTTCATGCAACCCCTTTTCTTCTTTTTCTTCTTCATCCTCTCAACCAAGGATAATCAAAATTATCACTCAATTCTCTTCTCTAACCCTAGTTTTCTAGCTTATATAAACTTATACAAACTTAGGGCACCTTAGCTATGGCATTTACAACCTTTAGATCACATTTTAATCAAATGTTTGATCTAATCCCGTATTATATATAAAAAATTTGAACACACAAGTAACCGATGTTGGTTTTGCTAGGTGACCGATGTCAGTTACCCAACCGACGTCAGCTACTGTATAAACCTTCAACTTTGTAAAGCATGATATTTGTGAGCAATTTAGCTCCACAACTCAACACTTTGGAAAGTGGCACCTGCATTTGCTAGACCGAAAGGAATTTTCTGCTACGCATACGTTCCCTATTTGGTGGTGAAAAAGGTTTTATACTGATCCTATTCCTTTACATTGATCTGATTGAATCCTAAGTAGCCATCAAACATTTAAAAACACTCAGCTCCTGCTATTGTCTACAAAATTTGTTCCATGGAGGGTAGAGGATAGTGATTCTTAAGAGAATCCTTGTTCAAATCCCTGAAATCCATGTATAGCCTAATTTCTCCATTTTAATTTCTGACTAGGACCATATTTTCCACCCAGGTAGAATACTTAATAGGAAATATTATGCTGGTTTGAATAAGTTTGGATAATTATTTTCTCATTAGGGGTTCAATATTGGGGTTAACTGGGCTTTGTTTTTGTCTTGTTGGCTTGATGTTGGGATCAAGATCAATAGAGTGCTAGATTATGTTTGGATTGAATTCTTTTAGATCCTCCTAATCCCATGAGAATACATCACTGAACTGTTGGCATAAGGAAATAAATGTTTCCTTTTCTTTTTAATTACATGCCTTCCCAAGTAAGAGTTCTTTACCTGGTGCACTTATGACTGGTTGGAAATCCTCTTGCTTAGCCGCCACATTCTTTTCCACTCCTTTGAACTCATCATCTAGGCTAAAGATCTAATCTAAAGTGACCAGTCTCTTTGGAAAATTTTTTGTCTTTAGCTAAATGATTTGATCACCATATACCTCTTATAAGTCAGATTGTATTTTTGAAGAGAACTCAACTTCATTTTGAATAAATTGAACAATTTTCTCATTGCTGTCAAAAACCTGCCAGCCGATCCGATTATCTGGGATGGATGACCTGATCACCATTTTGATATGTTGTACACTACCCTTAAAAAGATATTTAGTGGGTTAGAATTAAGAACCTAGAGCCTCCATTTGGTATGCTTCCTTATTCAATTTCTGCTGCACCACTTGTAGGTTAAAAGCATCAAAACCTTCAAGCAAATCCCATACTCTATGTTTGTAGACCTTTAACAACTTGTTCTTCATAGCACACCTACCATGGACTTGGTGAAAAACTAGTTCAATATCTCTAAACACCTGCAACTCTTTGGTTTATCATTTCTCAACAATCAACAAGCCGTGCATTAATGTTTCATACTTCGCCACATTGTTGGAGCATGCAAATTGCAATCTGTGAGCAAAGAAGAATTTCTCTTCTCTGGGGGAAATGATCACAACACCTACCCCAGCTCCATTTCTATTTCTAGATCCATTAAAGAACATCCATCATAACCCATAAAATATTTTCTGCTTCTTTCTTGAGTTTCGCGTGCATTGCATTTCCTTCCTGTAGGATGCAATAGGTGCCTAGACTGGTTGCAAAGGTTTTAAGTTCTTCATCATAAGGATCAAACTTATGATCCCTCTAAGCCCATTCATCTAGAAATAAATCAGGCATGAGAGGAGGAGTAGGCTGTTCTTTTGAAACTGAATCCTTCTCATGCTCTTCATGTATTAGAAAATTTGATTAGATAGGGGTGGGATCATTTGGCTCAATATGGTAGGAAAATATTGGCTTGACTTGAATTGTGAATCTTGTTCCACATATAATTCTTAAAAGCATGTGAGTCCAATATGATGACAAGTATCCCCCCACCTTGGCAGTGAAATCTCTAGACAAGTAAATGGCAAACATGGGAGGCAGGTCAGTGACTAAAATGTCATGAGTTATAGCAAGGCTTGGGAAGGCATGAAGTGTCAACTTAAAGTCCTTAATTCCTCCTAAAATGCCCACGTGTGACCCATCAAGTTGAAAAAATCCCCTAGACACATGATTGTATTTGAGATCTAGGATGTCTGCAATTTTTTAGGCATTACATAGGTAATAGCCCTTGAATCGATCATACAGTTATGAACTAGGTATTTACCCACAATTATTGACATGTAAAAGGGTGAGGTCTTGATAGGTTTACTTACTTGATCAACCTTTTCTTGATAAACATGAACCATGACCTGATTCTTTTGCATTGCTAGATATGTAGGAGGTAATTACTTGAGGGCTTCACACATGAGATCATGTTGTGATGGAATAACAAGTGTATCCCACATTGAGACGTTGACATTAGTTTTCTTCATTTTATCTACAATTTTGAATGGGAGCCCCATGGATTTTTGCATCTGTTACATGTCACCTTCTTTTCTTTGTTGTTGTATCATTTGAATTGGCATCTTAGGTTGAGTGAAAACCTCTTTCTCTGCGGCTTTGCCAATAAGCTTAGGTGGCTTGATTTTTTCCACCATGGCTTCTTTTTCCTTTGTTGTAGCTTTGACTTGATTTACAGAAGGTGAAGATTGTAATTCGAGCATCCTTTTCTTGTTCCGCATATTATCTAGAATTTCTTGCCATTTGATTGATCACATAGAAATCCTTAACTCCAAAGAACATGAGATTGACATCATTTTTGGTTTCTTGATTTGCTTCCATGATTGGATTTTGTGCTTTTAACAATAGTTCTTATTGACTGGAAGAGCCTTGAACCATGTATGCTTAAAGGTGCATTTCCCTCTCACAACCAAGTTCGTTATATGGCACATTACATGAAAAACACCACTCTATTTCTTGTGCCATATTATTTGGCACAGAGACTAAAGCTTGACTTGAACTGGGAGTAAGAAGTGCTTGTGGGGGAGGAATTGTTTCCAATGAAAGAGGAGCACTTTGATTTTACCATCTATTATTCTGCTAGTTCTATGCATATATTTGATTATATTACTGATTTCTATATGGTTGATATCCCTGATTTGAGGATTTCCCTTGATTTTAATTATTTCTATAGGACTGGGCCTGTTATTTCTCTAGGGATATGACCTTATTTGTTAGAATTATAATACAACACCTTTGTTTGTTTGTTAGAACATGATAACAACGCTCTTGCAACCAATGACACATCCAATACCACAAATTTCCATGAAGATTTGACTACTATCGAAACTCCTATATATACTGAAATTCCATGAGATCATGATGATAACAGTCAAGACTCTGTAATTCCAAACCAATCTATATCTTCTTCAAATTTTCTTCCATTAACCCAAACATACATTGAACCTGTTTTGGACAACAACATTCTTCCAACATCTATTGAGCACTTGAACTTATTTCATGACTCTCTTTTAACCCAAACATTTATTGAACCTATTTTGGGTGACAACATTCTTCCAACATCTAACAAGATCTTGACCTCATTTCAAGACTCCCTTTCAACCCTTGATATTATTGTAGACACTACAGAAGAGGTTTCATCAACATGTACCATTAAGTTTGATTCTATTATTCCAGTATTGGCTCTTATGTCTAACATCTCTAGTCTTGTTGTCGAAACACAACCACATCGATTTTGGACACTTGCGACAATGCAACGTATCGTGGCCATTATGCTTTCAACGATCGATCTTGCAGGCATCTCATTACTAATGAATCTTACCTATCAAGACTTCTACGTGCATACATTCTACGAGGTACGTATACCTAGGAATATCCTTACACAACCTTTTCCATATTTAATCATGAATTTATCATCAAATCAATCAATTAATGGACAAACAGAAACAACAAACCAAATAATACAAACCATCATTGTCAACACACATGGAAGCTATTGGCTTAACCAAATCTATTCCACTCTTTGGGCTTAGCATACATCTTATCACACACATACTGGAGCCACTCCCTTCTCCTTTGTTTATGGTTGGGAAGCTATTTTACATGTCAAGGTTGAATTTCCATCCTTCAGAATATCCCTCAAATATGTAATCAATCAAGATTATTATCGACACTCATGCCTTAATGAACTCAATCTTCTTGATGAAAAACAACTTAATGCCCTAGATCATCTTCCATTCTATCAAAATCGGCTACAGTGTAGCTACCATAATAAATTCAAACCTAAAAAATTTAAGGTCAATGATCTCATTCTTAAAGAAAA
Organism: Taxus chinensis; assembly: GCA_019776745.2. Classification (NCBI taxonomy): domain Eukaryota; kingdom Viridiplantae; phylum Streptophyta; class Pinopsida; order Cupressales; family Taxaceae; genus Taxus; species Taxus chinensis. The sequence continues at coordinate 744,718,591 of CM034147.1, read as the reverse complement.
TCGAAAGAACACACCTAAAGAACGAGACAAACAAGACAAATTTGAGCAAAAAAGTCATAAATAATTTTGGGTTTGGAGCCTATAAGGTTGGCCACTGAAGATGGTAACAATCTTTATGAACCAATGAAAGCAGTTCATCTAAAGAAATTTTATCCTTGAGGCGCTCACTATTCCAGGAGACAACGACTTATACATTGTTCTTTCTGTCTTACTTGTCTTTCGAATAATTTAACATGTGTTTTTTTCCATTGACAATTATTTTCATTATCAAAATCACATCTTCATATTTATCATCATGAGACAGGTGCTAATATAGATCCTATTAAGTTTCATGAGCATCATACTTCTTATAATATCTCCCATCACATGACAATCTTACTTAACCACTTCCGTCACATGACAATCTTATGTCAGGGTGCTCTCTACACTTAACTTGTCATCGTGAACTTCTACCCCACCTCATTTTTCAGTTCACTTTTTTATGGCTTCTTCCACCTGGTATCTCCTACTACCCACTTTTTCCTCCTACTATTATCCTTTCTCCACATATCCTCTTACAACATACATCTAATCTCTTCTGCCTATAATCACGTTCCTTTCCCCCATTTTCCCCTTCTTAATCCATCATTCTTCATACCGTTTCTTCCCATTATTTTCATGTCTTGTTTCTTCATCCTCACCTCGTTCATCATCACCAACCACATCCTCTCCTCACTTTCACCTAGTCCCAACTCATCCTCTCCCATTTTATTTACTCTTTCCACTTCATCTTCTCAAATCCCCCCACATTTCTACCCACACACGTGTTCACCATTATTGTTAACATTCCTCTATCATTCTTTCATCATCATCTTCTATTCCCTCGCTAATAATTAGTAAGTGGACTTTCACTAAAAATCATCAATCCTCATTCTACACGACCTCATTCACTCCCTTGGACCTTCTAGAGTTTCCCTTCATTCCTTCCCTCCTCTAAAGCCCACCACTCATTGTAAGGGGGCTTTCCCTTACGTCCCTTTGTTTGCATTACCCTTTCTAATCCTCATTACCTTTCTCCTTTTCTTCATTTTTTCTATCACCCTCCCCCACCACTCATTGTAAGGGGGCTTTCCCTAATGTCCCCTCATTGGTGTTACCTCTTCTATTCCCCATTCTCTTTTCACTCCTATTCTTTTCTCTCAATCCCACCCTTTCTTGTCACTTCTTACCCATCTCTCCATATTCCCTTCGCCCTCTTCAATATCTTTACTATCTTCATCATACATCATTTGTCTATTTTCTTGTAGTCCTAATATTCTCATTTCACGCATCTCCGCATATTTTCCAATCGATGTCATTCCTCCCCTCTTTCTTCTCTTTACATTCCTTATATTGTTCCGTTTCCACTTATTATCCCCTTTCTATATTCCCTTCCTTCTACATCATTTTATTTGTTATCCTCTTCTCTCTCCCACCCCTCATCTTATTTCCCTTCCCCTATATCATCTTCTTCCCCCTTTTCCATCACGTTTCCTCCTTACTTCCCCATCGATAATCTGGCTCTTTAGCATTATCCTGTCTTTTTTATCATACCACCCTCCACATGCATCTCCATACTGTCTGCTCCATATTCTTTGCCTTGGTCTTTCACAATGACACGATTCCTTCAATCTTCTCCCTGTATTCACTCTATCTTCCTTTCCTCTCCCCTAATTTTCATGTTTCTTCTGACCACTTCTACTTTTCTCTACCACCTCTACCTTTTTATTCATTCTGTATCTGTTTCTCTTCTTTTCTCTGCTATTTTTCACACTTTCCTCGCCCCTCATAGTTTCTTTTTTTCTTCGTTCTACTTCTTATTTCATCCTCTTTCCATTTTCGTCCATTTCATCCCCTACTCCCACCTCATTTTCTCCTTCTTATTTATCCTTTCCCGTTTCCTACTTTTCTCAACTCTATCATTTCCTTCACTTTCATGCATCCCTCTTCATTATCTCTATTGCTTCCTTCATTTGGCACATCTCTCTATTTCATCCCTTCACCCTCTACTCTGTCAGTTTTTTGTTTTTGCCTTGTTTGTCCTTCATCATTCCCTTCTTCCTCTATCATCCCTCTCTCTTATTTCTACCTCTTTCATTCCTAATTTTCTCCTCCCCAATCTTCCTTACTCTTCTCTTAATCAACCCCCAATCCTATGCATTCCCTTTTCTCTTTCCCACACATTCTCACACCTAGCATTCAAGGTCAATTGAATCCTTTCTCCATTTGCGTCGTGCAGTCATTCCAGTCTCTTCCAGTCCATTATCGTCCTCTTCTCCGTAGAATTCATTTCTCTTCTTTTCGAGAGTTCTGTCGTATATTCCATTTTCGTCAATCCTCTTGAGGGGACATCACCACATCTATCCATAATCACATCTTCTCATGACATTTTTTTCTTAAAATATACTATGACATCCATCACTCACCACTTTCTATTCTCCCTAAAAAACATTCGCTCTACCTTTTGCTTAAGAAAAGTAGATTGAATTCTTCCCCCATCCCGTCTACTTTCTTTGAAATGACACTACTCTCATAGTACCCTTCTAAAGAGGGGCAAATGTAGACACCCTAATTTCACATCTTTACTAAATCAATTAATTTCCCTTCCTCATTTCCCACAAAAATACACTTCGAATTAATCAAATATAATTTGATTAATTATCCATTTCAAAATCTAAAAAATAACTCAATCCTCACCACATGTCATTATTTTCCATATTTTTTTAATTATTGAATTAAAAATTCAAATTCAAATCCTCACTCACTCTTCATGGTCCCCACTCACCTAAAATCCTCCACTTATGAATTAAAAATCTAAAATCAAATCCTCACCCATTCTTCGTGGTCCCCACTCACTTAATCTTGCCCACATTTTCAAACCATTATTACTTAAATTACTCTAAGTTAATCACTCCCCCAGGCTATAAATACAACTTTACCCCTCCCCTCTAAGGACACAGAGAATAAGCTTAAATGCCCTATCTAAGTTCTTGCATCCTTTAAGTAAAGACCATCCTTTTGCCTCGTCCAAATAGCCTCATTCTGAAGCACCCCAAGTCCATAATCATTTTTCTCATCTGGTGCAAAGTAAGAGGATTGTTGTTGCAAGAAGATTTTTTTGTCTTGAAGAAAAGTACCTACATATCACACAATTAAGGCTCAATCCAAGTTTCCTAGCCCATTCCGAGGTTTGCTACGGAACACGAAGGAGGAGGTATGATTATTGGTATTTTACTTCCTTGTTAGTAGTGCATTTTTCCTAGCTTACAGTCTCATGAAGAGGGATTGAGGTAGATCCTACTAAAGTTACTGTTATTACTGAAATTCCTTCTCCCAAAAACATTAAGCAACTGTGCGACTTGTAGGGAAAAGTACAAGCTATTCATTGCTTCATTTCCCAACTCGCCGACAAATGTCATTCATTCACTCATTTGCTAAAGAAGGATGTTGCCTTTATCTGGGGACCAGAGCAACACTAGGCCTTTGCTCTGGTTAAGTAAGACTTGGCCAATCCACCTATCCTCATGCCTCCAACTCATGGTGAGACACTCCTGCTTTATATCTCTGCTACTCAATTTGTTATTTGTGCACTGCTCGCCTAGTATGACCTTGGCCACAAAGAAAAAGTAGTATACTACCTCAGTCATACTCTCATCTCTTATGAGATCAACTATCCCCAAATCGAAAAAAAAAAATTGGATGTAGTTTTTACCTTCCAAAAACTTCACCGTTACCTATTAAATACCAAAACCAAGCTTATATCAAAAGTTGACCTACTCAAATACTTACTGTCTAAACCCGCCCTTACCGGTAGAATGGCTAATTGCATCATTCTGCTAAGCAAATTTCACATCAAATTTGTGCACCAAAATTCGGTCAAGGGACAAGTACTTGTTGATCAATTGGTAGAAGCACCTTTACAAGGAATTGAACCTGTGAATCTGGATCTGTCAGATGTTTCATTACTATACATTGAAGAATCGGTCATGTGGCAGGTACACTTTGATGGATCTTTTACTTTTCATGGTTTAGGGGCAGGTGTGGTCCTCATTACTCCTTCTAGGGACTCCGTACCTCAAGCTTTTCACCTTGGTTTTCCTTGCACAAAAAATATCGCAGAGTATGAAGCACTCATCGCTGGGATGAAGCTCACCATCAAATGGAACATTCATCATGTTAAGATCATTGGTGACTTGCAATTAATCATCAAGCAAGTCAATGATGAGTACAAAGTTAAGGATGAGAAACTCATCCCTTACAACAAGTTGGTAGAAACTTTGAAAGAGTATTTTGTGTGCATCACATTTGAACAAATTAAAAGAGCAGAAAAAATATTTGATTTGCTATGGCAACTATAAGTTCTATGCTCCACATTCCGCCAGAAAGTAATGATATGTCATTCTTTATGGAAAATCTACGTCAGCCTGTGTATGACATGCCAGAATCATGTCTAGCTTGTGATGTTGTTGGTCCTAATTCCCCATGGTATGAGCCAATTTTCACTTACCTTAAAGACAAAACATTCCCTCCTGACATATCCCGTCCAGAAAAACAAAGCTTCATCCACCAGATAACTCGTTATACCCTTTTAAGAGGTACGCTCTATCGTCGTGGCTACGATAGGAATCTGTTACGTTGTCTCGATACAACAGAGTCAATCCAAGCGATTAAAGAGGTGCATGAAGGGGTTTGCGGGGCCCATACTAATGAAATGGTTATAGCAGAAAAATTGTTGAGAGTGGGCTACTATTGGCCTACCATGGAAACCGACTACTACAACTATGTAAGGAAGTGTGTACTTTGTCAGAAGTGTGGAAATTTTATCCATGCTCCATCATAGCCGTTGAAACCCATCACCACCCCATGGCCATTTTCTAACTGGGGACTTGATTTAATAGGAAAGCTTACCCCTACTTCATCTAATGGCCACACCCACATAATTACAGCTATTGAATACTTTACCAAATAGGTGGAAGCTGTCCCTTTGACCTATGTAACAGGTGCTAAGATTTCAAAGTTTATCATGAATCATCTTATTTGTTGGTATGCCATTCCTGCAGCCATTATTACTGATAACAGAAAATCATTCAAGAATAAAACCGTAAAGGATCTTTTACATCGGTTTCAAATAAGGTTAAAATGGTCTACACTGTATTACCCTCAAGGCAATGGACAAGCCGAGGCCACTAATAAGACTTTGGTTTGAATCATGGAGAAGATGGTAAGTAAGACAAGTTGTAATTAGCATTTACAAATCCACCCAGCGCTTTGGGCTTACAGGACTTCTATTCGTAGTCCTACTAGTGCGACACCTTATTCCCTAGTTTTTGGAACATGGTCTATCATCCCATTAGAAATCAAGCTTCCCTCCCTATGAATTTCTCTTAGGGATTATCTGGACAAGAATGAGGATTACAGAGTGGCTAGACTGACAGAGTTAGAACTCCTGGATGAGAAGTGCATCCACGCCCTAAATCATCTTAAAGTGTATCAAACATAGTCTCTCATAATTAAAATAAAAGGTTCATACCTCATTAGTTAGAGGTCAGAGATTTAGTCATGAAAGAAAAACAGTTCAACACAAGGACAGAAAGAGAAAAGAAAGACTAGTTCGAACCACATTGGTTAGGGTCTTACGTCATCATGGCCAAATATGGCACATGAGCATACAAACTTGCCCATCCTAATGGTGACAAGCTCCGCAAACCTATGAATGCCATACACCTTAAGTGATTCTATGATTAAACATGGAGCAAAAAAAATCATAAAAGCAAACCCAAAAAAGGGTAAAAATGATCAAAATACAAAAAAATTAAAATAAGAGAAAAAAAAAGAGAAAACAGGTTGTCCATATGTGAGAACCATGCAATTGTGGCACTTTGGATAGGTCCTTGGGTGACAACTGGTTTCCGGCACCTTGGGAGGATTCATTGTTCACAAGCATCTTGCATCTAGAGGGTACTTTTACTTAGCCTAGGGCTAGTTCTGCATACCCATATGAGATTCCCTGTGAGCCTATTCTTGTCAAGCCTTGATACAACATTTTCTCCTATTGTTAGTCTGTGAGGGGATGGTCTTTGTCTATTCCCCATTTCACGTTGGGGGCACTTCTATGACTTCACCTTCCTGTTTATAAGAAATGTGGTGTTTTCCCTTGTATATTCCCCGTCTAACACTGGGGGCATCCATGTTTTTCGGTTACCTGTACATCACCTCAGGGAATTGTGGAAAAACACAAACATTCAAAAATGTTAGAAAATCAAAACAATAGAAAATTGTTTCACAAAAACACAAAAGCAAACAGTAGAAAAATGCTTCACAAAACAATCTTGCAAAAACATAACTTTAGTTTACTTACTTTATCTTGTTTCTTGCTTTATTTGTGTACATTGTTTGCTTGTATAGTTGTTGCTTGTTTGTACATTTGTATAATTTTTTGCTTAGACATACTTTGTTAGGATTCATCTTTTCTTGCTTAGATCAGATTTATTCTTGCTTATGCATATTGAAGGTTTTTTTGCATGCTGGTGAATCATAGTACATTGTTGTGCTGGTTCATTATGTTCTTTGTTAGCATTTGATTGTGTTTGTCTGCTGCATGTGCGTCATTTTGTTATCACATCATCGTATTTCCATCAATATCATCACATCTAACATCATCTATACATCATATATGAAGAAAAAACTAAGTATACATCATACATGAATGCTAAGCTAATCATCACATATCATATCATCAAATGGGGGCAAGAGGGATCAAAAATATCAAAATCTATCCGCCCACACCCATATCATCATATCATCCCATCCACTAAATCTAGCACATCACATGAGCAATACATTTTGATATCATTTGTAGATCTATCATCTAAAAATCAAAGCACGTGTGATACATCAAAAATTAGGATACATATACATGTGAAATCAAATCAACTAACATCATAACACATCCATATATCCATGTAATCAATCAAAAATAACAAATAACATCCATCATATCATAACACATGAGTCATGTAAAAAATGTGTGTATATATATACATGTGTGGTATGTCTGTTTTAACAAAGATATACATCATAAATACATAAAAAATGCATTCATCTGAGGCGTACATCAAAAGTGTTATACATCAATCAAAAAATACAACTTCCTTCATCAGAGGCATATATCAAAACTCCTATACATAAAGAATGATGTTCATCGAGCACAGGACGCTCATAACCTTCATCAAGAGGCAAATGTATCAATACAATGTGGATCAGGAGTGACTCGAACCCTCAGATGAGCTGGCTGGTTTGCCTCGTGGTGGAGGCATAGCATGAGCGTCACTTGGTTCTGCAGGTTACCCCTGTGGCTACTCTGCTAAGGCCTGATACCTCTCTGACCTCGTCGCTCTACTCGACTGTCGGCTATAAGAAGGTGCCAGCCACTCAGCCAAAATGACCTCATAGTACAAGGATCGGTAATATGAGGCTCTACCCTCTACTGTCACCAAATCTCTATGAGTTTGGACCATCACCATTGTGCCATCTGTGTGTCAGAAGGATGTTATCTCTGCTGATAGTCGAGCAACCTTCACTTGAACCATAGCCCGCTCTGTCCTCAATCAATCCCTCTCCAGTATAGCAGCCTGTAACTGAGCCTACGTCTGTTGTAATAGGCTAGTCACTTAGGCCATCTGGCTTGTCATGTGTTATATCTACTGAAAGTGAGCAGATCCATCTCCTCCCTAGGCTCTGGCCTGGTCCGGCTCTGCTGTCACTTCCAAAATATGAGATCAGGCCTGATATCTCTCTGTTGTAACCTGTTGCAGCTACTATTGTAGGGTGGCTATTTGTACCACCGGCTGCAGCTCAAGGTCTTGTCCCTGTATCTATCCCTGTACCAGTCTAGAGGCATGTCCATGCTCTCGTAATCTAATCCGGGAACCTGTGCATGTGCATGTAATGGTCCCTCCTACCTTTATCCCTGCATCTGTGCTGCACACTGCCCGTCATGTGGCTGCCCATCAAATGGATCATCTAGGTTGTAGGCTACTGCATCCTCCCCCTCGTCACCATTGTAAGGGAGCTCTGGCGGTGGTCGAGTGTCTGCTGCCTAGGCCTTGTCCAGAATAGTCAAGCGCCTAGGTAAAACAGTGGCATACCAATACATATAGTCGGTCGTAGCACCCGGGCCTCTGATCTATCAGGCTAGGTCCCATGCCTGTGGTACCACCTGTAAAAAACTAGCCCTAGCTCGAGCCACCTGTATGCGTGGCCCCATATTCTACCTCTCGGCATCTCGGCGGGCATACCACAAATCTACTTGTGGAACCCTCTACACCCTGCCTAGCTGTCATTAACATTGATCTACTTTGTATAACTCTATGATATAACTACGGCTACCCAGAAGAAAGTGCTCCACCACACAGACACTGAGCTCTGCTCTATCCTCTGGCCATTGTATATGCCTGTAAGGCTTCCATATAATGTCTTTATCTAGCAGCACGTCAAACTCTCGTTGATAATGGTACAAGCTACCTAGGTGCCCTCGCAGGTCATCACCTACAGAAAACCAAGCCATGTATGTCGGCTCCTCCGGGACTCAGACATGTAACGCACCTACAGGACGCCTGATAGCTATGTGGTCCCAAGACCAAATCTGTAATAAAGAAGCCGACCCCACCATCTTCTGACGATGGTATGTAATCAAGTGCAGGTCCCAGTATAGATGTGTCAATATACACTAGCCCCAACAATAGTGCTCACCACTAAAAATCCCGTGAACCAATGTCATCAAACCCATAGCGAAGGATGTCTTTGTCTTATCAGTGAGCAAAAACCCACTGATAAGTGTCATCACGTAAAGTGGCCCTCAGTGCAATGTCTGAGCAACTATACACTCGTGTAACGAAACTGTCATGACATCATGGGATATCTCATCGCGGTCAAACAAGTCACTAACCGCTGCCCTTATCCACCCAAGGTCACTCATGTACTCGATAATCGAGCCTATAATAGGTACACGAAGGATCTGTCATACGTCCTCTAAAGTAACTGTCATCTCTCATGTCGGGAGCCTAAAGTACTAGCTTTCGCTATACCAATGCTCACTCAACGCGGTAAGTAGCCCATGGTCTAGTGTAAGGAAGGCATACGAGCAACGGGGCCTATGCCCATCACCTCCAATAATATCACTCTCACGTCTGTAGCATGGGAAATCATCTCTGCAAAACAAAATCATTTTGTTTGTCAGCTACTAACATTTATTCTAAGTCTTGCTAAATCTACAAATCTTAATTTTCTTCTAAGTGTCATCCTTTTTTGGCATTTTTTTTCCTCTCTCATTCGTTTACTCCATATGCCTACACGCCCTTTAGGGTAGGTGTGCACACCCTGGCGTGTGTGCTCTTTTTGGCACACACGCTTGCGCACATCCGTCTATGGGTGGTTGCACCCTTTTGTGGGCCTCCGTGTGTGCGAATGTGTGTATAGGTGGTGTGCGCTATCATTTCGGTGCATGCACACGCACATACACTGATGGCGTATGCATGTGTGTGTACACACCTCTTGGTGCCTACACTCTCATTAGGACACATGCGCATGCACACATGCGCTTAAATGGGTGCATGCGCTACCATTGGGGCACTTGTGCCCTTGTGCATTGGGGCAAGTAAGGAGGTGGTCATGTTTGTATTAACATAGAGACCTGAGTTCAAACCCAACATGGGCATGGATGTAAATAGATGCTCTATATATATGAGGCATCTAAGAAAAATTATTTTAAAATATGCATATATTATGGACATACATGATCAAAATATATCGTATTGAGAACAAACATTGCTAAAAGTTTCTTCAATACCTTCTTTGTTACTTTTGATTCAGTTTTTTGAATGTCATTCAATATTTCATTAGTTATTGCACTTGTTCTAGAGCTTCCATGTCTAAAAGACATTAAACATAGGTGGTGGATGCTATATGTTTAATAAAGAGGTCGCCTGCATAGTCAATTAAGTAGATCAATCCTATACTTTCTATAAGGGAAAATATAGATAAGGGCCACGTAAAAAAATGTTGAATTCATGAAAACAAGAATATGCCATCAACACTCATAGAAAAGATTAAGGGGAAGATAGAACATTCCTATGCAGACTCATTAAATGATGGTTCTTTTGCTTAAACAGAGGAGGTTCTGTATATTTCCACAAATGTTTATGAATCTTGTAGTCTTACTCACACCCAAGCAAACCACTTAACGTAGAAGATCCATAATCATTTTACTCATGTCGGTCTTCTTTATACAAAGTGAAGTTTGAAAAGCCTTTAATAAGTAATCATCACCTCATTTGCCATAGGCACTCCAAAGTCATGAAAATTAATAGGTAAAAATGGAAAATTAAAAATGTCATCTATAATTTTATTTGCCTATATGACCATGTAGTCCCACTAAACAAGAAATAAATTATCTATGTTGTAGGGATTAGGAAACGTTCACATTGGCCCACAAATACATCATTATTCGTTAGTTTTATTTTTATACAGATAAGAGGTAAAAAAAATAGGAACATGCAAATTATTAATTTTTCATTTCTATTATGATGCAACCAAAATATGCATAATGTGAAGAAGCTTGAACTTTGACAACTCGAGACAAAAGACGAATCAAAGAAGCTTGAAGAATGAAACATATAGGATGGTGTGTATTTCGAGAGAATCAAAGATGAAACAATGTGCCTCTAAACACCGACTGAATAGAAAAAAGAAAATTGCATACATGAGTGTAAGGTTGTAATCACCCATAACAAAATATAGTTTAATTGTATGAACAAGATGGTGGAAGAACAATTGATAAATGATTGTACTTGCAGATCACATTATTTATTGCGAGATTGAAAACAAAATAATATTATGTCATTTACAAAGTTAAAAAGGGAATGATTGGTACAAGAAATATCTGATAAAAGAATGATTGGTATAGTTTAGAAGGATAGAAAAGGAATTATCTATATATGATAATGGTTTTTAGATTTATTTTGGAGACCAATATTTTGATTGGTGTCAATGGTCATAGATGAAGACCTACATTACATGAAAACAAAAACAAATACGAAACACAGAAATGGCAATTTTCAAAAAAACCTTGGATACGAAACATTACCGGAAACGTCTGTATAATATATATATATGCATAACACTCATTTAATAATTGTAGACCATAAGAGATAATCGATAAAGCACTCCAAATATTTTGTATTCATTGAAATTTGAACTTCTAAAAAGTCACGACTCATCATTCAACATGGTTACAATTTCAATAATTCACATATACATGATAATAATCTAGATTCTAGAATATATCATCTAGATTTTCTTCATCATCTCCACAAACACAACTGACAGCTCCACTCCCACTAGGTCCGCTTTCCATCCCTTGTGAAATGGATCCTCATTCTTCTTCATCAATAGCAAACAGTGAAAGTTGGCTAAGAGTAGCCGCAAAAGCATCAAAGTCACTACTCTCAGGATCAATATCCCAAAGTTTATTGGGACCTTTACGATAGCCTTCAATCTTGTGTGGAATGCACAAATTGGAGTGTACATACACTAAATCCTCAGCCTTCTTGGATCCTAACTTGGTCTGTTTGGCTAAGTGGATGAAACTATATGTACTCTGATTCCGCTCTACTGAAGAATTGCTAGCCACCTATTACAAAAATGAAAAATGAAGTTAGAAATTTTCAATTAGAAATAAAATTAATTTACTAAGAAGTAAGAACTTCAAAAATACAATTAAATTAATTTTTAATTAATTAATAATAAACAAACTTTTGATTTCATTTTAATATTTCATACGCATGAGAGGACTTTAATGGCAGTAGGTTGTATGTACTTGGTATCATGGCCATGTACATACCACCACATGAATGAGGTCAACTTGTACTTGTCAAATGTTGCATCCATTTCACCCATGCTACCATTAGATGAAGAGACAAAGCGTCATTTCATAGTGGACCGTACTAGCTATATCTGGATCAGGAAAAAATCTTCGGAATGTTGCCTTAGCTCCAATTGCAACTTCGTGGTCATCATATGGTTTTTCCCTACCAGGTAGCGAAATTATTTCACTGCTATAAAATTTGAGATTCGGGGCATAAGCTAGGCGATGCAATGGGGTGGTCATTTTATTCCACCTTCTCATGATCATGCTCTTAATTTCATTATAGAAGGTTTCTGCAAGATCCTGCTCTTTTTGTTGTGTGGTGTCTCTAATTTTTTCAAGCATAGATTCAACGGCATCATAGATCTCCCCTATGCAAGCATCATCTGTGTTTGTATATATAATCATACATAAAATAGGCTCAGTAAAACTAAGCAAGTATGCAACTTTTTCCTACCAACTAGCATCAAGTATAATTGATTTTACTTTGATGGTTTTTTTTGTGTTTTCTTGACTCCACAAAGACCAAACATCATCAATCACCATAAGCCTTAAGGTTTCTTTTACCTTCACAAGTCGCCTTAAGACAAGTGTGTGAGAGGAAAATCTTGTTTCAACAACCTAAATTAAAACAAGTTAATAAAATATAAATTTTAATTTAAAAAAAATTCAATTGATAATTTCATATTTCATAGAAAGTTCACAAATAAATATTAAAAATCAAAAACTAAAAAATTGTTTCGTTACCTTCAGCAACTCCGACATTGAGAACTTCCTAAAGATAGCCTGAGACATGATTATTTGTGACAAACATTTCAATCTCATTTACCTCTATATAAGTTTCTTCTATCCATGGAATTTTGTCAATCTTCTGCAACATCAAATTCGAGTGTACTACACAAGGTGTCCAAAAAATGTGCTCATATCTCCCCTCACCAATCATCCCTATTGCTCTACAATTTTTGGCATTGTCTGTGATGATTTGGGAAACGTTTTGAGGGCCCACTGACTCAATAGCCTCAATCAAAATATTAGCAATAAATTGAGCAGTTTTCACTTCACCCTCACAATCAACAGCGCTTAAGAACATTGCCCCTTTAGGGAACACTGCAAAATGTTGATTAAGGGTTTATTTCGAGCATCTTTCCATCCATCTGAAATGATAGATACCCCTAAGTCCTTCCATGAATCCCTAATTGGTTGCAAAGAAGTATGTACATGGGCCATTTCTTTCGTAGGCAATGATGTTCTCACCTTCTAATAACCAAGGCTTGTATACCCTTGCGGTGCATCATTAATTCCTCTCACCATTTGTTGTCAATAAGGTGACTGCAACACATTGTAGGGCAGCCCACATGCATAAACGCATCGAGCAACCAACTCATCAGCAACATCTTTTTTCTCATTTACAAATGTTTGATCTAATTGGCCTTTGGTACTTCTTTTCCATGACAAGCACCCTCCCTCTGATGGAGTTTCAACTACAACTTGGATAAATGGATGGTTTGATGGGGTAAGTGGTTTTACATAACCCCTATTTTGCAAAGGAGTGGTTTTAAATCTAGCTCTTGAAGCTGCCAAATCAACCTCCTCTTCCTCTTTCATATATGCCAATATATGTTTCCCTTCAACCTTGGCACATTTTCTAATCCTCGTTCCTTTTTTCCCCATTAAATGAGCTTTGAGGCGGGTGTAAGAGGATTTATATTGTAAATTACAGTGATTGCATACCCAAACTCGAGAGCCACCGCCAACAAGGTTCTCCATAATTTGCACGTCTCCAAAGAGGAGCTCTAGGATGCACACCCCCACTTTGGCTTGATTTCCCTTCCCCATGCCTTCCCACTGAAGCTGAATTGGATGTCATTTATGTTTTTATATCTCAAGAGTCAGAATCAAAGCTACATTGAATTTTTTAAAAACATAAACTTAGATAACAATAAATTATTAAATAGAAGTTAGAACTACACTCTACATATCCTATTCTGTTTTTTATCACCAAGTTCACCATATCGGCGCGAGGTGAGAGCATACATAGAGTTTGGATTTTTTTAATTTAATAAACACAAAAAAAACTCTTAAAATAGCAAAAACAAAAACTATGCATCATATTCTACTTTTGATCATCAAGTTCACCGTGTATGCACGAGGTGTGAGCATACACAGAGTTCGAATTTTTTTAACTTAATAAATACAAAAAGAACTCTTAAAATAGATTCAGAATAAAACCTATGCATCTTATTCTATTTTTGATCACTAAGGTCACCCATATAGGTGTGAGGTGAGTGCATACACAGAGTTTAGATGATATTTATAATTTTTTAAAAAAACCACATGATTTTTATTTAAAAACTGCAAAGGAAATGTTACATTTTTTTTTAGCATAGAGTTTTAAATTTACTAAATTAAAACTACATATTAATATTGTGATCAATGATCAGGAATGATGTGTGCAGTATGCACACATCATTCGTGATTATTAATCACATTAACATTTTTTATATATTTAAAAAAAAAACTTGATAGATACATGGGTTTTCCTTCTTGAAGCTTCCAAATCTGATTTGAAATTCCTCCTTGATGCTCTTTGCTCTTGGCACCACCTCCTAAACTATGCCTTCAAGTTGTTCCTTGATGTCTATTTGCTCTTCACAATGCTAAATGTTAGTTTAAAACTTTACTGAAAACTGAATTTAGTAAGAGAGAAAATGAGAGTGTGATTTAGAATGGACCCAAGAGGTCATTATATAGGTTTTAGAGAAGTGTCTTTAGCAAGTCTGTGTAGGTAGATTAGGGTTAGGGTTATTAAATGCAACTTTTTTTATTTTTAAAATTTTTTTGATGTTTTAAACTTTAAAAAAGCGATGGAAACGTGCTAGACGTTTCCGAAAATCGCTGGCACGTTTCCACCATGTTTCGTTTACGTTTCTCGTTTTAGAAAAATTTCTGCCACGAAACCTGATGCATCTGGGGAGTTTCCGTACTTTTGATCACCAAGGTCACCATATAGGTGCGAGGTGAATAGCATACACAGAGTTATGGATAATATTTAGAATTTTAAAAATAAGTCGTTAGCCAGGGAATTCAAGAGGCTTTCAGTGGATGTTTTTATCGTGTAAATAGACCGCAAAGGAAATGTCTACATTAGTTTTAGCATAGAGTCATAAGCAGACGATTAAGTAAGGAGATCCCAGAAGCTTTGGGTTTAAGGCTATATTTGATAATTGTTAGATCACCCATGATCATGAATAGATGCGATGCCAGTCCCAATGCACAACAAATCATTCGTGATCATTGAGGTGGCACAATATAAACATTTTTTTTATAATTTTAAAAAAAAACTTGACAGAAAATACATGGTTTTTCAATTCTATGAAGCTTCCAAATCTGATGTTGAAATTCCTCCTTGATGCTCTTTGCTCTTGAAGCAGCCACCTCCTAAACTCTTCCTTCAAATCTACTCCAAAATTGATGATCTCTTTTGCTCTTCATAATGCTAAATGTTAGTTTAGAACTTTAGTGAAAACTGAATTTAGTATGAGAGAACTACTGAGAGTGATGATTCTTCTGTTATGGACCCAAGCAACATCATTCCCCATATAGTCATTTTTTTGCCAAGATAGTTCTTTAAGCAAGTCTATGTAGGTAACATTAGGGTTCAGGGTTATTAAATGCATACTTTTTTTGATTTTAAAAAAAATGGCAATTATATGTTTTAAACCTATCCCTAATGTAAGTTTGCATGGGGTAGTGAGGTGGCTGCTGACTGGGCACTTTCCAGTGTTTTCACAGGGAGTTAAAAAAGTTAATGAAATTCAAGTCATTTCAATACTTCCCTTGACTGCTCAACTATACCTATCTATTCACATTTATTGTTATGAATTTGTGCGCTTGCAGCCTAGGGCAATACATCATTTCTAAGTATGGACTTCAAATATTTATTGAATGCTACCATTAATTCTTTGCTACCTAAATTATATCCATTAAATTATTTACTCCACTTTTTGGCGCCAAGGCTTTTAGTGTTTTTTATTATTTTTACATAAATCCAATTTATTTAAGTATTGCAAAAAAAGAACAACACTCATATTTCATTCAGTTTTATGGAAGTTAAAGGATATTTCTGAAGGTGGGATGTGAGAAACCCAGAACATTGCTCATGACAGGTAAACTTTGGAAACAATCATGTACATTGCAAATTAGGTAAGAACATTACATTTTTTAAATCAGTAATAAGTTCAACTCATCTTGTTTATTAATTTATTAAGTTTTTGAACTACTTTTTAGTCATTTACCACAACATCATTTTATAGTCATCTATCAAAACTGAAAGGAATAACAAAATTCATGGTTAGTGTTTGTAACATTTATTTGAGACAAGGCTAATTGAAAACAAAGAAATTATAAGTTGAATGGTTATTCAGATACTTAAATCTAATATTCAAGAGTAAGATTTTTCCTGAGAGAGTTTTAATTACAACAGTACAAATACATATTACGTTGTCTCCCAATCTAAATGATGCCAAATACGTTATATTTACAAGTTATAGTTATTAGAGTGTATAAAATTATGATGCTCACATTCTTATGTTCCTACAAGATCTATATCAAAGTAGGGTTGGCCCTTCCCACGTAATTCACATTGTTGTGTCAACGACATGCATTTCTAAATATTTT
This sequence comes from Taxus chinensis, assembly GCA_019776745.2. Taxonomy (NCBI): domain Eukaryota; kingdom Viridiplantae; phylum Streptophyta; class Pinopsida; order Cupressales; family Taxaceae; genus Taxus; species Taxus chinensis. Next base: position 744,701,973 of record CM034147.1, on the reverse strand, counting down.
TTTGCACATCATAGTGTTATGAAACGATTCAAATGTGTTTCATTCAATTACTTAGAAATAATTTCAAATCCATTCCCTCCTACTACAAGTACACCTGTTTAACAACATATTATGTTGTTACCCCTGATAACGATGATCTGACTCGTTACTAGGCTACATAAGATACATGGTGTACTATATAAAACTATAATTTCAGATCTTAATGTGCCTACAATATCTATATTAAAGTAGGTGGTTTCACAACGTAATATGTTGTTTCTTTGACAACCTACATTTTGAAAGTGTTTTTTTGCACTAAATAATCTATTCGAATGTTGTTTCATTCAATTAAATTTGAATATTTTCCAATTCATTCTCTCACACTTTAATTTTGACACTACAAAATGTATTACATTGTCACCCAAACTAAATGATGGAACACATTATTTTTAACAAGCTATATTCATTATAGTTGGTGTACCTCCTAGCTTGGTAAATATTCCTCAAGGAGCATGTCATGTTCTCACATTCATGTTCTTGTTCTTCTCTACAATCTTGCCCTCAATATTTCTTTGTATGCATACACCTATCTTTTTGAACAATCAGCATTGAAGTTGACTTCCAAGCATATAACCAATGACAAGTACTTTGAGTAAGGTTCTTGACTGCCCTCACTCTTCCACATTTACCTTTTAATTCCTAGCTAGTAGTCCATTTATCCAACCTCAACACTCCATTTCTTCTTGAGTTCTAAAAAACACTCTCTCTTTGTCTCCATGCAAACTGTCTTAACTCAACAACACTCTTTTATGAACCTTAAATATCCTTGAATGCATATATAAAACTTCATCTTTGTTTTCCCTTGCGGAGATAATCCTTTATGAGACTGTTATGCACCCATTTACCATTCAATGATCATCTGCCCAAGGTCTTGTACAATGTATGATACATTGTCATTAAATGATGGAACAATGATATAGTCAATTCTGCCCTTCATAGTGTACAGGATCTAAATCCATTCCATCCTACTGAGTATAGCCCACATGTGTACAATGTAGGGATGGTGTACATCAAAGTATCAAATCCTATTATTACGTTGTCACCCATACTAAATGTTGGAACACACACTACGACATTTTTACAAGATATAACACGTTATTTTTACAAGCATATTCATTATAGTGTATAAAATTACAATGTTCTCATTCATGTTACAATGTGCCTACAATACATCTAAATCCATTCCCTCCTACTATGAGTACAACAATTTAACAACATATTAACGTTGTTACCCCTGATAACGATGATCTGACTCGTTACTAGGCTACATCTTTGTTCTCCCTTGCAAGATACATGGTGTACTATATAAAACTATAATTTAAGATCTTAGTGTGCCTACAGCCTATTATTACGATCTATATCAAAGTAGGTGGTTTCTCAACGTAATACATTGTTTCTTTGATGACCTGCATTTTTAAAGTTTGTTTTGCACTGAATAATCTATTCAAAAGTTGTTTCATTCAATTAAATTGGAATATTTTCCAATTCATTCTCTCACACTTTAATTTCGACACTACGTTAACGTATTACGTTGTCACCCGAACTAAATGATGGAACACGTTATTTTTACAAGCTATATTCATTATAGTTGGTGTACCTCTTAGCTCGGTAAATCCTCCTCAAGGAGCATGCCATGTTCTCATATTCATGTTCTTGTTCTTCTCTACAATCTTGCCCTCAATCTTTATTTGTATGCATATACCTATCTTTTTGAACAATGAGCATTGAAGTCTGACTTCCAAGCATATAACCAATGACAAGTACTTTGAGTAAGGTTCTTGACTACCCTCACTGTCCACATTTACCTTTTAATTCCTAGCTAGTAGTCCATTTATCCAACCTCAACACTCCATTTCTTCTTGAGTTCTAAAAAACACTCTCTCTTTGTCTCCATGCAAACTGTCTTAACTCAACAACACTCTTTTATGAACCTTAAATATCCTTGAATGCATATATAAAACTTCATCTTTGTTCTCCCTTGCGGAGATAATCCTTTATGAGATTGTTATGCACCCGATTTATCATCAAACAAGGTCTTCAAATCATATCATTCAATGATCAATTCTGCCCTTCATAGGTTTTAGCCCACATGTGTACAATGTACGATTATTAGTACGAAAATCTGTCAGGTGGGCAGATCTATGGATAGACAAGCCAAAAATGTGCAGGGCATAGCCCCTCTTTGAGACAACAAAGCGAAACTAGTTTATTGCTATTCTACCAGCAGGAACCTGTGTAAATCTTACAGTATTCTGCCTTCAGGGGGGTTTGGGATCTCATCCCAGTAGAGTTAGTTCCGACGAAGAACTGAAAGGAATGAAGGAATGGAAGAAAAATGGATCTAAAGGGATTAAAGAAATGAATTCCAAAGTAGAAAGGCCAGAGGGTTTATGTTTTGGGCCGGTAGTAAACAGAGCCAAACTTACTCACATAAACAAATAAAGCAATACTGATAAACAAAATGACAAAGGTAGATATGAATCTAACAGAATAAACACACAGATCTGACATAAGAAAGAGCTAATGCATATAACACGTAAATTCCACACAAAGTCTCAATATTTGTATTAATGTTTTCTTTTGTTACAAGAAAGCTCAAAGTCTTTCTCTCCCCCACTTCTATTTTTCATACAAGATTGTTCACACTTTGAATACTACAAGTATCCAAGTATTTATAGAAGGAGAAGGAGAAAGAAGACAAAAAGGAGCCAACAACTAATTTACAAAATATCTACAAAATATCTAAAAGTCAAATGTTGACTTTGGGGCAATTTTGTGGATGATAACATCCCATGGTGCAACATGGATGATGTCATCGCGTGTGCCAACATACTTTTAAATATTTTTACAAAAATGGGATTTATCCCAGGAGGAGGAAGCTTATTCATCATCATCCCTTTACTCAAATGGAGTGTCTTGTTTCTGCTCTGGAGAGGTGATATGATACTGAGCTCGATACTCTATAAAATTGTTGATCATCTTCTGAAGTTGATCATGATCGGGACACTTTGTGTGGTCTCCGATGACTTTGCAAGTTTCTCATTCATCTCTGAGCCTATCAGGGAGCTTGAAGTATTCGTTACTTGCCTCTATCAAGTATCCAACAAAATCGCGGCAAGCCAGAAGGATGTTAATAGATTCTTGGTCAAAAGTGACCTCTGGAATCAAACCTTGTGATGTAATTCCCTTGAAAAGTTGAATAGTATCGTTTGCTTCTCTCAAGGTGAATGATGCGCTAAGCAACCCTGGAGACATCCTCGAGACAATCTGCACCATTTGATGTTTCGCGTCTAGGGCTTCCTCCTTGATTTTGTCTATCTTTTCTAGGACAAACTTCATTTGATCAAACTGATAGTCTAAAGCGACAAGTGCTTTGTTGTGTGCTCGTGGGTGATCAATGACGCCGAATTTTAATAAGTCATCGGTCGGGCAGTCAACCATTTTCTGGAATGTCTCGTGTTACAACCTAGGATGGTCCAACTCTTCAAAGACGGGTCCTGCTATTTCCTGGAGTTCATTGTTTACCTTATCTATACTTTGGTAGAGGCTTGTGAACTTCGTGATTACTTCTTCACTGTCTTTGAGGATCTACTCTCACCAGGAGGACACTGCTACACCTTGTTCGTGGCGTATTCATTTATCTTCTCCTGACTAAGGATTTCAAGAGTTTCGGCAGCAGCTATAAGAGGTGCATTGCCCATTCTTTACAAATGTAGACACCCATAATTATGCCCAAGAAATTTAAATACTTAAATTGCGTTAATTATCATCTTTCTCGCAAATTGACGACATGTCATCAAAAGCACTCATTTTCCCTCATATCATTATTAATTAATTATAGTAAGTTAATTAATTAAGTTGCCTATCCAACAAATACCCTAATTAACGACCTTCCGTTAATAAATCACCCCTTCTACCTAGACTAATTAATTATTATTAATTAATTAGCTTTCCCTTCCATTTAACCAATAAATCAGTATTTAATTGATTTAATCCCTTTATAATAGCCTAAATCACACTAATATTCTTCTAATTGACTTCTATAAGCTTACACCTACCTATTAATTAATCACCTTTGATTAATTAAAATACCCCCAACTCCCATGACTTGTTAAACATGTATTAAACCCTTCTAAAGTAAGGTTAACTTTAATAAAACAACCTTATCCATTCCTAATCATATTTTACCTTTATCCCACATTCATGAGAATGTGTTGAATCCTTTATCATTTGGGCTATATAAAGAGCCCTCCACCTACCTTTTTACTTACACCTAAACTTTTTAAGAGAGCAAATACAAAGCATATAAGAAAGAGACTAAGAGCTTGCACCTTGCCCTTTTGAGAGTTCATCATCTTGAAGAGTTAAGCTTCTTTCTTAAGTTCTTAGGTCATATGGGAGGTGTCAAAGGGGTCTTGTAGCCCAACTTTGATAGGTCCTCATTCCTAAGTTACTTGGCATATTAAGGACAATTATTTTGATAGCCATGGTGCTTACTTAGGTCCATTCATTTATTTGTTAGAGAATAGAGGAGTTTAGATATTTGACATTGTTAATTTCAAAGTTTGTATTGATGAATGCTAGCATCTAACCCTTGTTTAATTCTTATCATGATGGTGTTTATGTTTTGTTTTAGCTAAATTATAGAACTATTTTAGGTGGTAGTTATTGCTTCATTTGATTTAGCATTAAGCAAAGTATACATGCACACATTTGGCATGCCCGGTGGGACTTACTCCATTGTCCTTTGCACTTAATTTCAAGTTTTTGTAGTTAAGTTTTATTTTTGGTTACTAACCCTCTTTAACACATGTTCATCTAACTTATTTTTCTTAACTTGTTTTGTTGAGTTTGCATGTGTTGAGTATTCCTTGTAGGTGTAAAGGAGGTGAAGTACTATCAAAATTGGAATTGATGGAAAAATTTCAAGATTTCTCCATGTTTTAATTTTTGGAGCTTAATTTTTCAACATTTTACATGCTAATTTTGTCAATTTCTTGAAAATTTTCAATTCTTGAGCATGTAGGTTAGTGTTTGATAGTGCTGAGTCTTCTATTTACATATTAATGTGGTGTGTTACTGTTAAAATTTAATCTTGGTGAAAAAATTTCAAGATTTCATCATGTTTTCATTTTTAGAGTTTATTTTTTCAACATTTTACATGTTAGTTTTGTCAATGTCTTGAAAATTTTTAATTCTTGAGCATGTAGGTTAGTGTTTGATAGTGTTGAGTCTTCTATTTACATATTAATGTTGTGGGTTTCTATCAAAATTTAATCTTGGTAAGAAAATTTCAAGATTTCATCATGTTTTCATTTTTAGAGTTTACTTTTTCATCATTTTACATGCTAGTTTTGTCAATTTCTTGAAAATCTTAAATTCTTGAACATGTATGTTAATATTTGATAGCGTTGAGTCTTCTATTCATATATTAATTTGATCGGTTGTTGTCAAAATTGAATCTTGGTTGGAAAAATTTACCCCATTTTACAGATTAAGGGACGTTTTTTTGACATTTTTTGAGTGCATGTCAAGTGCATACCCATGAGCATAAGAGCATATGTGTAACCCATCTTCCGAAGGCCATAACTTTTGCTCCCAAACTCGAAATGACTCCATTTTTTTTGTGTTGGAAAGGTATTGAAGTTAACTATGTAATGAAAACATAAATTCTAGATTTATACTTATATAAATTACATGTTTTTCTGTTATTTTAAAACTGGTCATTTTCTAACATGTCTAATGTTTTGATGAATGTTGTATTTCCATGCTTACTCAATTTAGACCAAAGTATGTGTATGCTCTTTTCTTGCACCTTTTGGTGATCTTGAGAATAAAAATCAACTTTGATGTCTATCTTGTTAACATTGGGATTAAACTTGGAAACTTGATTATTCATTTTGCTTAAGGGAATGAACCTTTTACAAAGTATTTTTCAATGGTCCTTTGATTTAAAGTTTTCCATTTCTATATAGTTGGGATAAAGTTTGTGCATACTCTTCTCTTGCACCTTAGGGTGATCTTGAGAATCAAAAGCAACTTTATTCTTCATTTTATAACATTTGGTAAATTGGAAACTTCATCTTTCATTTTTGGTTTAAGGGAATGAACCTTTTACAAAGTATTTTTCAATGGTCCTTTGATTTGAAGTTTTCCATTTCTATATAGTTGGGATAAAGTTTGTGTATGATCTTCTCTTGCACCTTAGGGTGATCTTGAGAATCAAAAGTAACTTTATTCTTCATTTTAGAACATTTGGTAAATTTGAAACTTCATCTTTCACTTTTGGTTTAAGGGAATGAACATTTATCAAGAATTTTGTATGGTTCATTGATTGAAAAGATTTCCTTTACTTTTTAGTTGGATTATTTGTTGTGTATGCTCTTCTTTTGCATCCTTGGATGATCTTGAGAATCAAAAGTAACTTTTAATCCTCTTTTAAGTAATGTGATTTTCTTGGAGAACTACTAACGCTTGAGTGCAGGACCTAAAAACGCTTGTCAAAGAAAGGAGGAACCAAAAAAAATAAAAAACTACTAATATAGTTGTTATACAGGTTGCCAAAAGGTGTTCAAGCAAACCACACCTAATTAAACAAGATAAAAAGAACAACACATTCAAAACACTGTATTGCAGGTTTCGGAAAAGGGTATGTCCCTCTCCACTCAACTGGAACATAACCCCTTTGGCATAACGCCTTAAGCTACAACAATGGGGGTGGTTCCAGAAACCCCAAAGTAGTCCACACAAGAGGGAACCTTGTGGATAAAACAGGAAGTGCTTTGCACTATCTACTTGACTAGTGATTCCTTTGTGAGATAGCGTTACAAGTTGTCTGTTGTTGTGACCTCAGTGATAGTACACGTAGATGCACTAGTTACCCACTATTCTTGAAGGGGGTAAAGTAAAGCCGAGATACTCCCAAACTAGTCAGTGTAATTTTTTAGGTAAATCGCACTCGCTCGTGGCAACTTTGTAACACCTAGGGTGCGAGAACCACCTACGAGAATATGCTTTGGCCAGAAGCCCACTTTGACCATTTTAAAACAGTGTTGAGTTGTGAACCTTCTTTTTGAGAAACGTGTGACGTATTACTTTCGCCTAGTTTTTACTTCCCTTAAGGCGAGGTGAAACTCTACCGAAGTGTGGCTAACATTTTTCATCTTTTTTTGATTTACTTCCTTCACATTTTTTTAACACTTTATTGAGCAAAAGAAGGGTGACTACCTTTGTGTTACCAATCGACTGTTTCTCTCACTTTTATGTCTGTTTACGCCCATCCATGTTTGTGGCTGGGTTAGTTAAACGTCTAAAGTGTGCGGAGGTGTTTTCACGTCATTGGTAGCCATTGTGATGATACCCATGTCAAGGTCGTCATTGTAGTTAGGCGTGGTTCATCACTGCAGACTTCCTTAGAAGAGTTAACTTGTTTGTATCGTATCACTACAATTTCGATATTTACGTCTTGTTTCTTGTAAACTCGACATAAATACCTATATTGTATGGTTATGTTGCACACATTTTTAACGATTCCTAGCTATACTTTGAGTGTTTTAGTTCAGTTCTATTATTACCCTCGATTTCAAAGAGTGTCAGGCGTTACTATTTGTGCGTGTTATATCAATAACACCTCGATATCAATACTTCACTTTCTCGCAAAGTGGGTTAACATATCTTGGTGATATTGTTGTGTCATTCACAAATTGTAATTGGCACTTTTTGAGATATAGGTCTTAATTAAGTTTGAGCTCGCTCATCATATATCTTGATTGGGAGATCCCACTGACTTCTTGATTTTACTTACGTTTTGTTCATTTCCTTGAACTTGGCATAAGTGAAAACATCTTGTTGATCATCTTTGCATCACATTTTCATATGGTGTATTTCCTTGTTGATTGGCTTTGGGTTTCACACTCGCATGATTGTTCCATGTGATTATTCATTTCGAAAACTTAGTTTCTAGGACAATCACTTTTTAACTCATCGATATTACGTCATCACAATGTCTATTTCCTTAGACCTTCTTCAAAAAATTATGCACGCATCCCCATACTTACACAATGTCTGGTTGGTTGTCCTTATACTACCCAAATTGACATGTCACTTCCTTCCCTTTGAAGAAGTTTTATCACACTATCTAGGCCTAGAAATTTTATACTTAAAACGACCCCAAACAATGACTGATTATCGTGCAAGGTCCATTATACATACGACAATACAGGAATCAAATTTTTGGCATTTCACATCAAAAGATGCCCATCATGACCAAACCTCGATTTGGTTCTTCATGCTAGAGAACTTGTTTGGGTAACTTATTCCCCACCTTCATCTCATATTCGGTGGTATGGTTTGGAAACTTCTGAACCAAATTATTATTCGAGGTTCCCCCCACTCTTCTTTTGATTCTAATCCAAAAATTTCCTCTTCTTCTGAGGATTCCAATCCAAAAATTTCTTCTGACTCTTCTGATGATTCGGATCTAAACTACTATTCAGATTCATCTAATTCGAATCCTGACTCATGGTCCTCCCTTTCTTTGCAGGATCCACATCATCAATCATCTAATGTGACTCTTACATCACCGTACCTCCCTTTCTTCGTAAGACCCCTTTTATCAGTCACCTCAACAACATGTCTTCTTCCTTTGAAGATACACGTGACTCCAAATACCTCTAAATCAAACAGTCTAATATAATTCTTTAATCGTAGTCCTCTCTTTCTTCGTAGGACCCATGTTATTATTCGTCCAATATGATTCTTGAATCATAGTCCTCCTCTTCTTCGTAGAACCTTCTTCATCAATCACCCCCACGGAAGTCTTCCTTCTTGTGAAGATTCGTATGACTCAAAGTCCTTCGAGTCAAATTTTTGAATTGACCCATGCATCACAATCTGTGGACTTTGGACTTAATCCTACTAGTTTACAGACGATATACCATTGTATAGGTAGGTCCACACCACCTTCTTCTACTCCTGAGACATCTAGCTCCACATCTTCTTCGTCCCCCACATCATCTTCTTCTATCAATCATCATCAAACATTTTATAAGTCTTCCACACCAATTGAACCTATTTATTCCAATCTACCCCTAGGTGATCGGTCAACAACTCATATCGATTGACCTCTTTCAGAATGAAGACACAATCAGAGAATTTATAGGGTCACATGAAGATATTTCTCTAGCATAGATTAAAAGAAATGGATTCTCTATATACTTCGATGTGTTTGCATATTGTGAGGAAAAGGTTTATTCCTTTTATCAAGAAACAGAAGGAAGAGCCCCAGATCATGCAACTTGATCCTCCTCTTATTCTTTCATCTTTACATTCTTCATTATGTGATGAAACTCCTCGGGTCTTGCATTGTTCCATGGCCTATCTTCTCATCACCCAATCCTTCTTCTATCTATCAAAATTACTCAATCACAATCTCTTATGAGGGTCAATGCTAAGTATCCCTTCATCTTCATCTAGGTGTGGGTCACCTTATAGCAGCCCTCCCTCTTCTATTTGTGAGACAGTTTTCGAGTAGTCCACTATCTTCGATTCTTGGGGGACATCCAACTAGCCCCTTTTTCTTCTATGTATGGGTCATCCCTCGGGTAGTCCATCCATCTTCTATTCTTGGGCCACATCCTAGTAGCCCATCATATTACATATATCGGTCCACGTCTTAGTAGCCCTTTTTCTTCTATTCTTGGGTCACCTCACTAGTAGCCTTTCATCTTCTATTTATGGGTCACGTCCTAGTAGCCCTTCTTCTTCTATTCTTGGGCCACATCCAAGTAGCCTTCCATCTTCTATCTATGGATCGCCTCCTAGTAGCCAATCTTCTTCAATTCTTGGACCCTATCCTTTTCTTCCATCACATATATCCTTCCACCAATGATTGTGGCAAACCCCACTACATCATTTCTATCATTCCTATCATCAATCATAAAATGTTCTCAATCTTCTCCCACTTCTCGAGGATCAGACAAGTCATGCATGTAAGCTTTTAAGAAACCCAAATAGTTTCATTAATCAAGATCAGATCAAAACTTGCAAAGAGATCTAAAGCTCCCAACAAATCAAACAATCTTAAGGTTAAAAATCAAACACAATCTCAAGAACGCACATCAACATAACCATCAAGTATCGTGCAAAGTTTATAAACCTCTGGATGGGGAACTAAAGCTCCCACATAAAAAGCCCATGTTTCAAAACAAATCACAGTCATTTGTTGAGTGTGAACTCATCAAGGTCATCGATATCGGGGATAATATCACTCTTGATAAACAATCATGCTTAGTCTCCCTTATCAAGGAAATTACAAACATTGTTGTTGGATCCTATCACTATGCAGAGTGACTTTGTTAGTTCCCAACGGTTCCAAAACCTATCATATATATATATATATATATATATATATATATATATTCTAAAAATAAAAAACAATGCAAAAATACAAAAATACAAAAATACATGAAAACACAAACCATCAAAAACCAAAGGTACAAAGATCACACATTGCAATCTAGGTGTTGCGTACACATGGATGTTTCTTTCTTCCCTTTCTTGTCTCTTCTTCTGCAAGTCATCCATACCATTTTCATCCCTTTGGTAATATTTTGGTTAGCCTATTTTCACGCATTTTGCGACATTTATCTCTATGGTATCTTGTTTGACCCTGGTCTTTTATCACCTTGGTAAAATTAAAGAACGAATGACCTCTTAGAGATCTTATTACATTCAAACATCTAATAAACTTGTTGTCAAGAACTTTTGGACATATTTGTTGACACTAACCAATGTCATCATCAGCAATGACTTCCATATCCTTCCATCAATCCATATGTGGTTCTTAACCCCTCGTCAAACAAGAGAGTTGAAATAAGTTTTCAGAAAGCAAAAGATTCAAAATCAATCAAAAGTCAAAAGCTAAAAGCTACAAGGAAAAATCAAATTAATATATAACTCTCTCTTGGGTTATTTCCAATAATCTCTATCAGGGCTATGGACGCATGACTGGCAGTAGAGAAATGTTGCGATTAGAATCAAATACATCTCCATCGGGGCTATGGACGTCTGGCTGGTAGCAGTGGAGCAATATATGGCTATCCTTCCACCATCCATTCACAAAACCAACTTTGAAAAATAAATCATTCCTACACATTGGCTCGGGTGCCTTCATCTTGTTGTATATTAAATCTTTCTTTCAAGAGGTAATCAATTCCACATGCACACACTGGATCTTTATGAGAAAAACAGGATTAGTATGTTACCAAGTGTCTTTTTTTGGACCTTGTTCAGACTCTTACTTTAGTACTTATCTCATCTCACGATTTGTGCCTTTGGCTAATTGCTTATTCATCGTGAGGATTCTAAGCTACATTCCTATCATTCATATCACTCTTCTGCTTCGTTCAGAAACATCCATGTGTATAAGATTAATTGTTTTAGACATCTTTGCGGACACCTTTGTCCCCTTTCACAAAAATAATCACCTCTCATTCCTTTCTATCATGTGCTTCTAGGCCAAATTACGTTGGGGGAATCCTTACTTCTTCCCAGCACTTCATTAGTTTACGTTCATCATCATGTTGAACCTATCCATAATGGCCTTGGGTCCCACTACTACCCGTATAAAGAGTTTTCCTTTGAATACTCCCACCTAATCATAGGGGACATTTATGCATCTTCACCTTTCTCGTACGCACATGTCCTTTTCCCCTTGTACATCTCGATCTATCTCTAGGGGCATCCACGTTTCCTTGTCTTCATGTAAATAGTTTCATAACACTTTCAAAATCATCAAAAACAATTTAAATATGTTTCAGAAAAATAAAAAAACATTCAAAATCATGTTAGAAAACGTGAAAATTTGGTTAAAACTATGTTCCAAGTGTGTGACTAAAAAATAATATAAATCATCCTATAAAACGTCACTCTTTGGTTCTCACCTGTTCATGTGTGCTACTCCCGCATACAAAATCTATGTTTCAGGATAAATCACAATCCTTTGTTGAGTGTGAACTCACCACGATCATTGAGATGAGGGAAAACATGACTCTTGATAAACAAGCACGCTTAGTCTCCCTTATCAAGGAAATCGCAAACATCGTTGTTGGATCCTATCACACAAAGTGACTTTGTTAGTAACAACGGTTCTATATATATATATATATATATATATATATATCAAAATTCTAAAAATAAAAAACAATGCAAAAATACAAAAATACATGAAAAAAAAAACCATCAAAAATCAAAAGTATAAAGATCAAACATTGCAATCTGGTGTTGCGTACACATGGATATTTCTTTCTTTCCTTCCTTGTTATTTTTCTGCAAGTCTTCCTACCATTTTCATCCCTTCAGTGATATTTTGGTTAGCTTATTCGCACGCATTTTGCGACATTTATCTCTATGGTATTTGTTTGCCCTTGGTCTTTTATCACCTTGGTAAATTAAAGAATGACTGACCTCATGGAGATCCTATCACATTCAAACATCTAATAAACTTGTTGTGAAGAAATTTTAGACATATTTGTTGACACTAACCATTGTCGTCATCATAATCACTTCCACCTCCTTCCACCAAGCCATCGGTGGTTCTTAACCCCTTGTCAAACAAGAGAGTTGAAATAAGTTTTCAGAAAGTAAAAGAATCAAAACCAATCAAAACTCAAAAGCTAAAAGCTACAAAGCAAAAGCAAATTAATATATAACTCTCTCTTGGGGTATTTCCAATATCTCTATCGGGGCTATGGATGCCTAACTGGCAGTAGAGAAATGTTGTGATTAGAATCAAATACATCTCCATCGGGGCTATGGACGTTTGGCTGACAGTGGAGCAATGTACGACTATCCTTTCACCATCCATTCACAAAATCGTCTTTCATAATAAATCATTCCTACACATTAGCTAGGGTGTCGTCATCTTGTTGTCTTTTAAATCTTCCCTTCAAGAGGTAATAAATTCCACTTGCACACACCGGATCTCTATGAGTAAATAGGATTAGTATGTTACCAAGTGTCTTTTTTGGACCTTGTTCAGACTCTTACTCTAGTTCATATCTCGTCTCATGATTTATGCCTTTGGCTAATCACTTCTTCATCGTGAGGCTTCTAAGCTACATTCATATCATTTACATCGTTCTTCTACTTCGTTCAGAACATCCATGTGTATAAGACTACTTGTTTTCCATGTTTGTGGAAATATTTGTCCCCTTCCACAAAAATAATCTTCTCATTCATTTCTATCATGTACTTATAGGTCAACTTACGCTGGGGGCATCCTTGCTTCTTCCCAGCATTTCATTGGTTTATGTTCATCATCATGTTGAACTTATCCATAATGGCCTTGGGTCCCGCTTCTACCTATAAAGAGTTTACCTTTGAATACTCCCACCTTATCGTTGGGACATTTTTGCATCTTCACCTTTCTGGGACGCACGTGGCCTTATGCCCTTGTACATCTCATCTATCGCTAGGGGCATCCACGCTTCCTTATATTCCTATACATAGTTTCATAACACTTTCAAAATCAACCAAAACATTTAAATATGTTTCAGAAAACTTCTAAAAATTGAAAATCATCCTACAAAACGTCACTATTTGGTTCTCACTTGTTCATGTGTGCGACTTGCGGATCATCTTGATCTACCTCCATCAACAAAAGCTAAGCTGCTTACTTCATCTGTACTCTGGGGCACAATGAGTTGCCTGGTACTGTTTCATAGTGCACATTACTTTTCCATTAGACCTAAGTGTCCTCCGTTATTCCCCTTGCATGTATCCTTGCTTGGGGCACCATCATCAACCCTTGTCGTTAATTTGCACAGGTCGTAACTAAAACTCGATAATAAAAACATTATATTATGTTTCTCATGGAGTTTGGCATCTTTTACTTTCTTGTATTGTATTACATTTTGTATGTTGCATGGAGTTAGGCATCTTTCACTTTCTCGTATTGCATTGCATTTTGTTTGTTACATAGAGTTGGTGTTTTCAGCAATGGACAATCGTTTGTAGTATGGCTTTTCATGTCGTTCTACCTTTGTCGTATGCTTATATTTTTCATAAGGACCGATGACGTAGCTCTTATGGCAATATGATGACACCAAAATTATTCTAATACACAGCGGCTAGAGGCTAAGCTCTTCTCTCCTCCATATTCATTGTACATTGCTTTCCTCTCACCCCTATCCTTCCATCTTACCGAGGCATCTTGCTTATTCCCATTTTTCTATCTATCTCTCACCTTTTTCGATCGTCGATCGTCTTTTTTCATCACCCCATTGACACTCGAGGGGGCATCTCTCACTTCTACTAATTTTTCTTCTACCTCTTCAAAATTCCACATGTCTACTATCTTTGAAGTGGCGTCACTTACGCCACCCCAAAGAGGGGCGAATGTAGACACCCATTATTACGCCTAAGAAATTTAAATACTTAAATTGCGTTAATTATCATCTTTCTCGCAAATCGACGACATGTCATCAAAAACACTCATTTTCCCTCATATCATCATTAATTAATTACAGTAAGCTAATTAATTAAGTTACCTATCTAACAAATACCCTAATTAACGACCTTCCGTTAATAAATCACCCCTTCTACCTAGACTAATTAATTATTATTAATTAATTAGTTTTCCCTTCCATTTAACCAATAAATCAATATTTAATTGATTTAATCTCCTTATAATAGCCTAAATCGCATTAATATTCTTCTAATTGACTGCTATAAGCTTACACCTACCTATTAATTAATCACCTTTAATTAATTAAAATACCCCCAACTCCCATGACTTGTTAAACATGTATTAAACCCTTCTAAAGTAAGGTTACCTTTAATAAAGCAACCTTATCCATTCCTAATCATGTTTTACCTTTATCCCACATTCATGATAATGTCTTGAATCCTTTATCCTTTGGGCTATATAAAGAGCCCTCCACCTACCTTTTTACTTACACCTAAACTTTCTAAGAGAGTAAATGCAAAGCATATAGCAAAAGATCCTAAGAGCTTGCACCTTGCCCTTTTGAGAGTTCATCATCTTGAAGAGTTAAGCCTCTTTCTTAAGTTCTTAGGTCAAATGGGAGGTGTCAAAGGGGTCTTGTAACCAAACTTTGATAGGCCCTCATTCCTAGGCTACTTGGCATACTAAGGACAACTATTTTGATAGCCATGGAGCTTACTTAGGTCCATTCATTTATTTGTTAAAGAATAGAGGAGTTTAGACATTTAACATTGTTAGTTTCAAAGTTTGTATTGATGAATGCTAGCATCTAACCCTAGTTTAATTCTTATCATGATGGTGTTTATGCTTTGTTTTAGCTAAATTGTAGAACTATTTTAGGTGGTAGTTATTGCTTCATTTGATTTAGTATTAAGCAAAGTATACATGCACACAACAAAGCTTGGAGAAGATGTTTGTTTTGTTCCTTTAACATTCTCTTCTTCTCCTTTGCTTCTTGCAGTTTCTTACAAAGGGCATCCATGACTGATAAGGCCTCTCCTTGCAGGCTCTCTAATGATGTTCCCATTGTGACCTGGGTCACTGTAAAATCTGTAGGAGACAGATCTTCTTTCTTCTTTATAGTATTCGGGTAGGCTATCTCCATAACCCTTTCGCCTGAAGCACTTTTTGAGAAGCGAGCTATCACTTTTTGCGAAGACGGAGGAGAAGACACAACCAAAGGAGAGGTTGTTTGAGCGACATGAGGAGGGGAAGGAGTGAGAGAGGGAACGGTTGGTACCTCGCCAGTTATAGTTGTGACAACATCCTAAGTGGATGTGTCCATTGGAGCACTTACCGCTTCTTCTTTTCCTGGGGACACAAAGTCCACAACTTTCTCTTTTGTGGTAGTAGGAGGGCTTTCAGGATCTTTCTCTTGAGCAGTGCTTGCCTCTCCCAATTTATCTTTCCCTTTTCCTTTAGGAAAGTGTTCTGGCCTGGTGGGTGCATTGCCCAGGGGAGAAGTGGTAAAATCTACCCCAAGATAGATGATACCATTTTTCTTACACCAATGCTCAGTGTGTTGCAGAGTAGGTTGAACCCTTTCTTGGATGGTTTGGGGCACTTTGTTCCTGTCAATATCTGCAAATGGCCAATCATCCCCATCCGTGTCTAGGTAAACTTGATCAATTTCCTTGATCAATTTCTAGAAAATCCTTTGGGATGATGGCCACACCATATTGAATGATCTCTGCTAGGGCTAGCCGAGAGTGATCCTTTCGTCTGAGTTCGACTTCATGATTTAAGTCGATGTAGATATCCTTGATCTGAGGAATGTGGATAGGATCGATCTTTGCCCTTGGAAAACAACCACAAGGATCGAAGGTTGGCCTTGTCTTGAAATTATGCTTCAAATTGAGCAATTCAAGATCTGCATACATCTCCTAATCTTTACTTTGTGAGGGGCATGTGTACCTACCTACTGTGAGGGGGAATGGTGTTCCTCCCTTCTTCCTCTTCATACACTTCTCATGTAAGGTGATAAGCTGCCTTGACAACTCTAGAAGGATTAGTTTGGGTCTCGCACATCTCGGAAATCTTGTGGGTTCTCCCAACAAGCTGGCAGCTCTGCGATAGGTAAAGGTGGGGAATTGCGTAAACAACGCTCCCCACTTCATTGTGGTGATGATCACGCTTTTGCTTGTCTGACCATGAGTCATGTTGGGCCTCAAGAGGGCCTGTACAAGAAGACATCATTGATCTTGCTAAATTGAGCTATGTTGTTCTCGAGCCTCAACTCTGGATAATATTCGTATATTTTGACCTGGGGCCATACCCCATATTGATTCAACCCTGGGTAGTCTCTCTCTGAGGCAACTGCATATACCATATAGGATTTCATATAGAACCTCCCAGTTGTTGAAAGTTGTTGAAGTTGTTCCGAGATCATATCACTGATAATCTCGCCCTAGCCAAAATGCTGATCGGGCACATTCTTATTCATTGTTTCCAAATATCTGAGCATCCACTTGTGAAAGTAATGAACATCAGGGAGCCCATGTACTCTACATTAGGAAGGTGATTGTGTCACTCAGCTCTTCTGAAAAAATCACTGCGATGAATGACTTGGGGCCACCTGCTCGCCACCTTTTTATTCTTGAGGTATACCTCGTTCATCATCTGCATGCACTTGTCCTCATTATCGGTCCAAGTCTTCATGCAGTCTTCTTGACTTACTGCCACAAAATGTCTGTGGTGGGGGATGCCCAAGATAATTTCAAAGTGTCGGGTTGTGAGGTTAATTATCACTTTGTCCTCCTCATTTTCAATACATCTTGTGTCCTTGTTGTAACAACGGCCCACCAACATGATGAATTCATTATTAATCGCGCTCACTGGGAGCCCTGCAACAAAGTGCAGACCATTTCAAACCAATTTATCCATCCACGGGCTGCCTGTGACCTTCTTGGTTCTGGCCCAAAAGTCGTTCATGTCAATGTGGCCAAGCTCTGAGTCTCTGATATCGAGATCGCACTCCGCAAGTGAGTCAGACATCCTGACATTTTGGTATTTGTATTTCATCTCTTGCTCCGTTAACTTGGCTTTGCCTTTGGACTTGGTTGGCTTCTTACTCGATGAAGACATAAGTGCACTCGAGGATTGTTGTTGCTCTGCAAGAAGAATCAGAGAGTTCCAACGTAGAAGGGCCATGTTAGCTGTCAAGTTGTCCATAAAAGCTTTGCAGAATGAAAAATTATCAACTTATGAGCCTATGGGCACAAGGTGTAACTTTACTGTAGGCTACAGGGGTTTCAAAAAGCAAGGCACACTTTTAGGGAGTGTTGCATGGGAGAAATCAACGCCAAAAGGGGCACGGGGCATGGAAAGGATACACACAACATTCAGATGTTGATGTCACAGACGTTGCGCCATCGCATAGGAAGTGCTTTAACTGGGTGCAGATTTGTTTGGCGTAGCAGGGTCTTAGGGTGCGCCATTGGCGTAGATGTGGCAGATGTTGCATGAGGGTGAGGTGCACCAAGCGCATCTGCAGAAGGTGTAACACAAAGGTCAAATGCTGCCAAAGGGTTTAGTTTGTGCGGCGCAGAAAGGGTTTGCACAACATGCAGTGTTGTTGTAGTTGCCTTGGCGCCAGCGCTTGTGCTTTGGGAATTTTGCAATGTTTTATAAGGCGCGGGAAAGACTTATGCTTGCATGCAGGGACAATGTACCTATGGCACGACTGTGTTTGATGTAACATGAATGAAGATCACGCCGAAGAAAAACAATGGGTTGTTTACTCTATTTTATGATTTTCACTCTTTTGGCATAGACTTTGATATCCAGGAGGGAAAACCTAGCAAGGCAGGGAGTAAGGGAAAAATGGGTTTTGGCCCATTTTATGGTAGAGCCTTCCAGGTTTGCAGATCTGGAAAGAGGTGAAGGGGTTTTGCAGTTGAGTACTTGGATATGCAAATGGTGTTATCCATTTCTTCTAGATTCATTTCCTTTATCACATAACCCTATTCTCCTAACTTTGACATAAAAACCACAAAGACCACAAAAACAATAACGAGGATGGCAGGAACCACTTACCCGGTATAAATAACGATGAAGGGATGAGGTGGGGTCCACGAACATGATGAATCGCACGCGCGGGCTAACAGGATAATGACAGGCGTAGAGGTGTTATGTTTCTGGAGCCTATTTTCAAGTTAGAGTGTGGTACACCTTCTATGTGTCACACTCGGGTATTTTTTCATGGGTGGTTTATTAACCCATGGGTAATGGGTAACTGTTATGGGTTGTTTTTGGGCCTATGATTTTTCGGTACCCATTGTTTTGATACCCATGGTTTTTGCCCATGGTTTTGTATAGAACTGTTTAAGCAATTGTCTATTTATATGGTCTTATGCATATGATATATATACAAGGAAATGCATTGCATATGTGCTTTGAATTCGGGTGTGAATTTTGTAGAGTTTGTTGAGCATAGCTCCAAACGGATCTGCGTATTGTATTGAGAGAGTGGAGGCTTGTAATAAAATTTGAGCAAGTGATTCTTGGTGGACGTAACCCAAATTGGGTGAACCACGTTAAATACTATCTTTCTGTGTTGTGTTATTTATTCTGCACTTTTATTTGAGATCTATAATATTTTCTGCATATTAGTTTTTACTATTGCGATTTTGTAAGGGATTATTCCACATATTTTATCTCGTATTTTCTATCAATTGGCATCAGAGCTTGGTTTTGGTTTGCTGAAGTGTTGAATCGTAGGGAAAATTTTATCTTGAGTGGGAGCTATGGCAGATGATGGAAGATCCAGGGTTGATAAATTCAATTGGTAGAATTTCAGTCTTTAGAAGATGCAGATGGAAGATTATCTTTATCAAAAGGATCTTTATACTCTGTTGTCTGAGAAGGTGAACAAACCCTTGAGTATGATAGATGCGGAATGGGATTTGTTGGATCGGAAGGCACTTAGAATGATTCGGCTGTGTCTTGCATCTTCGATATTATTTAATGTTTCAAAGGAAAAGACTACAAAAGATCTAATGGATGCATTAGAGAAGTTGTATGAAAAACCCTCTGCCTCTAACAAGATATCTTTAATGAAAAAGTTGTTTAATATGAAGATCTCTGACAATAGTTCAATAGCAGATCATTTAAATGATTTCAATACGGTTGTGAATATGCTAGCTTCGGTTACAGAAGAAGTTAGGGATTTATTAATTCTGTGCTCTTTACCTGAAAGTTAGAATAGCCCTGGTAATGGCGGTAAGCAACTCGGTTCCATCTAACTCGAAGTTGAAGTTTGAGGATGTTGTAGGGGTGATTCTAAGTGAGGAAATGCGAAGAAAAAGTTCCAGGGAATCTTTACTTTATGGAATGTTTTGACAATGGAAAATAGAGGGAGACAAAAGAATAGAGGAAACTGTGGAAAATCAAAAGATCGGGCAAGGTCAAAATCCAAGAGCAAGATTGTATGTTGGAACTGTGGAAAGTCTGGGCATGCAAAGAAGGATTGTTGGGAGCTTCGAGACAAGAAGAAACAACAAGAAGAAAACAAGGAGGCAAATGTGGCATCGGATAATGTATGTCAAGATGCTTTGATTCTTTCTTTGCATAATATTACTGAATCTTGGGTTTTAGATTCAGGGGCTTCTTTTCATGCTACTCCACATAGGCATTATTTTGTTGATTATGTTCAAGGGGATTTTGGGCATGTTTTTCTTGGTGATGATGAGCCTTGCAGTATAGTTAGAAAAGGTTATGTTCAGGTTAAGATGCAGAATGAGAATACATGGCTATTGAAGGATGTCAGACATGTGCCTACATTAAGGAGAAATTTGATATCGGTGGGGCAATTGGGAAGTGATGGTTGTACTGTGATAGTTACAGCTGACTCTTAGAAAGTTACCAATGGTGCTATTGTGGTGGCAAGAGGTAAGAAGGTTGGAACCTTGTATTTATCCACTGATAGTACTAATGATTGTAATCTTGTGGCTTCAGATGCAGATACAACATTATGGCACTATAGGCTAAGTCATATGAACCATAAGGGCATAGACATCATAAAGAAGAATTTACCTAGATATACAGAAACAAGTTTGGATTTTTGTGAGAACTGCATTTATGAGAAACATAAGCGAGTAAGGTTTCTCAAGGTTGGACCTACGAACAAAGAGAGTAAGTTAGAGCCGGTACATTCTGATGTGTGGGGGCCAGCTCAGGTATCATCTATTGGGGGTTCAAGTTATTATGTTTCTTTTATTGATGATGCAATAAGGAAAGTTTGGGTTTACTGTATTAGATTCAAATATGATGTATTTGATACTTTTGTTAAATGGAAAGACTTGGTAGAGAATGAAACAAGTCTTAAGTTAAAATGTCTCAGGTTAGATAATGGAGGGGAGTATTACATCAATGAATTTGATTATTATTGTTCTAAGAATGGAATTCGCAAGTAAAAGACGGTTCTAGAAACCTCGCAGCAGAATGGGGTGTCAGAAAGGATGAACAAAACAATAATGGAACATGCTAAGAGCATGATGATACATGCATGACTGCCTCTTTATTTTTGGGAAAAAGCAATGAGCACAACTATGTACTTAATAAACAAAGGACCCTCAAGTGCCTTGTATGGAGGCATACCTGAGGAGGCTTGTTACGGTAATAAAGTCGATTACTCATTTCTTAGAGTCTTTGGATGTGAGGTGTTTGTTTATATTAATAAGGATGATAGGACCAAGCTAGAGGTTAAATAAGAAAAATACACTTTTATTGGTTATGGTGGTGATGACTTTGGATTTAAATGTTGGAGTATTAAGGACAAGAAAATCATTCCGTCTAGGGATGTGGTATTTAATTAGAAAGTCATGTATAAGCAATAGTTGCAAGAAAACAGGAAAGAATCCAAGAAAGAATATGCAGTGGTAGAGGATCTTTCGGATGGGACAGTGACCCATGAATCAGTTCAGGAACCCCAAACTCCTACAGTGAGGAGGTCTTCTAGGGTAAGAAAAGAACTTGAACATTTTTCTCCTTCTCTTTATTATTTATTACTCACTGATAGTGGAGAGCTAGAGAGCTTTGATGAAGCAATGCAGGTAGATGCCAGTAAGAAGTGGGAGCAAGGCATGGATGAGGAGCATAAGTCTCTCATGGAGAACCAGACTTGGGATTTGGTGAAGCTACCGGAAGGAAAAAGAGCATTGCAGATCAAGTGGGTGTACAGAGTTAAAGACGAAGGAGGAAAGAAAATATATAAGGCCTGGTTGGTGGTCAAGAGGTTTGCACAGAAATAAGGTATAGATTTTGATGAGATCTTTTCTCCTGTAGTAAAAATGACTTCTATTAGAACTGTTCTTGGAATAGCGGCAGTAGAAGACTTGCACTTAGAACAGTTAGATGTAAAGACTGCATTTCTCCATGGTGATTTGGAGGAGCTATATATGCAGCAACCAAAAGGATATGAAGTTAAAGGTAAAGAGGAGATGGTGTGCTTTGGCGTACCTTTGGGAAGCGCAACATTTGGAGTGTTGACACTCCAGGAAGTGTGCCAAAGGCAAAGATGGGCGCAGTTTTGCAAGATGTTGTAACAATGGTTCTTGTGCCCAACCCAAAAAGGTTGAAAATGACCAAGTTCTTAAAAGTTGATTTTCTGGAAGGGAGTTCTAGGCCATTCAGAACATTAATAGACCTTATTAGGGGACCGAAACGGAATTTGGGTATCGTTACCTGCAAAATTACCCTTGTCAATTTTACAGGATAACGAGGATCATCAAAGTATCAAATCCTATTATGACGTTGTCACTCATACTAAATGATGGAACACACTATTTTTACTAGATATAGTAATTATAGTGTATAAAACTACAATGCACCATTCTTATGTGCCTACAGGATCTAAATTTATTCCCTCCTACTATGAGTACAACAATTTAACAACATATTACATTGTTGCCCCTGATAACGATGATTTGACTCATTACTAGGCTACATAAGATACATGGTGTACTATATAAAACTATAATTTAAGATCTTAGTGTGCCTACAAGATCTATATCAAAGTAGGTGGTTTCTCAACGTAATACGTTGTTTCTTTGATGACCTACATTTTTACAGTTTGTTTTGCACTGAATAATCTATTCAAAGTTGTTTCATACAACTAAATTGGAATATTTACCAATTCATTCTCTCACACTTTAATTTCAGCACTATGACAATGTATTACGTTGTCACCCAAACTAAATGATGGACCACGTTATTTTTACAAGCTATAATCATTATAGTTGGTGTACCTCTTAGCTTAGTAAATCCTCCTCAAGGAGCATGTCATGTTCTCCTATTCATGTTCTTGTTCTTCTCTATAATCTTGCCCTCAATCTTTCTTTGTATGCATACACCTATCTTTTTGAACAATCAGCATTGAATTCTGACTTCCAAGCATATAACCAATGATAAGTACTTTGAGTAAGGTTCTTGACTACCCTCAATGTCCACATTTACCTTTTAATTCCTAGCTAGTAGTCCATTTATCCAACCTCAACACTCCATTTCTTCTTGAGTTCTAAAAAAAACACTCTCTCTTTGTCTCCATGCAAACTATCTTAACTCGACAACACTCTTTTATGAACCTTAAAATATCCTTGAATGCATATATAAAACTTCATCTTTGTTCTCCTTTACGGAGATAATCCTTTATGAGACTGTTATGCACCCGATTTATCATCAAACAAGGTCTTCTAAATCCATTCCCTCCTACTATGAGTACAGCAATTTAACAACATATTACATTATTACCCTAATAACGATGAATAACGATGATAACGATGACTCATTACTAGGCTACATTAGATACATGGTGTACTATATAAAACTATAATTTAAGATCTTAGTGTGCTTATAGGATCTATATCAAAGTAGGTGGTTTCTCAACATAATACGTTGTTTCTTTGACGACCTACATTTTTAAAGTTTGTTTTGCACTGAATAATCTATTCAAAGTTGTTTCATTCTATTAAATTGGAATATTTTCCAATTCATTCTCGCACACTTTAATTTTGACACCATGACAACGTACTACGTTGTCACTCAAACTAAATGATGGAACACGTTGTTTTTACAAGCTATATTCATTATATATTATGAATTATTCTTTCAATCAAGTTGATGATAATGAATTTTTTCTAGCCTATGTTGTTTAGAGTGGTGGCATGTTTGAGACCTAAAATTATTTCCATACTTTCATATTGATGCTAGTGATGATTTGTGATACCCTTGAGAGATATTTTTGGTTTGATTCTCTTCTATAAGGAAGCAACTGATTTTAAACATTTCTCAACCTTTAATAACTTAGAAAAGATACTCTATTATCTAATCTGATGATTTGGTTCTTCGCAACCTTTGGCTATTAAGTTATATTCACCAACTTCTTTGTGCATCTATAGTTTTGGATTTCATGAGAAAAAGGATAGATCATGATCTACATACTTCATGTTTCTTTTTCAGATTTCCTATTGTTTCATTCATACTTTTTCCTATTGAAAACATGAGTGGAAATCATTGAGGGAAGTGCAAGATGCCTTAATTTTTGAAGAGGAGTTTTTGGGTTTGTATGTTTCTAGCTTCTAACCTTTTAGGTTGTTTGTTGAAAAGAAAGAGGCAATGAGATATCATGTGAGGGAGAAGGATTGGTTTTACAATAAACAATATTCAAATAATTCTAGTTTTTTTTAGTGATATGAGAGTGAAATTAATATGGCTAGCTCAATTTTATGAGATTCTTGATGTCGTTTTTACTTTTTTTGTTGACCTGAATTTTTTTAATAATGATCGGCAATTTCTTGAACATATTGAACATTTTTGAATGTAGGTCTTATCATTTTAGCGTCATCTATAATATAAATATCAAATGGTTAGTGTTATTTTCTAATTGTATAGTGTGTTATCTTGAGCATTTTTTTTCCAAATTTTCATAATTTGTAGTGTTATTAACATAAATTTATAATCAGAGAGACTCAAATTGGAAGCACTTGTTAGAAATTCCTATCCAATGTCCTTCGGAAGGACTGTTCTCTGCATCAGATGTATTTTGCAGCAAAGTTAAAGATAACCATGGAGTGGAAGGGGATTTTTTTGCATGGGTAAAAGATGGACGAGTAGATGATTTTATTAAAGGGGAAGTCAGTGGACATCATTTCCAAAAAGTTATTACAAATGTTGGATTCATTCATCACCCATAAGGGAAAGTACACACCGGGTTTGAATTGATAGCACCATCAGTTATATAATGTACAATGTCGAAATGTTAGGTGATGTTTTTAATGCAGTTTTAAAATTGTTGTTTATTTTATTATGACTCACTTTTAGTGACATTTTGTAGTTATTGGTGTAGCTATGGGCTTGAATAATTTAAAGAAGAGGATAATTTTCCATATGATAAGTCCAAGGTTCCAACTAGAGGGACGGGGAGTAGACCTAGACATAAACATATAAAACGTGGTTGCCAATACAATTTTAATGTGTGCATTCTTATGAAAAGAAGTGAATATGCACTTATCACATATCCTCAGATGGATCATGTGGATAACAAAAATCATATATGCCATGGCCAAAAAAATCACAAATTTGAAGGGACACAAGCTTATTATGCACCACATATTAGTAAGGAATTGCAAGAAT
Source organism: Taxus chinensis (assembly GCA_019776745.2). Lineage (NCBI taxonomy): Eukaryota > Viridiplantae > Streptophyta > Pinopsida > Cupressales > Taxaceae > Taxus > Taxus chinensis. The sequence goes on along the minus strand of CM034147.1, from coordinate 744,676,799 downwards.
GGGTAGAAAAGTTATTGTTATTAGGAATGCTAGCTAATATTGTGTTGCAAAAGCTCCGTGAATGGTTCATGAGAAGCTAACCTTGTTTGATGGGCAAACAAAAACATGATGATTTCTTGTCTTCACATGATGTTCAAAATATTGATACAAAAATAAAACTAGCAAAGTACATGTATGATAGAAATGATGCCCAAAGTGTGAGAGTATGGCAAGATCAAAATCCAAATATATGTTTTGAATACCAAGAGTATGAAGGAAATGTTGAGGAAGATGGTCACGTGTTTTTTATCATGGGCATTCAAATGCCACAACAACTTGAGTGGATGTTAAAATATGGCCATAACAACATACTTGCAATGGACACCACTTTTGGGACCAATGGAATGAAGGTATTCTCTTTTACATAATCTTATCAATAAAAAAATTCTGTAAAAAATATGTTACATTTTCTTACCAATAATCTACTAATTCACATTGTTATTGCATTGTCAACTCTCCATAGTTCAAACTCTATACCATCCTTGCATTCGATTCCAAACACATGGGCCTACCAAATGCATGGGTCATAATGTCAAGAGCTACAACTAGTGACTTAACCCAATGGATGAAAAAGCTGGTGAATAGAGCACATGCTCATATGCTTGAGTGGAAACTAAATGCTTTCATGGTAGATGATGCTACAGCTGAAATCAATGCTATTAGGTTGTAAATTACTCTTTGTGTATATTTTTAGAATATATAAATTTAAATTATAGATATTAAGTTTTCTATCAAATTTTTAAAATTCTAATAAAATTCATTTTCAAATACAGAGAATTTTTTGGGTGTGAAGTATACTTATGCAGTTGGCATGTAAGGAGGGCATGGTTGAAGAATCTTATCGCTAAGGTTAATGAAGATTAAAAAAGACGTGTAATGTTTAATAGGTTGGGGGAAATAATGCACCATTCAAATAATGAGGAGAGTTCTATTCAAATAATGAGATAAAATTTATTAAATTTTGGCAAGAACACTAGCTTCTAAGAATTGTAATGTGGGTGAGACATCTATGGACTTTAAAGCATGTTGGGCAAGAAACAAATGCTGCAATAGAGGCATATCACTCTATAATTAAGAGTAAGTAGTTATCCTCCATTTAAAAAGCATCTCATCGCAGGGTTGACTAGCTGATACATCAATTAATCGCATTTTTTTTTATATATTATTGGTGGAGTCAATGTTGTAAGGAAAGTGGGTTCTACCATAACTTCAAAGTGGAGAAACTAAAAAATAACCAATGGCTACATGCACAATCCATTCTTGATTATTATGTCACCTTGCATACCTCTGACCCACGGTTAGCATGGGTTCATAGCCAGATGGATGATACTTGTCACTATGAAGTATGGTATCAAACCCCACATTTGGCAATTTGTGAATGTGGAGTGTCAAAGAATGGGTACTTATGTAAGCACAGTAATTAAAGTGAATATGATGAAAAATAATTCAATGTGAGAAAACTTTAATGTTCAGGTATTATGGGAAAAATGTTTTTCAAGATTTTCCAACATAGTAATTTATTGTATATAAATTCTATTAATTTTGGTTTTTATTCAAATCTATGATTTATTATACTAATTTGTAATGTTCTCTAGGGTTTATTTTGTGCACCAAATGTTGCATGTGGAGATGAACATGGGGTTGACAATCCTTTTGGTCAAGCATGGAATCCTCCAAACACATGTGAAGATTCTATGCATGTTTTGCAACAAGATAAACATGTTATAAATGAAGAAAATGAACACTTGAGCCCACAAGTGAGAAGGATCAAAAAATAGTAGATAACAGTCTTGTTGGTCATGTAAACAAGTCATTTCTTACTTTATTAGAGAATACACTTATGGAAACACCAAACTGATTGAGGGGAAGCCAAATATCTTGTATATTAGGAGTGCAACATTCTGAGGCACAACCATTTAGACCTGTAGATGATGGATTCAACAATACACTTCATCGAGAGAGATTTTATAGAGAATATGTTGAATTGAAGGCGCACCATGTCTAACAAATAGGAAAGATAGTTTTCCTATTGTAAAAAATATTCATCTATCACATCGACTAACATGGGAGGATGAATTAAAAAGAGCTGCAAAACGAGATAGGGAAAGGGGGCTTGTTGAAGAACGTGAAGATGAGACCAACATAAATGGAATTTAAGGGTAATTTTATGGAACAGCTATTGTTATATAGTCTTTGTATATGTTGCCCATTTTTATAGTCCATAGTCCATAGTCCATAGGTCATATTCCTTTTGGTCTTTTTTCAACCATAGTGTGCAATGTCTATATACTTGTGTTTGATATGTAAATATATGAGTGCATTTTGAAAATATATATATCCTTGAATAATAGACTTCTATCTTGTAATAATTCTTCCCTTGTATTAATATCAAGATTTTATCCTTTTCAAAAAAAAGATTACAAATATTATATTTTGTTTTTATTATAGAAATTAAATTTTAATGTCATTGTAAACATTATATTCAATTTTTGTTGCAGAAATTATATTCATTCCCTCCTACTTTGATTGTAGTAGTTCAACAATATATTATGTTGTTACCCTTGAGAAATGATGAACAAACACGTTATTAGATTACAAGATATGCTCATTATAATATTTAAAACTGTGATACCATCTTTTTATACTTCTACATGATCCATACCAAAGTAGGTTATTTCTCAACGTAATACGTTGTTGCCTCAACAAAATGTATATTTAATGTTTATTTTGCATTTTATAATGTTATGTATCTATTCAAGGTTGTTTCATTCAATTTCTTTAGAATAATTTCCCACTCATGCCCTTCTACTTTAATTAAAATAGTTCAACAATGTATTGTGTTGTCATCTATAATAAATGATGCAAGTTTCAATCTTTTTACAAATTTGCCACTTTTTAACAAAGGATATCCATTTATCTCTTTATCAGAGTTACCATAATCTTGTCTATTCATTTTTTTAACAAATCCATACGTGAAGCGTGAAGCATGTTTATGATATATACACCTTCAGAAAATTTAAAGGTCCAGATTTGTGAAATTGGCTACAATGTTTACATGGTATTAATGGTCTTCTTGAGATACCTTCAAAAATCCAAATTCATTCATTCACTCATTCATCCACTAGTGGAGAGAAAATACTATAATATTTTTTAGTTCTATTTTACACTTGACCATGCATCTCATTATCTAGTCAATCATCTTCTTACACAATTGTAAACATCTATTCTATTATAGAGCATGGTCAGTAATACATCTCCGCTATTTCAGGATCTAAACCCTCGATTCATAAGATTGAATTGATAACAAAGTTTTTGTTGCAAATAATGTTTACTATTTATCATGTTAGCTTCCTTCTAAAACATGTTACAACCAATTCACCAAGATAATTATCCAACAAATTAATTTCTAGCTTCACACTAGCTTTCAGCTCTATAATTTGAGGCATTTTTCCAGCCAAATGAGGGATAGTTGAAAAGACTATAAAATCGTTCATATTTTAAATTGCACTATGGATTATGAAAAATAAGCCTATTCCTGCTTCAAGAGCTTCTTTCTCCGGCGGTCTTTAAAAAATTACGTTCATCATAACTGGTTATGATATGACCCGAGTATGGCTTTGTGTCTCACCCAGACTGTCAAGTTAGGGCTCAATTTGACTATTTAAGTATTACCTATCTCTTACCACTCATTCCCGTATCACATTATTATGACTTTTTCAGAGTTATCACCACCAGCAGACATTATGGTGAGCTCCCCTAAATGTCATTTACATACATAAATGTCATTTGGAATTTCATTCACAAGTAAGGGTAAGTGTTTAACCATGCCGATTTAACACATAAAACTCTTAAGCTTGTGTTCTACGTATGGCATAGATGGGGCTAGATATATATTCGATGTTTGAATTTACCTACAACTATGCTAAAACACCGTTATCGGTACATGATTTCAGTCCTTTTCAATCAAATTGAATGCTCTCTTTGAGATTTTAATTTATTTTTCTTTTAATTTTAACAACTAGGTTGAAGATGAGGACCCTCTGTCTCAACAAATTAGACCAGATTTAGTGGATGAATATATGAAAGAGATTAAGAATTTTAATTTATTTTATGAAATAGATTTAGAATTTGTCTCACTTATATGACGTCTATTAGTGTATTAAGATTATATATAAAATGTTTCTATTATATATATATATATATATATATATTTATATATATATATAATTTTCATAGACAAAAAATAAAATTGTTACTATGGAAATTTATGGACAAATATTTGTTACATAACAGTTTTGTGACGAAAATGACCACATAATAATTTTGAAAAAAATACGTATAAACTTGGATGTTATATTAATGAAAATAGCCAAACTCCTTACATTTTACAAGTCATTTCAAAAGTAGGAGCCAAAAGAGGATTTTGGCATAAAACTGGCACTACATATGCATCTTACATTATTTTCTCATTCAAGGAGAAAAACCATAACATTAAACTTAATTTTTGCTTTGACATAACTGAGTATCTTGGAAAGTATTTTACAAATAATGATACAATTGATTGTAATATCAAAACTTCAACAAATTAAAGTTGAGAGCTCTTCAAATTTCTTCGTTGCTTGTTAACAGCAATGGATTTTCGTGCTTCGATCCATCCTTGAATTTTTATTTTATTTCCTTTAATATCATCATGTGTAAGGTGTGTGTGAACTGATGCAACACTCTTGATACCCTTTAATCTCTTTCCCTGATATATTTACAAACAATGGGCATATCCGTACATAAAACTATGCAAATGTAAATGATAAAATAAGTTTATAAAAATTATAAATAAGATATTGTGTGGTCACCTGTTGTTGGGAAGAATGGATCCTTTCTGAAAGTTGCATCTCAGTATCACCTTCACTATTAAGTTGCTACAAAAATGAAAGATTATTGATGCAAATTATTCCCTACATTAACTCGAAGAAAAAAACAAAAAATATCTAAATGTTTTTTATATTTGAATCCTAGAAGAAATTAAGAATGTAAATCTTAGTTTACGTTACTTACCAAATCAGATGAAGCATGAACCATATTATGTATGCAGGATTGCATGGAATCAAGAATATTGGATAAGATTTTTACGTTTCTTACCACAATGTTATTTGGTTGTTCCTCTTCATTCTACAAACAATCAATTCATATAAATAGTATATAATACAATTAAAGAACATGAATGTTAAAAAGAAATAAAATTATAAGTAAAATGATATTGGGGTAAGGGAAGCTCCTGTAACAGCTGCAACGGTCAAGTAAGGGAAGCCAAGTTGGTATGCAAATTACATAGTTTCATCTTGAATAATACGTTTTCATCATCTAAAAATATTATAGGGAAAATGCAAACCAGTTTTGAAAGATAAATACATAGAGGAATACTGCATAAGAATGAAATGGAAGGAAATGTATAGGGAAGTAGGAATAAATTTAAACATTAGACTAGAAAGGAAAATCCTATAGTTTTCTTCTTTTCCTTATGTCACCTATGCATGGTAAAATTTGAATAAGAGCTCTCACAATTCTATTGAATATTGAAATAAATAATGCATCATTGATATAGTTAATCAATTGGAAAAAAATAATGTACATCAAAACATAGTTTTACCTCAATTGCAAAATTGTCATTTGAATATTCATTCATTCGCTGCAAACATGACATAATGGATAAGTATACTTATACTGGATATAAAATCAATCAAATGTGATAAAAACACGATAACATCAATAAAAATACAAATTAACACACCTTTGTCTCTTTTCCATCCTCTTTCTGGTTAATTTCCTTCAAGCAATCTTTAAACCAGATGCAATATGTCTTCTTCGATTCACCAATAGTATCTACTCCAATATGTGGAAAATGCAATGGAGCGTCATCTACATATGAATCTTCTATGCATATGACAATGCAATCCCTTTCTAAAGATCGTCCATGGCATTTTGTTCCTGGTTTAGTTGCATGAATTTTAGCAATGCCAACCTTTTTTACATGGTCAAGTTCTAGGAAACATAAAAACTTCTTCTCCTATTATGAATTCATAGGTAGCCATGTCCTTCACCTCATTATTTGGTTTTCCCGGTTCCACCTCAACAAATTTTGGAATATCAGTCACCTCAATCACAATGGATCGGCCATATTTTTTTCCCTTATGATCCTCTTTGTTGATTTTTTCTTTATCATGCATATAATTTCCCTCACTTTCCTTTGTTCTAAAGGAAATATGTGTTATTTGTATCGGTGGTTCATGTACCCATGCACTTGAAGTGTATGCTTCAACATTATTCTCTTCCTCATCACCCTGAAGCGGTAAAACCCAATTTTTCAAGTGCAACAACATAATCATTAATTGTAAATAAAAGATGTAGGTATAAATGCCAAATTAGCAATATGATTAAGTTAGAAGCACTTAAAATATATAGAAAACACAACTATTTATATTAGTAATTTACAACCGTACCTTGTTTTCCATTGGATTGTTGTTTACATTCTTTTTTCGTATCAGATATTCCCCATCAACACTAGTTGAATCCTATTCATGCATTCAAGTCATGAAACGTGTTAGAATCACATTTACATAAGATTTTAACATGTTAATGAATGAAAAATGACACATTATTCCAACAACGCTGCTAATGTTTTTAATGAAAGCATGTTTCCTTACATGATCAACATTAATGGATTCTTCTTGGATAATATCAAGTAAAAATGAAAATTTAATTTAAAACAACATAAAAAGTAATGTGAATAAACAAAATTAAAATAATTTTAAATTTAAATTATATTAAAAATGGTAAATACCTTGTCCTTTTGTCCATTTAGTTTAGAATTTGTACAGTCAGTTTTCATCAAATCCATTTTATATTGCAACATTGAAAGGGTTTTTTTTCCTTCTTTCCTCCACCTCTTTTCTACACTATCATACTCCTCTACAAGCTTGGAAATCAGATCTTTAGCTTGTTGGATAAGGGATGAAAAAAATTGCACCTTTTCTTCCTGACAATAATGCTCTATTACCCTAGATTTGTACATATATTTAGAATTATTCAAGTGCCAGTCAACATTTCACTTTTCAACCATTTTTTTGTACTTTTTTTTGTTTTCCTTTTATACTTCCCGGTCGCACATTTACCCAGCTTACGCCTATGTAATGGAGGGAGTCCATTGTGATCATAAATGCGGTGATAGTTGTCTTTCAAATGCCATTTTATTTCTTGCATTTCATAGTTGCAGCAAGGAAAGACCATGCATTTGAATCAATCCCTCTTTCCAATTTCTTTTATAATTTTACACTGCTGCAAATACTAATTAACATCCAATAATTAAATAGTTTATGAGTAACAATTTATGTGGAGGAAAATCCTATAACTCTTTAGTTGAAATTATTATGCAAATGTAAAAATATATGGACACTAAAATAACAACAAATTGGAAAATTCTAATAAATCTAAGACATGCTAATAGAAGTTGAATACTTGAATAAAAGTGTTTTATTCATGCAAAACAAAAATTCTAAATAACACTACTTACTGATCTTTGATGTTTGCACTCATTGGATGCTTTATGGCTCAGACTAGGCACCCAATCTTCATCTTCATCATCCTCCTTTACTTCATAATATTCATCATTCTGATCACTATTGTCATCTATGTTTAGTTTCATGTCAAATTCTTCTTCAACATGACTATCCTTATCCTTTTCCTTTTCAAAATCTTGAATTCTCTCTTGTTTGATCAACAAATGCTTTTTCTTCTTCAAATTTTTCATTGTTAATCTATGTTTATGTTATAAAAACAAACACCATGTTGTCAGAAATAAGCATTTGATAACACATAATCCACTACAAAAATTATATTTCAATAAACAACAAACAGTCACATTTCCTTACCCATTTCAGAAATGCCATTCCAGCACGCGTTGTCATTCTTTTTGTTTGTGGTTGACTTTTTCCACAACCACTATCTTCATTCATTTGATTTGATTTCTTCGAGGTTAAAAATTTAAAAATTAAAATTAGTACATAATATATGGTCATGCATAATCAAAATAAGAAATATTGATGAAAAAACATTGTTAAAAGTTTCGTCAATACCTTTTCCGTTACTTGCGATTCAATTTTTTGAATGTCGTCCAATGTTTCTATATTTATTGCACTTGGCCTATAGTTGCATAAGAATATGGTGTAGAAGAAAATAAACTTAATTGCAATAACAATATAATGAGTTCTATAATTAAAAAATCAATAACATAATGAAAAGACGAGAAATGAAGCATCCCATCCATAGATATTGAAACTACCTAAATAACCCATCTACACCATTCACTCTCTTTATGTTCCAAATCTGACCATACATAATATATATACCCAAAGTCTTATTTTTTTACCTTACAATTTTTTTTTTCTTATTCAATTTTCTTCGTGTGGGACTCCATTGTTAACCCTCTGCAAAAAAGAAGCAATCAAAAAAACATTGCGATTCTCTTGCAACAAGTGTTATATGATCCTTAATGTTATATGATCCTTAATCAAGATACTTGTTGATTAAATGTTAAATATTCGTTCTTAAGGAAGTTGAGCTATTGGGTGTCAAACTTGGAGTTTATCTCCCATTAAAAGAAATGGAATACAAAGCATGAACACCTTTTACATAAGAAAATTTTGTCCCTAACAAAATTTCAATAATGTTGCTAATGTCTAATCACGCATAATAGATTTAGGTGAAAATTGCTACTATATAAAAACCAGCATTGAAGAGAGCAATGCAAGAGATTGCTCTTAAAATAGAAATTTGAATACTCAACACACAAGAACTAAATAACAAAACCTAATTCATAAATCTGGGTCATAAATGTGGCAATGAATACAAATGACTAACATCCGAAATGTTTTTACTGATCCTTACTCTAACCTCTATTTATTCTAGTTTATGAATAAACGCATGGTTTATAACTCACAAAAAGTACCAATTTAACTTTTGCTCTAGATATTTACAAATGACAATGAATTTAAATGTTAGTTCCATAATTTTATCCAGTAATAAAAACAAATACAAGGTAGATGAGGAACTCTTAATGCATTCCAACATACATTCAATGATGTACTCTGAAGTTATATGAGTGTGAAATGTTTGTTAATGGCACAATGGGTTTGAATTGGAAGCATACAAAAAGGATTTAAAATTGACTATTCATACACAACTTTAAAATTGAGGCTTCATTTATGAGTGTGAAATGTTTGTTAATGGCACAATGGGTTTGAATTGGAAGCATACAAAAAGGATTTAAAATTGACTATTCATACACAACTTTAAAATTGAGGCTTCATTTTGATACGAAATATTTCTTGAAGAAATAAAAACTTTTTTATTAGAAGTATTTGTTATGACTAAGTTATTATATTACTTTTATCCATTAGTGGCTTAGAGAAAAGGTGTACAAGAGAAGAATTACATATATAAATAGTCTAAGGTTGTAAGAGGAAAAAAATGACATATTTAAATAATCTAAGGTTATAAGAGAAGAAAAGATGTACAAGAGAAAAATTCCATGAATGCAAAGAGCCACAAGTGAATGAGCATATGGGATATTAGCTTAACTATATACCCAATATAAAATTGTCTGAAAAAAAAAGGTTTAGAATAGTAATGTGGGGAGAAAACCCGTAGGTAATGATAAGCACTATTTTATAATATTCAACCCGACTTATGTGTATTACGAAAAGGTATACATAAGTGTTGAAATCAAACGAAGGGTAAGATACTCATACCAAAAAATAGGACTAGTTCCCATAGGTTTATATTCGAGACTAGTTCCCAATTCTACCTTCTCTTCTCCCCCTACAACAAACCTATATCTACCTTCTCTTCTCTCCCTACAACAAACCTATATCAGGTGGAAAATAAGATATATTTGGGTTCCTTGTGTGAAGTTGATGGTGGATCAAATCCCTGGCAGTTTTGGATGATTATGTTAAAGAATGGAAACTTTGACATTAAATCAGCTTTATGCCCAAATAATGGTAAAAAAGAGGATCCAATCAGAACAAATGGAACTTTCGAGACTGGTAGATAGGTGATTCGTAATGTCAAAGAATAGGAAGAGGGTATGTTTTTTCTCTACCATATGTACATTAGAAATATAGAAGCATTTCATGCTTGAATTCCCAACTTACAAGGACATTTGAGTCAAGTATATGCAAACACTAAAAGTTGAAAGACCCTATCTTACCAACATGTTTCAACATTATCCAACAGTCAACTTTTAAAGTGAGTACATCTTTACCACTTTTGTGTGCTTCATAATATTAAAGACCCATAGCTTATTGTCAGGTCTAAAAAATTAACTTAACATATGAGTTATTTTAAAAGACTAAAATGTTATTTAATAAGATAGTATGACAATTTTGTAGTTAATTGTAGTTAATTTTTTTTGTCCTTGGGCTTTTTTTGTTTCCCGGAGACTGCTATTTTTTGTGAATAGTTGTATTATCTTATTGTTTGGTACTATAATGAATCATCAATTAAATTGTATGGCATGATTCTTTTTGTTGTTGACATGATTCTGTTTGTTGATTTTTTGTGGGGTGTCCACTTACTATTGTCTTTTTCTCTCTATTATGTTAAGTAGTGCTTTCTACTCTGCTCAACATTTTCAATATATAAAAAAATAATGTCAACTGTATAAAATTTACCCAATCATATTTATAAATTGTAAACCACTACCAATAAAATATTGTTGGCAACGTATGACACAACGTTGGGTTGTATTTTTTGATAGGCCCGAGGGTTAAGTGCACTCTTAATGCTTACTAATTTTTCAATGTGGACCACATCATGATATCAGTATGGATTATTGGGCATTACAACTTGCTTCATATCTTCCCGACACACACATCTAATCTATTCAATAGTTGAGACTTGAGACTCTCTTCTTTCAAACCATGTATTACACTCAGTGTAAGCAGATGGGAGATTGAGCGAGCTCCACTTGTTTTTAAGAACAAGTAAGGACAATGATTCATTTGGAAAACATGCTTTTCCCTTTTTCTCCTCCATTTCAAACTCCTCGTTTTAAACTACAGTTACACCCAGATGCACGGTATTTACCACATCTACCAAATAGTTATGAATTCGGCCAAGTGTAATGTAGCTTCTACTACCAAATTTGGCCAAGGGCAATGCAGTTTGAATGTTTATGAAGAGTGGTGATATTAGAGCCTCTTGGTATGTGGTGCACGAATAATTGGTCTACTTGACTTAGTGAATCAAGGTACTAAGGAATATTTATTCTGTCAAAGTTGATCTGATTTCATCCCTTATTTGGGTATTTCAAATTGATCAACAAGTTGAGGATGATTAGCTATGGAGGAAAGGGCAATCTTCAGGGATTTGAGTTTCTTTTTGCACAGTGGTAACATTCTAGCATGAGCTTCTTCTTCCTGACCAAGAGTTGAAACATCTAGGAACTAAAATCTATTGCCCAATCTCATCCAGCAATATCCTACTATGGTGGTTAATGAGGCCACACATTGGCATGTTTTGGCCCCATCTAAATCCTTTTTGAAGCCTCTTACACATACAGTTATGAGACTTTTATCTCCTCTTGATGGTTGATATGAAATAAAGTTATGATTTTGCATGTATTTAGTTTTTATATGTTTATTAAGATCTAATATACTTATTTACTTTTGTGAATCTTGTCTTTTGTGCAATCTAATGTTTTTGATGTCTCTTTGAGTGGATTACAAGATGCCATAAGCTTTTGGAGTAGTAGGCCATAGCCCGTAGCCACTTACTCTGCAACTCGTAGCACTCTGGTTGTGCTCCTACAGCAACCCGTAGCCATTGGCTGGGCAATGACAAGAGAGAATCATGACATCCAACAACAATGAAACATCATGAAGTATATGGAGCTGAGCATATGAAGCTGGAAAACAAGTTAAACAAGTGGAAGCATTGTGAGGACAAGTCTGTGCAGTCCTTGGGCGGTTTCTCTTACCTGTAGCAACTTCCAGATCTGCCCATAGCATCTTCTAGAATTACTTGCAGCAACAATGCAATGCAATCTCCAGCTGGCCATAGCCAAAGGGAACTTATCCAGCTCATACCCACAGTATAAGACAAAAGTGTCAGCTATCCTAACGCCTCATATGGGGTATATGGTTATCTCGTTAGGTAGTTTGTTATGTAAATAAGGCAGAAACTAGCTATCTTCGCTTAAAATATGAAACAAAATAGCTACAATCTGTTTGAGTGGTTTTGATCATATTCCTAGAATAGAATAAGTTGTTAATTTTCCTGTATATTCAGATAGAGTAATATATATATATATATATATATATATATATATATATATATATATATATATATATATGGAGAGAGGGGGGCAGACAGAATAAATTGATAGGATTTGATATTCTTACATATATATTGTAATCTCTTCACTGTAGCACTCTTTAATTGCTACAGCTTTATTGATGAATCATTTATCCTTCTGAGAAGTGCTGAAAGTTTCTAGAGTAGGATTGGAACTCACTTCTACATGAGGAAGGGCCCCCTCAGAAGGAATTGCAGGGAAGATCCTATTCCTCCATTTCCTATTTTATGTTGTGTGGTTTGATTATCAATTGTTTATTTCATTTCCAAAAATTACGAGAGCGCATAGTGTGTTGAGTTTTAGATCTGTAGATCAAGCAACGTGCATAGTTTACTTTCTAATTTGCATAAGCATTGCTTTACACTCTTTGATGAATTTCTGGCCTACAAGGACCTCACTCCGAAGTACTGTAGCCTATAATTTGCAGGCCCTTTGAAAAGCTTACACCCCTAGAATGACATTTAATGAACTGGATATCCTGAGACCTACAACCATTGCTTGATTCTTCTGCGCATCAGTGGTCTTGTTTTGGCTTGGAATATTAGCATTGATCTATGGGCATGGAGGTGAGGGTGGTGAAGATCATGTATCAATATTGGGTGACCCTGGTATGAAGAGCGAACGATTGAAAGTGGCACTTGAAGAATGGAATCAATGCAATGAAGTCGGAGCAGAAACTCCTAGCATAGGGAGCCCTCGATATGCAGATTGCACAGATTTAGATTGCACTTCTACACCAAGTTTGACAAAATGACTTAGGAAAAAGTTCTTCTCATGGAGCATGATAATAGAAGTTACAAGGAAGAGATGGGATTTCTCAAGAGACATTGAAACATCTTTACCAAATGCAACGACCAAAATTCCAACCCCATCACTTGACCCTCAGCGTTTTGTTTTCAGATTGTACCAAACTGGGAGCATTGGGATAGGGTATGGAAATGCACGAAAAATTAAATGGGTAGCATTTTTTTGATGTTGTAATTGTAAATTCCTTGATAGATATGTACGCAAAATGTGGAAACATTCGAAAGGCTCTCCAAGTGCTTGAAAAATTACACTATGGAAATGCATATATTTTTGGGCACACACAAAATGGTCTTATTAAAAAAGTCCTGGAGATATAAGAGGCTCCAAGGTTACAGAACAACATATTGTTTCATAAACTAAAAGGTGAACACCTATTTTTTGTAAAAATGGAGCACTATGGAGCATACCCTTACCATGTAAGCTTCATTTGTGTGATGCTTACATGTAGTCTTGCAAGGTTACTGTTTAGTGGTCGAGGAATGTTATTATTGTAATAGAAGGTCAAGCTTTTACTTTTTTACGAGTATAAAAAATCATTATGTATACATGGTTTACCTTCTTGTGAATGTTCGCTATCTTTATAAAACTTTAGACTTTATTGTGAAAATACAAATTAAACATGTGGTGGCTATGTGGATTTGTTTGCTTGGTCTTTGTAGATTACATAAGAATATAAGGCTACCATTATTTCTTAATTTACAGAATCTCTTCTATTTGATGTGGTTCCTCAAAATGCTAAACATTATGGTTTTATGTGATAAATCTATCCAAAAGTGGGCATGAGGTTGTCATTCAAAAGGTAAGGAGATTGATGAAATACAGACAAATCAAAGAAATCGTTGGAAGTAGTTGTATTGAAGTCGATAAATTTTTCCATGCATTTCACAGGGACAAATCATACCAACAACAGAGGATGCACGTGACACCCAAAAAATAAGAGATCTATGCATAGTTAGAAATTTTTTGTAGAGAGATAAAGGCAACAAGGGGTATTTTCTAGATTTAAGACATGTTCATTTAACAGAAAAATAGTTCAAGCCAAAAATTTCCACCCTCAAAAACACATTTCCAAACATTCATAAAAACAAATATATTTTATGAAATCAAAAATTATATATTTTTAAAAGAAAACTAAAAATCTAAAACTACATAAAAATAAATTTGGAGCAGAAAAATGTCTCAGATATAGAACAAATAATAAATTACCATGGGCAATAGAGAGATCTCTTGGGTGGCTAGACTGTTTGGAGCTACTTATAGTGAGACCGTCATGCTCATGCCGTCTTGGAGAGAGGATGATCCAAAGCTAGAGATTTTGGGGTAGGTTATTGACAAAGCGAATGAAACACTTAAATTCGTGATCATGGGAAAATTTATAGGAATTTGACCCAACATCAAATTTTTTTAGGGGTTGGTACAGATGAAAGTGGAGATGTAAAGTTGAGGTCAAATCCCTGGCTGGAGAAAGTATTGTATTTTTATTTTCCTAATACAAAAACATAAAACTAGTCCTGGAGAAAGTATGTAAAGTTGAGGTCAAATCCCTGGCTGGAGAAAGTAATGATGAAATGTGAGAGATTTTTTTAATGTGATTTAGGATATTTCACATGCCCTTATCCACATGAAATGAAATGTTTTGGGCTAAATACATGTGATTTAGGATTTTTTAATGTGTTTTATAAGACTGTTCTGAAGTATCTGATTATATTTACTTTGGGGTTTGTTTTTGGGTTTTCTGGAAATTGATGCATAATGGTATATCTGATTATATTTACATAGCATTTGTTATATTTTCAGGTAGAATCGAGCACAAGGAATGAAAAATTGGAGCTGTTTACTATAGTCTCTTTTAACATTAATTTTATTTGAGAGTTAGCCTTCCCCTTTCACTTCTGGGTGGATTCAGACAATTGTTATGTTTGGACAAGACCCTAAAAGCTAAAAGTTACTACTTTAAAAAGTAGTGGCAAAACAATACAATTCAATGCTTACTAAAACCTAAAGAGTCAAAATAACACAATTAATTTAGTGATCCTTTTCGTGTGCGAAATCCTTCCTGTTTGCTAAGCATTTCTGTAATATATGGCAGGAACAAAAATTCATATAAAATGACAAATTACAGCAAAAAAAGATAAAATTGCAATTTGAACAAATTTAGGTGAAAGTAAGTGGTTAAAAAATAATGATTCAGTGAGTAAAAAATAATGCGGATTCCTAGAAATTACTCTGATGAAATCATTTTTTGTACTTATAATGTGGATTCCAATTAGTGGGTAAGAGACTAAAAAAATATGGAATTATGCATTTCACATGCTAAGCATTTCAATAAGTTATAGATAATATTTTGCTATAAACAGAAGTTAAAATAAACTTAATAATTGTGTAATCTCCACTCCGATAACAATTAGAAAAATGTAATACAAAATAAATTCGATGATAGTTAAGTGCATCATATTTGATAACTTTAAAACAAAATATAATTTGTAATCCAAGTAAATTTCTATCCCTGCTTTACCACGTCAAGGATGCCTTGTTTACTACATCAAACAAAGTGACAGGGGGAATGCAGACTCAGCAAGCTGCAACTTTAATGTCTGCTACTCAAATATGCAATGAGTATTCAGATTATCTAACATCGGGAAAATATGGGGCACTCTGGATATATATTCACTAAATCCATAAAAAAAAAATTATGCAAATTATACTCAAAGTGAGAGCTTGCAATGATGAGGTGTTGAGCAGGGAGAGACACAGAAACTAGAGCAGATAGGGTGAAGAGCCAGAGTCTATGCAAAGAAAACAAGGCAAATCAACGATGAATTTGAGCAAAATTCACAAAATGCAAGAAGTAAACTTGGAGTTAATAGATTTGGGTTAATGAAGGAGAATCTAAGTGAACAAGAGGTGAATAAACTTGCACAATGATGATTCAAAATTAAGCTTAGATGAACGGCTGAGAAGCTGAGCTAGTAGGAAAAATCAGACAGATTAAATGCAGTTGAATCGAGCATAAATTAACATTGCAGATGGATCGCATAAATTAACATGAAGATTCCTTGTTCAAGATAAATTTGAGACTACAGGTTCAAAGCAGGGGAAGATTAAAAGCATTGCACATGAATGGATCATTAATTAACACGATTCTACATGTGATTTATTAAGAAGAGAGTTAATGTAGGCATGGAAAACAATTTTCCAATGAATTTTGAAGATATGTTTGCACAAATTGTTTCATTTGTAGATAGGAAATACATGTTTTCACCTCTTAAGGCAAAGGAAAATATAGATCTAAGTGGTCCAGAGATATTTTTGAACAAGTTATAAAAAACTAGAGGTTTTAAATTTTTTGTGCCTTCTCATCTAGTTGTGTAAAAGGAAACAGAGCAATTATGTTCACAACATGAACATAAATTGTTGACAGGAATAGAAATTAACACTCTTGAACCAATCCATTCTTGTGAGTTAAAAAATAATCTGACAAGAAAAGGGAAGCCCTAATTAAAAAACTATAATGTCACAGGGAGTAACAGAAATTCATTTATATTCATATGTAATACATGTTAAATAATTAATCAACAACTGAATTAGTAGCGATAATTTAAAAGAAATGAAAAACACAAAGACAAACAAGTACTGTAAACAAATTCAGAATCTTAGATAAAAAATTAAAAACCTCACTAACTGAAAATTTAAGGAAAAACTTTAACAAATATAGAATCTTAACAAGGCTTATTGAGGAAGAAGAGCTTCTTCCTTTTATCTCCTCCCTGCTCTGTTTTTTTCTGACATGGTCTCCGCCACCAAAACTTGCATAGAATCACAAATCTTGCAAATTTGTTTGAGAATCAAATGAAAAGGATAAAGGCGTCCAGAGAAAACCACACACAGAAATTCAAATGTAGAATGCATACATGAATTAAAAAAATCCTAAATCACATTAAAAAAATATCCTAAAGGCAAATGTGAGAGATTATACACATGCCAGGAGCAAACAGAAAGGATATTTCTAGCACATAATAACATGTAAAAGAGAATACATTTCATGGCATGTAAACCACGTATTTTTGGAAATATCAAACCACGTATTTTTGGAAAGATCCAACATAGAATAGCATGTAAAACCATGTAAACCCCACCTCTGAAATCCGTTCTTTGGAGCAAACAGGGGAAGCACCTGGGAGGACATCAACTCTGGAGGAAGCACCCGGAAGCTCAAGTTGTGCAGTAGAGATCCCTTGTTTCAACAACTCAAATCAGGGGCATGGAAACTGCATGGAAACCACTCAAACAGGGGGCTATGGCAGGTAATATCTTTTTGAAACTGGTGGAGCTATGATTTTTGAAACTAGAACCGTGTGACAGATGCACAGGATTTGACAGGAGTCATTGATATGATGGCCGACAAAACCGGCAATAATTATTAGCTTGTTAGGACGGGAATGGAGATGGATTTAGACGGAAATGAAAACGGAGAGTCGGTCAAACGCCACGAACGCCATGTAGACCGTTGTGCCACATCACACCTCTTTGTAAACTTGCGTGAGGGATAGGGTCAGCACAATTATAGAGCTCCTAAAGAGGGTTTTCACAAGTATTTTAAGATGATAAAACCCTTGCATGAAGAAACTTTGTTCATTCTTTTAAATTTGATAATATGAGTTTCTGAGAATGAACCTACACAGAGAATAACATAGAATGAAGGCACAAAATGTGTACAAACCTCCAAATGTTGTCTGTTGACATTTTTATGAGTAGGTTTAGAAAGTTTTCCCAAAATACGTCCACCAGTGTTTTTTAAGTTGATTGTTGATTAGGTCAACACTTCACCTATATAACCAAAATAGAGCAAGGAAATTCGATCCTCAACTCTTGATTTTGTCCAAACTTGTTTTTTTTAGTGGTATACAAATAGGGCATGGTAGCTCTTTTTTCCCCTCTTCGCTTCTGATAAGACACTTACAACTATGATTTTTGGAAATGAGAGTGATAGGTGCAATGAGTTGGCAGCCACCTATATGTGATATGACGGCTTGCTTAACTTTCAATAATTAATATTGTGGGTGGATGGAACGAGACAAGGGAGATGGAGGGAGACAGACTGTTCCTCAACTGCCACATAGACACCATACCACATCACATGTCCCTACTAATATACATGAGGGATAGGCATAACAGAGCTCTAGAAGGGCAATGAAACTAGTGTCTTTTAAGGAAAGAAAAAAGGGAGCAAACGACCAAAAGACCACTTTGGTATTCCTAGAGCGGCATATCTTTATCTAGAACTAGAGCGATTATTATTCAGTCCAACACTTATTATTAATCTTACTAGCGATTTGACAGTTTTTGATTAACCATTCCAACACAAGGCAAGTAGCATGGACTCTTCACCTTGAAACCTTGCTTCATCCCGGAGGAAGGATAATTGCAGCATCATTACAGGGCATGAAACAGGGGATTGAACGCAGCCACAACACAAGAGCCTTTTCAAAATAATGAATAATTCATAATTTGAAATTATGGAACATTCACAAGTTTTCGTGGGGTCTGCTGAGAATGTTAGCATCAAGTCAACATATACTCTTCAGCTTGAAACCTCGCTTCATCCCAGAGGGAAGGTAATGGCAGCAACATTACAGGGCATGGAACAGGGGATTGGATTTAGCCACAACACAGGAGCCTTTTCAAAATAGTGAATAATTCATAATTTGAAATTATGGAATGTTTACAAGTTTTGGGTGGAAGTTAAGTGCTGAGAAGGTTAGCATCACGACCTTAACGGAGAAGTGTTGATGACAGAGGAGTGGGGCCTGGGAGCATTGGAGGGTCAACTACTGCACCTGCAGTCAACACAGAATGCACTGGGATATGCTCTTCGGTTCAACACTGCCAACAGGAATCCAGGAGTGTGAAGAACACAGACTATAAATACTGTGGACAACCACAGGCTCTTCCCTCTTACAGTAAAATCACTAAGTCAACTTATACATGGCAGCTGATTTTATTTCAAAGATGTGCAGATTCACTCATCACTTCTGAAGATGTGGTTTTCATATTTTTCTGAGACCTTTACCAATACCTGTTACTCCCTATGTTTTTATGAATTAAATTGAAAATTTTGTTCAAGATTATTTCTAAGAAATCAAATACGAAAATTAAGTAGGGAAAATTTATATTTATAAAACCTCTCTGTGTGCACATCCTATACATGTACATTTAAAAAGCAAGCTGTAGGGAAACAATTGATGATAAAAATGCAAAGCAGGCGGAAAATACGCAAATCAATATCTATTTTCACAGAGTATAGTCATTTTACAGGATTCTATCACAGAATATGAAACACTTCTAATTATTTAAAACAATAAAAATATAAAATTACATATGCTTCTAGAAAAGGCACTGCAAGTAACAAGAAAACACTCTGCAGATTACATAAATTAAGCTTGAAGTTCTTACCCGCGGTTTTGTTTCCAGTTCCGCCCATTCCAAATATATTTGAAATTCCTGGTGCAGCTTCCTTCCTTTTCACAGTCCCTTGCTGAAAATCGCAATAGATTAGAAAAGAAGAGGAAAAAATACATTAAAAGAGCAGCTCATTTTTAACGAAATTCAATATGATGAAAATATCCAGAGTATTACCTATTTTGCAGGACACCAATGATACAGATTTCGAAGCACACAGGTTACATTGACAGAATCCTTTCAAAACGGCCATTAATTCTGATGAAGGTTACCAAATCTTCCCCTGAATGCTGAACCGACATTAATAATTTAGGGCTTGAGTGCTGAAAACCCTACCCCCTTATCGGCATTGTTTGGAAAGCTGAAGCGTTCTTCCAAACCCTAGGTAGCTCTCTAACAAGGAGAAAAAAGTTGTGCCGTAAATCAATTGAAGAGTCAATTTAGAAGTACGAAAAGTAACTGCGTAGCTGCCGTCAAATTCATGTCAATTACGAGTTATTTATTTCATTTTTGTAATGGTAACCAATTTTTGTTATCCGAAATGTACACTAGAAAATATAAAAAAGGTATATAAAAAAGGTGTTTTTAGCACATTAGAAAATACATATATATATATTGTGTGTGTATAGGAAAAATGACGGTCAAACATATAATATGTAAGTCGCACTGAAAGGCTGCAATGGAAACGTTGATAGTCGTAGAAAAAGTAAACGTGGCATGTGTGAAGGAGGCTATGAAAGTCAAGGGAGAGGTGCAAATACATGATGTTGTGTATTTGAGTGAATCTAACAAAGGCAGCACAGTGGAGTAGTATTAAAGTTTTTCAATTACAAAATGATTATTTTATACACTATATATGTGTCAAATAATGGTTGTCCGTCAACAAAATTTGATTTGACAAACACAATAGGTTTTAAATTCCAGGTCTATTTACAATGATAGGAGTTTCATTCTATCGGGTGACCCTATGTTACACATGCAAGGAAAATTTGACTAGTAAAATTTTGTAATACTTGTTTATTAAATTATACAAATAAACATTAATATAGTCTTACTTATTTAAATAATTAAAGTTTTTCAATTAGAAAATGATTATTTTATACACTTATACATGTACCCAAAATGGTTGGCCAGTCAACAAATCTTTATTTGACAGACACAATATATTTTAGGTTACGCTGATAGGCGTTTCATTCTACCATGTGAACTTGTGTTTGTACTGACACATGTCAGACAATGGATGCACAAGATGGTTTTGTGAGGACATGCGCTAATGTACGAAGAAATGAGATTCGGAAAGATATTCAATCTGGATTTCCCGTCTGAATTTTGTACTGACACATGCCAGACAATGGATGTGCAAGATGGTTTGGTGAGGACATGCGACGATGTACGACAAACAAGGATCCGGAGAGATATTAAATCTGGATTTTCCATCTGGATTTTTTTGCGGCTAAAATATGGGCGTGGAAAGGCGTGCAGAAAGGTGAAGAAAGTGTCCCTTTCACCGAACAGCGAAATTGAAACAACATCCACAAAATAATCATTTTATGATAACCCTTTATGGTTTACTTTGCCTTGTTATGAACTACCATTTTAAAGTAGTTGTAGGGATGTATGTGCATGTCCAAAAAGAGTTAGATGGAATCATGTTCATTTTCAAGCAAGTGGGTCCCTGTTAGAACAACATGGAAGAGGGACGTTATCTCATAAGACAAGTGCATGACCCCTAACAAATCCATGACATGTTGTGAATGGCCTTTCCAACATTCTCATCAATAAGCATTGGCATGTGCCCAGTTCACAAGCCTAGTAGAGGAGGAAACATAGTTTCAAATGTCTTATTGGATTCCAAACCTAAGCTCTACATAGGCCATTGAGGAACCAAAATGACCCAGTCTAAGGGAGCCTTGAGGCATTGATTGTGTTTTCAATATTCTTGACAACCTCAAAGTCTTCACTGAATCTCCTTCACCGTCACCTACAAATAAGAAGCTTCATCATTTTTTAGTCTCTCGCGTTTTTCTCAAAACCCCTCACGCCCACCGAGTCATCCTCGTCACGTAGTTTATCTTCATCATTAGGAGAAAAACCTTCAACAAAATTGTCAACGTTGTCCTTTGAGTTGTGGATGTTTAGGCCCTTTCTTCAACTTTAGCAACTCCCTTCTCTCAATGGCCAACATTATCACTACATATCATAACCAAGATCATGGCCATTGGAAAGCACCTGAGCCTTCGGTTTCAGTACTTTCTTATGTCTTCGGATTGAATAGTTGTAGCCACCTTCTTTTAATACTACTCCATTGTGTTACCTCTAGTAAATTCACTCCAATACATAAACATCATGTATTTGCGCCTCTCCCCTGACTTTTATAGCCTCCTCTACACATGCCACATTTACTTCTTTTATGACTATCAGTGTTTCCATTATATCCTTTCAGTGCGATTACTAGTTGTTTAATCTCTCACAATTGGTATAGTATTAGGGGGAGGACCTTATAACTGTGTATTTTAATTTTTTGGTGTGTAGATATATGTAGGTGTCTCATCAACATTAAAAATTTATATCATTACATAGCATGTGATCATACAACATCATATGAACTCAAGCTTTTGGGATATTGGTGATTTACAAGTAGTTTGTAATCATCAACCCAAGTTTCATTCCCATTAAGTTCATTGGACGCTTTCAATAGGTGGTCATGGGTACACCTTGAGGTAGGGGTTGAACATCTCCATATGTACCAAGCAAAACATAGTAGGGTTGTTCTAAATGCGGATCACTTGGCAGATGTTAAGGACCCAAGCTCACCTCCATGTCCCATTTAGATAAAGTTCTCCAGCAACACTCCAGTTCATAACTCTGGTATAATAAAAGTGTTTAGCATCTAATTTTTTTCTTTGAGATAGCTAGATCCATGGGAGTACTGATAGTTGTTGATCCTGCAACTAAGTCTCGTGCCAGATTGTTCTTTGCTTGGTTATGTATTAATGTCCCGTGGGGTTCCAAAATACCAATAAAATCTTTCTTAACTCCCAGATGGCAGATGGGAACAGGTGATTGATGTGGAAAGTTCCTTAATATTTTGTAGCAAATGCAGATAGGTATGGTCATGATCAAAAGGTGTGTTGCTCAGATGAGGGGCCTCTACTGGAAGTCTCGATCACTTCAAATGGATGATGTTTCATCGGAGGAAGAGTGGGAATCTGTTAATGTGGAGCATGTTTCTAATACCCATGTTTCCTTGTTTGGAATGGCATATCTGGAGGATGCTAAGTCTGAAAGAGAGGTTCTCATGTGCGGGGGAGCACTGGAAGATAGTGTCGGCGGAAGGACTAGTGGAGGTGGGATAGAGAACACAACTTTCTCTGCTCTTTATGATCACCTGTTAGCTGGGGACTTGTTGTTGCATGGTGGGGAGACTTGAACTAGGGTGGATGGGAGATTGATGGAGAAGAAGGGAGTTGTTGGTAAGGTGATGGGGTGGACCAGTTTATTTGGCGGGAACACAAGAAGTTTGAAATCAGCCCCTCAAATGATAGACCTATAGTTATGGCACTAGGGTTGATGGTTGTTGGGTAGTGGATGGGGGCAAAGAGCCCTCCTTCTTGTGGAAGAATCTTTGACTCTACAGATGGGAAGCTTGAAGTGATCCTCTAGACCATTAATGATATACGTCCTGAAGCCTCATCTTTCGAGAATGATGGTGATGGATGGATGAAGGTCCGTTACAAGAAACATTATGTGACATGAAGCTTCTCTAGGATAGCTTCAGGTGGTGAGCCTTAATGTTTTGTCCTAATCTCTGGGTTAAGCCAAGTCCCATTGACTCGCCCTTAGGTTCAGCTTACATTTGCTCAGGTTTTTTTCCCTTTTGGCCGCTAGTAAAGGTTTTTTTTCTTTTCCTCAATGCTATATCTTTTTTATCCTTTATGTCTCTCATGATGTATTTGATTTGTAAGGCTTTAGGGAGCCACAATCCTTGTCTTATTACCTTATCTAATAAAAAAAATCATAAATTATTATATTTTCGTTTCAAGTGTTTATGTGGAGAGAAAAGTAGATTTTGAATTAATTTATTATAAATAAAATTGATATAAAGAATTTGAAAGTGGGACCAATGACCAATTTTCATATGTGTCACACTTTGATTAGATCGTTAAAAGTGTCATTAATCAAAAAGTAAACAATTATTGATACATTTTTAGCAAGCTAGTGTGAAACCAAGTGTACATATTTTGGTGCATGCTCAGTTGTAGGGTCCTCTCTCTTATGTATTGTTATCTAAGTTTACTCACAACAACAAATCACATCATGACATGTAATCAAGTCATCAATTAATACACCAATATACAACATTTGTACACCATACTCAATTAAACACCAGGTACTCTCCATACAAAAAAACACCCTTCTCACATACCATACCATACCATACCATACCATAATTCCCATCCTCCATACCCATCATTATATTTCGGTCTGCTATTTTCCATTGGGAGCATGCCTGAAAAGTGCAACAAAGAAAATACTATCACACTTCTAATAGTTATCCTATCACGGAATGAATTTAAAATCTAATCTTAAAATATCATGCTCACTCTAGCTAAAACCCCACCTCATAATTTCCATTTCTCTTGTTTTTCCACAAGGTGTTTTTTTTGTTAGAAGGTGAATTGTGGCTCGATATTGTGTTATGCTATAATTTATGTGAGTTCAATTTTAATGTGATCATGTTGATGGAGGTGCGGGATTTGGTCACCTCTAGGAGCATGTACCTCTTTAGGAAGGCAGGTGTGTAGATCAAAGTGAAATTGACACCCTTTTCGATATTTAAAACACTATATGTAGTAGTGTAGACAAAGGTCATACTAATTTTAGATAGGCCTATGCCATGCTGATCATAATTAAGAATGATGTTATATCTTCTACAAATAACTACCAAAAGAGGCTATGTAAGACTTTTTCTATCAAATAAAAATCAACGAACAAGTAACTCGTCGAGTTTTTATGAGAAGCTAGATAAAATTATGGGATATTTGAAGGAGTTATCCTATAGAGTGGATTGTAATGAGAAGGGATTACTTCCAATGTACAAAATAAATAGTACATTAATGACATAACACATAATTTGGATATAATGCTTGGACATGAAGGATCGCGTGATAAAGGAAATAAGTTGTTTCATAAAGATAAAATTCCTTAAAGATGTTAAGTTGTGTGAGGATTATTTCATGCTCCACCCCCTCTTGTGGTTATTGTTGTAGTAGTTATGTGTGTTGATAAGGATGTGTATAGATGATAAAGAGATCTCGAAATTTGTTAACATGTTATATTTTAATGAATATTCAATTAAACTACTGAAGAATTATGAGATTCCATACCATGAATTATGACTATTTAAGAGCTCAAATGATTAAGAAGTATAATGACATAAGACCATTTGATGAAGAAATCCTCACTTCCGACCAACGATGTTAAGTCTCAGATAAAGAGTGATTATAATTTAAGATGTGAGAAAGATTAGGATAAATCCTATACTTACAAGGGATCCTCAACCATTTTTTGTAAGAAGATGGGTATCAGTCATGAGAAAAATCTTGATAGTACTCTAGAGAATAATATAATTCCTCCACAATGACATAAGCATGTCAAGTTTTTATAGAAATTGAAAGGTAATACTCCTCTTCTCACAAACGTGCTTAAATATTTCTCTTTTTAAAAGTCCTACTAAAAATAAAAGATAAAGATTGAAAGTGAATTTGTTGGTCCAAATAGAAATATCGATTCTTCATTTTTTGATTTTCAACAACCACTTGAATAAATTCCTCCCCTATACATAACTCTAATAAACCCATGCCTCAAGTACAATGTGCGGTTAAATGGATGTTGTTTTGATTCGTTTTTAAATTACAATCACTTTTATTGAATTTTTGTACATTCTTGAGCATAAAATAGATTTATCAATTTCCTTAGTGCCCAAAAATTTTTCTACTTAATCCATTGTTGTTAAAAATGTTACTGAGGCGAATGAAGAGGTGGTAGAAATTTATTTAGGAACAATAGTTGGTTGAGATTCAATTAAATTTAGATCCGATCTATACATATTTTATTTTTCAATGGATGGTTATTACTGTTGGAGCTCAAATGTGCACCCATCCCAGATCACAAGAGTCTGGGGTTTTGAGACAACATGGGACTGTCTCCAAGTTGTGGGACTCGGTCTGACATAGACCCTCCGGAGAAGGTCAGCCTCCTCAACTTACCTCTAATTCTAAACTACTCCTGGGAATTTGAAATTCAATTATCTAGCTCTACTCTAACTTTCTAAGGGACCAGGGTGAGAAGGAGATTCATAAAACATAAACTTAAACTAGAGAAGGTGATAACACCAAAAACAAGGGGATGAATACTTTAGCAAGAGACAAGATGGAAGAAAATGATGATGAAGAGGGCTAAAGCAAAAACCACAGATCAAAATTTGTGTTTAAAGTTCCACTTCCATGATGCACAATGAACACTAGTTCTGAAACAATGCATACAACAAACATGTGAATGAATGAGAGGTAAGAGAGTGCAATAAAACAATAGGTAAGGAAAAGATGTAGCCACAAAACTTAAATTTAATTGCTTAAATATCATGCATAGATCATCACGATACAGGAAGAAGATTCAAACATTTACAAAATCCAAGTTCAAGGCATACAACCCTTAGAATACTTGTGCATAAAATTATGTCTTTGCATTCCCAAAGTATCCAACATTAAAACTAGGCATCACTTTAAAATATATAGAAAGAATGAAGGAAAGAGAGGAAGAAGAAAGAGAGGGAAACTTTGAATTCTTCTTTCACCAACCGACACCTTCATTTAATTTCCTAAAAATATCTAATTATCTCTCGTGTTTTTCCTCCAACTCCTCATGCCCCGCCGAGTCATCCTCGTCACATAGCTTATCTTCATCGTTAGGACAAAAAACTTCAACAAAATTATCAACGTTTTCCTTTGAGTTGTAGATGTCGAGGCCCTCTCTCCAAATTTAGCAACTCCCTTCTCTCACTAGCCAACATTGCCACTACATATCATAACCAAGATCATCGGCCACTAAAAAGTAGGAACCTTTAGTTTCAATACTTGCTTATGTCATTAGATTGAACAGTTTTTTCCCACCTTGTTCTTAATACTACTCAATTGTATTGCCTTTGTTAGATTCACTCCAATACACAACATCGTGTATTTGCACCTCTCCCTTGGATTTCATAGCCCTCCTCCACACATGGCACATTTACTTCTTCAATGACGATCGATGATTTCCATTGTAGCCTTTCAGTATGGTTGCCTAGTTATATAATCTCTCACAATTGGTATAATATTAGGGGGGAGGACCTTATAACTATGTATTTTGATTTTGTGGTGTGTAGATATATGTAGGTGTCTCATCAATATTAAAAAATTATATCATTATATAGCATATGATCATACAACATCATATAAACTCAAGGTCTTGGGATATTGGTGAGTTACAAGTAGTTTGTAATCATCAACCCAATTTCCATTCCCATTAAGTTCATTGGATGCTTTCAATAGGTGGCCATGGGTACACCTTGAGGTAGGGGCCGAACTTCTCCGTATGTACCAAGCGGAACATAGTAGGGTGTTCTAAATGCAGATCACTTGGCGGACATTAAGGACCCAAGCCCACCCCCCATGTCCCATTTAGAGAAAGAGCTCCTCCAACACTCCAGTCCATAGCTCTGGTATAATAAAAGTGTTTAGCATCCAAATTTTTTCCTAGAGATAGCTAGATCCATGGGAGTATTGATAGTTGTTGATCTTGCAACTAATTCTCGTGCTAGATTGGTCTTTGCTCAATTATGTATTAATGTCCCATTGGGTTCCAAAATACCCAATATAATATTTCTCAACTCCCGTACGGAAGATGGGAAAAACTGATTGATGAGGAAAGTTCCTTAATCTTCTGCAACAAGTGCATACAAGTAAGGTATGATCAAAAGGTGTGTTGCTCGGATGATGTGCCTCTATTGGAAGTCCCGATCACTCAAATGGATGATGTTTTCATCGGAGGAAGAGTGGGAATTTATTAATATGGAGCATGTTTCTAATACATATGTTTCCCTTGTTTGGAATGGAAGATCTGGAGGATGTCAAGGCTAAAACCGAGGTTTGTGCGGGAGGATGGGGGGAGGGTCAGTGGTAGACATTGTTAGGTGGAAGGACTTGGTTTAAGTGGGACAAAGATCACAACTTTTTCTGCTCTTTCCAATCACTTGTTAGTTGGGGACTTGGCGTTTCATGGTGGGGAGAATCAAACTGGGGTGGATGGGAGATTGATGGAGGAGAAGGGAGTGGTTGGCAAAGGTGATGGGGTGAACAATTTGACTGGGTGGGCACACAAGAAGTTTGAAATCAGCCCCTTAACAAAAATGCCTACATTTATGGCACCAGGTTTGGTGGTTGTTGGGTAGCGGATGGGGGGGAAGATCCCCCCTTCTGGCAGAAGGATGGCTGACTCTAAAAATGGGAATCTTGAAGTGTTCCTCGAGGCCATTGATGATTATACGCTTAGATCCTCATCTTTCGGGAATGATGGTGATGGATGGATGAAGGTCCATAAAACAACATTATGTGACGTGAAGCTGCTCTAGGATAGCTTCGGGTTGGCAAGCCCTTAATGTTTTGTCCTAATCTCTGGGTTTAAGCCAAGTCCCCATGACTCACCCTTAGGTTAGACTTACATTCTCTCAAGGTTTTTCTCTTCTAAACCGCTAACAAAGGTCTTTTTTCTTTTCCTCAATGTTATATCTTTTTTCTCCTTTGTGTCTTTCACAATGTATCTTATTTGTAAGGCTTCTGGGAGCCATAATCTCTGTCTTATTACCTTTATCTAATAAAAAAATCATACAACATCATATTTTCATTTCGAGAGTTTATTTTGAAAGAAAACTAGATTTTGAATTAATTTATTAAAAAAAATTGGTGTAAAGAATTTTAGAGAGGGACCAATGTCCAATCGTCCTATGTGTCACACTTTGATTGGATCTTTAAAAGTGTCATTAATCAAAAAGTAAACAATTATTGATACATTTTTTAGCAAGCTAGTGTGAAACCAAGTGACATATTTTGGTGCATGCTCAACTATGGGGTCCTCTCTCATATGTATTGTTTATCTAAGTTTACTCACAACAACAAATCACATCATGACCATGTCATCAAATCATCAATTAATACACCAATATACCTCATTTGTACACCATACTCAACTAAACACCAGGTACTCTCCATACAAAAATACCCTTCTCACATACTATATCATAACATACCATAATTCCCATCCTCCATACCCATCATTTTATTTCGGCCTACCATTTTCCGTTTGGAGCATGCATGAAAACCGAAACAGAGAAAATACTATCACACTTCTGATAGTTGTCCTATCACAGAATGAATTTAAATCTAATCTTAAATATCGTCCTCACTCTAGCTAAATCACACTCATAGTTTCCATTTCTCTTATTTTTCCAAAAAGTATTTTTTTTAGAAGGTGAATTGTTGGCTGATTTTTTGTTATGCTATTATTTATGTGAGTTCAATTTTAATGTGGTCATTTTCATACATGTGTAGAATTTGGGCACTTCTAGGATCATGTACCTCTTTAGGAAGGCAAATGTGCAGATCAAAGAGAAATTGACACCCATTTTCGATATTTAAAACACTATATGTAGTAGTGTAGACAAAGGTCATACTAATTTTAGATAGGGCCTATGCCATGATGATCATAATTAAGAATATTTTTAGATCTTCTACAAATACTACCAAAAGAGGTTATGTGAGACTTTTTCTATCAAATAAAAATCAACGGACCAATTAACTCGTTGAGTTTTTATGAGAAGCTAGCTAAAATTATGGGATATTTGAAGGAGTTATCCTATAGAGTAGATTGTAATGAGAAGGGATTATTTCCAATGTACAAAATAAATAGTACATTAATGACATAACACATGATTTGGATACAATGCTTGGACATGAAGGATCGCGGCGATAAAGGAAATAAGTTGTTTCATAAAGATAAAATTCCTTAAAAGAATGTTAAGTTGTGTGAGGATTATTTCATGCTCCACCCCCTCTTGTGTTATTGTTGTAGTAGTTATGTGTGTTGATAAGGATGTGTATAGTGATAAAGAGATCTCAAAATTTGTTAACATGTTATATTTTAATGAATATTCAATTAAACTACTGAAGAATTATGAGATTCCATACCATGAATTATGACTATTTAAGAGCTCAAATGATTAAGAAGTATAATGACATAAGACCATTTGACGAAGAAATCCTCACTTTGACCAACGATGTTAAGTCTCAGATTAAAGATTGATTATAATTTAAGATGTGAGAAAGATTAGGATAAATCCTATACTTACAAGGGATCCTCAACCATTTTTTGTAAGAAGATGGGTATCAGTCATGAGAAAAATCTTGATAGTACTCTAGAGAAGAATATATTTCCTCCACAATGACATAAGCATGTCAAGTTTTTATAGAAATTGAAAGGTAATACTCCTCTTCTCACAAACGTGCTTAAATATTTCTCTCTTTTAAAAGTCCTACTAAAAATAAAAGATAAAGATTGAAAGTGAATTTGTTGGTCCAAATAGAAATATCGATTCTTTATTTTTTGATTTTCAACAACCACTTTGAATAAATTCCTCCCCTATACATAACTCTAATACACCCATGCTCAAGTACAATGTGCGTTAAATGGATGTTGTTTTGATTCGTTTTTAAATTACAATCACTTTTATTGAATTGTTGTATATTCTTGAGCATAAAATAGAGTTATCAATTTCCTTAGTGCCCAAAAAAATTCTACTTAATCCATTGTTGTTAAAAAGTTTACTAAGGTGAATGAAGAGGTTGTAGAAATTTATTTAGGAACAATAGTGGTTGAGACTAAATTAAATTTAGATCCAATCTATACATCTTTTATTTTTCAATGGATGGTTATTACTGTTGGAGCTCAAATGTGCACCCATCCCAGATCACAAGAGTTTAAGATTTTGAGATAACACTGGATTATCTCCAAGTTGTGGGACTTGAACTGAGATAGACCTCCAGAGAAGGTCGACTTCCTCAACTTACCTCTAATGCTAAATGACTGCTAGGAATTTGAAATACAACTATCTAGCTCCACTCTAACTTTACAATGGACCAGGGTGAGAAGGAGATGTATAAAAACACAAACCTAAACTAGAGAAGGTGATAACACCCAAAATAAGGGGATGAATACTTCAGCAAGAGAAAATATGGAAGAAATTGATGATGAAGAGGGCTGAAATGAAGACCACAGATAAAAATCACATTTAGAGTTCCACTTCCATGATGCATAATGAACACCAGTTCTGAAACAACGCATACAACAAACATGTGAATGAATGACAAGCAAGAGAGTGCAATGAAAACAATAGCTAAGGAAAAGAGGAAGCCATAAAACTAAAATTTTATTGCCTAAAGATCATGCATAGATTATCATGATACATGAAGAAGATGCAAACATTTATAGAATCCAAATCTAAGGTATGCAACCCTTAGAATACCTGTGCAACATAAAATGATGTCTTTGCATTCCCAAAGTATCCAACATCAAAACTAGACATCACTTTACAATATATAGAAAGAATGAAGGAAAGAGAGGAAGAAGAAAGAGAGGGAAATTTTCAATTCTTCTTTCTCTAGCCGACCACCTTCATTTAATTTCCTGAAAATATCTAATTATCTCTGCAAATTCCGCCTCCCCATGTAACTTTCCTTGTTGAAGAAGGAACCGCATCCATAATGCATTTAATTCTGGTAGTTGGGTGAACTTGAGTAGACATTTTGTGTGTTGGATTCGTTTGCCTTTACTTCACCCACCTAAATTTATGAGATCCAATTTTGTTGCATATATAAGGTTAAGATTTCTTCAAATAATATCAAATTTACAAGATCAAATCATCAAATTGAAATGCATATCAATTTTAATAACCTGCAGAAAACTACTATTTTTCCTTTGACACATGGATTTTCTCGTTCAATCTTACGCGGTTTTGACTTCCGCGGCTTCATTTTCTATGTTTTGTGGCCTTCTATATCTGCCTGTACCCACAACTATCTGCTTTGGTATATCATGACTTGCTAAAACTTCTGCAACCTCTTTCTAACCTTATGCAACACAACCTAAGACCCTGGTGACCCTTTCTCCTTTGCATGTCTTCATCGTATCAATTCATTCATTCCACAGTAAACACTCCTTAGCTGTGACATTCCTTTTGCAATCCACAATATACTTGAACACCTCCGTGACTAATCAATCCAAGTCTGCGGAAAACTGAGTTACACTATTTTTGCAAGGGATACTAAAATAGACACCATTTTTGGCAACTCATAGGAGCCATCTTCTTGCTAGATGAGATGATCAATAGCCTTTGGCATCCATTGGACGTGGAGTCACCTTGAAATTTCTTGAGTCTGATTTAGTTGCTCTGTATTTGATTTTCAGGGATAAATGCAACTGATCCATGTAACCTTGAACTTCCTCTACCGCAACCCTCGAATCATGGTAAAATCTACACACAAGAATATGTCCAAGCAACAAGATTGTTCAAAGAAACTTAGGGAAAGAAACCTACACTACCAAAAAAGAAATGTGTTGAAAGCATTTGGAGGAATTGAAATCCTAATCTATTATATATAAGATGTAATGAAAACTCTTAATGAGAAGATTTGAGATGAATCCCATTAACTGGGATTTGAAACACATTCCCATCAAGATCAAATAACTCAAATGAATTAGTCACCTTGTAAGTGGTGATGATGTATGCTTCATTACAAATAACATCAAATGTAGAGTGTCACCCTAGTTTACCTCGATTCCCATCCCATTTAACGACTAGGCATCCAACCTTGAATGTTTTATCTCTTGCTCTCCTGTCAAACCATTGTTTTGTTGAATTTTGATGTCGCTCCATTATGATCACGATGGCATTCCTAGATTCTTCAAGCTCAATCAACTCTGCTATGCAAACCTCCCTTTTATATGCACCTTTTAATTCCAACTACTAAGCTAACTCAAGTGAAGGTAATTCAAGTGACAATGACAATCTTGCTTCTTTACCATATACTAGTTTGTAGGGAGAAGTGTCAATTTCCTTCTTCGTTGTTATCATGTCTTCCCAAAGAGCATTTTTTACTTTTGTGTGCCACTACCTCTAGTTGATATCCATTGTTCTCTTCATGATTCTAACTAGATTCTTGCTGGTGGATTCCGCCAATCCATTACCTCGGGGTAATAATTAGAAGAAGTTTTCAAATAAACTCCAAGTTTCAAAGCCCAATTAGAAATATTAGATCCCAATAAATATTTTGCATTTTCCGAGATGATGGTTTGAGGAATGTCAAATCTTGTAACACTTTATTCAAGAAATTATAGGATGACTGATTCATTGGCTTCCTTCAATGGCATGACTTTTGTCCACCTTGTGAAATAGTCTGTCACTATGAGAAGCCATTTTTAACCAACACTAGATGGTGGGTTAATCATACCAATGAGTTCAATACCTCATTGTGAAAATGGTTGATCCACTTGAATTAGATGAAGTGGAAGAGCCACAAACATTTTCTTCCCAGTGAAGAGTGCACATTCCTTACACTTCCTCGCCCATCTGTGTGCATCCACAAACAATGTAGGACAGAAATAGCCTACTTTTATGATCTTCATGGTTATAGCTTTAACAGAGAAATGCCCACTCAAGAAACCATCTTAGAACTCAGTTAAAATCCTATCACATTCCTCACCTTCAATGCACATAATTTATACTCCATCAATATTTCTATTGAAAAATACACCACCAATTAGTACATAAGGAATAGATGTATTCTATTTGCTTTATTTAAACCTTAGATGTATTCTATTTTCTTTATTTAAACCAATAGGGTATGTCTTAGTAGACAAGAACCTTGACATATCGACAATCCAACTGTAATCATTGAATACATTTCTTTCATCTTGTTACCACTCAATATTACTTAAAGGCTCTTCATTCATGAAAGAAGTCTCCTGGGGTTCCATAGCATCCTTAGCCATCTGCTCACACAATGCTCCCCCCCCTCACCAATTTTGTGGCATTGATGGTCACATCATATTCCATGACTTTAGTCACCCATCCAGCTCGTTTCTCACCAATTTATGCTCCCATAATGAAGTCCCTGATGCTGGAATGTGATACTAGAACCTTTATGTGGCTAACATCAATCATACTTTTAAATTTCTTCAAGGATCTAATGATAACAAACACTTGTTTCTTAATATGATTGTACTTGAGCTCATATTTCTTCAGTGTTTGACTAAATAATTCCATGGGATACCCTATTGCTTGATCATTCAGTTGTGTCAAAACTTTAGTTATGCTTGATTTGACCCCATGTTGTTATAGTCTGGATTGATTAGTGATGGCGTCTAAGAAATCTCTTGTTTTATCTTGTCAAATTTATCCTTCCCTTCCACGGTGCACTTGAATGTTGCATCCTTCTTGAGCATGAGGGTAATAGGTATTATCAAACCCGCGAATTTAGGAATGAAGTGCCTAATAAAGTTGATCTTTCCAAGGAAAGACTATAATCCCTTCTTGTGAGTTGGCAAGGAAAGAGTAGTAATAGCTACAATTCTTTCTGGATCAATGGTGATGCCTTTTTTCGAAACAATATGCCCCAAAATTTTTCCTCTAGGAACTACAAAATTACATTTCATAGGATTATGAGATATGCCAAACTCTCTTCATCTTTTAAATACTTTCTCCTAGTGCTTCATGTTATTTGTGCTCTACTTGGAGAAAATAGTTATGTCATCCAGGCAAACCAAGATGAACTGATTTATATACCATTTGAAGGCAATATCCATTTCTCTTTGTGTTTGGAATTCAGACTAAAAAATAGTGTTATGATTCAATAACAAACCAAATCATGCAAGTGTAGAACTAGACAATTCTCCAAAATCTACAGAAGTAGAAGTATAAACTAGAAAATCCAAATCAAAACAAAGTACACACACATAACAAAAAATGTACCATGGTTCACCCAATGTGGGCTATGTCCACCAAAGATAGAGATCTCAATATATTATAATGAACAAGAGTACAACTAACTCTTCCATACAAGAGTACAATGCATCTATCCAAGAGTATCTTCTCCTCCAAATTTCTAAATAGATCTACATGAGTGCATTATAACCATGCCTCCAAACCACCACCAAATCTCAAATAACTAGGAACTCCTACATCTCCCACTGTATAACCAAGCTCTCATGTGAATCTACAAACAAGACCTCTCAAATGTGTCTACCAATGTGCAACCATAACTCTACACTAAGAAGTAAGTCTCTCCTCCATCACTACATCAACATGTGCAAATAAGAAGACAACCTCCTCTACAATATCTGGATACTATCCCATATCCACAAGCTCTCTAATGAGCTACAATACTAGATCTCTATGGATCAACAATACAACATGATCTCATGGATCTACAATACAAGATCTCATAATAACATGCGGATCTACAAGAGGAATCTATATGTGTTTTGCATACTATGTAAGCCATTACATTGAGACAATACAATATAAAGGAAATACAGTAGAAGATAATACCATCTTCTCACCATTCAGTTGTACCTGCAATTTCCTTCTATCCAGCTTCCCACCATTGAAGCTTTGTCTTCATGCAACCCTTTTTCTTCTTCATCCTCTCAACCACATAGAATCAACATTCTCACTCAATTCTCTTATCTAACCCTATTTTTCTAGCTTATATAAGCTTATACAAAATTAGGACACCTTAACTATGCATTTACAACCTTTAGATCACCTTTTAATCAAAGTTCGGATCTAATCTCGCGTTATATTTAAAAAAATTGAACGCACAGGTAACCAATGTCGGTTACCCTAACGGATACCGGTTACTGCTAGGTGATCGACGACGGTTATTGTATAAACATGTAACCTTGTAAAACATGCTATTTGTGAAGCAATTTAGCTCCACAACTCAACAATCTCCCACTTAGATATAAATTGTTGAACCTGTACTTTTGCTTGTACATTACCATCCTCTACATATCGTGAAGACCAAATTATTCTTTACTTCAACAATTCTCTGAAAAAAATAGGAAGATTAAACCATCTTCTAAAACCAAGAAGATAGCAAACCCATGACTTACCATATACCTACACAAAGCTACTAATGATCCGTGATACACGAGCTACCAATACATCAAGCTCACACTTGAATCATAACACCAAGCCTCTAATGCAATCAAGCCACCATGACTAACACACTTGCAAAAGCTCCCACTCAAACTAAAATAATGAGCTTCAATCGCAACCATAGCCATACCTATAAAACCAACCATGTTCTCCAACCATCTATCCATGTCTCCATGCAACCACCAATGCAACTAACCAAAGACAAGTCAAACTGGAATATGCAATAACAAAAACAAGATCTTGGGTAACGATAACCCAAATGAGTTCTACATGCAACTAGTGGGTGATCAATCCACAACATTTGCATAACTCAAAGAATCCTAACACTGCATTATATAAATCCAACCCTACATAAACAACTCAATCATGTCCAAGACAACCATATGTAGAAAACATATCTATCATGGAGTAACATAGTAATAAGAGGAAATATAAACATCCCCTTCTCATGCTCAAGGGCATCTAAACCATGCTCATAAGAATCCATGTGGAAAAAAAATATCTGCATCATCATAGACTCACAAAACAAAATCTATCCACATGTATAAACTCATCATATACATCCATCCTGTAACATTCCCATTTAAGACTTTAGAAACAAGGGAATTTTTTTTAAGTAATGTTTCCTGTTCTAAATATGTAATTTAGAACACACATTCCAAAACAATCATTCTTATAACAGATAACCATATGCAACCATAATGACTCGGTAACCTACCGATCTATTCATTTCATGACTCGGTAAACTACCGATCTATTCATGTTAAACTCTAAGCATTGAATAATTTTCTGTATACTACATATACTAGATTATCTTACCCTATTCTGGGTATTTGAGTGATCTATCTAAGGAACCTAACTGAATAGTTGTTACAATATTCATCTGCATCACGATCCTTAGACTAGGTGATATAGGACAACGCAATCAGAACCTTGCGATACTTTGGCCAAAGATTTTGAACATACTATTTGTATTACTTATCCCTTGATGACATACTCGTCAATCTGGAATACGTCCTTCACCCCGCTCTATTGTTATCTAGAATGTCCTTTACCGACTTCCGTCAGTCCTCTTGCCCAAGGTTTATCCCTAGTTCTGGTTAACATCATAGGTTAGGATAGGAAGGAGCTCACAAAGGCTTAAGATAGATTGGCATACTGGGTCAACCTAAGTCAACCCCGTGTGCCAAGATACCCTGAGTCTTAGAGGGCTTCTTCGTATCACAACTACGCTACCACCCAGTCCTAGAGATAAACTAAGTTCAAGTCTAAAAGTTCTGTAGATCTAGATGATCAATGAAGAAGGATGTTGCCACATGTCAACTACAGTGTTGTATCCTCGAGAACATCCTAATCTTCTCA
The DNA here is from genome assembly GCA_019776745.2 of Taxus chinensis. NCBI lineage: Eukaryota > Viridiplantae > Streptophyta > Pinopsida > Cupressales > Taxaceae > Taxus > Taxus chinensis. Next base: position 744,639,414 of record CM034147.1, on the reverse strand, counting down.
AAGGTACAACTCTGCAGTCGGCATGTGCCAAACATCCTACAGAATAGCCTCGTCGAGATACACATATCCTTAGGAGATTATTAAAGTTAAATTAATTTGGATTCTTAAAGGTAGATTTCTGCAACCCTGCTATCAGATTCTAATCCAACTCTCCCTAAGTTATTTTTCAAATAAGGTTCCATTAACTCTGGCAAAATTTCCTTAACACAAGATTGGTTTTGATGTTCAGTTATCTTTGGATTGTCAATCAACTATCATGAAGAAAGGACAACAACTCCTTAAGTTTCATTCAATGTGACTTAACTATTTAAGGAAGGGTAACAACCACGAGGTTGTAACTTAGTAGACTTTATTAAATAAAGTACTTATGAATATATAAAGATCATATCTTCCTTCTTGTTTATTTTTTCATAAGAGAGGGAGAAACTTCCTCTTCATATTTAAGTTCATAGGGTTTACTCACCCATTATACCCTTATAATTTTTATAAGGTTCATTGCAGTTCAACATAAGATATCTTAATGATATGAGTTGTTTAGATAAATTCATTGTATTTCTACAACTTACTAAGTTGCATCACAATTAGGGAATTACCCTAATCCCCTTTTTCCTACTTATACAAGAACACTCATTGAAACTATAGATAATATGAAGAACGTCAACATTAATAGAATTCTATTTCTTTTACAAAAGTACAAGTTATTTTACATAATCCATGCAAGTAAATTATCATTCTTCATTTACTTTTCAAATCTTATACATTTACAACTTATGCATTTTGAAACATACTACATGACAGCTCGCCGACATTCAAAAGAGAATAACTTTTCTTTTTCAATACAACTTAAGAACAAATAAGAATTCTTCTCAAGAATCAACATAGATCAGCCAATGCATCATATAAGTTTTGCCTTCTCTTATCACTTACGAAGTCCATCTGCAAAAATTGCTAGCACAGGTCAGTTCAATGAACTGAGCATGATAAGCACTAAGCCTTAAAAAGAAGTGCATTCCACTAATTGTTCCAATAAAAACAACCCTACTTTAATGAACAACAAGTAATTCATACTCCCAAGCATAAGTAATACCAATAAAAAGAAGAGCAATACTAAACATATTTTAACACAAAGAGGAACATGATATAATCTATAATACCTTGTCCTATAAGTTAAAGTATAATTGATTTCATCAAATATCTTTACCAAACAACAAAAACATAATATATCATTGTTTCCAATTTTACCAAATAAAGTACAACACATATCTTTACTATAAGATACAGAAGTGTTTACAACATATTCCCTTTTAGATATTTCCACTAACTTTTAAGTAAAGAAGAAAAGAAAGTATTCCATTGCCAAAGTACATAATCATCAGCAAGGATGAAACCGGTGTATACCATGATTTAAACTATCCCTTTAAAGTAACACTACTTTAAAATTTAATAGTATAATGTATTCATCAAATAGATCCATATGAAAGAATTACAAGGAGAAGTGGTGGTTTAACAATCATCTAAAGGCTACAATTTCATTTGCCAACCTAACCCCAATTTCATTCCACTTCATATCCATCAAGGACAAGTATACAAAACTAATAATCACTGATTTCCTTTTTCAATAAGAACAAAAATCAGGAGGTTCCAATCAATGAACTTAACCCAACTGTATTTTAGAAGGAGTCTTACTAGAATATGATCCCAAACTATAATCATTTCTTTCACATAATAAAATAGTTTTACCTTCTCACATTCATACAGTTAAAATTCATTCAAGAGTTCCAAGAAAGGAGGACAATGATCATTTCAAGGAAAGAGAGTACTAAAACTATCTTCCTTTCTAAACCATCCCATTACAATGCATGAATTTCTACTTTCCGTTAGAAACAATATAACAGTAAAGCTCATACACAGTCCACGAACAGTAAGCTTCACAGAGTATTTCTCTAAAGGTCTAACATTCTCCCATTGGACCAGAATAGTCACGGATAAGAAGAAATCATGTTAACAATTGCCCAATCATAGAACCCTATACAATCAACAGTGTAGTTCAAACACATTCGCAATCGAGTTTAGATCGCAAACAATCTTCCAAGACATAACATACATTTATTAGACCCAACAAGAGGTAAGAATCTAAGTAATTGTTAACACTCAAGACTTCCCAATAGTTCGGCAAAGTAGGACCATCTCAACGGTATGCCAACACATCACTACCAAAACTATAAATTGGGTTTCCAACAAAAGACAATATCAAACATCAAAAGAATAATATGTACAGTCCAGGAATCGTTTACAATTCTGGGCACAATGCCAAACATAAACGTCATTGAAGGATCAAGACCATTCAAATACATGTAACCAAGTTAGGGTAACTACATGTTCCCTTAATAGTTTACTAAATAATCAAAAGACCATAATACCTGAACCAACACAATGTTCAGGTTTCTATTTCCATTAAGAACATCAAGTAATAAACGATGTGTACAGTGAAGGATCTCAATATCACAAGCACAAAAACATAATACACTAGCACTATAAGACTAGACCGAGTGCAATGAAACTATTTACATACAGTTCAGAGTAAGAAGAAATGCTTCTATTCTCCGTCAACATCCTTTCAACCCTATTTCAAACTCGAATGGAATGTAAGATGCTTGACAGAGCTCAGATTGGATGACTCACAATTCAGGTTCATAAGAATCTCCAAAAACCATTAATGTAGTCATAAGAACAAGATTCCACAAGCACCATGCCAAAGTGACTTTGAGTTACAGTCAAGTTTACCCAAAATAATAACAAACACAAGTTCTAAAATCAATCAAGTTCACAGAATGAAATACAAACTAAACCATTAACTACTTTTCCTGTGCATGCAAGTTTCAATACAGTCCATGTTTTCACAAGGAGGAAAACAAAAACCAACTATATATGGTTTTTCCAATGCATATGAACTTTCAATATCAGTCCATGTTTTCACAAGGAGAAATACAAAAACAACTAATATAGACATATATAGGTTTATCTATAGTGCATGCGAAACTTGTTAACATTCAACGATTTTCACAAGAAGAATATAACCCCAAATCATATACGGGTTTATTCACAGTCCATTTAACTATGGATCAAAATGCACACTTCACAAACCCTGAGAATCTCAGTTACAGTCCACTTTACTAAACAAGTTTCCCAACTGAAGCTCGTACTTGCATACGAGTTTAATAAGACTGGAGTTCTTACCAGTTCGAAATCACAAGACACAACAAGTTCACCCAACCATAATTTCAACAACACAGGCATAACTCAAAGTTCTTCTTAAAACTCAGCTAGTATTTTGCCATCAACAAAAGTGGTCAACCTAGACAACAATTTCTAATAACCAAGAACCTAACAGTATTTCCAACTTTAGTTGAGCATGCATAGATCTTTTATGCAACACAATTTTTAACAACATCATGCAAAACACAGATTCGAAACCAAAATACAAGTATACAAATCCCTTCAATCTATTTACCAGAAAAATGCATGAATGCACAGAGCTCATCAGAGAAAAGTTGTTTTAATGAAAACACTTAGAGGAAAGCAAAGGATTTTAACAGTTAGGGCCTATCATGCTTGATAATGTCGCTGAAAAATCGAAGAAGACTTCCAGCTAAGCTCGCTTCTTCCCTTCTCCTCCACGAAAGATCAAAACAACAAAATACTTCTTCCACAATGCCTCATATACTCTCCATGAAACAAAAATAGATTTGAAACCTCCAAAATATCCATGCAGTGCAGTGTAAACTGCTGGTTCAAAAAAAAATAGAGCGCATGAAGAAAATCGAAAACGCATGCAAAATGAAACAACCCACAAAAATCTATGCTGGCATGCATACCAAAGTGGTTCGGGCTCGTCATACAAGACAATCAATTGCATTAATTTCCAAATATCCCACTCAATCTTCCTTGTCACCCGCCTGCCAAGTATGGCGAGTTCCAAATCAACAAAAGAATGAGTTTCAATTTTTAGTGATACTACCACCTAGGCCTCTGCCAACCAAATTAGCCCCTGCCAAAGTTGGCAGTCCGTAGGAATTAATAAACCTTATCACCTTCATAAATGCTTAGAAACCGTCACCAATGTACATGCGACCCTTTTAGTTCCCAATTCGCATCCATTAGTTTAGGATAGGTTAGATTGCTTAGGTTAGATCTTAGGTAGGATTTAAATTAGTACCATAGGATGTAACACTAACCACTAACCTCAAACATAGGTCTTTAGCAATTAGGTTAGATAACTCCACATAGGTAAGTAATCAAAAATACAATAGCTTTTAGAAACTAGGTTAGATAACCAAATAACCTTGTAGTGTTAGGTTCTAGTTTTAATACTTAACAACCCTTCTAACCTTTAGTATCAAGTTTAGGTTAGCAACAAAAATTATATCAAGTAACATAGCTTAGGTAGGAATACTTTCACCTAGCTTAGGGTTCCGGAAGTCAATCCTCAATAGGATCCCAGATACCTTTCTCCTATGTTGTGAACAGCTACATTCCCATCATTATCAGTAATGACCTATCATGGTTGATCTTCAAGGACCCAAGCCATATAACCTACTGAATGGAATTGCGTTCACACAGAAGTCAAAGAACTTGCAACAACAAATTTTAGTCCAGCGTGTAGCTTAACTCATGGAATGTCGATTTTACCATTCACTTCAACATGGCATTATTAAAAACATTCATTGGATCACTGAAATTGATCCAAGGATGAGTCGGAAAAAAAAAACAAGTTTACAAGTCTTAAACCAGATTGCAATTCACCTACCAGAACTGAAAAATAGATTCAGAGAAGTCATACCAGTTCGATCATAGGATCTTAAGAGCAGAAAAGGCTTATCCATATCAAGCATGATTTTTAATAATCAGAAGAACATATCTATATAAGGAAAATCGCATATCAACACTTGAATGTAAAGGAGGAAAATAAAAAATATGTGCATCATCATAGACTCACAAAACAAAATCTATCCACATGTATAAACTCACCATATACATCCATCCATATCACCAGGCTCTCCGGAAGCTCCAAGTCTCTCACTAAATAACTCCAAGGCCACACATGAATCATGTGCTAATCAATGTCAATAACAACAACAACCATGTTAACCGTGATACTAATAACTAGTAAAAATACCAAAAAAATGTCATCAACATATTGCACAACCATCCAAGATGAAAGAAAAAAATGGCAACATAAATAAACTGTAAATACACACTGCTATCACACCTGTAACCTGACCAACCACGAATAGATCCTGCCAACACCTTTCAATTGTAAAGAAACAAGGTTTCCTTCTTTCACCCTTAAAACTGTAAAGCATTGCTCTCTTCTTCTTAACCCAGTTGAACAACCATCAACTGCCAGCCCATAAGGATATCCAAGCACTACAAAATAAAACTAAAAGTAACATCACCATGCACTAATAACAAAATACCTACAAAACTGTGACTATCCTCCAAAACAATTTATGCCCCATGCTACTCTGAATAATAGCATTGTCCTCTCCCTCTACACGTGCATATGTGTCCAAGGTGTCTAAAATGTTAACAACCAAGCATTGTTACCGCTCAACATGAACTCTCATGCACTGCCTCTGATTACCAAGCTCAAAAGCTACAATATATTAATGAGAAATAAAAAATAGATGAAAGAAAATATAAAATTGATTCCCTTCTTATCAAAGAATACTTATACATCACAAAAGTTTGGGATTCTTGTGAAGTAGGTTGAACCACCTTCTTTTCATCCATGTGTACTTAACATCTCATGTTAGTTGTAATTTTGTTTAAACATGAATTTTCATTAAGGATCTCATCCTTAAACTAGATACCTTTGTCCTTAAGATTCCAACACATCCCAAAAATAAAATTCAAACTCACCAAATATCCATGGTGCATATTTTACTTGTGCACACAATCCAAACATAATACTAGTTGCTTTAAATGAAAGAAATAAAACATGAACTGTATAAAGATACCTGAATTTTACCCAAGTCTAACTTGACTCACCGAGACAAATCCATCCTCTTTCTAATTCAAAAACTGAAGTGATCTACTCTATTTCTTCCTATACACTCTGTGTAAGAAACTTGATCCTCCAAACTGGACACTAAACCTTTCATTCCCTCTTCTGTTGCAAAAACTAGTACCAACTTGTTGTCACAGAGACTAACCTAGGTCTTTTGACTGGTACCCCGGTTCCCTCTGTGTTTGACGTTAGTTCCCTGACCTATGTCAGTGTTGTTAGAGTGATCATAACACCAAAAAATTGGCATAACACACCAAACTAGGATCCTACTCTGACAAAATCCGATAGTTATACTGAGCCAGTCATTTCAAGAAGTACCCAAATCTTGCACAAAAACTTACAACAACAATACATGTAATAAACATACACGAAGATGAAATACATCACCTTACCAACACCAAGACACTCACCCATATCTTAAACCGAAGTACTTGCCTCTCTGATGGAAGCACCATATTCATTCTGTGTTAATATGTTTTTCCTCTCTAATGAACCTCATGTATCCAATTGCACCAAGGATACATAACTACTCCTCTATCTCTTACTCAGATCTGCAATCCCAAATATGCATGTGTAACCAAAATGTACAAGCATTGCAATACCAAGTTAATCAAAACTATACCTCTATAATCTACGATCTAAAATTTGACCAACATGCTTGTGCCTCCAAAAACTAGGGACACACTCATCAAACAAGACACATTCATTGCATCTTCTCGATTATTTAGATCTGTGATTTTTTTATTAAATAGGTCACCACAGGTCACTGACACCAGTTTCCCACTAACCGATTAGGTCACTACCTAACCAACTGTGGTCACCTTGCCGACGTCGGTTAAGGAAGTGCTGACCTCGGTATACCATACTGACGTTGGCCACTGTCTTTTACAACAACCTTACATTTCCAGCTCCAACTAGATATTAAATCTCTCCCTGCAATTTACACATAAGGAAAAATAAAACCCTGCTCTCATATAGATGTCAGCAATACCACTAATAAAACTCTAAAATAAACCCTTACTCTGAAAACTAAAGCCATCGATCTAATACCAGTTGCTGGGAATTCACTAACTATGAAATAGTGTTATGATTCAATAACAAACCAAATCATGCAAATACAGAACTAGAAAAATCCCCAAAATGATTCATTTCTCCTTTTCTATGTTGCTGCAGTATCTCCCGTAGAAAATCTAGTATTATACCACACAGTACTCTATACATAATGTAAATATGAACCGTGAGGGCACTCAATGATTTGTTACATCCACCAAGTGGTAGAGATATCAATAGTATTTTAACAGTCCAATGGATGGCTACATATTTTGACTCTTCCATGCAAGACTATTATACCTATTTATGTAAGAGTTCAATAGAATAATCCACCATATGCCACCCTTTTGAGAAATCTACATGAGTGTCACCATGTAATACCGTAGCCTCTCCAAAATATAACCAGTTTTTATGCGTACTAAACTAGGAACTCAAAGCATCTCCCACTGTGTAATGAAGCACTAATGTGAATCTATTGTAAAGACCTCTCATATGGGTCTACCATTGTGGAACCATAACTATACATCAGTGAGAGTAGAGACTCTCCTCCAGATTAGTAGTAGACATGTCATCCTCATGGGAAAAAGCATATCGTAACCTCATGTATAATATATGGATACTCATCCCTGTAACGCCTGCTAAAAATAGCCCACTTGAGACCCAAGAACAATCTAGGATTAATTAGGAAAATTATGGAGTAATTTTTTTGTGTTTAAAAGAGTCTACAACCAGGATTATAAGGCAACAAACTGCCACTTACAAGTTTTAGAACAATTCTAATTCACTAGAACATGACTTTTCTTTTATTAGCAATTATTAGAAGGTCATAAGGTCCAAATTTTAGGGTTAGAAGGTTCAATAAGGTTCAAAGGGTAATTCCTCACCATACCCACTCTCTAACTGGCTTAAAGGTTCAACTTTATTTTTCTCAAACTTAATGCATTCAAAATTTTTCCTAAATCACTCCCATTCGATAGGAAATTTCCTCACCTTTACAGTGATATAAAGAAGTCCTCTTAAGTCCTCATACTTTTACAAGTTATGGGCCAACGGCCTTGGGGTGAAAATTTTCCCCAAGAGGGGGCCTGTACGGGCAAAGGGGTGAAAGTTTACCCCAAGAGCGGGTCGGCGGGTTATGGGGAGAATTTTGGAAATTTTTCCACACAAGTGGGGTAAGAAAAAAACCTTGTGCCCTCGTGCAACCGTGAGGTCTGCAAGTCCACTAGGGACACGTGGCACCTCCCAAGGCAGCACGAGGAGAGCGGGGCGGCGAGAGATACATTTTGAAAAATATTCCCACACGAGGAAAAATCCAACTTTGTGCACCCACACTCCCATAAGTCTGTAAGGGACATGTGGCATCTCCTAAGCCAATGCTGAGGAAGGCAGGGGCGGCAGGGGATAAAAATAATTTAACGCCTCGAAGGGCTAAGAGTGTAACATTCACCCACGCCTCTACTGGACACCTCACGATGCCACATGATGACTCTTGATTCGCTTTGTGACTGGCGAGCGTGGCGTGGGAAAAATTGCAAAATTTTGCTCAAATTTTTCTGAAAACGTTGAAAGGTAATAAGGGACACGCTCCTCTGGCGATGCCTCATGACACCACATGGCGTCACCTGATTGGTTGCGGCCCGATGGGGCGGTGGCGAGGAAAATTTGATAAAATTTTCTTAAAAATTTTCCTGGGAGCTGCTAAGCTTAAAAAGGGGGTTCGCTCGTTCGCACTGACGCCTCGTGGTGCCACATGGCAGCCTTTGATTGGCCATGGGTCGGCAGGGTGGTGGGAAAAATTAGAAAAAAATTTCCCAAAAACTTTCCTAAGTGCTATAAGGGAAAAATTCGGGCCCGCGGGCCCGCCAAGGAAATTTTTCCCAAAAGTTTTTGACGCCAAGGAAGAAAAACTTCAGAAAGCCATAACTTTTGATAGAGAGCTCAGATTTCTGGGAAAACAAGGACTTTCTGGAAATCTCTCAACGTCCTCTTTACTCATAGAGATCATTAATTTTGATTTTTTGATAAAGTTTAAGGGGTCAATTTTAAGAAAACAATACCTGCAGGCTTTTACAGTGTGAACTAGTAAATTTTAACTTGTTAAATTTGTTCAATTTGTTCTTGTCCCTCTCTCAACATGTCAAATAGACATGGAAAATTGTTCTTAGGTGTATTTAAGATAAGATTTCAAGATTCAATTTTTCTAATTGAGTTGCAATTTAAACATTTACATTTCTGGACAACAAGTAGGACTGTGAAAACGGTTTGAGCATGATTTTGCTAAGTTTTTTAAGTAATTTCCTTAAGTGTTAATGTCTAGATTGAATTCAGTTTAGATCTTATTATGCTTCAAATTAATGTTTCATTTGTTATTCCTTTGTTGTAGATTCGAAGTATGATTTTTTGGGATTAACTAATTGCTGAATTGGAAATTACAACAAAAGTTCAAATTTTAAAAAGGTCTATTTGCCATTTTCTTCTTCCAAGTATTATAATTACGTTCCAAACCAATCTAATGCATTTCAGTTGATTTAATATCAAACTTATTCAAAAGCTAAAATACATCTATGATTTCCAATCTTTCACATATTTCAAAGAGAACAAAGTATTACATTTTTCCTTTACACACATTTCTTTCTTTTCAAACAGAGATTTCAATTCGCATCTAAATGATCAAATTCAATACAACTGATACAATTTGAGAAAGGTTATGCAATCCTTTATTGATTCCAAAAGACAACTTTACAACTTCCTTCTTTTATTCCTTCCAAAAATATATTATATACAAGGACAGAATAATACATTTTCTTCTCACGTGTTTCACTTTTCCACTTTTCCAAACAGGGATTTCATAGATTTATGTTAAGTATAGATTTCTAATGGAATAATATCATATGAACAAGGACCAAACACTTCCATTAATTCAAATGAAACTCTTACAACCTCCTTTCCATTTGATTTCAAAATACAACATACAAAAACGTGTATCATTCTTTCACATTCTTTCCAAAATAGAATACAGAGTATAACTCTTTTACATTTCAAATTTCCAACTTTCATTACCAATACAACTATCTTTCCATTACAATGAATATACATAGTTCATCCACTTCAAGTGGGAAAGGGGCTACAATCAGATTTTATTTCACAAGGGATTGTCAAACTGTCTTTATCTCAGCTCCAGAACAACAACATGCCATATTTCTCATTCTTCGAATTTGATCACAACAAAAGTAGGGGAAAGGCAACGCTCTCCACCCAACCAAGGCATCCAATGAAGAGGAGAAGCCATCCTTCTTCATTGGCCCCCGAGCCCCAACCACAATGCAATAAAAGATGTGATCCAATCTCATGGCAACAACAAGCTTCCACAAACACTACAAGCAACATAATCACAATAAAACATAGTCCAAAACTGAATGTAGATTACAACTACATTAAAACATGACAAACAATACAAAGGCTTCATCAAGCAAGCCAAAGGAGCAAGAAATTATGGGGGATGTTTCTTATGCCTCCCAAAAGGGGAAATGGGTATCACCACCTGAGAACAAACCACCAAACATATATATATATATATATATATATCATTTCAAATCCTAGACATGCCCTTATGCCTCCCCCAAGTACCCCTTATTCCTCACATTTTCTTATGCCTCCCCAACCTCTTATGGCACCCCATAACGAGTAAAGAAATGCAAGCTATTTCTTTGTAAGGTGGAACCCAAATCCCAACTCCCTCCACCCTTATACCTCCCTAAAACAAACTTGTGCCTCCCACAAAATAAACCCCATAGTCTTCTCCTACACCATTCCTAGGCTATCTACCCAACAACCCACAAACATGCCAAAACATTCATACATTAACACTTACATTCATAAAAGAAGAGCATTTCAAGTGTCAAGCTCCTACCTCTCCATGATGGAGTTGTTCCAAGTTCCAAAACAACAAGCTTTATCCCAATGCAAGCAATTCAAAACAGCCAAGCACAAGCATGCAACAATCTTCCAAAAACTTCTTCAAGCAAGAGCTCCCAAAACAGCAAGAAAGAATTAGCCCCAAGAATAAGTCTCCAAAAGTGAAGCAACCCAAAACAAGGCAAGCCATTTGAATTTTATAAAAGAGGGAAGGGAAGAGGATGAGGCAGATCCACGTAGGATGCCATATCACACATCTTCAACCCCAACCCAAAAGTCAACTTCATTCTCCAATGCATAATAAATAGGTGGGTGAATAATATGACAGTTTACTTACACACTCAAATCCAACCCACACCCCAAAGGACTGAAATTAAATCATGTAAGAAAAGTGCAATTAAAACCTACAATTTGCCTTCTCAAAAATGCATTACAAAAGTCTAATCTCAACTCCCCAACCGTAGGTATGGTTGGTAGTTAAATTTAAGAGGTATGGGACAAGTTTAACTTGTCCCACAAGCCTCCAAAATCAGCCTCCAAGGACAAATTCGAATTTCCAAGAAGGTGGAGTGTTTCACACTCAAAAGTTAACTTACACATCATCTTACACATACTTATATCACTTTAAATCGTGGCCAACAACTCTCATTAATTAGCTTTCTTATGAAATATTTGAATTATTTAACTTAACAATATGATTACTCACAAATATTTACACACCATTTAATGAATAATGAAAAGGCGTAAAAATATCACAAAATAAACACATTCAAACATAAACAAAGGGACCAAATTAATGTAAATAAACAATATGATTTACTCACAATTATTAACACCACATTAGGATAAATAATGAAACTTGTAAGTGCAGCCACATAAAACACATGCAAACTTTAAATTGCTTAAGGGTACCAAATAAAAGAAAAACATAAAATCCCTCAGTCACATTTAAAGGTGATCCCCCCATGGAATCCCTAACACTTAACAAACACACACAAACAATATACAGTTTCCAGTGGTGACCTTGTTGAATTCATCTAGAATTCCAGGTAGTGGTTGGTCTTCCAATCCCCGATGTTTGTTGTGATATTTCTTAACACCTGCAAAAATACAAATACGTCCTATCGGCCTCATGGCCATATCAGAACATCCAAATGAATTATAAATATAATTTCAAGATCATCAATATATATGTGAATCACAACAATTATCATGACAATCATCTAATATCACACACAATTATCATCTGAGATCATGACTATATCATCATCAATTTTAATCTAATCGTTCATTTTCATAGGTCTAATCAAAGCTATCATGATTATTACAAGTCCAAACGACGTCCATAATAGCTCGACCTGATGGTCAAACAGTATATCAACATCAATATATAAAAGTCAGTTGCTTTGCCAATAATCATCATGCATCATATGAGCCGGGTATCAAAGTCAACAATCAATCCCATGACCAAATATCTAACATCATACTGACATCCGGAAACTATAATGGGATGTTACATAATCCCAGTCAACTAGTGTCATGATGGCGTGCAATAACTGTCTGGTATCAAGTTGTTACACTATTTACTGTCATATGAAAAGCTTTAATGTTGCATAGTGGAGAGGCATCGGCATGGTGCATCAAAAGCAATCACAAAATTTGGGTGACCCTTATGACATTTGGGTGTTACGTGTACCATATGAATCGATCAATGAACAGGTAGAATATTATTTTAATAACAAGGCCATGTAGATCTGTATATGAATCTTTAATGTTGCATAGTTACTCTAAGATAGTCTTGCACGCTCAACGGATCAACATAGTCTTGCAAAAAAGTGTATTTTTTCGAGAATCCACACAAAGGTGACAGGTTTATACATGGTATTCAAAATGTAAAAGGTCCTATTACTCATTCATAAGCAATTACATGCACTCCAATATCTATAACTGCCAAATTAGGGATTGCTCATATATGGGATCAACTAAGAATACCAAATGCCCCTCTAAATAAATTTCCAACGTCCATCACATTTTGCACGTATTAGAATCAGATTATCTATGAGTGTATACAGTGCAGAGCAGCAGGTTTTTGTTGCAAATATAAACACAACAAAAATATTCATACATAAGAATCAATTATATATGGCATGTTGACAATCTCTACAAATAAGGAGGTAGGAATAACTAGACCCCTACAAGCGCTCTAACAAGTTAGCTATTGTCAGTGTGGGAGTGGCTGATAACTTGACATAACCCACATTAAAACCAGATTCATATTAACCAGGTGACACACTACCCATTTTCCTAACATGGGAGGATACAATGTTCGACACTGAAGCTTTGTTCAGGTTTCATGTCCTTGCCCATTTCAGTCACCAAGACCATTCCTTGGATCATCACATTCAAATTTATTTGAGATCAACTAAGTCATCTTGCTTTCTTGCCTTAGTTTATTACTTGGATCTTGTTTCACCTATCTATAGCAGTTGATCATCATTATGTTATCGTTGATTAATGGTTATTCTTGATATTGTTGTACATTACTCCATTGGAAAGTCTCCTTGGTTAGAGATAATTCTACCGAAGTCCAGTGTCACTTTTTTTTGAGATATATAATCTAATAGTAGGATTCAGACCATCAGTGTGCACCATACTAATCTTCAGCATTATAGATAGTTAATAAAGTAAATGATGATATAACAATAAAAGGATAGTGTAAAACATGTAGAAAGGATGAATCTCTCTAGCTATGTATATGGGTACAAAGATGATTTGGATGTGAAGATTGGGTGAAAGAGCTAATCTAAATATAGAAATGCTTTGTCTTTGGATCTAGAATTGGACACTACTCTTGTGTAAGACCATACAACTCGGTTTGGGGTGTAGTACAAGTCCCAGGCAAGTAGGTTGATCCAGGAAAAATTGTGAAAATCGACTAAGTCCTAGTCCTTGGGACAGTAGGGACGTGTGGGACAGAAAGACGCGGATCGGCCGAAAAGCCTCTAGGCGGCCCGCTAAGCATTTGGGACAATCAGGCCAGAAGTATGTGGCAGGCACGAGAATCCGATCTGGCTGAAAGAGGAAGAAAAATGACGGGTAAGTGTTGCTCGGGACGTTCGGGACAAAAAGGCGCGAACTGGCCAAACCGGGCGAAAAGAGTCAAGGTAGTCCGAAACAAAGTGGGAAAAGTGGGACAAAAAGACCCGAACCAGCCGGATCGGCTGAAATGAGCACAAGGAGCACCGTGCCAAATGGGACAAAGGGACGCACGGGACGTGGATAACCGAAGGAGCCGAAAGCCAATCAAGCAGCGCCACGTGTCATCGGCCGAATGAGGGACAAGGAAGCCCATTTCGGGTGGATCGGAGGTTTATGTCCCAAACAGTTTGGGACATCCAGGACAAAAGGATGCGAAGGGCGTAAAAGAGCCGGCAGGGCCGAGGACCAATCAACGCATGACACGTGTCACAAGGGGAAAGGTCTAGAAAAGTCAAAGGGGTGAGTTTTCGTGCATTGATCCGATTAACCAATGAGATAGTGTCACGTGTCCCAGCTAGGGCCCACAAGGAAATTTCAAAAGAAATTCTACCGAAAGGCAGAGGAGAGAGAATCACGTGACCAATCAATGTGTGCCACGTGTCATCCAGGTGGCGAAGCGCGTGAAATATTTCAAAATCCGTTTTGGTCTGTTTCGTGCCCTAAATCTTCAGATCGCCATATCTTTTGATCCAGAGCTCGGATTTAAACATTTTTTATATCAACGGAAAGCTGTTGAAATTATCTGCATGATTCTGGGATCAATCTCAAGTTTTGGTGTAGTATGGAGAGAGAAAATTGAGAAACGCCTCTGACGCGTGATAATGGCCAGAGGTGACGTTTCAACAACCTGTTTTAATGCTAATGGGTCGTATTCTTCTTCAGCACGGCCAGAAGTGACATTTCAGTGGCCAAATTAATGCAGATGGGTCACATTCTCCTCCAAATCTGTGAAAAGATGGCAGGGTATGGGTTGGTAAGGTATCCCATGCTAGTTTTAATGCATATGCAGTCAATGAGGAATGGGCTTGCACGTTTTCCCACGTTCCTGTCCCCTGGGCTCAACCCAGGCAATGTAAAAAGCCAGATTTGGCTGAAAAATTAGAGGTGGTTCATCTTTTCTACTCTGCCTTCCCTTCTTTTCTTCTCTAGGGTTGAAAATGGAGTTCGAGCCTCCTCCCTCACTCTGTAATGGAATTTTTGCCTCTTATTAATGGAATGATTTTCTGTGCAAACTTATGGAGCAACAAAACATGTTTTGTGATGCGTCTATCCATCCTTCCTCGTTTTTGCTTGTTCTCTTCTTGCCTCTCTTCATTGCAGGTATTTGTGCAAATTTGAATGTTCATTGCAGGTTTGGAGCTGTGTTCCTGGAGTTTTGGGACATTTTCTATGTGAAATCTATCCTTGGACCTGTGATGCATCTGTCCATCCTTCCCATTTCTCACCTCTCTTTGTCCCATGGCAGTTTTGATAGATGTCCAACATTCTCCTTCTCTGGTGTATCACCGTTTTAGTGTAGGCTTTTGCTATTTTTCCCTTCTCTCTCTCTCTCTGTCTCCTTGGCATGGTTAGATTAGGATTAGATTAGCTTGCCTGCACTGGAATAGCCTGTGGCAGGTAGTTTAGGAGCAGGAACCAGCCTTCTCTGGAGATTCCTCTCTCGGTTTCACAAGTCCCACACTTGGAGAGAGGTTTCCATGTTGTGCAATCACACTGGATGCCTGAGTGATCAACCTAGAAGCCTGATCTGCATCCACGGGTGCTGTGATTCTACATCAACAATTTTGGCACGCCGGGTGGGAGATTAGAGGTCTTCCACTTCATCTTTTGCAGGTTGGTGTGTTCCTGTGAATATTTCAGCCTTTGGAGGCACTTGCAAACACATCTGGTGACTCCATCTGATCAGCAACTCATTTCTCTGAGCTTGCAGACCCGTTTCCATCCATTTTATTCCATCTTTCTTTTCATCCCTTTCATTCTTTTCCATTCCATGAAGTTGTGCAATCATGACTTCATTCCCATCATGGAACTCACATTTACAACAACAGTAGTATATCACACCTCCAACACGTTTTACAAATCCTCCAGATCAGTATGCATACCCATATGAGCAGCAGTGCCAAAGTCAGTTTGGCTATAGAGCTTTCCAAGAGCAAGAGTATGCATATAACGAAGACCATCTAATGCAAGATGTTGGTCTGTTGGAGAAGATCCAAAAAATGGAGGGGATGGTGCAGTCTAGAGAAACAGCTCAAATGATAGCTTTCAGAATTGGTTGCAGGACTCCTTATCCATGGGGAGGCCCTTTTCCAAGACACTTCAGCCCTCAGGAGAAGCTGGACTTCATGATAAAGATGCTGCCCCAACTTGCACAATGGACATCAGAAATAGAGGCCTACACACTTGTTGTTGAACAACCTTGTCAATGGGTAAGTTCTACACCATCATCTGGTTTTTCTCTTTCCATTACTCAAGCAGCACCATCTCATTTAAACTCCCCATCTTCTGTCCCAAATGCTAAATCCATGTCTCCACCTCCTAGTCTTCCACCTCATCTCAATTCTTCTTTCCTTTTTCCTTCTAGACAATCATCCCCTCCACAAGAGCTAAAATAAATACCCCCTCCTCCATCACCACACAAAATTGTAAAATCAGTTGAGTTACAACCCATCCCTCCTCTTGCATTCCCAAATCCATGTTGGGAGGATGAAAATCAGAATTCCAGTCAAGGAAAACAACAACAAAAAGAGAGGCCAAACAAAGATGAATAAATTCAAAGTCTGAAGAGTTGGGCTCTCAAATTTGGGATAACAAAGATTCCCTTGATGGTTAAACCTACAGAAGAGGCTAGGATTGGAGAACAGGTGGTGGTTAGGACTGATTTTGTTGCAGCAGAAGAAGAAGATCTTGTAGTCCCAACTTGCCCTCTAGAGCAGCAAAATGAAGAGTTTGACTTGACAAAATTCATGCTAGAGGAAGAGTTTTATCAAGAGCAAGATTCTCTTCAAGTAGTAGAGGAAGGAGAAGCTGCTCCAAATCCAAAAGAAGAGGAGCACAATCTAGCTGTGGAGGAGAATAGTGCAGATCCAAAGGCTTTGAGCACAAAGCAGGTTATAGAAGAACCTTCAGTTCTTCTCTCTACTTCATATCTCTCAAGTTCTGGTACTGAAGAAGAGTTTGACCCCTCAAACTCAATGTTGGAGGATGAAAGAAACCATGGTGATCGAGTTGTAGATCAAGAGAATGACATGGGAGAGGTTGAACATTTGCAGCAGGACAGTAATGAGGCAGTTTACCTATCAGATTTGGAGGACTGTTTTCATGGAGAAGAGCCGGTTGAGTTTTCACCATTCTCTCTTTCATCATTCACATTCCAAACACCTGGGTCTGCTGTCATGGAGGAGAGAATTCATTTGCAGCAGCCTGCATCTTATAGCAGCTCTTTGGAATCAAAATTGGAAGATTTTAATCTTCCCTGTTCTTCATTGGAGGAAGAGAAAGGACAGAAGGTTTCCACCATTTCTTCCACATCATCCATTCAGATGGGTCTACAAGAAGACTCCGTTTTTGGAGTTGAAAATCACAGCAATGGGCATATCAAACGGATCGGACCTTGCCCAATCAGGTATTTGGCTTCATTGGAGCCAAAGGAGAAGCCACAACCAGTCATGCTCACTTCTGGGCATGAGGATGAGCTACAAAATACCAAGGATCAGCTGCCATACCTCTCCAATCCAAATGCAGAGCAACTAAAAGAGGTATTGGATTTTTCAGTTGATACCTTGATGATCTGGGTGGAAGACCAGCTTCTTGTCGATTTTTCCACTCATCCTAACAGCCATGATTAGTGCCAAATCAATTGCATGGCTGCCAATTTTGAAGAAAGGAAGCTATTTCTCACAGCCAGTTGTAGGGTTTTTTTAGCTTGCCTTTGCTTTCAGTTAGAGTAGAGTAGCTAGGTTTGCTTTCAGCAGAAGAAGTGCTTGTGCACACTCTGCATGTTCCATTTGGGGCATGTATGATTCTTAGTTTTGTACATAGTTTTGGTGTTACTGGTTTTGCTCTTGTACAGTTCATTCCAGTGGTTTTTGGTGAGAACAACTCCATGCCCGATGGGTTTCCAAGTGGCTCAGAGGGCAGGTTTTCAAAGTTCAGATCAGTTTTCAGGATCCTACTCATGACTCCATGCCCAATGGATTGCTTCAGGCTACTGATCATTCATCTAGCAGGTAGATGACCCCGCTGAGTCGCCAAAACTGTTATCCAAAATTCACCCCCCCAGGGTAATTTTTATAACATGCATCAGAATATTCAAGTCCCAGGCAAGTAGGTTGATCCAGGAAAAATTGTGAAAATCGACTAAGTCCTAGTCCTTGGGATAGTAGGGACGTGTGGGACAGAAAGATGCGGATCAGCCGAAAAGCCTCCAGGTGGCCCGCTAAGCATTTGGGATAATCAGGCCAGAAGTAAGCAGCGGGTGCGAGAAGCCGATCCAGCCGAAAGAGGAAGAAAAATGACTAAGTGTTGCTTGGGACGTTCGGGACAAAAAGGCGCGAACCGGCCGAACCGGGCGAAAAGAGTCAAGGCAGTCCGAAACAAAGTGGGACAAGTGGGACAAAAAGACTTGAACTATCCGGATCATCCGAAATGAGCACAAGGAGCATTGTGCTAAATGGGACAAAGGGACGCGCGGGACGCGGATAGCTGAAGGAGCCAAAAGCCAATCAAGCAGCGCCACGTGTCATCGGCCGAATGAGGGACAAGGAAGCCCATTTCGGGCGGATCAGAGGTTTATGTCCCAAATGGTTTGGGACATCCAGGACAAAAGGATGTGAAGGGCGCGAAAGAGCCGGCAGGGCCGAGGACCAATCAACACATGACATGTGTCACAAGGGGAAAGGTCCAGAAAAGTTAAAGGGGCGAGTTTTCGAGCACTGATCCAAACCAATGAGATAGTGCCACGTGTCCCAGCTAGGGCCCACAAGGAAATTTCAAAAGAAATCCCACCGAAAGGTAAAGGAGAGAGAATGACGTGACCAATCAATGCGTGCCACGTGTCATCCAAGTGGCGAAGCGCGGGAAATATTTCAAAATCCGTTTTGGTCTGTTCCGTGCCCTAAATCTTCAGATCGCCATATCTTTTGATCCAGAGCGCGGATTTGCACGTTTTTAATATCAACGGAAAGCTGTTGAAATTCTCTGCATGATTCTGGGATCAATCTCAAGTTTTGGTGCATTCTGGAGAGAGAAAATCGAGAAATGGCTCTGACGCATGATAATGGCCAGAGGCGACGTTTCAACAACCTGTTTTAATGCTAATGCATCGTATTCTTCTTCAGCACGGCCAGAAGTGACATTTCAGTGGCCAAATTAATGCAGATGGGTTACATTCTCCTCCAAATCAATGAAAAGATGGCAGGGTATGGGTTGGTAAGGTATCCCATGCCGTTTTAATGCATATGCAGTCAATGAGGAATGGGCTTGCATGTTTTCCCATGTTCCTGTCCCCTGGGCTCGACCCAGGCAATGTAAAAAGCCAAATTTGGCTAAAAAATTAGAGGTGGTTCATCTTTTCTACTCTGCCCTCCCTTCTTTTCTTCTCTAGGGTTGAAAATGGAGTTCGAGCCTCCTCCCTCACTCTGTAATGGCATTTTTGCCTCTTATTAATGGAATGATGTTCTGTGCAAACTTATGGAGCAACAAAATGTGTTTTGTGATGCATCTATCCATCCTTCCTTGTTTTTGCTTGTTCTCTTCTTGCCTCTCTTCATTGCAGGTATTTGTGCAAATTTGAATGTTCATTGCAGGTTTGGAGCTGTGTTCATGGAGTTTTGGGACATTTTCTATGTGAAATCTATCCTTGGACCTGTGATGCATCTGTCCATCCTTCCCATTTCTCACCTCTCTTTGTCCCATGGCAGTTTTGATAGATGTCCAACATTCTCCTTCTCTGGTGTATCACTGTTTTAGTGTAGGCTTTTGCTATTTTTCCCTTCTCTCTCTCTCTCTGTCTCCTTGGCATGGTTAGATTAGGATTAGATTAGCTTTCCTGCACTGGAATAGCTTGTGGCAGGTAGTTTAGGAGCAGGAACCAGCCTTCTCTGGAGATTCCTCTCTCGGTTTCACAAGTCCCACGCTTGGAGAGATGTTTCCATGTTGTGCAATCACACTGGATGCCTGAGTGATCAACCTAGAAGCCTGATCTGCATCCAGGGGTGCTGTGATTTTGCACTAACAGGTACCTCATTAGGCCTTGTTGCCGGGACCTACCTTCTTTTCCACCCACCTAAACTATGCTTACGGGAGGGTGTTAGTGTAGGTTATTATTTATCCTTTTATTTATTTATTAGGATAATTCTTACACTTGTGTTAGCCCTACACGTGTTGGGTTAGCTTGCTTAGGTGTACTAGTTGTGTGGATTTAGCTTCTCAGTTATGTTGAGTTAGCTTACTAGTCTTTTGGAGTTAACTTAACTACCAATATCAGTTAGTGGGAGTTCTTCACTATTTATTTAGGTAGTAGTTGCACTTCCCTCCTCCTATCTGTACATCTTTCTTATTGAATAATTCAAGTCATTCTATTGTAATGTATTGAGCATTATGGATTATGATGGATTTCCATATATGGTATTTTAGCTCTTCTACTTTACAAATCTAATGTGGTGTGCTATTATCATTTGAGATCGTGGTTTGGAACAATATTCTTATCATTTCTTTCAAATAAAAGAATATGCATAAAACCCCTTGATCACAATTAAAGGTGATCCCCCCATGGGAATCCCTAACACACACAAACACACATAAAAAAATACTAGTTTCCATGGTGGCCTTGTTGAATTCATCTAGAATTCCAATGTGGTTGGTCTCCAATCCCCTGATGTTTGTTGTGATATTTTAAACCTGCAAAACACAAATATCTCCTTTGGCCTCATGGCCATATCAGAACATCAAAATTAATATCTACATATAACATCCTCCCATATAGCTGTAGTGTCATCATATCTGTCCCATTGCACCTGGACATGATCAATCTCTCTCCCTCGAAGGCCGAGGGTCTTGCAATCTAAGATGCGAATGGGCTCCACCATCACCTACCCCTGATCCTACACCTACAATGATGTCTAATCTAACACATGAGAAGGATTTGCAACATATCTCCTAAGAACTGAAACGTGAAACACATCATGTACATGAGACAAGCTGGTTAGCAATGCTAGATGGTAGGCCAAAGGGCCGATACACTCCAAGATCTCAAAAGGACCCATGAATCTAGGAGCTAACTTAGAACCTTTTCCATAACGGATAGGGATCTTGTGTGGCCTGACATGAAGGAAAACATTCATGCCCACATCAAAAATACGGTCCATCCTATTCTGATCTGCATACTTCTTCTGCCTATCCTAAGCCTTCTGTAGTCTCTGTCTCATCAAAGTCACATACTACTCCATGTCCTACAACAAGGCTGGTCTAAGAGAAACCATGTCCTGTAACATGTCCCAACTAAGAGGTATCCTACACTCTCTGCCATACAAAGCTTGAAAAGGAGCCATGCCTATAGAACTCTGAAAACTATTATTGGAGGCAAACTCCACCAAGTATAGGTACTCCTCCCATCTTGACTGCTGATCCATCACATACATCCTAAGCATGTCCTCTAAAATATGATTCACCTGCTCCGTCTGTCCATCTGTCTCAGGGTGATATGTTGTGCTGAAATTTATCTTTGTCCTAAGCGCATGTTGTATGGTAGTCCAGAAATGGGAAGTATACAAAGGATCGTGGTCACTAATGATATTATGTGGAATCTCGTGTAACCTGATAACCTCATCCAAATATACCCGTGCCACTACACTAGCTGTATAAGTGGTCTTCACCAGAGAAAAGTGAGCTACTTTTGTCAAATTTTCAACCATGACCATGATGGCATCGTGGTGATATCTCAACATCAGTAGCCCAATAAAGAAGTCCATGGAAATGGTGTCCCATTTCCACTCTACTATAGCATGAGGAAAGAGAAGGCCGGATGGATGCTGATGCTCAACCTTAACTTTTTGGCACTCTAAACATCATGAAATGAACTAGGCCACATCTCTATGAAGTCGTCTCTAATGATACAACTGTCTCAAGGTGGCGTGCATCTTCTTCACCCTAGGGTGGGTTGAATAGGGCATACGATGTGCCTCTACCAAGATGTTCTACCTCAAGCCTCCCTCTCTGGGAACATAAATCTGACCTCTGTGCCTGAGAATGCCATCAGCCTCTAGTAAGAGACCATCAAACTTCCCCTCGAGGGGTCTCTGAGACTCGATCTCTACTCAAACTACAAAGTAGAAGTTTTTGAGAGGAAGCTATTGAAGAATCTTGCTCCGTAAATCTGTGCTCATTGAGGTGGCCATGGCCACATGTCTTCATCTGCTGAGAGCATCTACCACCACATTCTCCTTTCCTTTCACATGTTCTATCTCCATATCATACTCACAAAGTAATTCTATCCAACGCCGTTGACGAGTGTTGAGATTGGGCTGCGTGAAGAGGTGGTAAAGACTCAAGTGATCTGTTTTGAGTGTGAATCTCCAACCAAGTAGAAAGTGCATCCATCAAACCAAAGCATGCATAACTACTGCAAGCTCAAGATCATGAGTTAGATAATTAAGCTCGTAATCTTTTAGTTTGCGAGACTCAAAAGCCACTACTCTGCCCTCTTGCATTAACACACCTCCAAGCCCTGCTAAAGAAGCATCTGTGTAAATGAAAAAATCACCCTGTGGATCTGGTACTGCGAGAATAGGTGCTGTGTGAGACATTCCTTTAGTGTACTGAAGGCCTGCTCGCACCTGTATGACCAAATTTTTTTTTCCCTTTCCTCTGAAGGGAAGTGATGGGGTGAGCAATCCGAGAGAAGTCTTTAACAAGTCTCCAGTAGTAACCCGCTAACCCCATGAAGTTGCGTACCTCATTCACCATAGTGGGTGTTGGCCAATCCATAATAGCTCTAATCTTGGAAGGATCGATGATGATACATTCCCCAGAAATAATATGACCCAAATAATGCACCTCTGACTGAAAGAATGCACAATTCTCCAAATTCCCATAAAGCTGCTGCTCTCGGAGGCACTAAAGAACCTGGTGAAGGTGCCCCTCCTGCTCCTCACGCGTATGTGAGTAAATCAAAATGTCATCAAGGAATATGAGCACAAAACGATCTAAGAAGGTCCTAAATACCCCATCCATCAAACTCATAAATACTACGGGGGCATTAGTCAAACCAAAAGACACCACTGTGAATTCATTGTGGCCATATCTCATACAGAAAGTGGTCTTATGAATGTCCACCTCCGAAATCCTCAACCGATGGTAAATTGACTTAAGGTCTATCTTAGACAAAGTTGTGGCTCCCTTCATCTGATCAAACAAATCATTAATGCGTAGAAGGGGATAATGATTCTTGATCGGTACCTTATTCAGCTGACGGTAATCAATACACAACCGTAAGGATCCATCCTTCTTCTTGACAAAGATTACCGATGCACCCCAAGGGGATACACTAGGATGGATAAGGCCTTTCTCCAAAAGGCCCTCAAGCTGCAACTTGAGCTCATAGAGCTCTGGGGTGGTCATCTGATAAGGTGCTCGTGAGATAGGATTTGCTCTGGGAACCAGATCTATGTGAAAATCAATCTCACGTGGGGATGGTAACCCCAGTAGCTCCCCTAGAAAGAAATATGAAAACTCTCTCAAAATGGGGTGATCATATAGTGATGGTCCACTAGATCCATCCTCTGATCTATCACCGACTGTAATATCATACATCTAACAACCCCGTCACACACACTACTTAAGCTGCATAGCAAAGATGGTGAGAATAGAAACGGGTCTCCTGACTCCTGAAATCACTGACTCAACTCCCAAATCATCTACACAAGATATGATCTTGTGGTAACAATCCATCTTGGCCTTATGTGCAGAAAACCAATCCATACCCAAGATGACTCCATAAGAGCCCAAAGGAAGGATATGGAGATCCGAGGTAGTGGTGAAGTACCAAATCCACCACACACTCCTTAACTAAGGAGTCTACGGAGATCTTGGCTCCAGAAGCCATCTCAACATCCAAACTATGAACCTGCCTAACTGCCACCAGCTTGCATCGCTCTACTAAAGATGGTGCAATAAAAGAATCAGAAGAACCAAAATTAAACAAAATGGAGGTAGGAATACGACCAATGTTACTTGCAATCTTAATAACTATACTCTGATGCTCTGTTTGGTGATTCTCAATTGTTGCATACATCCTATGACTACGCCTAATATAACCAACAGTAGGTTCTGAGATATGTGTCTTATCCTTATTATTATGGTTTTGTGGGTAGTCTCTCCAAAAATGTCCATTAACACCACAACCAAAACAACCTCTTGATCCTCTCCCCTGTATAGCAGGTCCGCCCAGTACTGTGGAGGTTTGTGGTGTGGATCCTAATGATCTAGCTATGGTCTGCTGATGTCTCTGTTGGTGAGCTCCTGCTAAGTGAGCTCTTTGGAAACCCTGTGTTTTGATGGAACCCCTAGGAGGAGGGCCCCATGCTCCAACCTCTCTGTGCATCAAATCTCTGTGGAGGTCTATAAAGTGGGCATGAGTGCTGCTGCTATGGTCTAAGAGATGACTGTGTTGAACCCTGTCTACTAAGAGGAAGAGGTATTGACCCCTTTAATCTGATGTCCTGCATCTGTTGTATGTGCTCCAGACTCGATCTCTAGCATACTGGGTCTTTCCCTGAGTCTCATATGCTATATAGGCCTTCTTGATAGCCTCAACTAATTTCTATGGAAAATGGATCCGTACTGCTCCTCCAATGTCTAGGTTCAGGCCCCAAATGAATATGTGGATTTGCACCTACTCATCCTACATGTAACCAACATACTGGAGTAGATCCATAAATCTACTCTCATACTCAGCCAATGTAAGAGATGTCTGTTGGAGGTCATGGAACTCATCTATCCGTTGTTGAAAGAATCTCCATGACAAATATCTACTCCAGAAATGCTCCTCAAAGAGGTCCCAGGTAACTGTCTCAGAATCAACATGGAGCTTCTACTCTTCTGTCCTCCACCAGACACCATCTCCATCCTTCAGTAGATGGATCACAACATGAGCTTTAGTGTTGCTAGAACAAGGGCAGAGCTTGAAGCATCCACTCAAGCTCACCAACCAGGCCTTTACCTAAAATCCACCTATGTCACCAAAATAATGTGATGGTCTAAGCTTCAAGATCTCCCTGATGTGATCTACAGCTGTGGTCTGATGGCCTCTAGGTCTCTCTGCATTCTCATCCCTAAGCCTAGGGCTCCGAGACCTCTCTCTATGTCCTGAAACTCGGTGACCCTGTTCCCTCTGTGGTGACTTAGCTCTGACTGACTCTGCATGGGAGTTCTCTCTTCCATGCTCCTTGCTGGGTCGAGGTGATACATGATCCTCAATGGAAAGGACTCTATCATGTCTGGCGACATGTCCTCCTACTGATCCTCTTCGTAAAGCGACATTAACATCCTGAAAGTCTGCAAAATCTGAGGTAGGATGGATGCTACAACATGATCTGGTGGTGGTAAGTCTAGGTCTATGTGAAAAGACCCCTTGTCCCATCTGTGCCTCCTG
The DNA here is from genome assembly GCA_019776745.2 of Taxus chinensis. Taxonomy (NCBI): domain Eukaryota; kingdom Viridiplantae; phylum Streptophyta; class Pinopsida; order Cupressales; family Taxaceae; genus Taxus; species Taxus chinensis. The sequence goes on along the minus strand of CM034147.1, from coordinate 744,613,690 downwards.
CACTGACCAAGGTGAGAGTTGGTTCATCTTTCTAGGTTTTATTTAGTTTCCATGTTTACTAAATTATGTAATTTCTAAACAAATTGTTTTCTAGATTTAAAAGTATGTTGGGTTTAAGGTTCATGTCTCAAGTTTCTAGTGTGCCCAATGGCCCAAGCTTTTGAACCACTACTCTGATACTAAGTGTAATACCCACTAAAAACAACCCACTTGAGACCCAAGAACCACCTAGGATTAGTTAGGAAAATTATGGAATATTTTTTTTGTTTAAAAGAGTCTATAACCAGGGTACAAAGCAACAACTGTCACTAATAAGTTCTAGAACAATTCTAAGTCACTATAACATAATTTTCCTTTATTAACAATTATTAGAGGTCATAAAGTCTAGAATTTAGGGTTATAAGGTACAATAAGGTTCAGAGGGTAATTCCTTACCATACCCACTCTCTAACAGGCTTAAAGGTTTAACTTGATTTTTCTCAAACTTAACACTCAAAATTTTCTTAAATTATTCCCATTGGATAGGAAATTTCCTCACCTTTCCATCGATATAAAGAAGTCCTCCTAACTTCTCATACTTTTCAAGTTATGGGTCGGCGGGGCCTTGGGGTGAAAATTTTCCCCAATAATGGGCTTACGGGCCCAGGGGTGAAAATTTCCCCAAGGGCGGGTTGGTGGGCGGTGGGGAGACCTTTGGAAATTTTCCCCGCATGGGGTAAAAAAAAAACTTTGCGCCCACTCACATGTGAGTCCATAATTCCACTAGGGATAAATGGTGCCTCCCAAGTCAGTGCGGGAAGAGCGGGGCAGCAGGAGACATTTTGAAAAATATTCTCGTGCGGGGTGAAAGCCAAGTTTACGCCCATGCTCCCATAAGTCTATAAGGGACACGTGACATCTCCTAATCTGACGCAGGGAAGGTGGGGTAGTAGGGAGAAAATTAGTTTAACTCCCTAAAGGGCTAAGAGGGTAGCATTCACGCATGCCTCCATCGACACCTCATAATGCCACATGGTGGCTCTTAGTTGGCTGCGAGCCGGCGGGCGGCAGGGGATATTTGGAAAATTTTCCCAAAAATTTCTAAAATGTAAAAAGGTAAAAAGGGATTTGCTCTTCTGCCGATGCCTCATGATGCCACATGGCATCACCTAATTGGTTGCGGCCCGGCGGGGTGGCAGGGAAAATTTGGAAAATTTTCCCAAAATTTTCTGAGAGTGCTAAGTTTGAAAAAGAGATCCGTTCCTATGCTAACACCTCATGGTGCCACGTGGAAGAATTTGATTGGCTATAGGTTAGCGGGGTGACGGGGAAAATTAGAAAAAAATTCCCACAATTTTTCCTAAGAGCTAAGGGAAAAATTCAGGCCTGCGGCCTGCCAAGGAAACTTTTCCCCATTTTTTTTTTACGCCAAGGAAGAAAAACTTCAGAAGGCCATAACTTTTGATAGAGAGCTTAGTTTTGGGAAAATGAGGACTTTTTTAGAAATCTCGACGTACTCTTTACTCAGGGAACATTTAATTTTATATTTTTTTAATGGAGTTTAAGGGGTCAATTTCAAGAAAACAACCTGCAGGCTTTTACAGTGGAAACTGGTAAATTTTAACTTGTTCAATTTGTTCAATTTGTTCTTGTCCCTCTCTCAACATGTCAAATAGACATGGAAAAATTGTTCTTAGGTGTATTTAAGAGATATTTCAGATTTAATTTGTCTGGTTGATTTACAATTTGAACATTTACATTTCTAGACAGTAGCACGACTACAAAACGGTTCAAGCTCGATTTTGCTAAGTTTTATAAGAATTTCCTTAAGTGTTAATGTATAGATGAATTCGGTTTGGTGAGATCTTATCATGGCCAATT